>CM031244.1:748306750-749020659 GCA_018340775.1 Taxus wallichiana var. yunnanensis | reverse complement strand
AAAATATGAAATTTTGGCCATGGACTTGCCTATTTTGGATTTTGGGTTTTTGTTCCGAAATCCGCATCATCATACACTAACTTTACGCTAAACCTCACATTCTCACCTCCTTTCCTTTTTCACCTAAATCCCTCGTTACTCAAGGGACTTGCCGCAAATGTGACATTTCATGATCATGTGACTTTTCTTCACCCTTAGAATAGTCCATTATGTAAGGCTTGTAGGGTCTTATGTTCATAAGCCCATCTGGGGTATGGCAGATTCATTAGGTTCTTATCAATTAAGCAACTCTTTTACCACCTCTTACCATTCGCCTTCCTCATTACTTATTGATTATCCTATACAGGACTAGATCCTCGACACTTGTATTTAAAAATCACTCAACCATGCCTACAACCTAAACTCAATCATGCCTATGACCTACATCGCACATGCCTAGCACCTATCAACCCATTCCACTATTTCACCCTCATCTTCCTAGCTTATGGGAGAACCACATCGGCCTAAGGTCCCTTTTCACCGGGACTATGTAGGTAGCACTCGAGGGCATGGTTCCCTCGGAGGTTAGCTCGGCCACTCTCTACCCTAGCTAATTACCTCTTTCCCTTTCCTATTTCACATTCTACCCTAGTTAGTTTCCTTTTTATATCAAGAATTGGAAATTAAACAAAACAAATAACAATAGCTTGACATATTTACCATCATAACTTACACATTCCTTTCATCTTGTCTATAATTTTTGTACCATAATCATACATTTCCCTACAAATCATCTTAACACGTTTAAAATCATCATTAATTAAATAAATTAATGAATTAGAAACTCAACCATACCTAACCAACCCGACTCAATCCATGCCTCGTGACCTAACTCCATCATGCCTAAATCAACTTGACTCAACCATGCCTAAACCAACCTAACTCAACCATGCCTAAACCAACCTAACTCAACAATGCCTACAACCTAAACTCAATCATGCCTAAGTCAACCTGACTCAATCCATGCCTATGACCTGACTCCATCATGACTAAATCAACCCGACTAAACCATCCCCGATCCACTTGATTTCCACATATATATAACAATGAAAATTAACACATGTATACCATCCATACTATAAACACCATCATCTATAAATCAGATAGTTTGTATAAAAATACATGTGAACATATATCCCAATAATAATCACAATCATCTCAAATCGCTTAGATACATCCTCACCATCTTCGCACACACATAGGCCAGTATATCATCAAAAATCTCCAAAACTCTCATGTACATCCTCACTCTCTTCAGCACACAGGCCGGTATATATCAAAAATAAACAACTATACAAAACAGGAGGTACATATGGCTATCAGATATCACCCTACTGGATATCCTCCATATTTGTCTCACTTGTCTCCTCCTCATCCTCTGCCACCGTATGATGTTTAGCTAGCATCTCACCACCCATCATCGTCCTAGCTAGATCTTTACTGGTACCTCACCTAGTGGCTGGCCTCGTTGAACCGGTGACCTCACCTAACCCCCTGCCTCGGGCTCGATGGCCCCTATGCTCTCTACACTATGGGTGCGTGACATGGTCCTCTCACTCAAGGCCTGTTGTGCTCTATACTCCCATAGGATAGAAAATCTCCCTGTGGCCAAAAATGTCTTGATAATACCGGACCTCACATAAGGCATCTCTCAACCAAACTATCGGTATTCTCTATGGTAGTGCCATCAACCTGGCCTCGTATCTATCTCTTGGACCCTATCTTGTTGATATCTATAAAGAGGGACCTTGTCCCCGTGCTTATGATCGTATCCGAGGGACCCCGTCCCGCTCTTTCTCGTATATCTAGGCCTAAAGGGCCGCAACTCCGTGCTTGAGAAGTGGCCAAATGGCCTGCAAACGTAATATACACCGTAGGGTGGCCACTTATAGCCCATCTCTATCTACACTCGTGTGGGTACATATCCCTATGATACCCGAGCTCGTAGAGTAGCCACCTATGCCTACATGATAACAACATGTGCCTTCGAACTCGCCTTCCCCGCAATATACCCAACTATGTAATCAGGGTCATCACCTGCCCCTGTAGGGCATCCCTTTGTATTGTGATGGTGGCTAAATCCAGCTACCGGCCTCGGTGGTACTACTTGTAAGTGTACAACCCACCACTATTTGTATCCATCTATAACCCCGGCATCATCAATCCACCGGTCTCTCACCGCTCCTCATGCCTTTTCGACATCGACGGTTGTGGTAGAGGCAGAGGCCTCTTCGCGTCATCCCTCCTATACTATGGGAAAGGTTGTAGTATGTCCTGAAGCAGCCCAAACTGCCGTCTAACCCTATCCATGGGTATCATCTCGTGCTCTCTTGCACATCGCCCCTCTATCCACCGGGTAGCTATAGATCTTGTAGCTCCTCTTCCATCTACCCATATGATGGAAAACCCACATAGGGCCTCCAAATGATGTCCACACCAGAAAACCCTCTAGTAATTACATGTAATAGGCTACATTGTGTGTAGCTCTTCATTAGCTGCTTGGCACTCCCCAATCATAAGCACCCATCACCTGAATCCCACTCGAACAAAACCTAACTTGAATGCATCAGCTTGGGGCATACCGACTGGACGCACACATATAATGTGCTCATATGCTCAACAATGAAGTAGGAAAGTATATCACAAAGCTAAACCTCCGTAGCCACCCATAAGCCCATAGCTCTTTGTAAACGCATCAGGAATGCATGTGCCTAGGAAGAAAAGTCATGTCCTCCACCATGTCATGTAGAACCCCCATCAAGGATCATGGGAATCTCCCACCGTCTCGCATCCGGCAGCGCAGCAAGCAAGCACTCGCCTCCATCGACAACACTACCATCCTCATCTCCTCCGGATGGGCCGATACATATCACCATAGTTCATACTGGTGCTATGGAACCTCAACTTTGCCAACCCCTCACCAAACACGGTCAACATCAACTCCTTAGAGGCCTCTAAGGAGATATAATACACACGTGTCCCCACTATTCGGTAGATGCAAAATCCTATACACATCCTCCAAGGTGACTGTGATCTCACCCATTGGTAAATGGAAGGTATTGGTCGTTGAGTCCCATCTATTGATGAGAGCGACCATCAAGCCCGACTTCCAAACTATGTGTCATAGCATCTGACCCCAATCATGCCAACCTCTGCTACATGGCACTAGTCATCACTGCCGCACCACCCCTGCCGTACTCCCCATGAGCAAGGAGGTACCTATCTCTCATTTATAGCTGGTCCCTGGCCTACATTCAACCAATCACACACATTATTAAACACTTGACTTTACCCAACATTGACCTTCAATCCCCCACCGCTATCTATTTTACCCACTTTTCCTAACCTTTCCCCTTACCCCTCCTAGACCTCTAGCCCTTTTTCCCTAACTAAAGACCAGGTTACTCCCGACCATCACTAGATCGATATAACCGACACTTTGGTTTCTCTCATCTTCGATAGATGTCGAGTGATAAGACCGATGTTGGCCATACCTTGACCGACATTGGTCACTGTTCCCGTGCCCCAAGCCCGAAACCCCCATTTTCTCCCCCCATTTATTTCCCATTTCCCCTACACACCTACCCAAACCTACCCCAAATTACTCCCTAACCCTTTTTCCTCTACCTATGACCTTTCCACCCCATCGTCCCTCAACATTTTAACCACACATTTCAAATTCTCTACCCTGCCCAAACTGACCTACCCATTCCCTTCTTCTTATATCAAATAACAATGAATGGATTAGATCTTACCTCGTGGCATGTCCGACCACTATGTCGATGGTCCACCCGAACCTTCTCCCACCTCTACCATGTCTAATCACCAAATCCAATCCTCCTAACCTCCACCCAATCACAATCGATCCCCTTGTGCTTCGTGGAACCTCATCTACTTGGCTCCTCTAACCAACCGTGATCTCTCCACCTCAGAAGGATATCGTCCCTCATCCTTTCCTCCCGAAAATCACAACTCGTTCAATGCTCTGTCATTTTCAAAAAATCCAAAACATGCAAATGAATCAGTATTATATGGATTTTTTTTTTTTATATACCCACGTCATCTTGACCGATGTCGGTTATACCTAAACCGACATCGGTCCTATTCCCTAAAGACACCATGGTCGGTTATACCCAAACCAACATTGGTCATCTACCCTAATAAACCGTGATGGGATTACCTAGACCATCACTAGTTACATATGACTGACATTGGTTACCTGTCATACTCTTTCCCATACCCTTTCCCCATTTCCGACCAACACTTAACCAAACTAGCCACCGTTTGACCTTACCCACCCTTATCGCAACCAACCTCCATGCCTACCTTACCTATACCTATCCTTAATTACATTTTGGGACTTGTTATTTTACCCATACCTCGGCCTTACCCGTGCCGTGACCTAGCTACCTAGACTAGAACATTGTTACTGACCTATGACCTCATGTTCTCGCTATACCTTGCGACATCATTGCACTGTGTTGTTTGACCTAATGACCTTATTTTGCCTATTATCATGCCATTTATCTTGACCTTAACTCTGGTGTACATGAACATACCTAAACATTCCTACACCTTACTTGAAAGCTCTTCCGCACCATATCCTATACCTTGGATACCAGAATCACCTCAACCTTGTTTGGATAAACCTATTGACCTTAGATGATGTAGAGTTTACATGCTCTTCAACCTGGTACCGTGCCGTAGTTTATACGTGTGTACATTTGATGTCACTACCTTTGACCCTGGCCCATTACCTTGATTTACCTGATTGGACCTTCACCCAATTACCCCCATTGTCCACCTTCCTCTTCATCACATCCACCTTTTATCAAACCACTCACCAATTTTGTCTTCTACCTCATTAGTTCCTAGTTTGAGGGGGATCACCTTCACCCACACATGGGGCAACCACATCTTATTTTTGTCAGTGTCACTTACCAATACAAGATATGTAACAAAAGGGGAAAAATGTAGACACCAAAATTGGGTCACACTCCCCTTAGTCCTTTTTCAAATAACCAGCTCAAACATACTCATCTAACCATGGCCCCTTCCACCCCACATCACCATTAATTTAATTAAATTAATATATATCCTCACAATATTTAATATCTAATTACCTTAATTTCTACCCTAGACACCTCCTCCACCATCTCACCCTAGACTTATTCTTGGCATGTTTCCATAACATTAACTAAGTCTTACTTAACTAAGTCTTACTTTCCTTAATGAGCTAAGATTTGGTCTAACCCTAAAATCAATCCCTAAAATCTCTCTAACCACATTCCTGCTCATTAGAAGGGAAGTTTTCGTTCTAATCCGTGAAAACAAACTAACTGGGCCTAAGAAATTAGAAAGATCTTCCCATTTTAATAAACCTAGGGAATCCTACCTTAACCGACGCTGGTCACCCCTAATCCTATGCCGATCAACCTGGAACCGTCGTCGGTTACCATTTATTCACCCAAACAACCTAGTTTTTAGGTTGGCACATTCTGAGAGAAAGGGGACGAAAATAGAGCTGCATGCAAGCAGAATGGACATCCTTTCACGTATCTAGACATCCAGAGCCATCACCAAGATAGATATTGAAGCATTGCACTCACAAAATCATTTTAGGAGCCACTGCTATGATATCTAACACTATTCTTCTGATCAACAACCACCTCCATTCAGCCATCAAAATCTACATCACAAGTAAGTACATCTCTACCAACATTGTCTATTTCAACATAGTTAACTTTTGTCATTCTTGTCATTAGTTTATACTTTGCATGTTCATTCCTCCATTGCTTATTAGCTTGTAATTCAACCATTTCCCTTACCCACACCACCAAATCACCATTTTGACCTAATATCCATTTCTAAGTATACCTGAGATCTCCACAAACCTTCTCATCCACTCTCCCAACCTCATTTGACCTCAGATATACCCCTGCCATTTGATCTATTTGAGTTTCTTTTACCTCGACCATACCGACGCCGGTTATCCACAACCTGCCGTTGGTTCTACCTAAACCTGGAATTGGTCATACCTGACCGACGTCGGTCTCTATGTTTTATACCTTGACCAAGAATAGACCCAACAATCATCTCACCAGTTGACCTAAACAACCCAGAATCTAACCCTGACCAGTTCCAACAACCTGACACCTACTTATTATTTAGATCTGACTATAACCTAGCCTGTTATATTAGATTTTCTTATTGTGCTTGAATGAGATACCTAAATCATATCAACTACAGTAGGACTTTGTTTATTTCTCACATTAATTTGTTTTAAATAGTGGATTGATAGCCATCTAGGGAGTATCACACTTCTCGGATCTAGCACATGCTAGGCATTCCACTGTCATATATCATTTAAATCCTCTCTTGTGGTCTTGTTTTGTATTACAAGTAGTTCCTCCTAGCCAAAAGGAATATCTCACAATGGCATTGGATCAATAAGTCAGAATGTGCCAACAACCATCAACCAACCAATATAAACATGTATTCCTCCTTGGCCCTTACCCTTATTTGTTTCATCATTTCAAAAATGTAAAGAAAATGGTGAAACAAGAAGCTCCTCTACCAGGAATGGAACCTTTGTGTCTAGATCCTCCAAATACATCCATGATGTATGTTGAAGAGTCTGTTGAATGGCAAGTCCATTTTGATGGATCATTCACCTTCCATGGATCAGGAGCAGGATTCATGCTCATCACTCCCACAGGGGAGGTCATTCCAAGGGCATTTTATTTGGGATTCCCTTGCACTAATAACATTATAGAATATGAAGCACTCATTTCTGGCCTTAAGTTGGCTATCACTTGGAATATCAAATAGTTACGAGTCATTGGTGACTCCCAAATTATTATTAAACAAGTTAATGATGAGTATAAGGTTAAAGATGAAAATCTTATTCCATACAAGAAATTGGTTGAAACCTTGAAGGAATATTTTATACAGGATAGATTTGAACAAAAACAAAGGTCACATAATCAATCAATGGATGTCATGGCTACCATCGGATCACTGTTACACATTCCATCTCAAGCAAGTAAAATGCCATTCTTTGTAGAGCATTTACGAGTGCCCACATATGACATGCCAGATTCATGTTTGGAATGTGAAGTTGTTGGTCCCTTCTCCCCTTGGTATGACCCTATATTTAGATACCTACAAGATGACACGTTTCCCCCAAACATTACCCATTCTGAGAAGAAATATTTTATCTATTGTATAGCATGTTACACCCTCCTAGGAGACACCCTCTATCGTCATGGCTACAATGGGAATCTACTTCGTTGTTTGGATGTTACTGAATTGGTCCATGCTATTAAAGAAGTGCACGAAGGTATTTGTGGAGTGCACACTAGCGAATGGTCTTGGCTAAGAAACTCTTAAGAGTGGGCTATTATTGGCCCACTATGGAAGAAGACTGTTATAATTTTGTAAATAAATGTGAGGTATGTGAAAAACATGAAAACTTGATACATGCACCAACATGAGCTTTGCAACCTCTCACAACAACTTGGCCATTTTCTAGGTGGGGACTAGATCTCATAGGGAAGCTCCATCCTACCTCATCAGATGGTCATACCCACATTATTACTACCACCAAGTATTTCACTAAATGGGTAGAGGCTATACCTCTCACTTATGTCACTGGTGCACAAATTTCCAAGTTCATTATGAATCACCTCATTTGCCGCTACGACATCCCTTCTACCATTGTCACCGATAATGGTAAGTCCTTTAAAAATAAAATGGTCAAAGTGTTATGTCAATGCTTTCAGATTCAACTCAAGTGGTCCACCCCCTATTACCCTCAAGGTAATGGAAAAGCTGAGGCCACCAATAAAACTCTTGTACGGATCATGGAGAAAATGGTAAGTAAGATTGGTCGTAATTGGCACTTACAGATACATACATCCTACCCTCTGGGCCTATCGAACTTCCATCTGCACTCCTACTAGTGCAATTACATATTCACTAGTCTTTGAAACTGAAGCAATCATACCCTTGGAATTGGAGATTCCCTCCCTAAGAATATCACTCTAGGACTATCTTGATAAGGATGAAGACTATAGAGTTGCTCAGCTAACAAAGATAGAGTTGTTGGATGAGAAGCATATGAGAGCACTTAATCACCTAAAGGTTTACTAGAATAGAGTGTCAAGAGGATATAACAAGTGGATCATTCATCATGAATTTGATATAGGTGATCTTGTTCTAAAATAAAATTAGAAAAACACTATCAAGGATAGAGAAAAGAAAGGAAAATTTGAGGCTAACTGGTTAGGGCCTTATGTGGTGGTTGTTAAATATGGATCAGGAGCTTATAAAATTGCATATTTAGATGGTGAAGAGCTTCCAAAACCTATGAATGCCATACATATCAAATGGTTTAACACTTAAGCATGGTGCCAATATTAGAAAATACCTAAAAAGTAGAAAAAGAAAGAAAAAACAAGCAAATAAAATAAAATCAAGAAAATAGTAAAGAAAAAATAGGTCATCCAAGTGTGAAAACCACACAATTGTGGCACATTGGATTGGTCCTTGGGTGAAAACCGGTTTCCGGTGCTCAAGGAGGGTTCACTGTTCACAAGTTACTCTTGCATTTGGAAAAATAACTATCACTTATGTATAGGATTGGTTCCCCTGTCAGTCTAGGAACCTTTCCTTGAATCTACTTCACCAAGCCGTGATCTGGCTTGTTTGTTCTTATATCTACGTGAAGGATTTGCCTTTATATATTCCCATCTAATACTAGGGAACCTTCACATTTCACCTTCTTGAACATACATGCATGGCATTCTACCTTTTGTATATTCCCACATCACGTTGGGGGCATCCACGCTTCTTTGTCATTGAGATCGCTTTCAAAATAGACCTTAGAAAACACAAAAACATTCAGAAAAGATATACAAAAATCAAAAACATTTGAAATACCCCCTTCTAGGGACAACACTACATCAATTAGAATAACATTGTCTCTAGGAAACCCCAAAAAAATGTGAACAGTAGCCTTGAAAAGTTGTCTTTTACGATGACACCAAAAAACAATAGAAAGAATATCAAACTGTCTTACAAAAACAAAGTCTTAGTTTGCTTGCTTTAGTTGTCAGTTTGTAGAATGTTGATTACATTTTATTTCCATGTTGTATATGTTACATTGGATTCATTTTCTTAGGTTAAGTCTTTCTTAGCTATTGCATTTAGTTTGTTCTATCATGTATACTTGTTTATAATTGTATTGTTTTCATTTGTTTTGTTTCCATTACATTGTGTGATATGTTTACAGGATTAAGTTCAAATGCTTACTTTAGTTGAGTGTTTACTTAATTCGTTACATTAGATTTACTTTGCATGCTTTTGATTGTTTATAGTATGTTAGTTTGTAATTAGGTTGTGCTTGTAAATTGATTGTACAATTTGTTTTCATCATTACATATATCACATCTATCATCTATCATTTCTCATCACATCTAACACCATCAAAAAACATAATAAGTCTTACATTAAACATGTATGTTAAGCTAATAATCACATACCATATCATCAATGGGGGTAAGAGGGGTTACACATAATCACAAATCTATCCCCCCCATGCCAATATCATCTATATCATCCCGTATGCTAAACATCTACCAAAGTATCTCATGTACAAAACATAGGATATTATCTAAGGATATATCATCAATCTACAACATATGATGTAACATCATCATAATCTATCTAGAATACATACATGAGAAATGAAATCATACAACATCATGATATACTCATCATACATCTATAAACATGAATCATCATCATAGAGCATATAAAAACATGAAAATATACACCATCGAATGTCCATATATACATGTGTAAATATATGTCTCAAAATAAGATATACATCATCGATACAAAATCTTCCATCTTAAGGGCATGAATCGAAACTTAACCTTCATCACGAGGCATTGTCAAAAATGATACATCCGTACATACATCGATCAAAATCATCCTTCATGAGAGGCATACATAAATATAAAAGGTGTGTCATATACCAAGAGTATCATCCATGGCTCTCCCCTTCTCCTGGACTGTCAGGACATCGGTGTTGAAATGGAGGTTATTATTGTTGCTGATGGGATGGTTTGGCTCCTAGAATATTATCCTGTTGAATGGTGGGATATTATACTGACTTCCCTGACCTTTGTTACCTAGTTCATGTCCTACTCACACCCAACTAATCAAATGGAATCACTCTTTGTCCTTCTGGCACTGCGTGATAATAGGCATCCTTGTAATACGAGGCCTCGTCACTAGCTCTCATAATGCCCTGTATCATCTCAATATCACCAAAAGTTGTAGCTTCCTGAATAGTCAAATCCCACTCACCAGTAAGTCTACCAATGTCTTCTTGAGCCTATCTCTTTGTGACAACCTGTTGATCTCTATCTGATGTAATGGTTTGGACTAGGACCCGACCCTGATCTCTCTGAATACTAATACCTTGCATCCACACTTGGGCACTCGGTCCTCAGTCTCATTGTGCGGTGACACCCTATACATATGTTTGCACACTGATGTAAGAGTCTCAATATATGAGTTCCATGTGTCGCTAGCTGTCGTATCTCCTCTTTGTCATGCTACCCCATCTCCACCCTGAGTGGCCTAGGCTCTCGCCTGGTCTCTCTTTGTTGTCTCGACCTGTAGCTATGATTTGGCTTGATCTCTCTCAGCCACCACCTATAACTGAATGACTATTTACACTCCTGTAATTGTTCTTTGAAGCGTGACTAAATGTCCATCATCTCCACAACCACCTAGAGCATGAGGTGGTGAGACCTGCTATAGATAAACCTATTGTAATGGAATGTATACCCCCACTGGAATACCTACTATAGAGGCGTATATGAGGATCCTAGGGAACCTATCTTAGCCTAGGCCTAGGCCCCTATCTGTGTTTTTGTTGTGGTGGAGGACCTTGTCCCCCACCCCCATCATGATGCTAGTCATCAAAAGGATCATCATCCTCATCATCATCTCCATCATCCCCACCACCCTCATCACCATTGCTAGGAGGCCCCACTAGAGGTTCTCTCACTCTTGCATCCCACGCTACTCTAGGAATCGTCAATCGATGAGGTAAAACTATGTGGTAATACTAGGGAGCATACTCTGTTGTACAACTCAAATCCCTGACTTGTCTCAAAGGTGCCCACTGAACTGGCCCCATCTATAAATAGCTAGCCAAGGCTTTGTCTTTGGTGATCTGTGGCCCCATATCTACATACTCTTGAGCCTTGTGATCATACCACATATCCGGCCCTAGTACATCCTGTGTAAGGCCAAATTGTCTCTAGAACCAATCAACTCAATAAAACTCCCACATATAGCTAAAACTACCTGACATAAAGTGCTCCACGGTTGTTATACTTAGCTCTAAGCCATCCTCAAGCCACTAGAAATGTCTATATGGCCTCCATACTACTCTTGTGGCCTACTATAATTCACCCAACTCTCGGCGGTAATTATACCTAGCTCTAAGCCATCCTCAGGCCACTAGAAATGTCTATATGGCCTCCATACTACCGTGGCCTACTATAAGTCATCCAACTCTCGGTGGTAATGGTAGGTATCTCCCATGTTTGGCCGCACATCATCACCGATCAGAACCCAACCCATAGTAGAAGGCTCCTCTAGAGCTCAAGCTCTCAATACACCTATGGGATGACCAATAACAATATGGTCCCATGCCCAAATCTGTAACAATATGGTAGGTCCTACCATCTTCTGATGGTAGTATGTGATCAAGTGAAGGTCCAGTATAAATGTGCTAGTATGCACTGGCCCCAATAGTATGTCTCGCCATCAATCAAATTGTGTATCACTCTAATGATATTGAGTGGAAATGAAGCTCAGTATTTTCAGGGAGTAAAACTCCAATGAAAAAATCCATCAAGTATACTACGACTCGATCAAGCTTAGGATCCGCTATACACGGTAATAATCTCACTGTCATCCCGTGGCGCGGTATATCTAGAATACCAAATAAATATAGAATACAATAATCAATATCAGGCTGGTGACTCGTGTACTGAATCAACTTTCCCTTGATGGGGACTCAAATAATACGCCATATGTCCTCTAAGGTAATAGTAATCTCACCGGGGGAGTCAAATCAACGACTCACTATGCGATCACTCAAGCTCGTCTACGACTGTCAGGAGGCCATGGTCTAGTGTGATATGTGGCATATCAGCCACATAGGCTAGCCCCGTAATGTATTAAAGGATATCCAATATCCTTTGATCATCCTCATCAAACTATACCTCTATCACGGCCATGCGACCATATCTCTCTCTGGTATGAAGGATAGGTAGTATTCTTTGTGCACAACAAACAATACACTTGTTAGGGCTACATTTCTATCTACTTCTATCTACATTTCTATCTCTATTCTTATTTTATTCTTCTAAAAATACTAATTTTCACTTTCTTCTATGACATTCTAGTCTATATTCATCTACACTTAGCTTATTTTTCCTACAAAAATTGGTTAAGTATTTTCTTCTTGCGCATGTGTGTTCCCTTTGACGCATACACACCTATTTCAATGCATACGCACCCAACGCATATACACTCCATTTTCAATGCATATTGATCCATCTTGCACATGTATGCTCCCAACCTTCTCCACAAACCCCCCAGCTATACGGGATGCATACACACTCATTCTAACATCTACGCCTCTCGGTTGATGCTCGCATATGTGTTTTTTCCTTCCCTAGATGCATACGCGTCTCCTTTGATAGATACACATGTGCGTACCGCATTTCGAAAAATACACCTACGCATGCCCATGTTTTGGATACATGTGCACACACACATACATCTTTTTTCCCTAAAACTAACCTAAAAATGCTAAAAATGTAATTAAATGCAAAAGGACAAAGCAAGGATAGAACACTCATGAAGGGTCCATCCACTGCGACTGAAGATACTCCCAGGATGCGGTCAGCTCTTGTCTCCTCCTCGGAACCCTCACCATCTCACTTAACTTGCTCTCACACTCACTTGCGGTAAAAATTTTCAAGAGCTCTACTACAAATGAACTGGTCGTGATTGATTTACCCCCCTAGGTGGGTATATTAGGTTGCCATGATGCCCCAGGGCATGTTTTCTCCATTGTGATCACTCTAACACTTCTTCTCTTCACTAAAATGATGATTTTTTTTATTAAATTTCCACTACGTTGGGAAATATTTTCCACCTAACGCTTATCTCTTCACCTGTAGGGCATTTTTAAATATTTCAGATTCTTATTTTTGTTCGTTCTATTTTTATCTATCGCCATGATTATTTTTAAATAATTATTTTTGGCCCATTTTTCTTCTCATCGGGGCATGCTACTGCTACCCGACACCCATTCTCCTCACTCTGGAGCATTTTTGTGTGATTCTAGGAGATCTTCCATTTCTTAAATTCTTTTGACCGATCAAAAAAATTTGAAAATTATAAAATCATTCAAAAAACCAAAAAAATCCTAAAACTTTGAAAATGGCCTAAAATTGGTAGCAAAGTTCATTTGCAGCTGAAATTTGTGTCTCTCGCATAACGTTAATCTCATATCTTGTTGGAATTTCCGTGTATTGAGAAAATGAATCACGGATCCTCTAAATCTCCAAATCATTTACAAAAGTTACACTACTTACTTCATCGATACTCTGGGGCACGAGTTGCCTGGTATTGTTTCATTGTGCACACTACTTTTCATCGGACCTAAGTGTCCTCCATCCTTTCCCTTACATATAAAAATTTCTTGGGGAATCATTTTAAACCCTTTTCATTTATCAAAACATTTGGGATTGCAACTCGATAACAAAATATTTGTGCAACTATCTTAAACATTGTTGGTTTGAGTATGTGTGATTGTACTTATTTCCTGTTAGATGAGTTTGTTTGCTTCTCGTATTGCATTGCATTCATGTATGTTGCATGGAATTGTCCATTTTAGCAATGGACAGTTGTTTGTATCTTGGATTTTCATGTCATTTTATGTTGTTGTCGTATGCTCATATTTTAATAAGGACCGATGATGAAGATTACTAGCAATATGATGAATAGAATTGTTTCTATAGCACTAGTTTCTGAGATAGCTAAAAATCCCTTTTCTTGTTGTTTCTTCTTGTTCTCACCTTTCTTCTCTTCACACTTTTTTCTTTTGTTCTCTTTTTGATCATCGATCAAGTTCCTCCATCACCCCATCGACACTTGAGGGGGCATCCTTCATCCTACTAATTTTTCTTCTACCCCTTAAAAAACTTTAGTTGTTTGTAGTTGTCTACTTTCTTTGAAGTAACGTCACACACGTCACATCAAAGAGGGGTGAATATAGACACCTATAATTTGGTCTACATGATCTTATTTCTAAGATCATACTAACTATCCTAGTCTCGTGTTAATTTACTACACTACGCTAGCAAATTACCATTTATTTTCTTCTCTAGCTTCCTAAACCTTGCTAATCCCTCTCTAACCAACTTCTATAAGCTTGTTTCCCTTTAATTAACCTTGTTTAGGTTAATTAACCCTCTTATTGACTTTCTAGGAAGGATTTGACTTTCTAAACAAATATCTTACCTTTCCAAATAGCCACTTAGCTTCCTAAAATCTTGTTCACACCTCTAAATATTTTTTCTAAAAAAACAACTTTTTGAACCCTTTTTAGTCCCACATGCATCAAAACATCCTTTTATCAAATCCAAAAACTATTAATAGAGGCATACCCCTCCCACCTTTTCCTAATAACACACACTCTCTCTTATTTCTGATTTAAGTCATTTTAGGTCTCTTAGAATTATTTTTATAGTTTATTTGAGTTATTTGCTTGTTATTTGCTAATCCACTTCAAAGCTTTAGGTAAATGGGAGAAGCCATTAATGGTCAAAGCTTCCATTCTTAAGATTTTGAAACATCAACAATCACAAAACTGACTACTAGAGCTTTAATAGGTTCATTTATTGATAGCTTTCATGGTAGTAGAAAGCTGATATAGTCATGTTTAGAGGTTGATTGTTTGTTTCAAGCTTTATATATGCATGCATGCAAATAGGTAGCTCTTGCTTATCTCTAATCTGATGGTACTGAGTTGTTTGTTTAAAGATTTTGGGGTCTCTTTTGTGTTCTTACTACATTTTATAATATTTTTCAAAACTTTTCATTGCACACACTACCCTATGCATTTTTAGTAACCCTAGCATTTTAAGCATTTCTCTGTTCTAAACTTTTGTTTGCCCCATAGTTATCATAATTCCTTTAAAGTATTCTTCTTGGTTACTCCATGGAAATTGAAACTATTAAAATTAAATTCCAATATGATTGGTAAGAACACATCTCGTACTTAAAAACATTGTATCTAAAAGCAAGGCTAGAGATGTAAAACACATGGATTTTCCCGAGTTTTGGAGCAAAATCAAGGATGATTAGATAACCCGCTAGTTAAAATGATTTATAGTATTAAACTAACACATGTAGGTGGTTTTCCTACTTGATTCGGTGTGTTGATAAAATATTCACATGTGCATCCTATTTTGACGCTCATAACAAAGAATTGAAAGACCCACAAATACATGGAATTTCTCAAGTTGGATGATCATCACATTAACTGACTCTTATGATCACTACCTTTACTAATGTTAATATTTTTAATCTTGAGGAAGCTCGGAGGGATTATGAGTTAACACCCAATAAATATCAAATTGTGATTGTTAAGTCTTGGTTAAATTTTAAGAATAAAGTACCTTCATAACTAGCCAAAAATTATATAGAAACAATTTTATAGAAGATGTTTCTAACATCATCGCCCTACTATCTAGAGTGATTGGTCTTCTATTCACCATATAATTTCATAGTTGGATGATAATATTCATCAACTTTGGTGTATGGAGGAAAATAATATTTGATTTGGGGAGAAACCATATTTAAGAATTTAACTAAACAACTGACCCAAACGAATAATACTAAGTCATCCTACATGACTTCATATCTAATGTACATAATTGTGGATTATAAAATTTGGGTGGGTTTCTCAAGGCATGGAAGGAAAAACCTCTCTAAACCAATTTATGAATGTTACACTCATATGACTCATGAGATCAGTAGGAGTAATTTTTGTAGGGTTAATGATGCATTCACTATGTTCATATTCAAAGTGTTTGAGGGATGCACCACCAACAAATTTTCTCAAGAAGAAAAACATCTAGTGACTCAATTTGGTAACTTTTTCATCCAATTCAAAATATTCTCCTATATTTGAATTACATAGTTTGATGGAATCCCTTACAAGCTTATAATGTACTTTGCAGGTGACAAAATTTACGTAGATAGCTATGTATAGTACATAGAACCTATAAGGAAAAGAAGGTTTCACGAATCTAAATTCCTTTGAATCTTGGAAACAATATTTGTAGGTTAAGTATTGATGCTCAAAATGATGAGAGAATATTTTATCCATTCAATATGCATCACTTCTCTAAGATATCATACTTTGGCAGTAAGAATTTCATCAATAAGAAAATTTTGTTGCTAGCTTCATTTTCACATGTTCCCACTATTGAGGACTCTTTGGGAAGATTGTGATGATGAATTCTAAGGAAAATATTTCTTAGGAGAATTAATCTTTAAAATATTCAAAGCTTCACTCTACATCAAGTTCCAAAGGGTGTGATAGATTGTGGATTTTACATGTATGAGTTTGAATTTGAAAACCCCATTCAACATGCTCATCTCTCCACCATTGACTAGTATCAAAAGGATAAAGACAATATTGATGACCTCACAACACCTATTCCTCTAAGAACCAAGAAGTGGCTTGTGAAGAAACTGGTAGAATCCAAGGCTTCTGATAAATCTATTGCCTCACAAGATGATATACCTTCTTCCTCAACTCAATAACAACCAAGTACAAAAGTCTATGTGTGGACTCAAAGAGTTGATTCTGAGGAGGAATAAGGTGGAGAAGAGGAAGGAGAAGGAGAAGAGGAGGAAGAAGGCAGAGCTTACTAAAGTTACTGCTAAGGACATAATTGGAGGTAGTAGTTCAAGGAAAAATATAACTATAAGAAGACATCCTACTACCCAAAGGTATGTACTGAGAAATATCCATATGTGGAAATCATTCCTACATAGGTTTCTTATCCTCCACTCACTCTCAATATGCATATCACAAGTTCAACTACAAATATATCACTATGACTTCCTTTTCTTAGGTTCAACCATTGGTAGAGAAGAAAAGAAAAGCACGGTAAAAAAATTATATTCCTAATTATAATGTTATGGTTGTTTTACTTTGTACTCTAGGCCCCAAGAAATCCAAGCTAACTTCCCTATTTATATCTGACACTTCAGGTCATCAGTTCATTGAAACTCTAAAACCCAAAGTTGATAAAAATGAAAATGAGATTACTATAGTGAACTATGAATTAACTAGAATTTCACCTGGAGAGGCTAATCCTGAAGGAAATATACACAACTTGAGAGAAATAGTTTCAAGATTAATTGAGAGAGTGGAGAAAGGAAAAATAGACATGAATAATTGGAAGAACACATTCAAACTCTTTCTTCTTACGTCAAATCTTTCCTCTCTTCATATCCCACTCCTTTCACATCCCTCCACTCCTCTACCTCCATAATTGATATTAACATCATATCCATTTGTAAAGTGCACAAACACACTCAATGAGGTAAAGATATAGAAGCTTGAGTTGAAAAATTGTTAGTAAATGGGTTGAAATTTATTGGTTGCTTCCCCTAAGCAATTGGATTATGGAATGGATAAATTTGAAAAGGAAGCCAAACTATGGGATGATTTGATTCAAAATTGAAAAATCGTGACATTAATTGATATGAACCTTATGCCCACATGGAATCTGATGTAGATCAAATAAATTTTCCATTTGGTTGATCCGGTTGAGCAATTTCTTGTCATCGAACTTATGCATTTCCACCTTTGGGAATAGGTTCTAAAACCCAAAATTAATGTTCTTCCTATAGGAATTCGATCAATTATTTGAATCATGATTGAGAGATATCCATTAGATTCACCTTGATTTAGTTAAGAGGCTAAGAATAACTAAATTTTTTTGGAGATATTTTATGTATCTATTTTCATCACCTCTACCTATACTTTCATGTTAAGCCACATCATGTCCACATCTCCTTTTATGGTAAGCAAACTCTCTACCTAGAGTCATTTTTTTATCCACCAAAGAAGGCATAGCACCTAAAGTTCCACCCCATTCAAACTTCAATTCAAACTCCTTTTTGTTAGGAGTTTTCCTTGGAGCGGCGGATCCTTTTCCTTAGCCTTTAGTAGATATCTCCAACATGACGATTAGGGTTTAAGTTTTTAGATGATATCAACTAGATAGAAAAAGAGAGAATAATCCCTCACCAAATGTAGAGATATTTATGAAAACATAAACTGAACAAGCTAGAGAAATTCAGTAATTTTTGGCTTGTGGAACAAATTTGTGAAAAACACTAAAATGAAGATAAATTTCACAAATCAGATCGGAATAATTTTAAATTTGGAGGATAACTTCCTCTAATTATGTCACAACTCAAAAATAATTGGAAAAAATAACAACATTTTGTGAGATAAATATGAATACTAAAAATTATGGTTTTGACCTAATTTTGGCACAAATTGAAGCTTTGATACCACATGTAAGGAAGTTACATAGATACGTCATAATAGTAATAGCAAAAAAACCAAAAAAACTAGAAGAGAGATATATACTATAAAAATTTGCAGGTATAGAAGACTTAGCCAATTCAAGTGGGCAACCTCCACAACTTACAATAAGACTCAAATGATCAATATGATGATCAAATACTCACTAAGTAGAAGTAAAGTGTCTTACCTCCTTAATATACCTACTTATTATATGTAAACTGCCTAGGAAGATTTTACTACCAATAGGTAGCACTAATAATGAATATATGACAATAACAAATATTATGTTAGCCAAAATTTAGCCATACAAAATATGGTACATGTTATAGGTTAACGGTGTAGCTTAAATAATTTCAAAAGAGATTCATATTATATTTAATTTTTATGTTTATCACAATTTCAAAAACTTCTCTATGTACTCAATAGGAACTAAATAATATGGGAATTCTCAACTCATAAAATATGAGACATTGGAGTTGTTGAAAATAATTTGAAACACGTTTGTAGATGATAGTAACTCTCATTTAAATTTAAATTTTGAATTTCGAACTTCATATAAAACCAATCACTCTAAAAGTTGTCCCAATTGGAAATTGTCATAAATAAATTTGTAATGTGTCCAATATAGCACTATTTGGATCTTCCTCATGAAATTTGTGGCCAAAATAATAATTTGTAGGCTATCTTAGTATCAATAGGTACCATGATGGCATGTGGCATCATCTTCATGGTGTTGTTAAGTACTCCTAGTGTCACAAGTACTTGCAATGCCTCTTTAACTCTTTTTGAACTCTTGTGATCTTTGTAGATCCATCAAATATGTTATTTGAGTGTGTCATTTGGCATAGTATCAAAGTCTCATGTTAAACATTTCCATGGGATTCACCTTTGAAAGCGTTAATAGTCTCTCGAAATTTTGTATGGGATTGCACCACATGGTTTAACCTCAAACATTCTTATCAAAGAGCTTCCCTTACAAAAACTAGTGACCTCCATAAACTACATGGTATGAGTTTAATGGCACAATCTAAAAAAAAACTCTTTATAGCTTGTCACGATCTTTGTTTAACACTTGGAAATTTTTGAATGTAATAAATATTGTGAGGTCACTAGATCTTAAAGCTCAAGTCCTCCACATTTGGTCACATTAAATCCTCCCAAGGTCTATGAACATAATTGATCCAAATGTGATTGCTTGAGGCTTTTGATGCCAAGTGAAAATTATGGCCCTTGCCATTGAAGCTTTGCGACTTATGAATAAAGAGAAATGTGGCCAAGGAATTACACACATGATTAGAAGACATTTTTATGAAAAATTTAAAACTAACCTATTGGTTAATGATCCTATTAAGTTTCTCGACATGACATGACTTGTGGATAATATAGTGAATTTTTAAGGGATAAATCTCTAATCTGCATATATTGTCTCATCTTTATGATTTTATATCACATAGGGTGGACATAGTCTAAAATTGAGCCCAAAATATGCCACTTTATGTGGTGTTTTATTTATCAAGGCCTTCCTTTAGGTGATAAATTGAAGCACATATGTGTCTTAAACCCCAAATGTCTCGTGTGTGCTCATCCAAATAATTTTAAATATTAGTTTTGGTCACACCCCCAAGCCTAGTCTACCTAGTATTGGATCCATTCTTTATTTTAACCTTTTTTCAACTTGAACCTTTTAATTGGAAAATCACTTTCTTTGGTGACTACTCCAATTGGACTAATTATATACCTTCACCATGGGTTGTGTTAGAACTATAATTCTATTTCATTTGTGTAAAGTTAGGAATGCTACCATAAATTTAGCAATGATGATATCTCATAGAAAATTTCCACTAATGATAAAGTTGTGATTTATGTTATGTAATTTCATATATAGGCACATGCACGTAAAGAGGTTCTTGAATTTTAGTATTTGCATCAACTACTTGACCACTAGGGAAGTGCACCATGCACCATGGTCTAGTTTCAACTTGATCCTCCAAGATTAAGCCCTTCGCCTACTTCCACTAGGCATAGAATGATTCACTCGCACAATTACCACTCCTCCCTAATGTGTCAACGTTTATCCACTATACCTTCTCAGTGGGTTGGTTGAATTCCTCTACCTTCCCAGGGTAAGGCTATTGTTGGTTTTCCACATTGGACACCTTCCACTAAGGATGGGGTTACCACATGGTTGGCTCTCCGCTTTCGGGATGGGGCATCATACCGCCTCTTATTATTTAAAATAATTCATAAACTCCATATGGATGGACTATTATTATTCCTCCGGCGAAGGAGTCTTCTATTTGGGGTCATACTTCCAAAGAAGAATTAAAGCGTAGGAACACCCTAGAAAATAATTGGAGTGGGCATCTAACGTCCTCACAATTTCGGTTTAAAAATTCACATTAAGTAAATAAATAAAATATGTTTACAATAACATATTTTGAAATTTGCATGAGGGCCATAATAAATCACAAATTTATAGAAATTGATATATACAAATAGAATATATATCCTATTAAACTATCAAAAAGGAAAAAAAAACGTTCCATGGGTAGAGAGAATTAATCACATGAGGTGCTTAGATTACAACAAATACAACTTTTTATACATGTTTGCTTGCATGTCTAATATATCAATATCAAGTTGGCGATGAGACTCAAACAAGAACAAATCACCATTTTAGTTTGCAAAGAAATAAAAATACTTAGGTTCTTAGAGATATTGGAATCGGACCTACCAATTCCTCCATAAAACATGATAGACATTTCCCTCAAAAACTAGGAATAAAGAATTAAATATTTATTTCCTTAGTTATACTCAATTATGATCGCTATGACATTATCAATAATAGATTAAATTTTCCTCGAAAAAAATTACACACCTACATTATTTGAGGTACACCAAAGCATGGGTAAAAATATCTTGAAAAAGTCATATGAGCTCAGAAATATGCCACATGTGTAAAAATTTACGTTACTATATAATAATATCAATAAAGGGCTTGATTAATATTGAATCTTCAAGTAAATTATTTAATCATAAGCTCTAAAAATAACTTTCAACCAAAGAAATCTTAAGAAGGTGCCCCTTAACTGTTTTGTGCCCTATCAATTACCTATTAATTTACCTAGGGCTTAGTCCTCCCTTACTTACTTCCCAAGGATGATTCACCTCCACCCCTTAATATTGTTGTTGCTTTTGTTTAATGTTTGTTTGTTACTTTGTTGTTGATTTGGATAAGAAAATTATGTTTCCAATGTTTATGTATAACATGAATTGATGACAAGAAAATTATTAGATATTCATCTAGGTGGTTTTTGTTTAAAAGAAAAATTACCTATTTATTTATGGAAAATGATTTTTAGAATAAACGTACATGTATCCATAAACATTACAATTAAGAGTACATAAATTTAATTGATTCATGATGTAAGTGGATGGTTTGTATTTTGAGAAAAAAAAGTGTTATGAAGAAAAGTTTTAAGAATTTGTTTTATTGGAAAATTGGTTTAATTTTAAAATGTAATAGATGTATCCACCAACATTGTAATGAGAATTACATAAAATTTAAATTTTATTTTAATTTTAGTTTGTAAATGTAAATGAGATATTATAGCATATATAAATGTGGAATAGTAAATAATTTCAATGATATTATTATTTTAAAAATAAATTATAGTTTTATTAGTTTTGGTGGATTCATGCTTTCAAATATATTGTGGTGGATAATCTTTGTTAAACTTATTTTGTATAGAGTCAAAACAATGTATTTTTTTGTCACAATTTTGTATTTTAAATTATTAAGTTTATGTTTTAAGGTTGTGATTTTTTAGAATTGGATTTCTTTTATTTTTTCAGCAAATGTTGTTGAGAAAATGTAGCAACCTATCGAACGGCCATTTGCCCATTGGTGAAGTTGCTTGGCTTGCAAAGAGCCAATTAGGGTTCAATTCTTCTTTGAGTGCAAAGACTTAGCTTAAAATCTCAAAAGAATTATTACTCATTATATCATGTGGACAAAATATTTAATTTGGTGGGAGAATTTTTCAACCCCTATTTCAAAATTGTTAATATTCGAGCTTCTATTTTAAACAAAAACAAAAACAAACCCCTCCATCCATCAAGATAATAATAACAAATTAATTAATCCAAAATAATCCTTTATAATTGCTCTTTAATAACATATAATTTCTTGTTAATGGAGATACATTAGTTTTGGTTGTGGTTAATCACATCCAACAATGTTGTATATTGAGGGGTGTTATTCTTGAAGTGGCATTAAATATCAATCTGCATTACTTTTTATTGTGGGGCAGCTACAAGGAGAGCAATGGGTAGTGGTGGAGGTGGTAATATTTGTAGATAAAAAATTAATAATAAATTTAAAATTAATGTTAATTGAATTGCTATATGGTGTTTTCAATCTTTAATTTGATTGACTATTAAATATTTTATTATTTTTTAGATAAGTCATTCAAAAAATAATAATATCTTAATCATATTATCAAATTTTGTGGAAAGTTTTTTTATGAATTGATGTTATTTATAATGTTTTTTTAAAATAAATTTATTAATCAACATGATATGTAAAATATTTAAGATTAAAATTTTACGATTTGATATATTTCTTCATTGATTGAGACAGTTTGTTAGATATGTGACAACAAAGTTAAGTTTTGGATTCCTTTGCGTCACGGTTTGTAGCTCACTTCTCAAAGAGGGAGTGTGGGGGGCTTGCCCCTCCACTCATATCGTAGAAGACTACGGTGGGTGGCGACATGTTATGGAACCCATGAAACAAAAATTAAGGAGTCAATCCCTTATTTCTAGAGATCAAATTCAACCGAATTCTATTTTTAGGAAGGAAACTCCTAATGACATTTTTCCACTCTATTTTTATAAGGAATCGTAGTTGTTATTCGCCAATGAGGTGTATTTATTTTTGTGCAGATCTTGTAATCTGATCATCTTGAGTTAATAAAAGTTTGATATCTTTCACCGTGGATATTTCCCTAAACACTCAGCTGGAGTTTAACCACATAAATCTGGTGTTTGTCTCTTGTGTATTTAGTATTATGTATATTTATTTTATCTCTATCTCAGTTGTTTTATTATTCAACTTTTCTCATATTCATTGCTACAAAATCTGTGGTTTCCAAACACATTTGACTTTTTATTATTGGTTAATTATCTTTATTTTATACATAAAACATATCCAGATGAAATAAATTTTTTATATCTGTATATAAAACTGTGGTTGAATGAATAAATACTTGCATCTTGAGTGTAGGAAGACTTAATATTGTTTAAATCGAGGCCAACATGGTTGGCACTGGGGTCGTCGCTGTCCACACTCTGTGTGGTGTCGAACTCCACTGCAAACAGATGATTATAGTCCTTGCCATCACTGGTGTCATTGAAGAGGCCCATGTACGCAGAAGAGAATGCCTCCCTCTGAGATGTGGTAGGTGTCATAATGAAGGCTATTCCATGCCCTGTGCCCTGCGCTTTGGGAGGGGGAACCATGGCCATTACAAAACTTGTGCTGAAGGAAGAAAGGGTAGCATTAGTTTTTATTTGCAGAGGAGTGGAATAAAGGAGACGACCAATCATCCACTGTGTCTCATTGGTAAGCCTTACTGCTTCTGATTTGATGGAGGCATTCTGAAGCAAAATCAGGCTGGGAGTGTCATTGAAATTGTTGAAGACAAAAGTGGTATGTGTTTGATTGTTGGGAGACACTTGTGCTGTTGCAATTGATACCACTGCAAAGAGCAGCAGCAGACACAAACTCATTGTGGCTTTTCTCTCTATGAAACAAGGGTTCATCATATACCAATGGATGCTAAAAGATTAGAGAAGTTTTACATATTTATCTTTCAAATGTAAAACAAAAGTTTAATTTAAATGAAAAAGAGAAAAATCTAATTTAAATGAGTAGAAACAAAAGTCTTCTCATGCAAACAAATCGATAAATAGATAGATAGAGACACAAGACCAAAATAATCTATAAAATCCAAAGAACCATAAATATAATGATCACGAGAAAGATCACAAAAATATCAATCAAACTTTATATAACCTATTTCTTTCAACCACGTGATTAACCCATATGAGACATCAATGAAAACCAAAGTTTGACTGTGTAAAGCCACATGATTAACCCGTATGAGAGACCATTCCATCATTGAACTGTATTATGACTAAGTTTTCACAAGGAGGTATATTTGTCCAACTCTTCTAATTGGCTGCTTACCACAAAAATTCATTTTGGAATTATTTTGTTCCTCCAAAATGTGGCGGATGGTTCTTCCTATTTATTTTATATAAATTGAACATTTGAGTTGTACGATAAATTGAAAATTTACTTGTTCAAATTATAAACATGACATTTGGTTTTGAGTTGGCTTAAACATGGTTTAGAGAAGAGAATTCGGTAAAATTTCGCTACCTTGAGTTGTTTATTGCATGTATGGGTTTTTTTGATTTCAAATTAATGGTATTTTTTGTAGGATGTCGATGAGTTGTCTTTTCCATTTTATGGCCTCTTGCCAATGTAAAATGCATCACATGTTACCCCTTTTAGAGTCACTATAACACCAAAGTTTATTCGGTTGGAGATCACTTCTCAAATTAGATGGTTTTCTTTTATGTTAAGATGGTCATATTGTCTAGGATTGAAGAATAAACACAACATAGAAAAGCATATTAATGAGCATGTCTAGTAGTTGAAGATGGTGTAGTTGACAAAACATGTTTGCTCATCTCTTACACTAAAAATTCACTTTTTCCACCAAAAGCATTTCATGTTCCTTTGAAAAGATTATTTTCGTTGTTTCAATTAGGTCTATTTAGTGAAAGAAACACATTTGAAATTTCCTTTTGTAATCTAGAGGGATCAGCGAATATCGAACGACCTAAAGCTTTGAAGAGTGAAACTCTAACACAAGGCAAACTCCACCAATCAACTTTTGGAGTGGCATTCAAATGTTGCTCTCCACACACTAAAGGTAACCCAAGAATCGAACCCACTATTTAGGCCAACTAACGAGGTGACAAAGGCCAAGTGAATGTGAGAGGATCTTATAAAGGATCTTATAAAGGATATTCGACCAATTCCTAGGTTATATGATGTAATTCACTTGTAAATTCTATAGGATCTTATAAAGGATCAAACACTACAAGATCATTATTGATCGGGAAAGAAAAAGATAGACCATATGAGAAGTGATCAAGAAGCATACAAGTCTCGGATCTCAAAATGTTTTGTATACTGGTAGGTTGGTTTTAATATAATGCTAACCTTTCTTGTTTATGCACATTGATATCATTTTGGTGGATTTTTAAGAATTGCTCACGTTAAATCCAATATTAACATTGTCTTTGGGTGGTTAAGGCCTATAAATAGAGCCCTTAACTAACCACTCACAACTTTGGATGAAGACAACAAGGAGAATGATGTCCATGTAAGCTTAGGCCTATAAAGGTCTATGATGGATAATGAGTTTGTAGCTCCTGCTTAGTCTCTTTAATATTTTTCTAAATGTTGAACCTATTGAGCCTGTGTTTGAATGGTATGAGAATAATTGTCTTATTTCTTATTATGTTAACCATGTCTTCTTGTAGGACTCACTTCAAACCTAGATTAAACACCATTAGAATCCCAACGTGATTCAGGTTACTAGGGTCCACAACTTCACCAGGGAATTTTTGTTGTTTTATCTTAAGGAACCTTCACAAGTTCAAGCTTTTTGAGCACTATGTTGACCTACTAGTTCTTACATAATACCTTGATGATATTATCTTAATGGAATGTGAGTTCGAATTCACTAGGAAATCATCCCTCAAAGTCCCTTCGTGGGTTGATTTTCCTTGTCCCCTAATTCCTCTTTGGTTTTTCCTACCTGGGATACTCAAACCTATTGGACAAGTGATATACAACAATATTTTTCACTTCTACTTAGCACAACTGAGCAAACAAGTTTGTATCAAGGATGGCCTAACAAAATACTTGAAGGAGTTTATTGATAACTAAATAGGAACCAATTTCTTTACAAAAATTGTTACATATATCAACATGTTGAACGCATTTTTGTACTATATATCCCTTAACCATATAAATGTTTATTTTCCCGTAATGGCTTGCTCTAAGTCATCTGAAAAATTAAGCAATGTTAAAAGTGAAAGATGGCTAGACCATTGTGTTAAAAAAAATGTCAACCAATAGGAACAAAAACCATAAAGTGGTTGGTGAAATCTCCAATGGAATATATACACATAATGTATGTAAGACTAAACACATTCTTCCCTCTCCCATCCATGTCCCCGAGCTTAAGATCCTCTAAATAACCCTAATATCCAAGTTTTTAAGAAAATAATATGCAAATGATTAACTGAGTTTTAAGGATATCTTTGACCTTTGATCTACCCTCTAAGCATTCATGTAGTATGCCTCGTGGTGGAAATGAGTCACCATATGGAAATAATGGGCTATGGGTTGCTTCATCTTATTCAAAGACCAAAATTCGAACTCAACTCAATTTTGAAGAAATGTGGCCAAGCTGTAAATGGTTCAACAACCAGATCAGCTAGATGATGTAGCCCAAAAACGATAGTTTCACAGGGCCAATCAAAAGGACACGTTGATAATCTTGTTTGTATTTTTTGATGACTTGCAACCCCACATTTGAGATGTTGAAAATCCAAAGAAGCATGGGACAAGTTGAGCACAGTATATGAGGCCCGAAACAATAACACTATTCTAAATTTGTAGAGTCAGTTGCATACACTGAAATTCAAGTCGAACGAGAAAGTGGAAGCTTTCTTGTGGAGAGTTGCAGTATTGAAGGCTTCTCTTCTAGCCCTGGGAGAGGAGGTTTCTGATACATATCTCACACCTATTGTTCTAATAGAACTTCCTCCCTCTTACCACATTTTTGTGATGAAAATTAACTTTTCAGATCAGACCATCAATTTTGAGAGGTTGGTAAATTTGTTATAGCAAGAAGAGGCACTATTCAAAAAATATGAAGAAGAAGAACATGCACTATCTTCTCATTAGAAAGGGAAGGGAAAAGAAAATTTTTCCCAAAAGTCCCAAAAACAATATCACCAAGGGGATAAGAAAAAGAAGAAATGTCATATCTACAAAAAAGTACGAGTTGAAATATTTATAGTACACCACATACAAGAAAGGTTCATCAAGAAATTTTGGACCTCAAAATCAGCAATCACGGTAGGGACAGTCACATTATAACTAAGGGAAAAGAAGGGGAACTAGCAAAAGAAAACCCATTATCAAGGTAATATAGTTGAGCAAGAAGACCATTCATATGATCGGGACTTCTTGTACACTTTGCCCATTCTAGTGAAGCAATCACATCATCTAATGCAATCTGGTACATTGATTTAGGAGCTACTTGACACGTGACCAAATACAAAGACTGGTTCACCACTATATGATACACGCCCTCTAAAAATCATGTTTTGTTGGGGGATGAATCTTATTATACGATCCAACTGTAGGGTTCATTTTAAGACACCTCTAGGAAATTAGAGGTGGAAAATACCTAGCAAATATCCCTGAAACTGGTTTCAGTAAAAGGCGAATTTACCAATTTTTGAGAACTAAATTTTTGCCCACTTTTTTTGAGCCAAAGAGAGCTGCAAGGGTGCAAACACCGATGCCTCATTGACACGCATCAACAAGCCTCATTTACGCGTATCAACAAGGCTAATTGATGCGCAACAACAAGGCTTGTTGATGTGCGTCAACAAGCCTCGTTGACTCATGTCAATTATCCTTTTTGACGCGCATCAACAAGGTGAATTGACATGCGACAACGAGCCTTGTTGACTTTGGTTTTACCCTCTAAATACCCTCCCACTGGTCATTTTCACATTTACACTTTCTGGCTCTCGAATTTTCTTGTATACAAGAATCCATTATCCAGGTCAGGTACAATCAAGCTCAAGGACAACTACAATGGTGACTACAAGTGCATCCCAAGCTCAAGACAAAAATCAAGAGGAAAATCTAGTCAACCCACAAGCCCTATCCACGAGCAAGATACTCTATAGGAATCCTTTGTGCCCCCACATCCAGACTATTTTACAAATGACTTCAGAATACAAGGATTTGATTGATGCATGTGAGTTTGGTGGGCTCGTTAAGATGCCCCATTTCAAACAGACCAAGATATTTTGAACTACCTTCTCTCCTCATACAATACAGAGGATGGCATGTTTAATGTTACTGTGGACGACGACCGATTGTTTCAATTCGGTATCGACCCAGCTGATATTCATCGGTTTATAGGCCTCCCATTCAGAAATTTACCCTTTGTTACAACAAAGGAAACACTTATCAAAGATGATAAGAAATATCTCAAATCGACTTTCGGTTTCCATGTTGATTGTAAGTGTAAATTGTTTTCATTTATTCATTTTTTATTTTGATACAATTTAAATTTATATTAATTCCATTGTTTTTGGCATTTGCAGCTCATGTCAATAAATCTAGGCGTGGTGTGGATACGCAAGCAATTGCACACCACTTTCTTACTGCTATGATTTCCTTCTTTCAATCTAGAATAGTTTTGCAGGGTCGGCAAACAAATATACCAAACTGGGCCATTGCATACATTGTTGCAACTATCGCAAAACAAAAATTTGATTGGTGCACCTTTTTATCAAAAAAAAAAGAACTGACATTACAAATGCAAAGCTTTCAGAAAAACCTGTCATTTACTCCACAAACTATCTCCTTGGCCTTTATTACGAGGCTCTTTTAAATTTAAAAGAAAAACCAATTCCCACTTACACAGATGAGGTGTTGATGAATTTGTCAATTCCATTTGAAGAACAATAGGTATAAACTATAAAGTTTGTATTTTGACATTACACTGACAATAGGTATTAACTATTTATTATTTGCAGAGAAGATTTATGGAGGCCCTTCCCTGAAAAAAGGCGGCATCAAGAGGAAGAGGCCAACAACATGCATTGAGGCATCGGGAGATTCACAATCTGAAATGGAAGCTCACTCATCTCCGAACCCCCAACCGTTTGAATTCGTTAAATGCCAGAGAAGTAATACCCTTACATGTATTATTTACAAATTCCAAATTTGTATTTTCATTTTCCCATTTAAATTTTACCCTATTGAATTGACATACAATTGTATGTTGATGACATTGCAGGGACTTTGGACCATACGCGTGTTTCTCAAAGTCAACCATCTTCCCCAACTCACTCAGTTCAGTCGCATGCATTTGTGTCTTCTCAACAACCACCTCAGCAATCCCAACAACAGACAGCTCAAAAACCACCAATTACTACTCCAACACGGCCACCTCAAGCACCGTGACAAGCTACCCCTCAACAACAAGGTACAAGTTTTGAATAGTACTTCATTTAATTTCATAGTTTTTGCATTGTTTTCTAGTTTTTCATATATTTTTTTCTTGAACTTTTTAGCACATTGTAGTCCTCCTCTTTCTGTACAAACAGTGGCACTGCCCCCTCTTCCACTAATAATATTCAAAATGCCAACAAGAGGATCAGGAAAAAAGGACATTAGTAAACGCATGCCAATTCTTAACGCTACCTCCCGGCCCTATGGGACACTAAACATTTCCTCCTTGTTTCTAATTCCAACCCTCTCACTTGGTGGTTTGCCCAACGCAACGGGCATATCAGTTTTAAATAATATAAATTTAGATGAAGATTACTTGGGAATTGATAGCAATGACCCAACTGGATTTTTCAATACACGTGAGATGACTCAAGGCCAGTAGGTATACTTCTATTTCAACATAATTTACCATATTGAATTACATTTCACTTTAGATTTATTTGTTTGAATATTGATTTATTTTATCACAAACTTTAGGATGTTTGAATATTGCCACCCCAATGGCAGAAACAAGTAGTAGTTGATCAACCCGAAAGCCCCCATACCTCTCAACGAGATCATCTTCATCAGATACAGATGGTGAATAGTTGCTACCTTTTCCTTTAGATAACTTAATTGGTTATGATTGTCAATCCCATGTTGATGAGTTTATTCTACCTCATATTAGTCAACTCATAGAATGGGAGAGAAGGGCTAAAGTACTTATCAATGAGATAATAAGTCGTTATGAAAATTATTGGCAAAGGGATAGTTTATACGCTGTAGTCCAGAATCAACTCAGAAGATGGATTCCTTACTTACCCAAGTAAGAAGTGGGACTGTCATGTATAACAACAACTATAAAGATGACATTTTGGATAAGACATTAAACAAATTGGAAAATATTAGTGTTGAGGCCCAGACATATTTTAACAAATGGTCTAAGGACAAGGATCTGGTAGCAGTTGCAAATGCCAAGAGAGATAGAGCGGTCGTAAGTATTATCACTTTCAAACAATATTTTTTGTTAATTTAAAGTTTTATTATTTTAGTAATATGTTGAATTGACATCACTTTTTTGTGTAGTTGAAATATGAAAATTTGAAGAGTCAAGCAAAGGTTTTCCAAGTTCACTTGGAAACCGTGAAGAACAGTTTATCCGCATGAAGAATTTAAAGGAAAATATTGTTTTGGTTAACAAACAAAACAATACACTGAAGCGGATAATTAAAGAGCATGGCTTTGACCTTGAAATTTTATTCAAAACCAAGGCAGTTGCTGATCCAAATTTGCTATCCCATGGAGATGCGACAAAGCAAGAAGAAAGAATTTTAAAAATCTAGACAGTGTTGTGGAAGATCTCATAAGTTCTGGGATTATTTCTGTCATTGGGGAAAGGGGTACAGGTGGAGAAGCCATTGGGGAAAGGAGTACAAGAGTGGAAAGGGGTACAAAAAATTGAGGGTTGAAAAATTTCATTATTGAGTGTGGAAACTTGAAAAATTGAATCTATATTTGAAAATTTGAAACATTGAATGTGATGGTCATGGCATTTGAATTTTATTATCTGGATTTGAAAGTTGAAACTTGAATTTGATAGCCTTTGAAAATTTGAAATACTATATAATCTTTAATTTTATAACTTCCTATATATTATGTATAGAATTTCTAGATTGTATATGGCATTTATGTTTCTTCTCTACTTGTAATGATGATTGCATTAGATGTGGATGATGACATTACAATAGAATCAGTCTCATAGATATGGATTATCATGAATTGTATGTGGACGTAGATTTAGCTTCAAGCATGATCATGGAATCTGGATGATGATAATGGATAATTGTTTTAAGAAAATTTAGAATGTTGTACAACAGAGACATTTAAACGTTCTCAAATTCTTCTTCTCTATACTTGTAATGATATGATGACATTAGAATGGATATAGATGATGATGAATGATGATAATGGATAATTGTTTTTTTAAAATGGAATGTGTTAGGACAGAGACGTTTCTGCACATTTAAAATAGATAAATAATTGTTTTAATAATAATTGGAGTGTCAGGATTATGATAATCATATGATGAATTTAATAATAATTGGAGTGTCAGGATTATGATAATGATATGATGAATTTAATAATAATTGGAGTGTCAGGATTATGATATGATAATGATATGATATATATGGATGATGATGAATTTTATGTGGACGTAGATTTAGCTTCAAGCATGATCATGGATGATGAATTGTATAATGGATCATGGATTATGAATTGTATAATATGGAAAAATCTTCCTCTTTGTAAAATTTGATTGTGTGATTTTATCCCACAAAGTTTAAAAAATATATCAAAGCATTTTGCAAATATAAAAAATAAATTAAACATAATTGTAAAAAATCAAGAAAGGTCATATGATAGGGTTTAAGTTACCTCTAGTGTTTTAGATGGCTATGAAATCATCCCTCATAGTGTGCTAGATCTTTGTTTTAAGAAAACTCAACACAAGAAATGGATTAGTAGATAGATGGGTGAGTTGCCTAACATTGTCAGTCCGAGAAGTACCAGCTTCCTCGGATGGATGTCAACCCACGTTTTCAAAAAAATAAAATAAATTGTATTTAAATAAATGTAAATATATATACCTGTAACATCTTTAATGATAACAAGAGCTGAAACAAAATTTAAGGTGACAAACAATAAAAGTAAGGTGAAGGAGATACCTATTTAAAGTTGAAACAATCCATTATCAATAGCTTCTTCAAACTCGATGTTCTCTTTTTGTAAAGTGTGACAATGCGCCAATTCCACTCTCAACGTTGGGAACAGTTGTACTTGTAGTTGTATTATTCACACCTCTTCTTTCGCAAAGGGAATTCCAATGTGTAATTGCTCTGTCGAAAGGAAATTTTTCCATGGAGTAGCAAGATACATAACACCTCATGTAATTTTTGAGATTTTTATCCAACCTGTTTCTCTATTTTGATTTTATAAATGATAATGCACTGAAAACCCTTTCGTCCTCCATAGACCCAAAAGTCATTATTTGGCATAACCCATATAATCTGAAATATTCACTAATATCTTCTTGTAAGATAGAACTTTGATAGATTCCTCACCACATCCTTGTAATAGCACCACTTTCAGAAGGTTCGTCTAAATTTTTATATTGGTTCCTCATTGTTGTTGCAAATTTTTTTGATTGAAACTTTAATAAATCAACATTCAGTATACCTTTGATTTCCATATCCTTGAACTCTGAAGTCTTTGTGAAATGTTCTATTATTGTACCCATGGATTTATGGAAATACTTTCTTACAAAGTCTGCACAACCACCTTCAGTATTCCAAAAATTAGGATTCATCACACCCATTGCTTTAAGAATTTTATCTTTGGAGAAACGTTCTCTAATTTCTAATGATAAGGATTCTGAAATTTTTTTAAGCTTTATTCTTGTTTCAACTATAACAGACTCAAAGAGATTACGTGTCACGGGAACATCTTCTTGTTCCGATCCTGTAATATCTTGATGTTTTTACAAAATGTGCAGTGGTATGTCCCTCCCATTAATAGTGATGCAGAGGTGATCGTGGATATTAAATCTCAAATAGTTACTAGGATTTTTAAGATCTAATAAAGCTTTCCAATTCTTGAAAATAGGTGTATCAAAACTATCTTGGGAACAATACAAGATATCAAGACTTTGACATACCATTTTTCTCATCCGTATAAAATCCACAATATAGATTAATCTCCCATGTGCATGCTTCATCAATGTATTGATCTCCTGTAACATTGGAAGAATACCAACCAATGTAAGAAATGTCTCCAAATTAGTTAAACAGAACAACAAGTCCCTCGCCCTATCAACTTCATGACGATATTTGTGCATGAAACCAACCAACGAAGGATACTCCTCATGAACTCTACATGCAAGTTCATACAAAGAAATCCATCTCGTCTTAACATCTTTTAGAAGTTTTTTTCCATCTGTAATTCCAATTGCAAATTTTTGGAACTCAAGAAATTGCTTTGGGTTGCTTGCCATATAGGCATGAAGTTATCTTATAAGGTCTTCTAATTTAGCAACATTTTCGTAGTTGCTTACCATTTTATACGCTAAATTCATTCTGTGAGCCATATAGTGAATTGGTAGCATATATGGGGCCACTGTTGTTTGTAATCTAACACATAGCCCTGTTCGGTGACCCTGCATGACAGATGAATATCTGCTCCGACACATACCAACTTCGTAGCAATTTCATAATCAGTCATTCCATCATTATCTTTCAAATGAGAAACAACTAGTTCATGTATTTTTTCGGCATCACGCGCTTTTCAACCATTTTCATAACACCCAATAGATGAAGTATCCTTATATGATTTTCTAAAGTATAGACGTGGATACATACCCATGCAGTGTTGTGTTGTCACTTCATCAATTGAAAGAGAGATAAACTTTGATTTTTTTACATTCTCTTTCAAATCTTCCTTCTCTATCATCAAAAGGCATTTTTCCATTTCCCATCCACTACTTTCAAACCAATGAGACTGAGGTACATTCGGCATTCCATTATATTGATACAAAACTTTGAAATCGAGGAAATCCGAAATCGGTCTTCCTTTCTTTAGTATGTGAAATAAAGTAGAGAACTGTATGAGTTTTGCATGTAGATTTGTTTGATTCATCTTACCAATTTACGATGTGATCGTTCCTCCCTTTTCCACAAGATGTCTACATTTTTTCTACTCTGCTTCATAATTTGTTGCGTATTTAACATGCATGCATTCTTTTCAATTTTCCACTGTTTTTTTTATTTCTGGCCATCTACCCTTGTTACAGTCAAATATTGTTTTCCACAATGTTTTTCTATAGTGTCCAGCTTCATTTACATTTTTTGTTGCTTTCCCAATTTCCACGTACATATTGTACATGTACATTCAGATGGGATCTCTTCTAAATTATATGATTATACATGTTTGATAAACGGAAATTTGGCTGCCCAATCAAACTTGTATGTCATGCGAATGGTCCACATATTCTTGTTCATTTTCAATGTTTTACTTTTTTTAGTAGAATTTGGAGCAATATCACAATCACCCGGTTTCCTCTTTCGTGAACCAAGAATTTGAATTTGATTTTTGTGTTCCATTTTGTTGAGTATTTTTATGTGGGATATCTTGATGCACTCCTGGTTGCACCCCAACAGGAAGAATATCTTTAGGATCTAGCATCTCAACAACTATATCTTCAAGATCTAGCATATTATCGTAGGTGTCATTTGTTTGATACTGTGCAGAATGCATGTCCACCTCAATATTACCTTCCACACAGTTAGTATTCTGATTCTTTCTGGTGGCAGCTATATGGTTGTTGATAGTTGCAATATTTGTATTAGTAGAGTTTCCAAAATACTTGAACAAGGACTTCTGAGATTTGTTATTTATTTTTAGGGTCTTCACATTCTGAGGACTAGCACCTTCCATTATTACGAATAGAGACCTCGCATCAACAATGAGAACCAAGTTGCGCATCGAGAGATAAAATTCCTGTCGTGTGTCAACTATCACAATCCCTGTTGCGCGCCAACAACTAAAACCCTTGTCGCACATCAACAACGTGTCAACTATCCCTGTCGCGCGTCAACTATATCGATGTCGCGCGTCAATCGCTAACCTCTTGTCGCACGTCTGTAATGCCTTCTTGTCACGCATTCGCAATACCTCTTTTCACGTGTCAATTATATCCCTGTCGTGCATCAACAACTAACCCCTTTTTCACGCGTCTACAATACCTCTTTGTCGTGCGTCAACTATATCCCCTGCCGCACGTAAGCAAATATCATCTATCGCTTGACTCTAAACTACTTGGTAAGCTACTTGTGGTAGTACCGTAGTATACTACTCGACGAATCACCTAGGTTTTTATAGGAGATGTTTTCAAATGTAGGTGAAGCCGACCCCAAAAAATATATATACTGTAAATTTTAGGCAAACAGGACACCGACCCGCTCTAAAAAAATCACCTTTTCAAATTTTCCTAAAATGAAATTTTCACCATATTACGAATATTCACCACTAAAATTATCCCCGATTCCAAGCACCTAAAAATAAATAAAGATGCAAGCACCCACCTCCATCAAGAAAATATATAAAAGAAGAAAAAAATTCCATTATTACCTATTTAAGACTTTTGATCATAATTTTGCATCTATTTGTTTTGCAGGTATTTCAATTACTAAGTTAAATTTGTAGGAAGTGGGTATGGGTCCGTAGTAGCCAAAATTTCCAAAAAAATTATATGTCCAAATTACTTACTCGATTGACTTGTGATTCTAGTATGTTTTTCTTGTCATCAAATCTGATCAAATACAACTATCAACAATTAGTCTTGTTGCACTTCTTGCATCTCCAAATGCCCCGAATCGTATATCGGTTATTTCATGTGTTGTTCTCCTTGGGTCTCTAAAGGTCCTAAATCAAGTATATTAATTATGTCATGATTTAATTTGCTTTCTCTTATCATTTTTTTATCATATCGATTATTTTATCAACATTGAAAAATTTATAGATATGATTGAAGTAGATCAACTAACAACCCAAAAATACTAATCCATTTTCTAGTTTTTGTTGTGTAGATCCGAAGAAGAGATTGCTTGGCTATTCAAAAGAATTTGATACTTAGTCATGTAACACTTAACAATGGTTTCTTATACCCATTTATTTTGTGTATCAATTAGATTAGACTTTGGCTTTCTTTATAATCTTCTAGCACTTGTTTGTGAGCGCTAATCATTGTATACACCTTTAATGTAGTAGTAAATGCTACAACAATGAAGGCCATCATTTGAAACCCAATAGATACTTCAAAAGGACTATCCACTAAATTCATGGAGAGATTGATTATAGCTATGTCGGATGTATGGTAAAGTGTGTTCCCTTGTGCGTGGATGTGAAGAATTATACATCCAAAGTAGATGTACACTTACATATAATTAACCACTTATGTTTTCCCATATGTATGTGGATGAAAAGTAGTGGACTTGGTCAACTGGTGTCCATCATGGATCAAAATGTGGAGAAAAATTGCTACGAACCATGTTGTCCCTATCGACATAATGTGGCGGTAAGCCAAAGTGGACCTACATATACACAAAGTAGTCTCGTTGTGTCTTCATTACGCCGAAAGGCTTGTTCTCTAGGAGAAAACCCGACCCCCTCGACTCGATGGCAACAAAGTGATGACTGAGATCAATTGGTTGTGAAGTACGGTCATATCATAGCCTCACACGTGTCGGCCAAGGGGTGTACTTCCGGCGGTGCAGAGTGGGAAAGGTGAGTGCTGCGACCAATGGTTAAATTTGGCAAAATTTACATGTAGCTTGGGTCAGCGTCTTTAACGCGTCTCGGATCTCAACTAAAGTGCAAGGAAATGACAGTCTCGAAAGGCCATATAAGACACATGGCTCCCCATGTTCGCATTAGGCTTGTGCATGAGCTTGTTTGCCCACTAGTCTAATCTTTCCACCAAACTTTTATTTTGTTGTTCAATACGTGGAGAAACAAAAAACCATATGACACTTTTGAAGATTTTAGCCCTAATATATCATAAATATATTATATAGTATTAGTATTGGTATACCATATATCATATTAATATTTATTATATCATATTGTAAAATGTCATTAAATATATGCAAAATATATAGTTGTATAAGTATTTGTATTTTTAAATATACAAAAAATAAAATGATAAAAAATTTTGTCGAGAATTTGTATTTGTCAATATGTTCATCAAAATATACAGTTTGCGATGTAGAAATATTCAAAACAACATTAAAAATGTCGATATATGTGGAGGTTTGTTTCTTTTACAATAAGCGGTCGAATCGCCAAGTGTTATTACGTCGAGAAAATAATATCTAAAATTCCTTTGTTGCATCAAGAAAAATAAGCGACATAATTGCCAACTATTATTACGCCGAAAGATGTTAGTGTTTATTATGCCAAGAAAATAATATTTAATATTCCTTTGTTGCATCTGAGAAAATAAGCAACGACCAATTTTATTATTACTACCGAAAGGTGTTAACGCGAGGAGATCAACAAATTATGCACCAACCGAGATGCTTTGGTTGATGGTGTATGGGAAACAAGATTCTCACATATGACATTAAAACAAAGGCATGATAATGTGTGTAAATATATGCAAAATATATAGTTGTATAGTTTGTATGCGTATTTGTATTTTTAAATATATGGAAAATAAAATGTTAAAAAAGTTTGTATGAGAATTTTTATTTGTCAATACGTTCATCAAATTATATAGCTGACAATATAGAGATATTCAAAAGAAGATTCAAAATGTCGATTTATATGGAGATTTGTTTCTTTACAATAAGTGGTGGAATCGCAAATTGTTATTACGTCGCAAAAATAATATTTTATATTCCTTTGTTGCGCCAAGAAATAAGCGATGGAATCGCCAACCATCATTACGTTGAAATGCATTTACACTTTGGGAGAAATCGAAAATTCATTGATGAACGAGATGGTTCGGTTGACGTTGTACGGAAAAACAAGAACCTTACACGTGGCATTAAAACAAAAGCACAATAATGTGTGTAATAAACATTCCTATTTTTGCGATTAAGTTATTACCTCGTTATCGATGTCCCTCTAAAGAGTCGTGTTCACGCTTGCGCGTGGACCTGAGAGCGTCCATTGTACGAAAAAAATACTATCCTGTAAACAATCTCTCCATACTTACGTCGTTAGAGGCCAACACGTGTCGCTCCAGTTCTATATATTGGATTAGGGAGGAACGTTTGAAAAATAACAAAGTTGTTGTGTTTCGGGAAAAGAAAACAATGGTGTAGGTGTTGTTATACAAAAATGGGCTGATTCGCAGATGCGCAACGCACAAACTTGATGACAATAACTTGGTTTGATCTGAACGAGAAGACGAGGCATCCTGGATCATGCGGTGACTTAACCATTCCCCATAGTCACATTGTCGTCAACTGTAAGTTCGCATGCTCAAGAGAATGAGGAGCGAGACGAGGCATCCCGGATTGTGCGGGGACTTAACCATTCCCCTCAGTCACATTGTCATCGCTGCAAGTTCATGTGCTCAAGAGAATGAGGAACAAGAAACAAAGCAAATTACTTGAGCACTGCCTCATCCAAGGCTTGTTTAATGGCGGGCTCTAGCCATTCGATTTGTGAATATCCTAAAACTACCTCAAATCGGAGCATGCACATATTGTGTAAAGAGAAGAAAAATGAAGATGTTTGAGTTGGAGCAGTGAGGCCTATAGCGAAGGTAACAGTTACGGTGGCGGTGGCATTAAATCCACAAACACAACCCTTTAAGTGAGTGTTTTCATTTGATCCGGTCAGAGACGGTTGCACTTTGGGAATGAACTCAAGAGCTTGTGCATTAAGCAAGATGAACGTTGAGTTCTTTTCAAGAGAAATCAACCATGTTGACTCTTGATAGGCTTGCTTACAGATGAATTGTAACATTACACTTTTTCTCAGTGTCAACCACAAAGTCATGCTTCCTCGTCGTTAACTTCGATCCAAACAGGGTGCTTTGTTCTTTGTTTCAATTTCCTTTTCCACTCACCAATATTTTCCGTTTCACCGTTAACATCGCTATTTAAAATTATAGTTTTTATTTTTCAGAATTATCATTTGAAAGGGAAAAATCATTTATTCGGGATTGATGTGAAATGACATAAAGGTAATGGCATATAAATTTGAGAAAAAATTGGAAACAATAAATACAGAATAAATTCATAATTGCCTTATAATAAAAGTTTGAAATAATTATATTTGCCTCTTGTTTCTATATATGCTAGCAATTGCATATGAGTTGAAAATTACGCCAGAGAGGATAACAACGTTAAGTTTGTTGGAGTTGTAATTCTTTAGTGGGGTCACCATATGTGCTACTTTGAACTGCCTACGAATGATGGAATATCACCAAACCCCCAAGACCTCTACACATGCTAGTATTCCATCAAATATGTTCCCAACTTGTCTAAAGAGCACTTTAAATGCATGCATGGACAAATATTTATTTAAAGCAATGTTATGCGGGGACGTGTACCCCCTGAAAACCAGAGGTCTTGGGGACGACAGGATGAGAGGAAAATGTTCCCCCCACATTTAACCATAACTCAACTATATTGTATTATAAAGACATTAAGAATCAAGAGTGATATATGAATATAGAAAATTTTGAGCACAAGTGCACGTGGTGGACTGTCAAAACATAGTATGAAAACCAACAACATACATCAATATTTTTATAAAATCGAATATAATTACGCTAAAAGGCCTATTCACCGGGGAAGCCTCCCCTCCGACAAAGTGATAAGACATCAATTTCTATGATTTTTTAGTCGACGATGTATGAATTGTCATCTTCCATACACGTGGCATGCAACGGTTAGAACCTTTAAACTATTTTCACCCACGTTTTCATACCGCTTGATGAAGCGAATGGTCGGGCTAGCATTTGCGATCAAATTATTTGTCTCCCATTACGTCGTCGACAAAGCTAGATGAAAGCGTTAAACGTCGATTTCTCCACATTGTATCGTTCAGTCTCTTTGTTGCTTCCATTGTCACGTTTCCATATGGAAATGATAATTTCTTGGAAGATCCTTTAGAGTTACGTGATTGAGCCAAAAATTTCTTGAGAGATTTAGCAAAACAATTCTCCGAATGAGTTTTTATGGATTTGGATTTTTATGTGATGAAATCTTTACTCTCGAGCGAAATATATATGGTCAGCTGCCAAACAGGCCGTAGACCATTTTTTATTTGATATATCACGTTTTGTAATATATATATTTATTTATTTATTCTATATGTATATTGTTATTACTACTGGTTTGTTTTACAATTTTTTAATAAATATTTATTTATTTAAAATATATATATATATATATATATATATAGATATATTATAGTGTTTTTATTAATGATGTTCTACATTTTTAAAAATTCTTTAGTTATTCATATATATATATATATATATATAATAAATTATATTTGTATATATTTATATAATAACATAAATAATGTTTTGTATATTGTATTTTGAATATTTTTGTTGATGTGTTTTTCATGTTTTTATTAAGCTCGAGTTATTATCCTGAAAGGTGTTTCCACGAGCGAAAGCCTCCTCCCTCTCGTAGCGACAGAGACATGAACGATTACAATTTATTTGGTTACCGAAGCACTGAAATTTATCGGTCGTACACGTGGCACATAGTTTTGAATCTCGTCATCGCTATGCGGGGACTTAACCATTCCCCTCAATCACATTGTCATCGGCTGCAAGTTCGTGTGCTCTAGAGAATGAAGAGAAAGAAACAAAGCAAATTACTTGAGCACTTTCGTATCATCAGAAGATTGTTTAATGGCGGGCTCTAGCCATTCGATTTGTGAATATCCCAAAACCGCCTCAAACCTAAGTATGCACATATTGTGCAAAGAGAAACAAAAATGAAGATGTTCGAGTTGGAGCGGTGAGGCCTATAAGCGAAGGCAACCATTAAGTGGCGGTGGTGTTAAATGCAAAAACACAATCCTTTAGGCGAGTGTTTTCATTTAATTAAAGTCAGGATGATTGCACTCTGGGAATGAACTCAAGAGTTTGTGCATTAAGCAAGATGAATGTTGAGTTCTTTTAAGAGATATTCTAAGATGTAATCTGAGAAGGACATGCAAGAATCGATCCATGATTCTTCGTCCATGGTGAGGAAAGTGTGTTGGATGAAACTTGCACCTTGGTCGTCTAAGGCCATAAGAGCCGCCAAATCCTTCTCCGTGTACTAGACAAGGCTCGATTCCCAGTCTTGTTGGGCCAACATAATGGATGCAAAGCCATGGTAATTACTAATTATGGAATAAGATGAATTGATATTATAATTTGTGTTAGCTAAGAAATAATGATTGTTCTAAAACATTTTAGGGATTTTTACATTTTTTTTGGGAACTCATATTATCATCGTTCATTATGAAATTGACATGTACTTTAGCTTGAGTTACCTTGCAATCACAAGAAAAGTAATTACGGCTAGAAGCCTCCTCCATTTTTGGCAACTGATATAGACATCGATGCTTATGATGTATTTGGTCGGCGAAGCACAGACATTCATCTACCGTACACATGGCTCACAGTGGTTGGAGAGTGACTGTCACATGTCAGATGAATAAAGCATGTTTACGTCACAACTATATCATCGACATTGTTTACGTCAACTTCTTTTGTCAGCCATATTTGATTTTATTAGTCGTTGTCTAATTCGATCGATATACAGGGCCCTTACGAAAAACCCCTCCCATGTTCCAACTACCGTAATTTCCAGAGGTCGCCGAATGCAATTACCAGTTAACTTGGCTTGATTGTTTTCAATCCAAAAAACTCAAGGATTTACTTTGAAGAGAACCACTATTGAAATTGGGGGCATGGAAACACAATGACTTTCCTTCACAACTATATCGATAGTTCCCACCTTGTCTGCCTATCGGATCTCGCCCCTTTTTCCACTCGATTCTTTATGACAAATTTTCTCAGCAGCAATTTTGCAATCACGCTTATAAGAGGAATCTCGTCTTCGTTCCCTATCCTTAACAATCCCCTCTTATTCAGTGGTGGACCTTCCCTTTCAAGCTACTCCACTTCTTCTGGACTCTGAATCTTTTCTACTTCTCCACTTTTCACTACTTCATTTTGTTTTTCATTTACTAACTAGAAATATCATAATGCTTTGTTGTGTTTTTCAATTACTTTTCCGCCTTAAGAATATTTTGATTTCGGCGTTAACATCGCACACCTCACATGCGATTGCTAGTATTAGATCCTCTTTGTATGGGTCATGAACATTGCCATCTTGGACAATATGTCAACCACAACGAAGACACGGTCATGACCATGCCTACTCATGGGAAATCCTGACATGAGATCCATAGAGACTAAAAGGCAATGTCGATCAATAATAGATAAAGGTGTATATAGGTCATGATTCTTGTAGGTTATTTATGTAATTCCATGTGTTGTGCATGATATAATATCCTTGCTGACATCATACAAAGCTTCAACGACTAAGTTATTTCTAGACTGCTATCACTATCTTTTTGCCTTGAAATGATGTGCAACTTGACTATAGTGTGCCTTCCAAATCTTCTATTGCTCCATTTTTAGAACATAGTGGTGTCTTAAGTGACACATGGGCCCATCCCATAGATGGCTGCAATCGGACATCCTATAGTCAATGTCTTATATATGGTGTAAAAATTAAGATAACTACCATATAATAGGGGTCATTCAAAAGTATCATGACCAAATGAATTAAGGGTTGTTTATAGTGTTGTGCTTAGAGGGCAACTTGAAGAGTCATCACCTTGATTGGGCTGTATGTTTATACTTAACATTAATGTAAGGGTTCGCATAAGCCATGGAGGCTAGTGATCCATTTGAATGATGGTCTACACTCCAAGAATCTAGCGCTTCTATTATTTGCATGCTTTGACAATGGAAGATGTATTTATTATATGATTTTTTTTTAAAATGTAATCTCACACAACACACATGTTAGCATAATTTATAAATATATAAATTTAATGAATTTAATGAAAATATTAATAACCTAATATACATTCAAAAACTTATATTCTATTACATTTATATTCATTTTTTTAAAAATAAAATAATTCATAATAAAAAAAAAGAGAAAAGCAATGCTACTTAGACTAAATTTCTCTAGGATAGTTGAAAAGTCAAGTACAGATCAAATTTGGTGCAAATCCTACCATATCTAACAACTATGATTGGAAATATCAATTACAAACCACAATAACTTTTAGCATGCAAATAAACAAATCTAATTGTTTAAGGAGAAAATAAGGAAAAACAAGTGGGTGGATTGGTAAGGCCGCCTTCAAAAATATGCACACTAGTTAGTAGATGAGTATAATCCTTGCATCATTACGCGAAGGCGTTTCTTGTAGTGAAGTGAGACCTCTTTTCTCTGACAAATGACAGTAAACGAACGACAGAGATTTAATTTGTCGTTGATGTACTACACATTTTCATCCATCCATGTGGCGTGACCATGGTTTGTCGAGTGCAGCACGTCCCGGACTCCCAAGCTGAAACATGGTGGAGCTTCTTCAAGTTCAAGCTTATTCATCCTCTGCATGACGATGTCGACGGTTCCATCTTCGGCGCAGTGTACAAATGGAGCAAAAAAGCCACCGCGTGCGTCTTTGTTAAAATCCCTTGGGTGCGCCCAAGATAGTGATCACCTTGAGGCACGGTTAAAACATCGGTGACCTTGCCGAGAGACGTCGCGCTGGATCTCCACATTCTCTCAACCGACTTCACACCACCACCCACTTCCACTGCATTCGACGCGCAGTGAAAGTCAACGTTCACCACCACGGGGTCGATAATAACGCGTCTGGATCGCGGCCATTCCCTCGGCGCCGCCATTGCAATGTTAGTGGGAAGGAAAATGACAGAGGAAGAAGAGCTTGTTTTATAAATGCATCTATTCAACCCGCCCTTCGTTTGTGCACCCGTGGAGAGGATTAAGAACGAGAAAATAAAACACGGGCTCCACTTACGAACAAACTGATCAAGGCCGGATCGCTAAGATGCTTCAACAAAAGCCCGCACGGGTCGAATTCGAGAGGAATTTCTCCGTCCTGCAGTCGTGGGTTCCTTGCCTGTATGTAAATCCTAGAGACGGTTTGTGCTCTGGTTATATCAGGTATTTTGGGAACCGGAAGGCGATGCGGCAGATGGGTGCGGGGGTGTGGCGAAGCTTGCGGCGCAGCATTTGATTAGGGGAATGGTGTTTTCTGCATTTGGAATAGATTCCAAGGCAGGGCATTTGATTCCTTCCGCGAGACTTACTGTGACTCAGAACCCGGCGCCGGATTTTAAAAGGGCGCATGGGATTCATCAGTGGTGGGCGCCGGATATTAGAATTGAGTCCACTGAGTACAGACTCGATACAGAGTTGAATGCAGGGTAAATAAAACCTGCCTTCAATTTAACAACGCTTCTACCATTGTAATTTTTTTTACAGATTTATATCGTTTTCTCGTCTAATTGACAGATTACCTGCCTGTTTTTGCTCCAAAGTCGAAGCCAATTACGCTTCTACTTTTGTACAGATGTAATCGGTAGAGATGTGAATATGAACATATTGGAAAAAGTTTTGAATGGAATTTTAAAGAATTGTATAAATTTATGAGTGCATTAGTTTATTCATGATAATTATATGGATAATTGAATTATAACAAATTCATTTTTTTGGGATCATCCTTAATTACGCCGAAGGCATTCTTGTAGTGAAGTGAGACCTCTTTTCTCCGAAAAATGACAAGAAACGAACAACGAGAGATTTGATTTGTCATTGATGTACTACACATTTTCATCCATCCATGTGGCGTGACCATGGTTTGTCGTTTCAACGCCGTGTATCTGGGAATTAAAGTAATGTTTGTACAAACCAAAGGATACGCATGTCAAGTGCCTTGGCTTTTAGGTAATGTTTGCGTTTTTACTTCCCCATTCTCAAATGCTCATAACATCCACCCTAAATCCAGATCCGGATCGATAATGGCCGAGGAGAAGGTTCATGATTGGGTCGAAGCTAACGGTGGTGCTCGGAAAGAGTTTACCCGCTCTTGGATTTGGATTACATATGCAGCTACACAATGTCCGTGCGGGAGTGTTGTTACAACATCCTCAACAAGGAGGAGAGATCGGATCTGGTCATGGCAGCACTAGCGAGACAACAAGTGGGAATCAAGTGCAATGATGCTTTGGAGTTATGGTTTTGGTGGCTCCTTTTGACACGCCTCTCAATAAGTAGCTTTGAAACACCGAAAGATGTTCCAAGTTAAAGCTGTGTCATTGTGAGAACATTTCCTCCGACCCTTCCATTTCCTCTCTCTCATACATTCAGGTGAGTTTTTGGGATCGTCATTTGTTTCTCCTCTTTCCCCAAAATTAACGGGAAACTGCATACAATTGCATTTAAATGTATCTGAAGGAGGGGGAATGGAGGTGGGGTTAAGCTACGGTCACATGCTGGCGGACCCAAGTTACATAACCCTGTTTATGAATTGACACTCTCCAAAATATTGTGTTTAATCAGGGCCACCTCTGGAAACACCTTCAGGCATACAAAATTCCTCCTTCATGTCAATCAGAGGATTTCCATCTACTGCAGCTGAAAAGTCACCACCCTTGTCAGCATCATTACCTGATTTGTCCATCACAGATGAAGAGTTAACATCTGATAGATCTTCTCCCAATTCAGAGAAAGATCTTCTAGATGGAGGTTTCAGCCCCAAACCAAATGACACAGTTCATTCCAGCTCATCTGAGAAATGGGGTGAATCATATGGAAAATCGGTATTTGCTGAGACAAAAGGTAAAGTATATTGCTCAACTGAAACATCATTTATAATGAACAGATGCCCCATCTTATGATATGTTGGAGATTAATTCTAAACTTATGATGTTCTTGAGGTTTCACACATGATCTAATAACTAATTAAATGTAAAAGAATTGTAGTTCTTAATAATATTTTGTGAAAGAATTGCAATTGATAGTAATATTCAAACCAAGTGTAAAGGTTTGATTACATTTTTGATGAAATTGTGTCCTTTTGTTTCAACATGTGACTAAATTGAAGGAAAATGGGTTGAGGATAGCCACATGCCCCTATATCAAGCAAGAAGCAAATATGTTATCGAAATGTGGGCAGGCTAACACAATGGAGTGATTTTTCATATGAGAAATACCGTTGTCGGCATGATAACTGTGACATCCCTGAATTTGAAGGACATGAGTTTCTAAAAAGGTATGAACAATTAGGTTTTGGTGGTTCTTGCCACAGTAGTTTTTATGCATGTGCATTATTCTCTTAGAGATTACAAAATTTGATAATGGTAGGCATTAATTTCATTTGCATTTTTGCCAACGAGAGATTCAAATTAGCTACGTGACATGTATTTTGTAGAATGCGAGTAAGACACTAGCATTTATTGTGGATTTGTTGGGAAGATAACAGTTCCGATAGATCTCATGTGCCTCATTACCGGTGGAAGCATACCCAAATGTCAAGATGTAGGTAGGGAGTATGGTATGGTCTCGTGCTCATCATGCAATAAGGACATATGGATGGGCTTATAGGTTTCCTAAGACAAACACAACTATCTTGTACTATTGGTCAGCAAGCCTCTCGTGAAATTGAACCATAGAACCATAGTGACCCATCCACTAATTTTTGCAATGCATCTTGATCGACCGCATGGTTTTTGCATCAAAATCTTAACAAGTTTCATGTTGTGGTTTTAAACACGGGGCACCATTGGAACAGAGGGAAATTAAATGTAAATAAATGGCAAATGTATGTGAATGGAAAGCCAAATAATGCCAAGCATTTGAGAGACATCAGAAGTCCGCTAAATTTTACCGTACACAGTGTTGTGAAATGGCTTGATGGAGAGTTGAATGAGCATCAAAATTTTAGAGCCTTCATGAGAATTTTATCACCTCGACACTTCTTTAATGGGGATTGGGATTCATGAGGTAGCTGTGATAACACCGCACCATTGTCTGGAGTGAATAAAGCTTCAGGAAATTGAGCTCATGATCCAGTTTCCAAGAATGCTGTGAAGGGTACTAGAGTTGAACTTTTGGATATCATTGACTCTTCACAGTTAAGAGATGAGGCACATTTATCAAAATATAGATTCAAAGCAATGGTGCTCATGAGTGTCTTCATTGGTGTCTTCTAGGAGTTCCTTATACATGGAACAAGTTTTTGTTTGCACAACTTTTTTTTCCACAAGGGAAAAATTTATCGGTCAGTATGGTATCTTAGTACTGTTAACTACACCAGATGTTACTTCACTACATGAACGCATGGTACTTGCATGTTACAACTTCTACATCAGCCAAACGACAAAGCATTCTTATACCTTGAGACTCAACTATAGAAGCCATCCGAGGATTAATTTTTAAAATGCGACAAGAATTGTATGTACAAAGCATATTTGTACAATTCTTCGGCCTATGTGAAATGTATGTTCTCTTATAATTTGAAGGCATCAATCCTAACAAAGGCATATAATAATCAACATCATGGGTATTCTTAGTTTGGATTAAAGAATATGCTTTGTTAACATGATAATTTTTTTATCGATTGCTATGAATGAATTATGTAAGTTGTGTAAATTATATATTTATACACTTATTCAGTTCCTTGTGAATCGTACATTCTCTTGGAATTTGAAAACTTTGTGATTGGGGTATGACAAATGAATCACACAAAACTCCAAGGATGTGATTGGCATTGAACAATGTATCATTTTGTTTCACATGTATAAAAGCATGTTTAGAGATATAGTTTTACCTTGCTTTCGACACTAATACACAGATTGTTTGATTTTTTTTCAGGCATGCCCTTTCATTTTAGGTCTTTGAATGATGCTTAAATTAGATTTGAACACGTCCATTCCTCTTCAAAACTATTTAGAACTGCAAAAACCTCCATTGTATTCTATAATTACCCATTTTTCTATGACCAAAGCAGTTAAGAAATGGAGTAGCAAGGAATGCAAGGTTCACATTTCAGTTCCTAAAATGTAGGATATTGATCTCACCTTGAAGTTCTTGTCATAAATTATGTTTTGAGAAAGGTCACTTGAGGGTGCTGAGGTACTCTTCAGAATTTTGAATTTTTAAAATAATTTCAAAAAACAGTGTTGTATCTTTCTATTTCGGAATAGAAGATATTTTTCATGCATGGAGGCTTCTCGGTTCTCCAGAGGCATGCTAATGTTTGCCTTCCTCCTCTGGTTAGTTATCTACCTCAATGTTATCATTGATTTTTGTGTATTGGATTTCTTGGGGTTTTAACTCATTTTTTAATCCAATGTGCAGGGTAGCCAACAACCTCCCCACCCAAGAGTTCATGGCCAAAGATTTTTATTGGATGGAATGGCGTTTCATCTCTATTTTTAATTCTTTCGAGTTTTATTTATTGCACGATAATCAGTCCAATGTTTATGTTAGGGGATATAAATGAGAGCAACTTTAGGATCCACAAGCAGAAGTGGGTCTTATTCTGTATAGTAAGCTCTTTGAGGTTTTATTTCCACTTCATATCAGTATAATGTCATTTGGTCTAATCTCGGAGTCTATTTGGAATCTTAGGATCTAGCGCTTGGTTAACAAGATGAGCATCTTAAGCAACACAGTTTTTATCTTTAAAAAATTTCTTGTGTACTGTAAGGGGAAAGTACAAATGACCTCCTAAAAAATTCTGATGAATAAATCCAAAGACCATCTTTGCTAACATTATGCAACATGTTTCATGTTGCTGCATAAAAGGTGTTGATGTAAGGGGTGTGTACAAATGCTTGGAAGTGCAAATGTTGTGCACAAAATTCATTGGTGTGAACCAAGCGGAATCTTGGAAAGGCTAGAAAGCCGAGCAAAGGGAAGCATAGCCTTCGCATGTTGCAGAGTCGAAAGGAGAATACAAGAAGAGGCAATTTTATTTAAAACAGAAACCCTTGAATACTGAAATGGTCGCCAAAGCTTTCAGATTAATGTGGTGAAATCTTCTTCGCGGCTTTCAGATCGGTGCTACCATTTGTTTTTGACCTCGAGGAGCAATTTTTCTAGCCTAGAATCGTAGGTTTTGGCCGTCATTTCAGCCCGAGGAAGCTCTGGTATGTAGGGTTTGTTATAAATCGGTGTTTTGGTTGGGAAATTTGTGAACATTTTTGGTTTTCGAGGGTTTACATTTCTTTCCCATTAGGATTGTATTGTTATAGACGTTTTGGCCGAGAAATTTGTTGATTTTTGTTACAATTTTTGTCGAAAATGTGCGTATTTCGCCACATTATTTGAGACTATTTATAGAAGGTTTAACAAGAAGTCTAGGATATAGTTTTTGGTGTTGTAAAGGAGAGATTTTAGGGGAAGGGATTATGTAGCATAAGCTCTTTCGAAATCATGTTAGATAAATTGGGGCGCTTGTTTTACGCACAAATTTTACCCACTCATGAACAACTAGAACAACAAAGAACATTGGTATTTATAAATTATTTTACTCTCTAAATGTTTCTTCCAACCATTAGTTATATTTTTTATTTGTTCTATATTATTATTAAATTATAGCAACCATTTGCCAAGACTTATGATTTCATTGTTAATTTAAAAGAAGCCAAGACTTCCAATTTTAATGTTAATTTAGAATATAATATTCTTTCTAATCTCAAAGTATTGTATTTTATATATATACTCACATTAACAAAAAAAAATTGCTTTTCATTTAGATGATAAATATCAATCTACAAGAGATGTGGATACAATTTGTAATGTACTTGGAAGTCAAACAATCTCCTTTGTGGATCAAGGAAATGGTTATTTAAATGACGGAGGACACTTCACAGGCTATCCATGATCAGATTCAACCTTCGTATGCAGGCATCTGGAGTATGTCAAAGAAATGATGGCAATTAACTTCAATCCGCCAAAATTTTAAATGAAAATGAAACTATTTGTAACTGGAACCGTCAGGTGCATACCAATATGAACTTTGACAGCTTGGAACTTAGAGTAACTTTGTCCCGTATCCACTGTGCAATCACATAAAGAGGATAATGGATTTTAATTCCGAAAAGTTATGTCACATAACTCACATACTTATACGCTCTTTAAACAATTTGAGGCATATTTGGGCTTGCATGACAAATAAAATTTGTCTTATGCTATTCGAAAAGCTAGAGGCCATTAAATAAAAATATACCATAACTTGATTACAAGATTGGAAGTTCCACTTTGACTTATTTGTAGTGTCATTTTTTGATGGTATCGTTTTAAATTGTTCCCCTCTCCATTTTTGCCACCTTTTCACTTCCCCGCCCCGACCTTCCAACCCCTGCTTCTTCAGCCCTCTTCTTATGATATTGTTTTTCTCCCTCAAATTTGAATCCTTCATAAGATCCCTTCGGCATTTCCATCGTACACTTCACGTACGATTGCTAGTTTTTAAACATCCAAAGGAGTATATGCATTCAACCCCCAATATTGGCATCAACGTAACAATTTCTCATTCATGATTTAGGATTCTAACATAACATGATAGTAATCCTCCGATCAGCCTAACTGTCACGACAGTTAGCAGCTGACGTCAAATACATTTTTCCCAAATATGCTCAAAAAACAGCGTGGCGCAGTAGTTGGTGGGGTTGCTGGCATAGCAGAGGTTGTGAGTTCGAATTTTGGTACAGGCTTCGCTAACGTGCGTGATCATTAGTGATCATTAGGCTCAGCCGTAATCCTCCTTAACAGTTTAGGGTTCCAATACAAGCACAATCTCAACAACTCCTTTCCATAATAAACCTGAGACTCAAATTAACAGCACTCATTTATTCATTAAATAATACACAAATACCAAACTCGCCGAACCAAAATCACATAATTATGTACAAGCCTACTTCCTCACGAAAGTGAGAGCTCTAACATTAAAGACATCATCAGTATATGGCGAAGCCTTGCTTTTAGAGTATAAACTCCTGCACCCACAGTGCCTACCAAGCTAGGTTGAAGACCCCCACCAATTGTTCGGCTCTAAGCCCAATAATGTCTCTATGCGTGACCTTTTTCTTCTACTGCTCGTGTAGGTACAATATCCCTGCGGACATGTATGAGGATTTTGTATTACTGAGCTTCCCTGACAATAAAACATGCCTTGAACAAATTTCCATTGAAACTTCCATTGATTATTGTAGTCGTAGATGATGAAGAGCCATTTATTTTTTCTGCACCAGCTCTGGAGGGCCACCATTGTGACCGGCCTAGACTAGAGATTTCTGCAATGAACTCCTTCATTCTTCTGGTGCAATCTCTTGTGATGCATTTTACGGCTTCTTTACCATTGGAAAGAAAAGCCTGCAATGTTTTCACGTAAGGCCTGCAATAAGATACAGCGGCATACTAGACATTGACAATAGTTGTAAGACAAATACACAACGTGCACTTGAAGTTTTCCCAACCAACAAACAGGCTTTTGGGTGCAAGTCCTCTTGCCATGCTATTATTTCCATTTTAAATGTGAATGTCCTTAAAGAAATAGAACTTTCAATAAAAATGCACTGATGTATAGGTACCATGAGAGGATGAAATGGATTAAAAATGGAAATTGAAGAGGTAGATTTGCATGAAGAACCATTAGTTGTAACATGAACCTGGTGAGAAAATGGGATTCTATCAATGTGAATTACCCTAATGATTGCCTATAAACAAAATTTAAACACAATAAAAACAAAATTAATAATCAATTCAGGCTAGGCTCTTATCATCTAGCAAGCTAAAACAGGGAGAGAGGAAAATAGACTAAGAAGAACATATATCCTTCCTTGGTTTGGAAAAAAGAACAGAGGATGAAAGGGATGTAATGCTTCACAGTCCCACGTACAAGCAAATAAGGCAGAAGTACTTAATAATATTTTTGAGTTTGTGACTAAACAAGTGGATGGCTACATTTAAGAATATTTTAAACATCAAAACATATGCACAGATATCAAGAGACAAATGGCATATAAGCCGCTGAAAGCTTTTTTTGCAAATTGTTTTTCATTATTTTTGTATTCCTCCACTACATCCGACAGGGTATGCTCTGATATTTAGAAAATTTAGTATGTTCTGTGCTGCATTCCTAATTATCAGAGTATATCATATATATATATATATATATATATATATATATATATATATATATATATATATATATATATATATTTATTATGAAATATGTAAGGTGAACAAATGGGGGCACTTGCTCACCTGAGTTGGAATGCACCTGCAACTCAGGCTTTACAAACAGAGTTCTCATACAATGACAGTATTCTATTAGGAAATAAAATTGGAAAAGAAACATTGTTTGTGGTTTTCACTTATTATATATCAATGGTAAAAACATAGTTACCATGTTCGAAAAGTTTGGATGGTTCAAAAGGGGGAAAAAGTTTGGAAGTTTGGAAGTTTTCAAAAGGTTGGGTTCAATTTAGAAAATTTGTAAATATAAAATATACATAAATAATAAATACTATACATATATGATGATATTTGAAAAGAAAAACTAATTACATATAATAATAAATAAATATATTTTCATTGTTGTTTTGTGTTGAAGTTCTTTTAATTTAAACGCATTAATATTTTAATAAAAAGGAAAAATAATGTTCTACTCGAACTTGTTCGGTAAGTTCAGTCAAACCAAAAAAGTACGGTTCTAACAAAAATTTCTCTAAATTCACGAGAACATGGTAACTATGAATAAAAGAAACCTACCTAACTCATGACAACCCTTAATTTATCCGAAGTACTGAAATATAACATAACTAATAATATAATGTGCCCAAATAAAGAACATTCAGATATCCTTTGAGGGAGCAGAAAAATTATGAAAACAAATGAAAAGTAGTAGACATTCTTAATGTAGCCAAATTCTAAACAAACTCAATATACTGCAAATAATATGAACTCCAAAAGAAAATAGATCTCCTTCTTCGTTATTGAATCATGAATTACAATGTTTCCTAAATAGGAAAACAACTCCCAACTTGAGTTGCCAAGCAAACTCTAACTAACTTTGACTAAATCTACTCTAGGTGGCGGAAATTACTATTTTTAGCAGTTTACTAGAACCTACTATTCTTAGTAAGTTCACATGCTTATTCATACGGGCACAAAAATTGCCACGCATCTTCTACATGCCTAAATTAGAGGAATTGCCAACTTTCCAACTCATAATGCAACTAAGAGACTAAAATTAACTAATGCCATAACTTAAATCCTAATTTTTCGGCCTTAAGATGGCAGATTTCAAGCCCGAAAATTTGCTCCAACCGCAGAGCTAGTTAACTAATGCGTTTGTCTCATCGAAACATGTGGTTTCAAAAAAATGGACTCAAACGGATAACTAGAGCACAAGTTATGACCTTTTCAAGTTCTTGCTAATTTTAGCGCATCATTCTCCCATGCTTGAAAAAACGCAACTCCTACCGGTTGTCTTCTTCAAAATGCTTCCTTTTATCTGCATCCAACTTCTTAATCTCTCACTCTGTGACCCAAGTATTGTCCTCTTGTTCCAGTCCTTTCCAATGTACCAAATATTTGTTGTATTTCCCATGTCGCGTGTCCAATGTTTTCTTATCTAGAATCTGATCCACTTCTTCTTTCTTCTTCAACTGGAACCTACTACCTCTAATCTACTACTTTGTCAATAACATCCCCTTTTGCACCATCCCCATGAAAATAATATAGGTTTGAAACATTAAACACTGGAGAAATATCAAAATTCCCTGGCAATTCTACCTCATAAGCATTATCATTTATTTTTTTCATGATTTTGCAAGGACCAATCTTCTTGTACTTCAACTTGTTATAGGTTCCTTTTGGAAACCTTTCCTTCCATAGGTATACCATAACCAACTCACCAACTATAAATACCTTTCTCTGTCTGTGCATATTTGTTATTTCCTTATACTTATCATTACTATTCTACAACTTCTTCCACACTTCTTCCTGCAATTGTTGTATATGTTCGGCAAATTCTTCTGCATCATCATTGACTATGCCATCAACTGGTAGTTGTACCAAATCTAACACCCTGTTTGGATTACTCCCATACACAATTGAAATGGAGACTTTCATGTGGATCTATTTATGGAACTATTATATGCAAACTCAGTTTGTGGTAATGCTAACTCCCATTGTTTTGGCTTTTCCCCAACTATGCACCTTAACAGGTCTCCCAAACTCCTATTTACCACCTTTTTTTCCCATCGGTCTAAGGATGATAGGCACACTGTTGAACTGTAGTTGAGTTCCCAACTTCTTCCATAAATTCCTCCGTAAGTGACTTAAAAACCTTGTGTCCCTATCTCAAGTAATGGTTTTGGAACACCACACAAACGAAAAATTCTCTCGAAAAACAAATTTTTATGCCTGTTGCATCACTTGTTTTCTTGAGGCAATAAAATGAATCATCTTAGAAAACCTATCAACAACCACAAAAATTGAGTCATTACCTCGTTGTGGTTTTTGTAATCCCAAAACAAAATCCATACTCGAGATCCATCCACAACCTTTAGAACAACAGCAACGACATATACAACCATGTATTTTGTGCATGGCCTTTCGAGACTTGACAAATTTGACACCTCTCCACATATCTTACCACATATCTTTTCATCTTTGGCCAATAGTATTTCTTTGCTATCAAGGCTATTGTCTTATCTTTACCAAAATGCCTAGCCAATCCTCCGTTATGCATCTCTTTCACTATATTCTCTCTCATAGACCCAACTGGAATACATAGTTGGTGTCCCTTGAATAGATAGCCATCCTGTAAAATGTACTCATCCTAGACATCTCCTACATCGTCTGACAATGGACGAATTAACCTTTCAACAATATTCTTGAAATCAGAATCAGAAGAATACAAACCCTTTATTGCTTCAAAACCCACCACCTCATTTTCCATAGTGGTAAACAGAGTCACACACCTACTCAATGCATCTGCAACTTGATTTTGTTTTCCTGATTTATGTTTTAGAGAAAAAGTATAACCCTACAAAAATGATACCCACTTTGCATGCCTACTATTCAACTTCTTTTGTGTATTCACATACTTCAGGGCTATGTGGTTTGTAAATAACACAAACTCCTTAGGCACTAAGTAATGCCTCCAATGCCTCAATGCTTGTAAAATTGCATAAAATTTGACATCAGAAGTAGAGTAGTTCTTTCTTACCTCATTCAGTTTCTCACTAAAGAAATGTATTGGGTTTCCACCTTGACTTAGGACATCACAAATACCCACATATGAGGCATCACAATCAACCTCAAACACTTTATCAAAATATGGTAGTGCCAAAATAGGTGCCTTTGTCACCTTCTTCTTCAAGAACTGAAAACTATCCTCACTGCCTTTGTCCACAAAAAATCCCTTCCTTTTGTGCAATCTGTTATAGGTGCTACAATACTGTTAAATTTTTTAATAAACTTTCGTAAAATGTTGTTAAACCATGAAAGCTTCTTACCTCTATTATACTTCGTGGAGTAGGCCATTCAATAATTGTCTTTATCTTCTCTGAGTCCATTTGTACCCCATCTGCGTTGAAATAATAAAGCCCAAGAATACCAAACTCTCTTGCATAAATGTGCACTTCTTCATATTTGCATAGAGTTTCTCTTTCCTTAACACTTCAAATATCACCCTCAGATGCCTTAGATGTTCTTCTTTAGTTTTACTAAAGATCAAGATATCATCAAAATAAACCACAACAAACTTACCATTATACTCCCGCAACACAAAGTGTTCATCAGTCTCATAAAAGTACTAGGTGCATTGGATAACCCGAATGGGATATCTAACCACTCATATAATCAATTTCCTATCTTGAATGTTGTTTCCCACTCGTCTCCTTCTCTGATCCAAATCTAATGGTAACCACTTCGAAGATCAATCTTGGTGAAATACCTAGATCCAATAAGCACATCCATCATATCATCAAGGCGAGGTATTGGGAACCTATACTTAATTGTAATTTTATTGATTGCTCTGCTATCCATGCACATTCTCCATGTTCCATCCTTCTTTGGTGTTAATAAAGCTGGGATTGCACATCAGACTCATGCTCTCCCTTATGACCCCCTTTCTCACAAGCTCTACCACTTACATATTCAATTCAACTTTGCATGCAATGTTGGGCTCATCCTATAAGACGCTTGATTTTGGAGTGAAGACCTTGTAATCAAATGAATATGGTGTTGAATACCTCTTTTGGGTGGTAATCCATCTGGTATCTCATCAGGAATAACATCAAAAAATTCTTCTATTAATTATATTGTTTCTACTAGTATTTGTGCACTTCGCAGTTCATCCTTATTTGCGATTAGTGTATAACAAACACCGGTTTCCTTTGCCTCCTTCACAAATTCCTTTCAGAAAGCATATTTTCAGCCTTCCCTCTTCCTTAAGAGGTATCAAAACTATTTTTGTGCCATCCTTCCGTAAAGTATAAGTATTCTTTCCCCTATCATAACTTTTCTATCAAATTTTCATGGTCTTCCTAGCAGCATATGACATGCATCCATAGGAATTACATCACAACAAATCTCATTCTTGTAATTTTTCCCAATATAAAAACTTATTAAACATATCTTATCAATAGTAACCTCATTACCCTTCTTAAACCATGCAATGCGGTAAGGGTTAGGATTCTTCTCACAATACAGACCTAATTTCTCAACCATCTCATTTGAAACCATGTTCTCACAACTACCACCATCAATAATAACAGTACATACCTTTCCTCCTGAAGTGCATTTTTATCTAAAAATATTTGTACGCAACCATGCATCCCCCTTGATATCCTTTCTTGGAGCAATCATCGCCCTTTTGAACATAATATTTTCTCCAACATCTGGTGGAATTTCTAGATCATGTTCATCTTCTACTTGTTCATCTTCAACAAGATTTATTCTTGGAGCATCTTCTTGCCTCTTGTCATGTGTATAATAGGTTGAGCATTCAAAATCCTGATGCCCCTCTTCACCACATCTATAACAAACAAATGGTCTTCGTGGATCCTCCCATCCTCTATCACCAACATATCCTCTACCCCTAGAAAATCCTCTACCTCTTTGTTGATTCTAAGAATCTTGTCTCGTATCTTCTTTCTTTTCCACTCCACGAGGTGATTCTCCCCTACCTTGGCTGAAACCAGCTCGTCCCTAAAAGGAAGATGAGGCCCCCTATTCATTCCAGGTGATCTCCTAAAATTTTGACGACTTTGTTTTTCCTCGGCATTTAAGTCTAATTGATAGGCTTCCCCATGCTCTTAATCATGTGCATACTTATCTCATCTTGAATAGAAAAATTTAATCCATTTACATACCTTGCATCCATTTATTCCTCAGTTTCTTCATGCTCTACATGAATGGACAACTTGTAGAACTCATCTGTGTATTCTTGCATGGTTTGTAAGTTACATTTGAGATTCTCAAATCTCTCAGTAAAGGGTTTGTGCATAATCCACAGGGAGAAATTTATCTTTCATCTTCTTCTCCATCTTACTCCACGTCCTAATTCTTTCTTTCCCCTTTCTTGATCTCTCTTTCTATAGGTGATCACACCATAACATAACATGACCTTTCAATTTCGTGCATGCAAAATTTTACCTTCTTTTCTTCTGACATGGCCTTCCACTCAAAAAATTTCCCCATGCTAGTCAACCAGTCTATCAGCTCCTTTGGTTTTAGACTACCTCCATACTCTGAAACATCAACTCTTATCCCATAATTATTTCCTTCTAATGCTCGAAGCATCCTTTCTTCAAAATCTAAGGGTGGCGCTTGCGTTTCCTCCTCTTCACAAACTTCTTCTTCATTTGTGTCATCTCCACCTTGATTTCCTCTCTGGGTTATCATTGCAGCAAGTGCAACAACTTACCTCTATAGATCTTGCATATTTCTATTCATCTAGGAAATACCACCTCCTCTTCCTCTTCCTACCATTTTTTAAAGACTCGAACCAGCTCTGATACCAGATAATGTAGCCAAATTCTAAACAAACTCGATATACTACAAATAATATGAACTCCAAAAGAAAATAGATCTCCTTCTTCATTATTGAATCATGAATTACAATGTTTCCTAAATAGGAAAACAACTCCCAACTCAAGTTGCCAAGAAAACTCTAACTAACTTTGACTAAATCTACTCTAGGTGGCGGAAATTACTATTTTTAGTAGTTTACTAGAACTTGTTATTCTTAGTAAGTTCGCATGCTTATTCATACGGGAACAAAAATTTCCACGCATCTTCTACATGCCTAAATTAGAGGAATTTCCAACTTTCCAACTCATAATGCAACTAAGAGACTAAAATTAACTAATGCCCTAAAATAGGAAAAAATCGAACTACAACTTAAATCCTAATTTTCGGCCTCAAGATGGCAGATTTTGGGCCCAAAAATGTGTCAAAATGTGCTCCAACTGGTAGGGCAAGATGACAAGTGTGTTTGTCTCATCGAAACAAGTGGTTTAAAAAAAAAAGCAGTCATTGAAATAGACAACTGGAGCACAAGTTATTACCTTTTCAAGTTCCTGCTAATTTTGGCGCATCAATTCTGATATCATTTTTGTGCTCACATTTGAAAAATAATCCTAAAGGAAATGAATTTCACATTCACAAAAATCTTTCAAGAAATAGAATCAATCCCTACATACTTCCTTATTGAATGACAGTCAGTTGTATTGCTTCTATTTCTCTAGTACTCAGATTTTGTCTACAAACAACTAAATTTCAACCTCTCGTAATTATATAGTTATTATCTTGAAAAATATTATGTTCTATTGTTACCTTTTCTTCCTTTCTACTAAAAGTTTACTTTTTCTACGGGATATGCACAAAATAGAGCTGCAATTGGTAGGTGTAATGTCAAATTCAACATCCTTTGCTAGCATCATCAAAGGGGTGCAAAATAGGGGCCTTCAAGCAGTGTAATATGTGAAATTAATCTCATAATATTTTTCTAATATACGAAGTGTGATACACAACCAAAATGAATATCCATTACTAGTCTATTTCACCCACAATATCAAAATCCCTTGGTGACTATACTTGAAAATTACTATTTTTTTATTGAAACATAAGCATCCTCATGTTTTAGACAACAACGCATTGCCTGATTCAATTGCTACCTCTCATAATAAAAGAAAGCATTGACACTTGGTCAAAACTTCAAAATATTTATGAACCATTGTTGAACATTTGTTGGTTCATGAATGAAAATAGTCAACTTGATAGTTCATAAGATTACTCCAATCTCATCACTTTGAAACCCCGAAGAAGTAGGACTAAACAAACTCAACTCGCAATTTCAATGTAACAATATTTCAAAGTCGAGGGCACACGACGATCCACAAGAAAAGCAACCTCCCCACAAAGTATTGTTACCACTTGTCTTATGTTAAGCCTCTCCTGCGGTTCGAGTTTGAACAAACAAGCCCCAACACAAGCACAATATCAGCCTCCCCTTATCATAATCATCTCCAAGCCTCGATCAATAACATCCAATAATTTTCCATTCAAGTACAAATCCAAAACCCACTCGAACCAAAATCACACCTTCAAAGAAAGACAAGGGTCTATATGTTTTCTTCCACATGTAACCTCCAAAGATAAAGCACCAAAGATGAAGACATATGTGTAAGGAGAAGCCTTACTCGAATGTATAAGTTTGGGCACTATGTAGCCCAACGTGCCTGCCACTTGAATAGTTTGAGGTTTTTCACCGTGGTCATATAACCTGCACCCCAAAGTCCACCACTCATCCATTCAGCTCATGATCTAATAATATATTGTTGGATTTAATGTCCTTTTGTATGACCTTTTTTCCCACCGCTCGTGTGAGTATAACAGTCTTGTGGCTACCCCAGTGATAATTTTATATCTTTGAGCCCACGTAAGATTCAAACCCGAGTTGAAGAAATTTCCATAGAGACTTCCATTGGGCATGTAGTCATAGACGATGAAGAGGCGTTCTTTTTCCGGCACTAGCCTCGAAGGGGCACTAGGTTCTAGTGTGCAGATGGCCAAGCCTAGAGATTTCGCTATGAATTCCTTCATTCCTTACGTGCAGTATTTTGTGATACATTTCATGGTAATTTCTTTGCGCTAGGGAGACAACCCCCTATAGACTCGCCCAAAGGCCCTGCTTGCTAGAAAATTATCATTGCTGAAACCTTGAATAAAACACATTGGTAAATACCTTTCTAAGATATTTTATTTTGCATTTAAGGAAAAAGTGTGGGGTGTGAGTTTATTCTACTCGGACAATAATTGTGAGATAAGGAAGGCTTTGTTAACCAACCTGCTACACCAACACACCCCGCACGATGAAGCCGGATGCAACCAAGTGAGCTCTGGGTCTACCACGTATACACCCAATACTACAGGAGGTCACTCATCCCAAGATTACCAGGTTGGGTGCGCTTAATCGCTTGTCTCGACACCATGTATGATTTTTTGTCACACCAAAAGCTCGAACTAGTGATGGAGAGGGATATCATCGTGTTAACCAACTTACCATGTGCAATTTTTCGTCACACCAAAAGCTGAAACTAGTGATGGAGAGGGATCTCATCGTGTTAACCAGCTGCTACGCCAACACACCCCCACACGATAGAGTCAGATGCAACCACGTGAGCTCGGGCCCACAACATATACACCCAATTACAACCAACAATATTAGGAGGCAAAGACATTGGGCCCACCACGTATACACCCAATTATGTCCAACAAAATTAGGAGGCAATGACACTATGCCCACCACGTATGCAACCACGTGAGCTCTAGGCCCACCATGTATAGACTCAATTACGTCCAACAACATTAGGAGGCAACGACACTAGGCCCACCACATATACACCAAATTACATCAAACAACATTTGGAGGCAACGACACTGGACCCACCACGTATACACCAAATTACGCCCAAAGACATCATTGGGAGGCAACGACAGGGCCCACCATGTATACACCCAATTACATCAACATCATTAAGAGACAACGACAGAGACTTCCTAGGAGGTCACCCATCCCAAGATACTACCTGTGTCAAGCACGCTTAATCGCTTGGCTTTGATACCATGTACGATTTGTCGTCACACCAAAAGTTCAAACTAGTGGTGGAGAGGGATCTCGTCGTGTCAACTAGCTATTACGCCAATAGGGTTAGCATTAAAATATTGCACTTGAACTCTATTCTAAAAATTAAAAAAATCAATAAAAATAAAATGACGATTGGTATGTTGATGGAGAAGGATTTAAAAATGGGAAATTGAAGAGGTAGATTTCCATGAAAACCATTAGTTATTTGGGAATTGGGCCAAAAGAAGGTCAAAGAGAAGCTCTCGCATGATTTTGGCGAGAAAATGAGATTCAATCAATGTGAGATCAACCTACTAATAACCTACACAAAACTAAATTACCTTCAAAAGAAATTTTCTATGCACAAAAGACATGTTATTAGTCTATTCAAGCTAAGTTCTCATCGTAAAGCAGATTAAACGATATTATAGACAAAAAAAAAAAAACCTATGCTAGTTTTGAAGGAAGCACAAATTGAGAATGCAGGTACATGATACTACATTGTCCCATTGAAATACAAATAAGGCAGAAGCACTTAGTAGGTTATGAAGATTTGAGTAGCTTACATAGCTTGTTGAGTTCACCAGCTAAGGATATTTAAGAACATCAAAAAAATATGCACAAATAGTCTTGAGGCAAATGAAAGCTAAGCTAGCGAACGCTTTTTTGGGTGTAAATAAGATATTCCTTCATTTACATATACCTTTGTGGCGAGTTTGAGTTCCCTTTAACAAAATGTGTGTGGTCAATACTGCAGCTACCATTTCTCATAGAATTCTATGTATTCCATCCTTTTGAGCCTATAAAATATGCCTAGAATGAGTCCCAGGATAAGAACTACGAAGCATATTGTAATGGTGGATATAAACTTTGCAGATCTGTAGAAGTTGGGGGTTCCAAGGTAAAAAGAAGGAAGATGAGAGATGTTTAGTTCCGGAGCCTTGCTGCTGCCAGTGGCAAAACTCCAAGCCAGAATGTAATGGTCTTCAACTAAAGGTGAACTACCTGTTGATGCAAGAAAATTCGATGTTCTCCAGGAAAATTACAAGAAAACTGAAAAAATTCTTAGAAATTCCCATTCACAAATCTTTTTCAATGTATAATTTAAGCACAGTTTTTTTCTATTGAACTGATTTACAAACAAATTTCACCAGAAACCTCTTAAACAATTTTCTGCAGCTTGATTTCCCCAACCCCCGCAATGGTTGTAGGGTTGGCCATCACAAGTCCTCTTTACCAGGCCTAAAAACTGTTTGGCGAAGGCGCCGTTGAGAAAAGTCGAGGGCGTCATGATGAAACAGAGCCCGTTGTCGCCGCCATTACGCGGGTGAGGAACTATGGAGAATATAAAGCGTGTGTTGAATGAAATTACAAAGCCGTTTCTTGATTTCATGGTGACGGGGTTGGAATAATAAGCGTGGTCGATCAGTCTTTCCGAGTGATTGGTGAGGAGGATTGCGTTGGATTGTTGTATGGAGGCTTTTCTGATATTTGCAATTTTGTTTGTGGTGTTGAAATGGTCGAAGACAAAATTGGTATTCTTATCCTTCTCGACCATGATAACAGAAAGAGAGGCCACCAGTAGAAATATTGGAAACCATGGCACCTGTAACTCCATCTTAGGCATTACATTGTATTTAGTCATTTGTAAGAAGCAAATGAGTCTTATTTTAAAAGGGGGATTCAGAGAAATGAGATGAGAATCTTCACTTGGACATTTTTTTAAAACAGAAAACATCTATTAATTAACAAAAAGCGTGTTACAAGTAGATACAAGTGCCAAGCAGTATAACTAATACACGAGGAAGTGTCCTTAGAGATATCATGATAACAGCTTAAAGCATAGTACAATAGGAAGAAGTCATCCTTGTGAGTCATCGCAATGAAGGATTCGATGAAATGCTTGGCGTTTCTCCATAGACCACCCGATAGGAATATGACCTATGACATGAACATTTTCCTGATCCAAAGCCCAGTTGGCCAAAGCATCCGCTACTTTATTACTCTCCCGAGGAGTATGAACTTAAATAATTGTCTGGAAAGTTTGAGCCAAAATACCAATATTCTCTCGGATATGTGAAATATGCCAATTAGAAGAATGAATGGTGTCTTGCCTATTAAGCAGTTGAATAATCGTTTGAGAATCAAATTCAATAATAACCTTGGTCCACCCCATTTTGGCTACCTCCTTCAAGGCATATTGAATGGAAAGGATTTTAGCCATATTGTTTGTGGTAATTCCAATTTGTTGTCCATAAAAAGGTGTTGTTGCGCTACATTATCTCTAGCTATTCCTCCTATACTAGCTTGTCCCTGAATTTCCTTGAGATGCCCCATTAGTATTAATTTTAATGCAGCCTTCAGGAGGTAGCTGCCAACATGTAGGACGCGATGATAGGTTGCTATAAGGACTTTGTAGCATATTCTCCTCTCGAAGTTCCAAAATTGCAAGAATTGTCTTCCATTTAGCCGATACCGGATTTGGCAATTTGACTTTCGTTTGGAGAGTTTTAACAATATTAGCTTTGATAGAGGCCCAGACAGAGGCCAATTCCTGTATTTTCCCTATAAATATGTGCATGTTTCTTTCTTTCCAAACATTCCATAACATTAATGTTATAGAAATCCAACAAGAAATATTCATCACAAGGGTATCATTTACAGCCAATTCCCAATTGCAAATAACTTGCACCAAGTCAATGATATCATTCCAAACTAGGGTGAACATGTTGGGCGGTGCATCCATAGTTGTAAAGCAAAAGGGAAAGAGAGGAAAAGATGATCATGCATTTCTACCTCATTTAAGCATAACACACATCTAAAAGGTCCTTTCAACCCTCTTTTCATAAGATTTTCCCCTGTGAGTACCCGTTTATGAAGAAGGGTCTAGGTAAAAAAGCTCACTTTCGGCCATAGCACCGGCTGCTATATCTTTCTGAAAATATCCACCATGGATGATTAATTGGCCTAGCCAAAGAAGTATACCCATCCGCCATTGTGTAACTACCATCAGATTGCCTTCCCCACCTCAATTCATCTTGCATGCCTGACAAGGATAGCTAACGCGGGTGTAAAATGGACATCAATTGTTGGATCTCGTTGTTGAGAAAATGGAAGCTAGTCTTTATGAGGATGTAATCTTTATGAGGATGTAATAATGGTTAACTTTTATCCGCCCTTATGCATAGACTGCATCCATAACAGTAAGCAAATCAGGTGCTTGAGATATAATTAGTGGAAAGGTCTATTCCACGATTCTATCCAAAAATTTGCTTGACACCCATTTTTGACAATCCAAAATAAATTATAGAAATAATAATATTATAGAAAACTAGGATTGAGTATGTTTTTCAACATAAATGATATTATTTCATCATCTTAATTATTTGAATAACTATTGATAAATGATTAAATTTTAACATTAACGTAATTGATAATATATCTTGGATGACTTTGAAATATATTTCTAAAGCAAAGACATATTAAGAAAATAATCATTGAGTGGAAAACATGATATGTTTTCTAGTTGATATGTTAGGGTAGAAATAAAAAAATGTTCTATTTGATATATTAGGGTAGAAATAAAAAGGGGTAAATAAATTTGTAATGGAAAAATGGGTATGTAAGGTACATGGAAAAAATAGGGGTATTTTCATTCTAATAATATAACGGGAGGGGTTATTATCAATTGAATAATTGGAGGTAAAAACTAACATTAAGGGTATTCTTTAATACCCTTCAAACGAACGAGCTATAACATACTTTTACTAAGTGAACCCCCCGTGGAGAAAAGGTGTAGAATAGAGGCAATATGAGATGCTTCTCTCTTAGAGGCTTCCCCCATTATAGAAGAGTCATCCACAAATTGCAAGTGTGTCAAAGGTGGAGCTTGTCGCACAAGTTGGATACCTGTAAGCTTTTTTCCCGTTTCTGGCAGTAGTTAACAATCACCCAAGAGACTCCGCCACAATTATAAACAAAAAGGGAGAGAGTGGGTCACCTTGCCTAAGTCCTCTCGAGGCTAAAAACGTAGGGGAAGGTTCCCCATTGATGAGAACAGAGAATGAGATAGTAGTGATACAAGTTTGGATCCACTCAATCCACTGAGCAGCAAAGCCAAATCTTTGTAAAAGAATAGCCAAAAATCCCCAGTCCACTTTATCATATGCTTTTGCAAGGTCTAATCATAGGAACATGGCAAGATTTTTCGAATTTGCATAGAATGAAGAACTTCTTGTGCAAAACTATATCATCTGCAATTTGTCGACCTGGAACAAAACCTCCTTGTTACGCAATATAATTTTATGCATAATTGGTTTTAGCCTTTCAGCCATCACTTTAGTAATGATTTTATACAGAACATTACATAAAGCAATTGGACGATATTCAACAATGGTAGATGCCTCTGCCAGTTTAGGAATCAAAGCTAGATGAGTGTAATTAAGACTTCACAAGATATTTCTTTCCTGTCGACATTCCTCAACCACCTCCAAAAGATCTATCTTAATCAACTCCCAAAACTGTTGATAAAATTCTATCGGAAATCCATCCAGCCCAGGAGTTTTTCCTTTCTTCATAGTAAACACAACCTGATGTAATTCTTGTTCAGAGACAAGCTTAAGCAATTGGTGATTATCTTCCTCCGTAATAATAGAAGGAATATTATCATAGATAGTTTGTTGTGCCCTCTCATTTAGGGTAGAGTTCTGAAACAGATTGTTGAAATAATGTAAAATGACCTGTTGGATTCCCCTCTTGGATGTCTCCCAATGGCCCATTTCAGTAGTCAAAGATGCTATATAGTTATGTGCTCAATGAGCCAAGACTGATTTGTGGAAAAAGTAGTATTCTTGTCTCCTTCCTTTAACCATTGTACCCATGCCTTTTGTTTCCAAAATATCTCTTCCCTTTTCTCCCACTCCCATAGATCTCTAGTGAGCTCAATCTCCTTCTTTTGTAGATCAAATGAAAATCCTTGCAATCTAATATGTTGGTTAAGGACCTGAATCGATTCAATGAGATCCCTTTTTCTAGCATGCACATTTCCAAAGACATTCTTGTTCCACTCCTTAATTTGTCTTTGAACATAGTTAAGAGTTCGGTGAAATCTATGCATGTAGGTCCCATATCTTGGCTTCCCATCTTTCCACCATTTTGTAATCAAATTAGGAAACTGTTCATGCCTCATCCACATTAATTGATAGCGGAAGGGTGCCTTAAATGTCTTTGATTTTCCAATCTCCAACAATACTGCCAATGGTCGGATCCCCCATGATCAAGGACATTGGCAATTGGGAGGAAATCCTTGTTCATCCAATCCTCAGATATCAGAAATCTATCCAATCTTTCCCTAATGTAGCCATCCCCAGTTCTTCTGTTAGACCATGTCATAAGACCATTTTGGGTGTGTACATCAATTAGTTGAAGGTTCTGAATAGAGTTACTCATAATGGCTGATGAAGCATCCAAATGTGAATTTCCACCATGTTTTTCCTATGTAGAGAGAATAGTATTAAAGTCTCCACCTATTATGCAAAGATACCCCAAGTGATCATTCACAACAGAATTAATAAGGTTCCATTGAGATTTCTTGCCTTCAACATTAGTTGGGGCATAGATATTAAGGAAAAGGAGTAATTGATCAGATTCCATATCTCACATACCCAGATATAGAACTCCATACGAGCCCCCACTATGTAAGATCTGAAGGCACCAAGGGTCCCAAATACACGCCATACCTCCTGAAGCTCCATCAGAGCCTAATGCAAGCACTTGACCTTGTTTGCTAATATTATTGGCCAAAACATTCATTAATTCAACCGATGTCTTAGTTTCTTACAAAAATAACATCTAAGGCTGATATTGTTGCATCAATCTTCTAATCTCATTTATTTTAGAAGGGCTCCCCTTTAGCCCCCACACATTCCATGTAATGACCCTCATTGTGAAACCTGTTCAATAAAGGTTGTCAGATCTGCTACCTTACCTCCTTTAGTTAACCCATGACCTGTCTTTTGAATACGAGAACTATTTGATTTCCATCCTGGCAAAGAAAGAGTGTCCAATCTCAATTTTTCTAAGATTCTTGATGCACCCCCAATGATGTTGTATTACTACCCACTCCAAGTAGACAAGGAGGAAGCATTAAGGCTAGACAACTTTCTTCCACTTGAGCCACTTGTGGACCCTTTTCTTCACTTGCTCCAGACAATTTGTGTTTCTGTTGAGAACCGTTGATATTATCCTCTTGAACATTGTTATCACTTTGTTCTGCAATAGGTTCATTCTCTTTTGAATTTATAGTTGTAGTAGGCACAAGAGCTACCAACACAATTTGTGTTTCAGGAACTTGTGAGACAACAATATCTTCCATATTCGGATTTGCATCTTATGACTGCAGGACTGCATAACGATTGGAATTGGTTTGCAAGTCTTTATCAAGAGGTTTCCCTTTGACTACCTTTTTTTTATTTGGCACCATAAATTCATCTTGTTTCTCCTTCCCCGTAGTTGGGGTCAGATTGCATGAGGGCATTCCTTAAGAAAATGTCCACATGATTTTAGAGGCTAAGGCATGGGTCATATTCATGGAAACACATAGGAAAGCATATACCATGTGCTCCATGCAAATAGAGGCATCCACAACACGAACATATTGACCCAAAGTATTGCCTATAGCTTGGAAGATAACAAGATTCCAAAATTCAGCTGGAAGCCCAAACAGTTGGATCCAAACCGGTACAAGTGAAGGAAGATCCTCCTCCACCTTAAACATAGACTATCATGGTTTCATGAAGAGGCATGCTCTACCAAAGAACCATGGACCCCCTTGGAAAATATATTCTTTCTCTGCCATAGTTGTAAAGACCACAAGAAAGTAACTATTAGGGTAAACTGAGACAGAATATTCACCTGGGACATGCCAATTCTTGCTGGCCCATTCCTTAAATGCCATTAGAGAAGGCTTAAACCCTAAAAACCTCACTATCAATGCCCTATCTTGTAAAGTCTGTATTCCTCCTTGCACATCTGAATGAGGAATTTTGAGAACTAGAACATCAACAACAACTTTCATGCATCCAGAAGGCATCTTTCGAGGATCCTCTTTAAGCAAGCGTGCAAAGGTTTTAGTGTTATTATTTATTCCAGCATCTTGAGGTCGAATTCCCCTAACCGCCTCTTTGAAAGACATTTTTGATGATTCCCCTTTTTCTTGGACCAAATTGGGCATAGGTTTGTTTGCATGTGGGTTCAGAGTGGATGTCATCCAGGAAAAACCAGAAGGAAAAAACTAAAGATGTTTGCCCTATGTCGTCCCCTCAGGGCTCGACTGGCTTGGTATCCCACTAAGCTTAAGCAATACAAAAATGAGAACACTCCTAAAAACAAACAAATGAAAAAAATGACTGTAAAGATAGACCAACCTTAGGCCGTAGGCTAAAGACCCTCTATAGCCTATATGCATTCTTTGGAAAGTAGCATTGCCCAAAGACACCACCTTTGCTCCAACAAACCCATGAATTTTCACAATCGCATTTGCCTTATTTTATCCACGCCCGTTAATCATAATTTTTACAGAGAAAATTATAAGAAAATATTAAGATGTCTTAACAAGTGTAGACACCTAAAATATGCTTACACTTAGCATTTCCTCCAATACAATCAATTAACGACGACACGCATTAATTCCCCATACTTCGCTCCACTCTTGGATGCCCATTTACGACACCTTCTTGGTCATATTCCTCCTATAATCAGCTTATTTGGCTAATATGTCTCTTATTAGCTAAACATTCCTCCTTTTGACCATTCAGAACCTCCCTAGTTCTCTCTAGACCACTTCTATTGGCTATGTAGGATATCTATCAGTCAAAATTGGTTATCCAGACCCCCAACTCTCAATGAGTCTCTAATCACTTGCTAATCAAGTTTAACTAGCATAATCCTAGCTTAACTAAGCCTAAAGCATGTTTATCCTAATCTAATCTAAAAGTTCTTTTTTGAGCTTTAGTCCCACATGCACCCAAATTCCAAATTCTCCCAAGTGGAAAACTATAAATACAAGGCTAAGCCTACCCATTCAAACTACAACTTCACTCACAAGTCCTTCTCTCTCACATTTGGAGATATTGGCATTAGACCTCATTTGCATTAGTCAAGCTAATAGGCATTTGATCTTGGCTATCCTCCATTGTTGAGAGCTCCTTCATCTTGCATCCATCCATTCCAAATATAGTTAGTAGGGGAAGATCTAAAGTTTGGCCATGTAGCCAACTTGGAGAGATCTCTTCACTATTTGATTGCTTAGAATCTAACTAGGTTCACTTTCATTAAGCTTTCATGGAGTAGAGAGTAGTATATATGCTAGGGTTTGAATGTTAGTTTCAAATTTATATATGCATAGATAGTTTCTTGTTTAGCTCTAATCTCATGGTGCATGGATGAGTTAGCGAAGCTTTGAGGTTCTTTAGCCTCATTCCATAGCTTTTGCAACTTTCCATTGCACACATTTGGCATGCCCGGTGGGACACTTTGTCCATCCTCCATTAATGGAGTCACTTTGAAGCTTTTTGTTTTAGTTTCTAATTTTTTTAGTTTCAATCTTTCTAGATTAGTTTCAAGCTTTCTAGATTAATTTTTCAAATTAGATTAGTTTCAAGTTTTTTATTTCACTAACCTTTCTTGTATTAATGGCTAAAATCAGGTTTCATAACTAGTTAAGCTAGGTTTGTCTTGTTTTTGTGCTCTTTGCAGGATCAAAGGAGGTGAAGTGCTGCCAAAATTGAACCAAATCGATAAAATTTTGATATTTTTGAGATTATTTTTGAAAAATCCTGTGTTTTTTAGCCACCTATAGGAAAGGGAGCGCACATACCATTCTATGCACACAGGTACAACTCTGACTGTCATTTTTTTATAGAGGTGTGCAGGCACCAAATCAGTGGTGCAGGCACCAAATAAGGGGCGCATGTACACTAACAGTGGCGCAGACATCATTAGCAATCTTCCGGAGGCCATAACTTTTGCTCCCAAACTCGAAACGACTCCATTTTTGTTGTGTTGGAAAGGTATTGAAGTGAACTACACAATGGAATCATAAAATTAGGATTTTGACTTACCAAAAATTTATGGTTTACATTATTAGGTAAATAGTCATTTTCTAACGTATCTTAAAGTTCAAAAAAGTGTTTTCTTGGCCATTCTAACACTTTGAAATATTTTTGTAGCACTAATCAGTTATTTGTAGGGTTATTTTGGTTTTATTTTTGACTAACTTAGTTAAGTGTTTCATTTCTTAGCTTGAGAAAGGTTTGTAAAGTGTGTATGCTCTCTCCTCGCACCTTCAAAAGCGATCTTGGAGATCAAAAACACTTGCACAACTTTGTATCATATGTTAAAAACACTTGTTCTAAAAGATAAAGTAATTTTTATGTGATTTAGTAAGAATTTTCACACTACGTATGCTCTTCCTTCGTGCCTTTTGGTGATCTTAGGAATCAAAAGCAAGGTGTAAATTCCCTTTATTGATATCAATTTGCAATGGAAAATTACTAAACTCATTGTCTACAAGACCTAACACTTGTCAAAGAAAGGCGTCAAAGACAAAACACAAACCCGCTAATACACATGTTTCTTGTAGGTTGCCAAATGGTGTGCTACTTAAAACCACATTAAGTTAAGCAAGATAAAAACAAACCATATTCAAAACATTGTATTGCAGGTTTTGGAAAAGGTTGGGAAAAGGTTACGTCCCTCTCTGCTCAACTGGAACATAACCCCTTTGGCATAATGCCTTAAGCTACAATAATGGGGGTGGTTCAGGAACCCCAAAGTAGTCCACGTAAGAGGAAACCTTGTGGATTTAAACGGGAAGTGCTCCGCACCGCCTACTTGACTAGTGATTCCTTTGTGAGATAGCATTACAAGTTGTCCCTATGCGACCCTTTTAAGTACACGATGGACGCATTTACTGCCCACTGTGCTTGAAGGGGGAAAAGTCAAGATACTCCCAAGATAGTCGGGACTATTTGGGTAAATCACCCCGCTTGTGGACAACTTTGTAACACCTAGGACAAGAGAACCACCTAGGAAAATATACTTTGGCCAGAGCCCACTTTGACCATTCTAAAACAAAGTGTTGATTTTTGAGCCATCTTTCATCACGAAATGTGTGACATGTTACTTTTTCTTAGTTTTTCACTTGCCTTAAGGCGAGGCGAAACTCTACCGAAGTAAAGCCAACATTTTTCATCCCCATTTTTGATCTTCTTCCTTCACATTCTTTTGACACTTTGTTGATCAAAATAAGGGTGACTACCTTTGTGTTACCAATCAATTACTTCTACCACTTTTTTGTCCATTTACACCCATCCATGTTTGTGGCTAGGTAAGTTAAATGTCTAAAGTGTGCGGAGGTGTATTTATATCATTGGTAGCCTTTGTGATCTTGATACCCATGTCAGGATCGTCATCATAGTTAGGATTGATTCATCATTTTATCTCCCTTTGACATGTTACCTCATTTGCATTGTCTCGACATAATTAAGATACTTATGTCATGTTTCTCGTAAACATGATCTAAGTTTCCGCATTGTGGCGTTACACTGCCCACGTTTTAACACATCCTTAGTATACTTTGACTTAGTTTGATTTCAAACATTTTCCTAAATCTTGAAAGGTGTCACTTACTTTGTTTGCGTCGTTTCGATACCACTTTGACACTAATATCTCACTTCTCCGCGAAGCTTGATAGACGTGTCCAATTGGTGTGGTTACCTGGCTTACATTTGTAAACCCCACCCTTTAACATTTAGGTCTTGTTGGTTGTTGAACTTTTTGTGGTATCCTTTGATTGGGAGTCGCATCTACCCTTTGTTAATATTTATGCCTTGTTCATTTCGAGCTTGACGTAAATATTGACATTGTGTTAATCACTTTTGCATCAAACTATCACTTTGCACACACATTTGCATAGGGTTTATTTCCTTGATGATTGGATTTGTGTTTCACACTTCCATGATTGTTCCTTGTGATTATTCATTTAGAAAACTTATTTTTTAGGACAATCCCTTTTTATCTCATCGATATTGCGTCATCACAATGTCTATTTTCCTTAGACCTTCTTGGAAAATCACACACGCATATCAATACTTACGAAAATGTCTAGCTGGTTTTCCTTAAATTCTACCAAAATAGATATTTCACTTCCTTCCCTTTGAAGGAGTTCCATCACACTATCTAGTTCTAGACACTTGTGCTTAAAACAACGTCGAAAAAATGACCGACTATCGCACGTTCCCCATACTTACAAAAATATAGAACCTAGGTTTAGCAATTCAAATCAAAATATTCCCATTACAACTAAACCTCGTTTGGTTCTTCATGCTAGAGAGCCCATATGGGTAACCCGTTCCCCACCTTCATCTCATAGTTGGTGGTATGGTTTGGACACTTCTGATCCAAATTATTATTTGGGTTCCCCCACTCTTCTTCTGATTCTAATCCAAAAATTTCCTCTTCTTCTGAGGATTCCAATCCAAACATTTCTTCTGATTCTAATCCAAACATTTCCTCTTCTTCTAAGGATTCCAATCCAAACATTTCTTCTGATTCTTCTGATGATTCAGATCTAAACTACTATTCGGATTCATCTAATTCAACTCCTAAGTCATCTAATGCGACTCCTATGTCATGGTCCTCCCTATCTTCGTAGGAACCTCTTCATCATACATTTAATATGACTCCTACGTCACGGTCCTCCCTTTCTTTGTAGGACCCCTTTTATCAGTCACCTCAACGATGTCTTCTTCCTTTGAAGATATGTGTGACTCCAAATCCGTCCAATCAAACATCTAACACAATTCTTGAATCGCGATTCTCTCTTTCTTTCAGGACCCTTGTTATTATTAATCCAATAAGATACTGGAATCACGATCCTCCCCTTCTTTTCAGGACCTTCTTCATCAATCACCCCCAATAAGTCTTCCTTCTTTGAATATTTGTGTGACTAAAATTCCTTCGAGTCAAACATCTGAATCGACCCATGCATCACAATCTATAGACTTTGGACTTAATCATACTAGTTTATAGATGATATACCATCATATAGGTAGGTCCACACCACCTTCTTCTACTCTTGAGACATCTAGCTACACATCTTCTTCGCCCCCACATCATCTTCTTCTATCAATCATCATCAAACATCTTCTAAGTCTTCCACACCAAGTGAACCTCTTTCTTCCAATCAACCCCTATGGTCGATCAACAACTCATACCAATTGATCTCTTTCAGGATAAAGAAACAATCAGGGAATTTATAGGGGCATATATGAAGATATTCCTTTAGCAGATTATGAGAAAGGATTCTCTTTAGAATTTGATGCATCTACATATTGTGAGGAAAATGTTGATTACTTTTATCAAGAAATGGAGGAAGAGCCTCGAGATCATGCAGCTTGATCCTCCTCTTATTATTCCATCTTCACATTCTACATTATGTGATGAAACTTATTGGTCTTGCATTGATCCATGGTATATCTTCTCATCACCCAATAACTCTGTCTATCATAATTCCTCAATCACAATCTCTTATGGGGTCAATGCCAAGTATCCCTTCATTTTCATCTAGGTGTTGGTCACCTTCTAGTAGCCCTCCCTCTACTATTTGTGTGACATTTTTGAGTAGTCAGGGTAAGTGCACCAAGTTGGGGGACAATTAAGTGGACATCAAATCCTGAATTTTACATTAAAAACAACAAAACATCAAATTTAGTCTTCCATGGACTTGAACCATGCCAAAAAGTCAAAAATATGTCATAAAAATGGTACCATTGCGTAGGGGATACTATTAGCTTTGTAGAAATACTGATTTTAAAGTGAATACAAGAGGATAAATATCATTTTATAATTTTTACTAATAGTAGGTCTTTAAGACACTTTTTCCTGTGAATGTTTATGTCTACGTTTAAGACTGAAAAATTTGTTTCACTTATCAGAATGTGATAAAACTTATACCATCCCAACCGTGGTGAAATTATATACATGTTCAAAAAAAAAAAAATATTTGATTTCAATATTTTTTGATGAAGTTATGGCGGGCAAACGGAAAGTGCTCTGTTTTCTTTATGTTTTCATACCACTTTCACGGAAAAATCATAAAAATAAAATATTACTCAAAAAAATACAAAATAAAATCCATCCCAAGATAGATAGTGGCATATAACTTCTCACCAAAGGAAAAAAATATATATCAATTTTTGGTCATCCAAATTGTGGGCAAACGGACTATAATCTTATCGGCGTTTTTAAAAAAAAATACCAAGTCATTGAATTTTGAGTGTTTAATATAGCTAATATTGTCCATTTTTTACAAAAATTAGTATTTTAGAAACTAGATTCCAGATGCTACAATTCATATCAATATAATTTTGTCTAATTTTGAGTGTATGTATTGCTAATAATCCCTACAAGTTGATATTATGTTGTTATTTGCAATATGATGTCCACGGATGACCCTATATTTGTCCATCAACTCCCGCACTTACCCGTCCACTATCTTCTATTCTTGGGGTATGCCCAACTAACCCCTTGTCTTCTAGGTATGGATCACCCCCGGGTAGTCCATCATCTTCTATTCTTGGGCCACATCCTAGTATCCCATCATCTTACATCTATGGGTCACATCCTAGTAGCCCTTCTTCTTCTATTATTGGGCCACATCCTAGTAGCCCTTCATCTTCTATCTATGGGTCACGTCCTAGTAGCCCTTCTTCTTCTATTCTTGGGCCACATCCTAATAGCCCTTCATCTTCTATTTATGGCTCACCTCCCGATAGCCCATCTTCTTCAATCCTTATTACTTATGGACATTTCATCCATCACATTATTCTTCTACCAAAGATTTGCAGCAAGACCACCGCCATTTCTCACATCAGTTCTAAACATCCACTTTCACTTTCTTCTCCTTCTCGGGCTCGAAAAGTCACGCATTAGCTTATAAGAAACCCAAACAGTTTCTTAGGCAAGCTCAGATCAAAGCGTAAAGAGCTCTATAGCTCCCAACAAATCAAACAATCTCAAATTTCTAAATCAAGCGCGATTCAAGAACGCACATCAATGTAACCATCATGTATGGTGAAAAGTGCACAAACCTATGGATGGGGAATTAAATCTCCCACATACGAAATCCATGTTTGAGAACAAATCACGATCTGCTCGCCCTTAATCATATATCTTATATTGGATGTATATAGCCGACTTGTGGCTATCATAACTTCTTATCATTATGTATCTCTTTCATATATGTTATATTTTCATTAGTGGGTCGGCCTTGGTGTTGGCCATAGCATAGGAATAGTATATATAGAGGTTAGTAGGTAGTAGTTTATCATCATTGGAGCATTTGAGTATTATTGTATGGTTTGGAGGTTTCCCCCTCGAAGTGGCGAAGCTATTCTAATTGCATATTGAGATCATTATTCTAGAATATTGTGTTATTTGGTGTTATATTTCTGCTCATGATCTGAATTATACAAGTAATTTCATTACAAGTGGTATCAGAGCTTGAACTCGGCCAACACTGCGTCAAACCCTAATTTTTAAGGTTCATCCATATCTCAACATCGGTAGCGAATTTTTCTGCAAATTTTTCTATGGTGTGGTAAAATCAGTCAAGTAAGCTTCCCTCAAAATTTTAATAATTTTTGACTTGTTTTGCAAAAGTTATAGTGGTTTTATGTTTTTTCATAATTCGGCTACATAGGGTGCAATTTGTGGAATTTTTCAAAGTTATTTACATTTCCAGAAATAAGATTAAAAATTAGTTTGAGTTCATTCTTTGATTTTTATAAAATTTGGCTGAATTCCTATTGAAATCCGAAACCCTAAATTTTGACCTTGATCCTTAAATCTTACCATTTTGGGGCATCATGGCTGGGCCTTCGACAAGAGGCAAAAAGAATCCCATCACTCCGGGTAAAACCCCTGATAAGGATGAGATAATAGTTGAGGAGTTAGAGTTAGAAGGGGTATCTACAAAGTCCTCAGGGTTAGGGTTTACTTCAACTGACCATAAGGTCAGCTATCTTGAGTTAGAGTTGCGAAACCTCGAAGGTAGAGTGGCCAAAGCAAAGAAGATGTAGAAAAGATTGGACAATGATTGGAGGATTTCATTCAAAAATTTCACTACAATATCATGGGTCATCATATCATTCCTAATGAGCCACAACTCAATCATACTCATATTAACCATGGTGGATCTTTAGGTCAAAGTAATAAACAAACTAGCCAAGGTGGATCTGCAAACATGACCAATCCAAATACAAACACTCTACAAACCCGTAACATGCTTCCAAAAGTGGAAATGCGTAAGTTTGATGGAAAGGATCCACTCAATTGGATTAACCAGATGGATAATTTCTTTGATCTTCATCATATTCCATTGGGACAAAAGGTTACCATGGCATCGCCAGATATCTTGAACCTGACCAATTCATTTGGTATCAATGGTTATGTGCTCAAAGGAAAAAGAGTGGTCTCAATGTTACATGGACAATATTCACCGAAGAGTTGCAATTGCACTATAGTTCTAGTGTGTTAGAGAATTATTTCAACCAATTAGCAAAGCTCAAAAAAAAAGAAGGAGCAAAGATTACATCCATCAATTCCAAAACCTTTCCTTATGGGTGGAAAATATTCACGAAGATAATTTGAGTAACTTATTTCTTAGGGGTTTTAAAGAAAAAATTGAGACCGAGGTGCGTATGTTTAATCCTCATAAGCTTTGAGACTCTATGATCATGGCACGTAGGCGGAGGAAAAATTTCTTTCAAGTCGGAAACAAACTGTCAGTACTATCAGAGATCGTAGCACCCTTCCACCATCATTCCCTCGGCCAGTGAGACTGACACCTCAACAAATTGAAGAAAAGAGAGCCAAAGGGTTATGTTTTAATTGTGATAAAAAATTTGGACCAGGACATAAGTGTGTGGAAAATAAGTTGTTCTACATTGAGGGACCTATTGAAGAAGAAGAAAATGAAGAAGACAAAGAGGTAGAGCCAAAGGAGGAATTAGGAGATCCCCAACCAACAATATCATGCCATGTAATTTCTGGTATTAGCACTCCCCAAACTCTCAAAGTAGTTGGATTCTTAAAAAAATAGAGGGTAACAGTGTTGATTGATTTGGGAAGTACTCACAATTTCATCAATCATAAGTTAGCGGTATGCTTGAACTACTTTGTTTATCCAGCTCCAGAATGTCAAGTCATGATCACTGATGGGAAAACTATTAGTTGTTCAGGAAAATTCCATAACATTAATCTCGCCATGGGAGATTACTTTCTAACTAGCAATATGTATGTCATTTCCATGGGAGGAGTAGACATTGTGTTAGGAGTTCAGTGGCTTACCACCTTGGGAACCATTGAAATGAATTTCCAAGAGTTGTTCATGCAATTTCAGTCAGAAGGGAGGAATTTTAAACTAAAAGGACTAAGAGCAAAGTCCCCACATATGGTAAGTTCTCATCAGATGCAAAAATTGCTTAGAAAGGGTGCAGAAGGGTTTGTAGCACAACTATTTTCATTGGAAGCACATCATTCCAATACATTTATACCCGTAGATATGCAAGCAGTTATAGATGAGCACTCAAGGGTTTTGGAGAAATGCCCAAGGGTTTGCCTCCGAAAAGAGACCATGACCATGCCATCCAGCTAGTACCAGGGAGTCAACCACCCAACATCAGACCTTATAGGTACCCCTATATGCAAAAGAGTGAGATTGAGAAGATAGTTCAAGAGATGTTAGAAGCAGGACTTATTCGTCATAGTCAAAGTGCTTACTCTTCTCTTGTAGTGATGGTATGAAAAAAGATGACAATTGGCGCATGTGTCCAGATTACAGGGAACTCAATAAGTACATAGTTAAAGATAAGTTTCCTATTCTTGTAATTGATGATTTTCTAGATGAGTTACATGGTGTTGTTTACTTTACAAAACTTGATCTTCATTCTGGATATCATCATATTAGAATCAAGGATGAAGATATTCATAAAACAGCCTTCAAGACACATGAAGGACACTATGAGTTCTTGGTAATGCCTTTTGGACTAACAAATGCACCCTCTACATTTCAAAGCTTGATGAATTCCATCTTTAAGCCATTTCTTGAAAATTTGTTTTAGTTTTCTTTGATGATATATTAATCTATAGTAAAACATGGGAGGAACACCTGCATCATGTAAATAAGGTGTTGGAAACTCTTGAACAACATCAACTTTATGCAAATCCTTCTAAGTGTTCTTTTGGTGTCAAGGAGGTTGAATATCTGGGTCATATTGTCTCTTATGAAGGTGTTAAAGTGGATCCTAACAAGATAAAAGCCATGCTTGAATGGAAGGTTCCCAAAACCCTAAAAAATCTCTGAGGATTTTTGGGGCTTACAGGTTATTATCATAGATTTGTAAGGAATTATGGCAGCATCGTAGCACCACTCACAACTTTATTGAAGAAGGACTCTTTCCATTGGAACGAGCAAGCTACTATGGCCTTTGAGAAGTTGAAGGAGGCCATGTGCACCACTCCAGTTCTAGCCACCCCAGATTTTTCAAAAACATTCATTATTGAATTTGATGCTTCAGGGTATGGTATGGGGGATGCACTCGTGTAAGAAGGGTGACCCATTGCCTTCGAGAGCCACCAATTCAAAGGTAAGAATATCTCTAAACCAGTTTATGAGAAAGAAATGTTAGCAATACTTCATGTAGTGAAACAATGGAGACCATATCTAATGGGACGACATTTCAAAGTAAAGACAGATCATGATAGTTTGAAATACTTCTTAGAGCAATGTTTATCATCAGAAGAACAATAGAAATGGGTCTCAAAAATGTTGGGGTATGATTTTGAGATAATATACAAGAAAGGGAAAGAGAATGTAGTTGTTGATGCTTTATCTCGGAAGGATGAATCGCCAGGCATTGTTGTGTGCCATATCTATATTACATGAGGATTGGATAGAGGATGCAAGGTCTGAATGGAAAAATGACCCAGGTACACAAAATCTCATTCAGAATCTCCAACAAGATCCAAACATGTCAAAAAAATTTTTATGGAAAGGAGATGTTTTATGGTATAAAGATAGATTATATCTATGTAAGAATTCAATCCTTAAAAATAGGGTTCTATCTAAGCTCCATGCTTCTCCAGTAGGGGGTCATTCTGGCTTCTTAAAGACTTATCATCGAATCAAGCATGATTTTTTCTGGGAAGGGCTAAAAGGAGATGTCCAAAAGTTTGTGGCAGAATGCATGGTTTGTCAGCAAAATAAGGGCGAAACAATTAAGTCCCCAGGTCTTTTACAACCTCTATCTATTCCTAGCCAGAGGTGGGAAGAGGTGTCTATGGACTTCATCACAGGATTGCCTAAATTAGAAGGTAAAAATGTAATCATGGTGGTGGTGGATAGACTCACCAAATATGCCCATTTTTGTGCTTTATCACATCCATTTGTCATAGCGAAGTACTGATAGAGCAACGGCCTTGAGGATACAATTGATTGAAGTTACATGGGACACCAAATATTATAGTAAGTGATCGAGACCCTATATTTACTAGTAATTTTTGGACTGACTTGTTCTCATGCTTGGGCACACAACTAGCTCATAGTTCCTCTTATCATCCCCAGTCTGATGGGAAAACAGAGGTGGTAAACAAGTTCTTGGAGGGATATCTTCATTGTTTTACATCAGATAAGCAAGTGAGATGGGTCCAATGGTTACCGCTGGCGAATGGTGGTATAACACCTCCTTTCATACTTCATCTAAAATGTCTCCTTTCTTGGAATTATATGGGTACCATCCACCATCTATCACTTCATCTTTGAGAGTCCAACCAAAGGTTCGAGCAGTTGAAGAACATATTCAACACCAACAAGAGGTGCTTTCTAGTCTCAGGGAGAATTTGGCCATGTCACAAAACCATATGAAGCAGCAAGCGGACCAACATCGTAGTGAAAGTGAAATACATTTTGAAGTTGGTGATTGGGTTTTTGTGCGTTTACAACCATATAAGAAAATTTCCTTAAAATAACACAAAAAGGATAACAAGCTTTCACCTAAGTATTATGGTCCTTATCAAGTGTTACAGAAGATTGGTAATGTAGCATACAAACTGGAACTTCCTCCGGCTACTCGAATTCATCTAGTCTTCCATGTATCTTAAAGAAGGTAATTGGAAAAAAATATCAACCCATACAAGTGTTACCCGAGCTTGATGAAGAGGGCGAATGCATCCTTTAGACACGCACTAAGTGGATTGAGGACAAGGGTCATCATTGAGTATTTGATAAAGTGGAAAAATATAGACAATGAAGGCGTAACTTGGGAGGATGCAAATTTCTTGCGAAGCATCCATATCTTCTCAACATTGGGCACAATGTTTCTTGAAGGGGGGGCATGTTACGCCCTTAATCATATATCTTATATTGGATGTATATAGCCGAATTGTGGCTATCATAAATTCTTATCATTATGTATCTCTTTCATATATGTTATATTTTCATTAGTGGGTCGGCCTTGGTGTTGGCCATAACATAAGAATAGTATATATAGAGGTTAGTAGGTAGTAGTTTATCATCATTGGAGCATTTGAGTATTATTGTATGGTTTGGAGGTTGCCCCCTCGAAGTGGTGAAGCTATTCTAATTGCATATTGAGATCATTATTCTGGAATATTGTGTTATTTGGTGTTATATTTCTGCTCATGATCTGAATTATACAAGTAATTTCATTACAGTCATTTATTGAGTGTGAACTCACCTCGATCATCGAGATCGGGATAATGTCACTCCCGATAAACAAACGCACCTAGTCTCCCTTATCAAGGAAGTCACAAACATTGTTGTTGGATTTTACCACCTGAGCGACTTTGTTAGTCCCACCTTTCCAAAACTATCAAAATTTTTTTAAAAAATCATAAAATAATTCAAAAATACAAAAAACATTGAGAAAACACAACAAAAATCAAAGGTACAAAGATCAAACATTGTAATCAGGTATTGTGTACACATGGATGTTTCTTTCTTCCCTTCCTTGCTATTCTTCTGCAAGTCTCCCTACCATTTTCATCCCTTCGGTGATATTTTGGTTAGCTTATTCACATGAATTTTGCAACATTTATCTCTATGGTATCTTTTTACCCTGGTCTTTTATCACCTTGGTAAATTAAAGAACGAATAACCTCTTAGAGATCCTATCACATTTAACATCTAATAAACTTGTTGCGAATAACTTTTGGACATATTTGTTGATCCTAGCCAATGTCATCATCGTAATCACTTCCACATCCTTCCATCAAGCCATTTATGGTTCTAAACCCCTTGTTAAACAAGAGAGCTGAAATAAGTTTTTAGAAAGCAAAAGAATTAAAATCAATCAAAAATCAAAAGCTAAAAGCTACAAAGCAAAAGAAAATTGATATATTACTCTCTCTTGGGGTATTTCCAATAATCTCTATCAGGGCTATGGACACTTGGTAGTAGAGAAATGTTTCGATTAGAATCAAATACATCTCCATCGGGCTATGGACGCCTGCTGGCAAAGTGGATCAATGTATAGCTATCCTTTCACAATCCATTCATAAAATCACCTATCAAAATAAATCATTCCTACACATTGGCTAGGGTGTCTTTAGTTTTTGTCTATTAAATCTTCCCTTCAAGAGGTAATAAATTCCACGTGCACACACTAGATCTCTATGAGTAAACAAGATTAGTATGTTACCAAGTGTCTTTTTTTGGACCTTGTTCAGACTCTTACTCTAGTCCATATCTTGTCTCATGATTTGTGCCTTTGGCTAATCACTTCTTCATCGCGAGGCTTCTAAGCTACATTCATATCATTCACATCATTCTTCTACTTCGTTCAGAACATCCATGTGTATAAGATTACTTTTTTCCATGTTTTTGGACACCTTTGTCCCCTTTCACAAAAATAATTTTCTCCTTCCTTTCTATCATGTGACGTTTAGGCTAACTTTTTCTGGGGGCATCCTTGCTTCTTCCCAACATTTCATTGGTTTATGTTCATCATCATGTTGAACCTATCCATAATGGCCTTGGGTCCCACTTCTACCTATGAAGAGTTTGCCTTTGAATACTCCCACCTAATCGTTGGGGCATTTTTGCATCTTCACCTTTCTCATACGCACGTGGCCTTATGCCCTTGTACATCCCATCTATCGCTAGGGGCATCCACACTTCCTTGTCTTCCTATACATAGTTTCAAAAAATTTCAAAAAAATAAAAAACATTCAAATATGTTAGAAAAATCACAAAAACATTCAAATATGTTAGAAAAATCACAAAACATTCAAATATGTTAGAAAAATCAAAACATTCAAATATGTTTAAGAAAACTTCTAAAAATTGAAAATCATCCTACAAAATGTCACTCTTTGGTTCTCACTTATCCATGTGCGTGACTCATGGATCATCTTGATCTACCTCCATCAACAAAAGTTAGGCTACTTACTTCATCTATACTCTGGGGCACAACGAGTTGCCTAGTACTATTTCGTAGTGCACATTACTTTTCTATCAGACCGAAGTGTCCTTTGTTTTCCCTTTGCATGTATCCTTGTTTGGGGCACCATAATTAACCCTTTTCATTAATTCACACAGGTCAGAACTGAAGCTTGATAACCAAAAACATTGCATCTTGTTTCTTTGTTAGTTTAGCTTGTTTACTTTCTCATATTGCATTGCATTATGTATATTGCATGGAGTTAGGCATCTTTTACTTTCTCGTATTGCATTACATTTTGTATGTTGCATGGAGTTGGTTTTTTTAGAAATTGGCATTTGTTCGTATATGGATTTTCATGTCATAGTACACTTTTGTTCATTCTTTTTAATAAGGACCGATGATGAAGATCTCTAGCAATATGATGAAAAATAAAGTTGTTTAAAAGGCACTGGATGGATGTTAGCTCATTCCCTCTTCCTCATACTCCTTTTCTTATATATCCCCTTTCTTTTTTCTTCTTCACACTATTCTTTCTTTTGTTCTCTTTCTATCATCTTTTCGATCGTCAATCGAGTTCTTCTATCACTCCATCGACAATCGAGGGGCATCCTTCATTTTACTCTCGTTTTTTTCTTCTACGCATTCAAAATTTCTACTTGTTTATGCTTGTCTACTTTCTTTGAAGTGACATCACTTACACACCCCAAAGAGGGGAAAATGTAGACACCTAAAATATGCTTACACTTAGCATTTCCTCCAATTTAATCAATTAACGACACTTCGTTAATTCCCCATACTTCGCTCCACTCTTGGATGCCCATTTACGACACCTTCTTGGTCATATTCCTCCTATAATCAACTTATTTGGCTAATATCTCTCTTATTAGCTAAACATTCCTCCTTTCAACCATTCAGAACCTCCCTAGTTCTCTCTAGACCACTTCTATTGGCTTTGTAGGCTATCTATCAGTCAAAATTGGTTATCCAGACCCCTCCCAACTCTCAATGAGTCTCTAATCACTTGCTAATCAAGTTTAACTAGCCTAATCCTAGCTTAACTAAGCCTAAAGCATGTTTATCCTAATCTAATCTAAAAGTTCTTTTTGAGCTTTAGTCCCACATGCACCCAAATTCCAAATTCTCCCAAGTGGAAAACTATAAATACAAGGCTAAGCCTACCCATTCAAACTACAACTTCACTCACAAGTCCTTCTCTCTCACATTTGGATATATTGGCATTAGACCTCATTTGCATTAGCCAAGCTAATAGGCATTTGATCTTGGCTATCCTCCATTGGTGAAGCTCTTCCATCTTGCATCCATCCATTCCAAATATAGTTAGTAGGGGAAGATCTAAAGTTTGGCCATGTAGCCAACTTGGAGAGATCTCTTCACTATTTTTGGGAGTAAACAACACACAATTTGATTGCTTAGAATCTAACTAGGTTCACTTTCATTAAGCTTTCATAGAGTAGAGAGTAGTATATATGCTAGGGTTTGAATGTTAGTGTTTCACCTTTTCCTTAGATTGTTTCTTTGAATTATTGTGAAACAAATAGGGTACAAGCGTAGGAGGAATACTGTTCAAATGTCGGTTGATGGGTTGTTGCGCGCGTATGACTTCCAAATCCACACTGACCGTGAGAGCTTCCTTTTGGCTAAGATGAACTACCGTAATGAAAACAAGACCACTAGAAGGAATTAAACAATATGGTCGATGAAGCTGCGTAGCGTATGCTAGATCCAGGAAGTATGATACTTTCTAGATGGATGTCATCCTTGTTTTAAACAAATTAATGTTGTAAACAAAGTAAATACTATTATTATTTTAAAATGATTTAGGTATCTCACTTAAAACACAATAAGAAAATAGATCTAATCTAACGAGGCTAAGCTAGAATAGAATCCAAATGTCAAATGGTTGGTTACGGGTTCGTAGGTCGATAAAGGTCTTGGGTAAGTCACGGGTGAGTGAGGGTGAGGTAAAATTAAGTGGGTAGGTCTCTTTAAGGTTGTGTGGGTAAACACAGATCGGCGTCGGTCAAGGTTGGACCGATAGTGGTTAGGTATAACCGGCGCCGCCATTCTTGTGAGATCTGGAAATGTCACGGAGCAGGGTTTTGGTCTCCTTTGTGATTGTCTGAAAGGATTTTGGTTAGTCGAGAATGAGGTAATGGGTGATTGGAGTAGGATTTTGCGAGGTTATAATGGGTCTATGGAGGTGAAAATGTTGGAGGAGGTCAATAGGGATCAAGATAAACAATGGGTGATAAAATAATGGTGAAATGAAATAAACCGAGAGAAGTATGACGTTATACTAACTTGGATTTTTTTCCGAAGATCTATGTATGAAGGATGGAGGTGTTGATGATGAATTTGGAGGTTGCAAGTGATCACCCAGCTGAAGAAAAGCTTCTGCATGGGCTATATGTACACTCCTCTTTGCTTGGATAGATCAAATCATGGCTGGGATGGTTGTGCAGGAGAAGATACTCAATCTCCTTCCTTGGGTGTAAGTTTTTGCTAGAATTGGTTCTCTCGAAGATACGTTATCTCTCTGAGATGTGTTCTTGCTCGTCAACTTTTTTCTTCCAACTTCCAAGTTCCAAGTTCCAAGTTCCAAGTTCTAACCTTGAGAATAAGGTTGTTTTGGGTTAAAAGGGGTAATCGACGACGATCCGTCTTAATGGCGATGGTTAGGGGTAACCGACATCGATCAAGGCGGGGTTTTCTAATCCCATGGATTAGACTCGAGAGCCTCTTGTGAGCATGTGGGAATGTGGTTAGAGGGAATGTAGGAGTTTATTTTTATGGTTTGGGTAAGTCTTAGTTAGTTATGGTAACTTGCTAAGAATAGGTCTTAGGTTGAGTTAGCTTGGTGAGGTGTCTAAATGAGCTATATGTGTAGATATTATTTAAATAAGATATTTAAATAATAAATATAGTGAGGATAATGCATTAATTTAATTAAATTAATATTAGTGGGGTGAAGGGGGTCATGGCTAGGTAAATGTAATAAAGGGTGCCTATATGTCGAGAGACGAAAGGGGAGTGTGACCTAATTTTAGTGTCTACATTTTTCCCCTTTTTGTTAAGCATAGCTTGTATTGGTAAGTGATGCTAACAAAAATAAGATGTGGTTGCCACATGTGAGGGCGAAGGTGATCCTCCTCAAACTAGGAAGGCGAGCGAGGCAAAGAGGTGAAGCGGTGAGTGGTGTGATAAAAGGTAAATGTGAAAAAAGGAAAATGGGAAAGGGAAAAAGGGGTGAAAGGTCTACTCGTGCGATCTAGGTAATGGGTCAAGGTCAAAGATAGTAGCAGTCAAACACACGCACACGTATAAACTACAACACGCTAGTCGGTTGAAGAGCAAGTAAACTCTACATCGTCTAAGGTCGATAGGTTTATCCAAACAAGGTTGAAGTGAATCTGGTATCCAAGGTATAGGATAAGGTCAGGAAGCACAACGTAGGTTAGGTGTAGGAATGTTTAGGTATGTTCTGGTACACCAAAGGTAGGGTCAGGATAAACGGTCATGACAATAGGCTAGGTAAGGTCATTGGGTCAATCAACACAGGTAACAGTGCCGCAAGGTATAGCGAACACATGAGGTCAAAGGTCACTAGCGATGGTCCAAGTCCAAATATCTAGGTCATGGCACGGGTAAGGATGAGGTAAGGGTAAAATAATGAGTCCCCAAAGGAGGAAAAATGGAGGTAGTAAATGACGAGGTCAGGAAAGGTAAGCTAATGGGTTGGGGAAAGGTATGGGGTAAAGAGCAAGGTAGAGGGTAGGGTAAAATGGAAAAGTAAGGGCAATATGTAGGTAAGGGTGACTGATGGTGGTCATGGATAACCGACGTCGGTATAGGAAAATTGGTGACGGTTAGGTAGGGCACGAGACCGATGCTGGTCTAGGGGAAACCGACGTCGGTTAGGTCGGGTTTGGTATAAAAACAAAAAGGCCGCGTGTTTATTTTTCATTTGTGAATTACGAAGTGAAGAAAGGACAAAAAAGAGAGAAAAGTGAGAAAAGCATCCGGAGGTTATGGGACAAAGTGAGCTAGTAGGGTGAGTTGACGGTGCATTTGGGTTGGTGAGTTCGACGGTGGCACGAGATCTTAGCAAGGGATTCGATTGGTTGGAGTGTGTGGGTAGATATTCGGTGATGGTAGAGGCGGGAGAGGGATCGAGCGGACCACCAACACGGTGGCGGACGACGTCTTACCGAGACGCGGCAAGCGTGATGAGGTAAGCGCCTAACTCTTTAATGTTAATTAGATAGAGTAGATGGTGTAAGGGTTGTTTATTTTTGGATTTGGGTGGGTTTTTGTATTTTGTGGGTGGGAAAAAGTTAAATCAGGTATGGGGGGAAAAATGGGAAAAAAAGAGGGGGGAGGGGTAGGAAATTGGATAGGTGGGGTGGGTAGGGGTTTTGGGGTAGTGTAGGTCAGTGTAGGTGGGGTAAAAGGGATAGGTGGGAGGGTTTACAAAAAAAGGGGGTTTGGGAAGTTGTGGATTTCTCTCCACGATGTGACTAGTGTCGGTTAAGCTTGGCCAACATCGGTCGGGTTGAATCGGGATTGGTCACCTAACAGTGACCGATGATGCGGTTATGTGGTAACTTTGGTCGGTCAAGTGGAACTAGTCTCTGTCATCGAGATAGGTGACCGATGCCGGTTTAAGGGTGACCGGAGTCGGTTAGGATGAACCGGCACCGGTCGAGATTTTAGGAAAAAGGGTCCAAAAAATGATGTAGGTTAGGTGGTTGGGATGGGTAAGGTAAAATAGGGTGGTAGGTAATGATAAGTGATGAATATGGTCATGGTAAAGGTAGATTAATGTTGTTCTTTGGATTAGATGTAGGGTCAATCATAGTTACATATGCGAGATAGGGTTCCACCACTATTGGTGACATTGTGTGGCCTAGCGAGCCCGTTGGAGCTGTAGCACGTGGAGGCAGTGGGCTTGAGTGGTATTCGGTGCTACCGACATGCTATTCGGAAACCTAGTTTGATGGTTGCACTCATCGATAGATGGGACTCCGCGACCAACACATTCCACCTTCCGACGGGTGAGATGACCATCACCCTGGAGGACGGGTTCGGATTCTAAGGTTACCCATATTGGGGCCCAGGTGTATTCTATCTCCTCCGAGGCCTTAGAGGAGCTGATTAGGACCGTATTTGGTGAGGGGGTGGTAGAGTTGAGTTTCCATAGCGCCAGTTTGAGTTACAAGAAGATGTACCTAGCCCGTCCGGATGAGATGAGGCTAGTAGTGTTTTTGATGGAGGTAGTGTGCTACTATGCACTGCGTCTGTCGATGCGAGAGGTGGATGATTTCCTCGATCAATAATGGGGTGCTCCATGACATGATGGTGCACGAGACATGGTTTTCTTGGGCACCAGCATTTTGGTGCGGCTTTACTGAGAGAGTTGTGGGCGTATGAGTGGTGACACAACTTCAACTTGACTGTGTTGCACATTTATACTACACTGTTGGGCCTATGAGCACATAGTCTGTGTTCGACCTATAGGGATGCCCCTGACGGATGCATTCCCACTGAGATGTGTGTGGTTGGGATACAAGAGATGGGTGCGGTTACAGGAGAGTGGAGGTCAGATAGGCCGACATATGATGTGGCCCATTTTCGGTAGTTGTTGGAGGGATTGTCAGAGTGGACATTATCTGGAGGCCATATGTGGGATTCCCCTCATATAGGCACATGCATGAGGAGCTAGCTGAGCTCCAGCTAGAGAGGTAGATTCAGGGTCACCGTGCCGGAGGATGAGATGATCCCAATCGACAAGGTTCGATGGTAGTTCGGGCTCGTACAGGATATTCCTTCGCCCTTCCCACAGTATCAGAGAGATGATGTGGAGATGCCTCTCCCTAGACCACAGTATATAGTGCCACATAGGAAAGGAGGATCAGCCGGTGGATCAACGGATTGATGATGCCGGATCATAGATAGGTGCAGAAGTGGTGGGTGGCTCGATTCTGAGCCATCTTGCTGAGCAGGCAGCAGATTTAGCTACCGTGATAGTGTAGAGAGATGACCTATAGGGGTAGGTAGTGACACTGATCATGCAAATAGGTATACTACATACGCATTTGGAGGGGTTAGAGGCAAAGGTAGCAAAGCTACGAGTACAGTGGCCAGCCCGCAGGCCCGGATGGTGGAGGGAGGGGGTGGAGGTGATGGAGGAGATGGGGACAAAGATGGTCAGGTGGCAGCCCTACAAGATCAGGTGGCAGGATTATAGGGTCATTTGGCCATAGCCCAGACACAAATTAGGGTCTTACATGCCCAGATACATGCACGGGGACAGGAGAAGGGGGCACCACCATAGGCACGGGGTAGGAGGCACCACCACGGCGCGCAGGAGCTGGTCCTTCATAGTCAGTGGCGCAAGGCAAATACAAGGACCGAGACCTATGGGACCACCATAGACCATGCCTATATCTAGGCTACGGGATGCCCTAGGTGAGGTGTGATACTATCAGGACCAGCTCATGGCAGTCGGGATAGACTTCCTCTCTTACGGAGAGTACAGGGCACAACAGGCATCCAGTGAGAGGACGAGATCCCGCACACATAGTGTGGAGAGCACAAGAGGGCAGCGAGCTCCGAGGCCCGATCAGGGTGAGGCCACTAGCGCATGACGACCAGAGCGAGGTGATGTGCCAATAGGTACACATGAGGCCAAGGGTGCAGGGGACATAGAGATGGAGGACATCTGGTGAGATGTCTGATATGCGGCCACCCTGATTTTGATGTATAGTAGTGATTATTTTTGATATATATGTCGGCCTACGTGCCATAGATTTTTGTATTTTTGATCACATACCGGCCTGCATGCCGAAGATAGTGAGGATGTACAAGTGATTTTGTTGTATATTGTGAGCATATAGTGGCTGCGTGCAAAGATTTTTTTGTATTGATGTGTGCCGACATTTTGGAGACGATGGTCATGATGAGATATGCATGTATTTTGATATACACATTGATTAATTTATACGATGAGATTCATGGTATGTGGTGATGTGTTAATATGTTTATGAGATATTGGTTTTATGGCTTGTGTTAGATGAGATATGGATTTGTTACTTTGATATGGATGGAAAGTAGGTGTGTTAGGCATGATGGAGTCAGGTTAGTTTAGGCATGGATCGAGTCAAGTTATAGGCATGGATCGAGTCAGGTTATAGGCATGGATTGGGTCAGGTTATAGGCATGGATAGGCGAGTCAGGTTATAGGCATGGATCGAGTCAGGCTTGTTTAGGCATGATTCATTATGGTTTGCAATGAATGATACTATGGGTCATATGTGAAATGTTGTATAATCTATGCATAGTGATGATAGAGAGATGGTAGGTGTAACAAATGTATAAAATGGTAAACAACTTGTTATGTATGTGGCTTAGTTTCCAATTTTGTTAGAAAAGGGGAACTAAGTGAAATGTGGGGCAAATGGTGAGTTAGGCATGGTTGATGAATTGTTTAGGGTAGAGAGTGGTGAGCTAACCTCCAAGGGCCCCATGCCCTCGGAGTGCTACCTACATAGTCCCGACGAAAAGGGACCTCGAGTGCCGATGTAGTTCTCCCATGATCTTTGGAAGAATATGAGAATGAGTTGGTAGGTTTTTGGGCATGTTTTGGGTTTAGTTTTAATAGGTGTGGGTAGATTATAGGTAAAATGATGCAGTGAAGGTGATTATGGTGAAAGGGGAGGATTACCCCAAAGGTAAGTTGCGAGGACCAAGTCTTGTATAAGGTAATCAAAATGTAAACAAAGATGGTTAAAAGATAAAGAGGGGGCAATAAAGCCACCTGATTGGGTAAGATCATACCTGAGTAGACCATACCTTGAAGGGGGTGATGAACACAAGATCCGAAAGACATTGCACGATTAACAGTTCTACGGTGAAAGTAGTCACAGGATCAGCAAATGTTGAAATTCCAAGATGTCCCTTCAGAAATTTAGGAAATGAGAGTGGAAATGGTAAGGTGGGTGAAAAGTGGTTAATTATATATGTTTGGAGTGACAGCCTTTTGGGCAAGAGGTCCGAGATCACAATGGGAAAGTTCATGACTAAAAAGTGTTTTTGCTTTGATAGGTGATCGATGTGGGAAGTCTATATGGGATAAATAATATGGTACTCCTTGGGTCTTCGTGAAGCTGATCGATGCAGGAAGCTTCATTTTCTCTCATTTTTTTGAAAGCTTCACATAGATGTCCTTCGAGGGAGCAGTCTATTTATAGTAGTAATTTGGTCGAGAGGAAGATGTCCTTTTAAGGGATTCATTTTGTTTATATTAGAAGTTTGACTCAATGAGTTTAGTCCCATTGGAGGTCTTTGAAATCATGGACAAGACCAAGGTAAAGAATATGACTCTTGTTTAAAAGGCGCGGTGGACCGATCATGGGATCTCATCTAAAGGTAGACGAAAAGTATCCATGAGAATCATGTTATGTGTAGTGTCGTGGTACACATATTCAAGAGAAGATAACAAGTGACGGGTACTCACATGATTCTTGTTTAATTATTAGGGAGGTGGATGGAGTGGATAGCACTCAAGGGATGAGCGTGGTAAAGAGACAAAGGGTGAGGTAGGACAACAATTCAACAATAGAATGGTCGAGGATGCAATGCGTTAAGGGGCTCGGGTTTGGGTTTACTCTCGGGAGGACAAACGTTAGGCACCCAAACCATAGGTATGAGTTATGATGTATGGTCCAAGACAATTAGGAGTGAATTTTCCCCATTTACATTTTTCTTCTTTGGTTACATGTTGATTTTCACTCAAGACAAGGTCACCGACTTGGAAGGTGCATTCATGAAAACGTTTGTTATAAGCACATTTAATACGTTGTTTGTAAACTTGAAGGTGATCTAGAGCATTAAGATGATGTTTGTCTAATAACTCTAGTTGTGTTAAGCGATCTGACAAAATTCATAATCAATAAGCATGTCATGGAGAGAAATGCGCATCGAGGGGATCTGACTTCGAGATGTAGAACAACCTTTGTCTTGTAGACCAGCGAAAAGGGTGTGGCGCGGTGGAAGTGTGAATACTAGTACGGTATGTCCATAGGGCAAAGGAATGCGCATATGACAATCCTTTCTAGTATTGTCAACCACTTTCATGAGAATTTTGTTGAGGGTTTTTTTAGTGGATTCAACTTGGCCATTGGTTTGTGGGTAATAAGGTGATGAGAAACTAAGTTGAATTGTTTTCCATTATCGGTGATGAGGCGATGAGGGACATCATCACCAATCCGGCACTATGATAATTCTTCACCGGGAACTCCTCGTGCTATGATTATTTACTAATGCACAACCTTTAGTTTGGTGGATGTAATCTGGAAACAAAACAACAACCGAACACAAGAATACCATTGACTATGATAAGATGGAATGATGACAAATCTGAAATATCAAAGTAAATTATAATATTAACATGAAATTGTTACAATCTCACCCATGAGGTACTTCAACAAGACTATGGGAGAAACTTTACAATTACACCTCTCGATGGCTTCTTCAACACACCTTTAACTGATGGCTTCCTTTGCACACTTCTTACAATATTTCTCACTACTTCTTTCTATGCTAAATGAGGGGGGTGGCCTCTCTATTTATAGAACTTCTAGGCTTATCCATCCTATCTCTAAGATAGGATAAGAAATCCACTCTGACTAATCATATTCCATACCTTAACTCTTATCTGTACATGTAAGCTTATCTCTTAAGATAAGATAAACCTTATCATTTTACATGGGTTCCACATTTTTAGACTTTTTACAAATAAAATACACAAAATATTTATGACCTCACTCCTTGTCCTTATTACCAATATAATATTTCTAATTCCTAATCATGTAGACCCTACTTCTCTAATTACCCAAACTTTGACATTTTAACATTACCGGACCACTTACGACAAATATTTACTTTTTACAACATTCCTATTGTACTTTGACTGTTACCGTACTCCACATTATTGGCGACACCATACTGACGGCGCCGTTATCTTCTATCAGACGCTACTACTAATTATACTTAACAACATCCTATTCCTAATACATACATTAATGAAATAGAAATTATGGAGGAAAATTTTAGTGTCGACATCTTCCCCCTTCCTAGCTTCTACTCCGTCCTCGGAGTAGACTCTTCTGGTGCTTGGAAAATCTTCAACTTGTCGTGGTTGACCCATTTCGTAATGGGAGTGCCATCCAATTCCTCCAGTCGGTACGTACCATTTTCATGCACAGCTGCTATTTTGTAGGGCCCCATCCATTTTGGAAGAAATTTTCTCTGTCTTCTTTTTTTGTATCTGGAATCATATACTAGAACCAAGTCATTCACTTGAAATGGAGACCACCGGATCTTTTGATCAAAGTACTCCTTCTGCTTCATTTTCTTCTTATGGCTTGTATCCTTTGCTATTTCCCTCATTTCTTCTAGCAAATGAAGATGTACCAACCTTTCTTTTACTGAATCATTTTCATCCATCCTTTCATTTTTCATAACTCTCACAGTGGGAATATCAAACTCAATAGGAAGAACTGGATCAATGCCATAGGCCAACTGAAATGGGGAGTATCCTGTTGCTGACTTTGATGTTGCCCTATATGCCCACAATGCTGCATGAATCCTCTTATCCCATTTATGTACTGCAAGGCTGCATCTTTTGCTAGAATTTGACACACAAAGACAAAATTTGTTCATTCCACTGTCCATTTGTGCTTGGCTTGTATGTTGTTGCCTTCCTGTGCTTAATAGAAAATTTATTGACTAGGGCTTCTACCACCTCATTAATGAAGTGGCTTCCTTGATCTGTTACAATTTCTAATGGACAACCAAATCTGGTGACAATACGTTCATATATGAACCTTGCCACTTCATCCATAGAAGTTGTCTTCAATGGCCTAGCTTCAACCCACTTGGTTAAATAATCTGTGGCAACTACAATATACTTATTTTGGCGTGATGTAGTTGGAAGTGGACCTACAATGTCTATTCCCCACTTTTCAAAGGGACCAAGGGGAAGAATAGGACATAATGGAGCTGATGAAGTCTTACGGTTACCATGTGTTTGACAAATATCACATGTCTTACAATAATTATAACAATCTTTAAAAAGAGTGGGCGGTGATAACTCGCATCCAAGATCCTTCTTCTTTGTAAGTTGTCCAGAGAAGTGCCCTCCACATGTACCATTGTGGAATTCTTCTAGCAGCTCCTTTCCTTGATCACGTCCAACTGCCCTCTTGTACTGTCCATCAGGTCCTATTCGAAATAATGCTCCATGCAGAATAGAATATGGATGACTGGCTTGAGTAATCTTTCTCTTAGTCTTTGCATTGGCACCATCAGGAAACTTGAATTCATTCAGATAATTCCAAATATCTATGTATTCACTAGGGATTGTGTCAAGGGAGAACAATGCTGCATCGGGAAAATCATCATCATCACAAGATGATCCTAAACCATCATAGGCTCGAGAGAGTGCATCTGCATTGACATGCTTCTTTCCTGGCCTATCTATAATATCAAATTCAAATTCTTGTAGCAAAATTATCCATCTTGCTATCCTCCCTGATGGGTTAGGCTTATTGACAATATATTTTAGAGCCTGATGATCCATTACAACTATAAATTTCTGCCCTAGCAAGTAATTTCTAAACTTCTTTACAGCAAAAATGATAGCCAGAGCCTCTTTTTCAGTTACAGTATAGTTTACCTCAGCACTGCTCATTTGTCTGCTCCCAAAGTAAATTGGATGTTCATTCCCATTTTCATCCTTTTGGCTCAAAGTACTACCTAGTGCTGCATCTGAGGCATCAGTGTACACAATGAATGGCTTGCTCCAATCTGGATTCTTCAAAACAGGTGAAGACACCAGGGCTTCCTTCAGTTGTCCAAAAGCTTCATGCGCCTTGTTTCCTGGTTCATAAGCAACATCCTTCTTCAAGAACTGGGTTAGTGGCTGTGTAATCTTTGAGAAATTCTTGATGAACCTTCTATAGTAACCCACATGGCCTAAAAATGATCTCAACTTACTTCTATTCATAGGAAATGGTAAATCTTTGATTTTTGAAACTTTATCAGGATCAGTACCAATACCATCTCTGGATACAACATGCCCTAACAAAACACCTTTAGAACATCCAAAGACACACTTTGTAGGGTTTAGTGAGGCTTGTGCTTCATCTAACCTTTGAAATCTTTGTCTCCATCAGTGCGGGTGGTCAACTTGCTCCCATAGATGCAAAAATCATCCAGAAATACTCTGATGAAGGTCCCAATGTAGGGTTCGAACACCCTATTCATCAAACGCTGGAATGTTGCTGGAGCATTACACAACCCAAAAGGCATAACTCTATAAGCAAACGTTCCCCAAGGAGTGGTGAACGTGGTCTTCAGCTGATCTTTCTCTGTTATATGAACTTGGTTGTAGCCACTATATCCATCAGCAAAACTATAGCACTCCTGGCCAGCTACTTCGTCCAAGATCTGATCTGAAAATGGAAGAGGGTAATGATCCTTCTTTGTTGCCTTATTGAGCTTCCTGTAATCAACACAAATGCGTAGCTTCCCATTCTTTTTATTGAGATCACAATGGGAGAAACCCATTCTGAATTCTCCACAGCAAATATGAATCCTGCATCAAGCAACTTATCTATTTCTTCTTTTACAGTCTTGGAAAAATTAGGATTCATTCTATATGGCATTTGCTTTATGGGCTTAGCACCATCTACCAGCTCAATACAATGTTCTACCCAACTTACTTGACGGAGTTCCTTGTAATCAAAAGTGAATAGGTGTATGTACCTTCGAAAGAGCTGGAGGTAGGTTTCCTTCTCACTCTCCATCACAGCATCACCAATCTTTATTTGTTGGAGACGATCATCAACTTCTTCTTCAGATAATTTTATGGGGTCCTGGGTTGGTGTGACTGGAAGAATATCCATGACTGAAACATCAACCTCACTTTCTTCATCTTCAGTGTCCACTTCACTGGTACTAGAGTAATCAAGAGGATGTCCAATCATCAGTTTCATCACTTGAATCCACAGGTTCTACTTTATGATGTCGAGGATCACGTTTATCTTCACCCTCTCTCTACCACGTCCAAGTGTCATGAAACCTTCATTCCAGTAGTTTCTTGCATGAACTCTCCTTAGCCATGGTCTTCCAGTAAGCATTGGGTACTGCAAGCAGTACCATTTTCATCACTGAAAGTCTACCACACATACAACACCCATAATGAGATATTGCCACATTTGAAACTACACCTTACGGTTTAGTTTTCCCTTATTTAATGACCTTAACATAAGTGTTGAAGGGCGATCAATTTTAAACCCAACATATTCATTACTGAGACTGGTCATTACATTAACTGCAGCACCTCCATCAACTAAGACATCATGAATTGAAATACCATTACATAATACCTTAGCTTGTGGAGCATAGGGATCTGCCTCTGCCTCCAAAACAGGGACCTCAACCTCCTTCCTTCTTCGAGCATTGAGTCCACCTCGCAACTCCCGCCTCTTCTCAGAAGACATAGCCAAGAGTTGACCATATGTAATATTTGCAGGCCTTTTGGACAGATCTTCCAAGATGGAGTATGGTCCTTGCCCCTGTGAAATCAGAAAATCCTGCACACCCAACTTTCTTCTCCTATGTTTCTTACTAGTTTCTCCTTTCATCTTCTTAGGATCAGTTCCATCTTGATTATCTTTTTCTTTCTTTCTTTTTGTTACAAACACATCTACTTCATTATTTCTACTCTTATCTACTACATCAAGAGAATTCACAGGTGCTTTTCCTTTATCATTATCTCTTGTACCAGATGTAGAAGCTCTATCTAGACAATTATACTTATAATGACCCTTTTTATAACAACCATAACAAACAACTTCAGAAATATTTCTTTTTGGACCTCTATCTCCTCCCTGAGAACTAAATTCCTTTCCTTGAAGAAGATTAATAGTTAACTGGCCCATCTTTCTAAGTAGATCTTCATACTCAGTAGATGTACTAGGAGAAATATTTGTGCTCACCGGGAGTGGTTGTGGATTCTGGACCAAAGGTGTTGGTGTAGGCTCTACTTTAACAACAATTTCTTTGGGCTCCTCTTCCATGCTTTCTTCTTGCCTTCTTGCAATCTCCTTTGCTTGTTCAATGGTAGCTGGGCGGTCATACTTCACTCGTTGTCTGATCTCCAGCTTCATCCCAAGAATGAAGTGCTTACAGAGGAGATTATCCACGCCATTCATCAACCCATCCGCTAGTCCTTCCTTCCGGATCTGGGCATCGAGCTTCCTCCTTAGCTCTAGAACACGAGCATGATAATCCCTTATCTTCTCCTTCTCTCCTTGGGATAGCTTTGTGATCTCGATCATGAGATCTGCATATTTCTATTGTTCACCAAATTCTTCAAGAAAACTTTTGGTTAATAAATCCCATGAATTTTCACATTATCACCTAGTGTTTCAAACCACCTAAGTCTTTGAACCATCCAAAAAGGTAGGAAAAATTCAGTCCATTGTTCCCTTCTTATAAGGCCATTACAAATACAAGATCGTTTAAACTCTTAAATGAAAGAAGAAGCATCTTCATTAGATTGAGCTGAAAAAACAGAATCTTTCCCATTTTCAAAAGTAACCACCAGTGAAATACCAACCCACAAGTACAATTAACAAGACTTATGTGCACAAATAATTGGAATCACTATACTAGAAAGTGACTTTACACCTTTCTACAGTAAAATAGAAATGACCACGGTAAACTATGGTAAAACTTGACTTACTATGGTAGCGATTTTCTTGTGGTAAACACTATTCACGGTAAAAAGTGAAGTTACTGCGGTAAATACTATTCACGGTAAAAAGTGACTTTACTGTGATAAATACTATTCACAGCAAAAATGACTTTGTCATGGTAACTACTATTCACGGTAAAAATGACTTTACCATGGTAACTACTATACGCTATACATGCAAGAAAAACAAGGTTACCCTCCAATTGATTTTTGACTTAGTGGGAATATCTCTCCAGAAAATCCACCAACGAGGAATGGTCCCGGCAACGGAACCAAAATGTCATCACCAATCCGGCACTATGATAATTCTTCACGGGAACTCCTCGTCTTTATGATTATTTACTAATGCACTGACCTTTAGTTTGGTGGATGTAATCGGAAACAAAACAACAACCGAACACAAGAATACCATTGACTATGATAAGACGGAATGATGACAAATCTGAAATATCAAAGTAAATTATAATATTAACATGAAATTGTTACAATCTCACCCATGAGGTACTTCAACAAGACTATGGGAGAAACTTTACAATTACACCTCTCGATGGCTTCTTCAACACACCTTTAAGCGATGGCTTCCTTTGCACACTTCTTACAATATTTCTCACTACTTCTTTCTATGCTAAATGAGGGGGTGGCCTCTCTATTTATAGAACTTCAGAGCTTATCCATCCTATCTCTAAGATAGGATAAGAAATCCACTACGACTAATCATATTCCATACCTTAACTCTTATCACGTACATGTAAGCTTATCTCTTAAGATAAGATAAACCTTATCATTTTACATGGGTTCCACATTTTTAGACTTTTTACAAATAAAATACACAAAATATTTATGACCTCACTCCTTGTCCTTATTACCAATATAATATTTCTAATTCCTAATCATGTAGACCCTACTTCTCTAATTACCCAAACTTTGACATTTTAACATTACCGGACCACTTACGACAAATATTTACTTTTTACAACATTCCTATTGTACTTTGACTGTTACCGTACTCCACATTATTGGCGACACCGTACTGATGGCGCCGTTATCTTCTATCAGACGCTACTACTAATTATACTTAACAACATCCTATTCCTAATACATACATTAATGAAATAGAAATTATGGAGGAAAATTTTAGTGTCGACAGGACACCAAAGTGAAAAATGATGTGATGGTTAATGAACTCGCATATTTTCTCAGCTTTCGTGGAGATGAGTGGTATGGCTTCCACCCATTTTTTGTAGTATTTGGTAGCGGTTATGATCCATTTATGGTGTTGGGAAGAATGAGGATTGATTTCTCTAACAAGATCCAAACCCCATTGAGAGAAGGGCCAAAGGTCACGAGCGACTGTAAGGCATGATTTGGGTGTATGATGAAGGTTGGAATGTATGATGTATGGGTAAGTTGAAGGAAATGGAAAGAATGCACTGAAGTTCTTCTTTGACGAGAAGAGCAATGTGAGGGTGCATTTTCCTCAGCTTTTGTTTGATAGGTTTGGCATCGGGAATGGTTACGATATTGTGGACCACTATGGTGGGGTCAATACTAGGCATATCTGCATAAGACCAAGTGAAAGCATGGTTATGATCTCGGAGAAAAGAAGTGATGGTTTCTATTCAAGAAAGATCTAAAGATTGTCCGATCTTTAAGATGTGCGGGTCATCTTGAGTATGAATTTTGATCTCGATAGTCGATTCATTCAACATGGTTTGCATCTCAAAGGGTAATGACCGATGAATATATGAGTCTTATGCACCAAGGTAGGTGAGTATGGATTCATCATCCTGACATTGAGCAGCGTTAATGGTAGGTGTGTCATCATCGATCATCTCGGGATACGAGGGATGGGAGAGTAGAAGGGGCCTCACCTTTGCGTTGATAAGTCAAAGGCCCCAAGGAAATGGTGTTTATGAAAAAAAAAAAGTTAGGAGGGATAGATTCAGGATCCATTGACTCCGTTGGTGAGGGTGGTGATGAAGGTGGAGAAGGGCTAGGGTCTGCAATGAGTTCAATGCGGGCTTGTTTGGTAGGAGGTTCGGGGAAGCCGATACCACTACGATCATTATGTTTGTGGGTGGTACATGGAATAACGGTATGGCGGCCTTGCTCATAAAATCCAAAACCAAAACCCTTCCATGCACATCGATGCGGGGAAGGTGTGGGTGAAATGGCAATTGGTAAGTGATTGGAAGTCATATGGAAATGGGCGAAAGTGGGGTTGTGATGGTGGTTCAGGTGTGTAAGTGGTAGTATCAAGTCCCCCATAGGTGAGACTAGTACGAAGATGAGGAGGACCATAAAGGAGGAATTCTCCTATACGGTGATCATAGTGAGGGTGTTGGTGATGGCTTCCATACTTGTGTGGAGTAAGGAATGTGTTGACGCTATATAGGTAGTACTCCCCCAGAGTGAGGCGTTAAAAAACACCTTCTAAGGGATCAGTGGTTGGTATGTGGGTAGCTGGTATGGATGATGTGTCAAAGGTTGAGGCGGAAGTGGAGTTAACGGATTGAGTAGCTAATGGGTCAGCCGTGGAGGTTATAGCAATGGTAGGAATAGAGGAGGTATGTGCGGTGAAAGCAGTGGATGTACTGGTAGGTAGAGGTGTAGGTGAAGCGGTAGTGGTTACAGAGAGTATATGGCTTGACATGAGGCATGAGCACATCATTGGGTTGGAAAAGCATGTTGCATGTTTGAAAGGTGATGGGTGAGATGGAATGGTATAGGTGTGTCCCTCGTGTTCAAACTTTACACAATGATGCAAAGTGGAAGGAACGCAACCCATGACATGGATCTAGGGTCTACCAAGCAACAAGTTATATTGGAATTCCCCTTCCAAAACATAAAACAATTTTGGAATAGTGCGAGGGCCCATGTAAATGTGAAGGATGACAGTGCCTAGTGTGGAGGTGATAGCATCATTGAATGAACGTAACATGACCGGATGTTTGTGCATGTAATTGTCAGGTATGCACATTTGAGAAAATGCATGGGATGAAATGATGTTAATGTTATCACCTCCATCAATCATCACACGATGTACCCGTATGTCATCAATGTGGACTAGAGATGAAGAGGGTTGGGTTTGGGTCATCGTTTTGGTGTGGCGCAATCTCTTCCTCTGAGAAGCTAAGGGAGGCCACTTGGTGAACAAGGTGAGGTGAGGATGAAGGTGGTAATTTGGTGAGAGAGGCTACATGATGGGGTGTGATGATGGAGGCTACGGGTGTAGGGTCATTGGGTAAAACCTCAATAGATTGAAGAACCTCCATGAGGGCTTGACGATGGGATTCTCGAGGTTTGGATGAGGTCATATAAGGACATTTTGAGGGGAGATTGGTGTAGTTGTTTGAGCATGGTGCGATGTGTGACGCCATTAGAAATGGGGTATGTGGGGGCCACGGATAGTTATTTTAGGTATGGGTGCAGAAGGTATGTTGGGTATAGGATTGGTTGGTGGGTCAGTTGCCTTTTCTTTACCCTTCTGCGCACGTGTAGTGATGTGTACCATGTTGATTTGAGGGAAGTTGGCAAATGGAGAAGGTGTAGGGTAAGTGGTATAATGACATGAAGGGAAAAAACCTACTAGAGGAGAAAAGCCTTATGAGGTCAGTTGGGAACAACGACATTTGAGTGGTGGCATGGCAAGTTCTCGATGTGAACTTAATTTAAAATTTTGTGTGTGGTTAGGTGGAGCTATGAGGTGGAGGTTGTGGTTGTTGAGTGGGTAGTGTGGGAATGGGTGTAGGTGAAGAAAGATCCTCATCAAAAAGGTCATCGTTGTCAAAGTTGGTTTTAGTGGACACAATTAGATAATGACGGTTTTCAAGTCCTTGCAGCTCTCCACGTCATGCCCGGCACATGATGATATTCAAAAATTTAGTATAATCAAACCCTTTTGGCTTGGGTTTGAGGGGGTCATAAGGTCGAAGTGGCGGTAATGTGATAATGAAGTCTTGAGGAGGTTGGTTAAAATTTTGGCATAAGACCCTACTAGTGGATCACAATGGGAAGTGAATGTGGGTTTGGGTGTAGGTGTGGTTGTTTTGGAAGAGTAGGAATGGGTCGAGCTATGGGTTTAGGTGTCGGTGTGGTTTGAGGTATCGGTTTGGTTCGTTTGGGTAGAGGTACAGTAGATGGATGGGTAGGAGGGTGTGGGGTTGTTTTGACGGCCTTGTTGTGGGGTAGTGGGGTTTTTGTTTGGGTTGCACCTTCTTGGGTAAAGGTGATGTGGGTGTATGAGGTCTAGAAGGGAAATCAGATGGAGGAAGAGGGTGAGTTACCCATGGGGATAATGGGGTGCTATGAAGGTAGATGACATGGGTCATACTTGGGGTGTGAGGGAAAATGACTAAAGTGTAGTGGGTAGTGAAGCAATAGCTGAAGGGATTGGAGGTATTGGTGGTAAAGAGACTGTAGGTGCGGGTATGAGTCATGTTGTGTGCCTAGGTAGGTTAGAGGTATGTGAGGAAGGAATGGGTTGTTGTGTTATTGGTTTATGGATGGGTGAAGGGTGCTTGATCATGTTGGGCAACTGAGGTCTTAAGGTAGATGGGACAAGTGCGGGTGTGATTGGTGTGGTCAGGGTATGAGGTCAATGAGTTTGTTTCTTTGGTTTGGGTGTTAGAGTAGGTGTGGTATTGACATTGGAGGATGTATCTAAATCCAATTTAATAGGTGGATGAGTAAGGCTGGTGGTCGGGGTGACCCCTAAAGTGGTAATAGGTTTAGTGGAGGTAAATGTTGTGGGTATGGGTTTGGGTTTAGGCATAGGTCGGGTTATGGGTAAGGGTGTGGTGTGAGTTATGATAACGGATATTGTGGAAGGGGTTGTTACAGTAGTGGTTGTAGTTGGTTTGATGGGTGGAAATGTGTTTGGGTAGATAATGGAGGTGTCATCGAGGGATTGCTACATCTGTGTTGAGACAGGGAGTAAGAGGCACCCCCATAATAAAGCCCTATCCACATAATCTAAGTGATCAGCCAAACATGAGAACGACACATCTGTGGGTGGAGTTGGTGAGGACCTAATGGGAATTCCTGTAAAATGCATCTTAGAGATGGGGAATTGGCAAGCTTCTTAGTGGGTAAGAGAGCTGAAAGTAGGTATGTTGGATGTTGGGTGGCTGATGGAGAGTTCTCACCGAGAGAGGCAAAGGTATCTCCACTAGGTCTATGATGGGAGTTCCTCTATAAGTGGAGGAACAAATAGGTGCTCATCGTGGGTGGAGGAGGTAATGGGTGCTTCTCATGGGTGAAGAAGGTAGTAGGTGCTCCTCTGTGGGTGGAGGAGGTAATGGGTGCTCCTCACAAGTGGAGGAGGTAGGTACAGGTAGGTAAAGGTTCTCTAAGTGGAGAACCTAGGGGTGAGATGGTCTCTATGTTAGCAAAAGACTCCTCCGTAGGTGATGAAGGAGATGAAAGGTATTATTCATTTGGTGAAGGAATGGTGGAGGTTGGTTCAGATGTGGAAGGAGGATTTTGGGCTAGGATTTCCTCTATGGAAGGGATGTGAGGAAATTGAGAGGTGGCAATGTACCTCATTAAAGATTGCATGAACCTCACGGGTATGGGTATCATGAGTGGATGTCTCACTGGTTTGATTGGATAAAGGGGCATGATTGGGAAATGCTTTTTTGAGAATTTGTAGATTTTGGTTGGGGGTGGCATTGGGATTATCCACAGTTAGATCTCCTTTCTCGAGCATTTCTTGGACAATATTCTTGAAAGTGATGTAGTTCGTCATTATGACCCTTTACTCGGTGATAGTTACAGAAATCATGCTCTTTATACCATGCGGGCATGGGGCGAGCAGGGTCAAAAATAGTGTGTGGTTTTATGGGTGGAAGGGTGATGGCTCTAGCTTTGATAAGCTTTTCTAAGACAGAAGAATAAGGTTCCCCAATTGGGGTATATTTTCATTGCTCTTGTTTGAATCGAAAAGCCGAACAGGTGATAGATTAGATGAGGGTGTAGCTTGATTGGACGGATGAGCTGGGCCGGCCTTGAGTACCACTACGTTAGCGGTACCTTTAGCCTTTGAATAATTGGTTGATGGTTTGGAAGAAGAAGAGGTTTCATTCGAATTGAATGTCGAATTCTTATTTCGTAATTAGATTTTCTTCTCTTCGATGGCCCGAATCTCTAACTTTCGTGCCATAGTGAATGCCTCATCAAATGTTCAGGAAATTTTGGACTGTAAGCTCGAGGAGACATGTCTGGCACAAGCTCATGTGAAGATCTCGACAAGTTTAGTTTGTGGTAGTTGGAAGGTAAGTTGATTAATCAGGCTGCACCAGCGAGCAAAAAATTTTGCGATAGATTCATCCTCATACTGACATGTGGAATATAGATCGGTCATGGTAACTTTCTTGGTGATATTGATAGAGAAATGATCCAAGAAAGCTTGGGATACCTGATTGAATGAAAATATAGAGTGTTTGGGTAACCCACTATACCAATCTAATGCAGGTCCAATGAGGGACATGGGAAAAGTTCTCTAAAGAAAGGCATCATCATGAGCAATCAAATAACACCCATGTTTGAATGAGCGCAAATGTTGTTGTGGGTCTTCCTTACTATTGAAGCGGTTGAATTTAGGAATTTCCCAATGAATAAGGTATGAGCAGACAGGAATGAATAGGTGAATAAGCTCATTACAAATCTCATCATAGGTGAGACTATTATAGGAGAGAAAACAATGCCTCCAATGTTTGCATCTTATCTATCATCAATTTAGTTAGGTCATTGGTGGGTTGTGACGATTGGATGCCTCCTATAGCATGAGGAGGTTGGTTTTGGGCATATAATGGGGGTGGCATTCCAATGTATGGGGCTACCATGTAAGGTGGCGGAGAAGAAGGCAAGGAAATAGGGGTACGTACCGGAATGAATGATAGATGAAACAGGTGGTTGTTGGTAGTATGTATATGGGGGTGGAAGGGTCATGGTAACCCTAGTGGCAATAGGGGCTAATGATTGTGGAATGGAAAGAACCACGTTCTAAAATGGGGTAGGGGTCACCGATACTGGAGGTGGTAATGAAGATACAGGTATGTATGAGACATTAGGGGTAGATGAGATTGTGTTTGGGGTGGTCATTCGAGGGTATGGCGGATATAATGGGTGCCACAGAGATAACAAACGTTGCAATCATGGCAGGTATAGAACCTAACTGCAAAACAACCTGGGGTAAGGTGGATGCAAGTAGCACGAGAGCCAGATGGGGCTGATGCGGAAGTGGGTTCAAGAGTCGGGGGATAGATATGGGCATGTCATATATCAACTGACCCAAGGCATCTTGAGTGGATGAGTGGGAGAGGTAAAACTGCAAGGCGGTAGGGTTCTGGTCAAGGAGTCATGTGAACTCCTCATCTCTGGTAGCGATAGTAGTAGGTTGGATGGGATCCATGGCTGGTGATAAAATAGAAGGTGGTGAAGGACTAGGTGGGAGTGGTTGGAAACTGGCGTGGAACACGAGGGCATTCACTTGTCTTGGTCAAGCACCATGTGAACCAATATTGATCAGGTAGGGTTGCTTCTCTATAAATGATACAAAGAACAACAGGAACATGTGAATCTGGTGATAAAAATGGATGAAGTAACAAATGGTGGGTGGAATGTGAAATAGGATAACCGATGCCGGTTAGGGGAAACTAATGTCGGTTAGGGGTAACCGCTACCGGTCACTGTAGAAAATAGACAAAGTGAGTAAACAACGAGGTAGAAGGCAAAATCTGACAAGTATGCCAAATCTGGGGATGTGTAAAACGTCAATGGGAATAAAATGACAGTGACAGAGACTGTGGAAAGTGGAAAAAAGTGAAGTGAAACTATCCTTTTGAGTAGGTTAGCAAAAGGACCTAGAACCAACGTCGGTAGGGTATAACCGATGCCGGTCAGGGGTAGCGACGATGGTAATCTGTGAAATTGAAACAGTGATGAAAGAAAGTGGTTGTGAATTAAAATATGATGTGGAATCAGACCCAGAATTCTAGAAATGATGATGATATGGCCCAGGCACACTCAGGTGAAGCCGGAATACACCAACTATGATGAGGAGCATGTAAGGATGAACAAAAAAAAGTGATGAACGTGATCTTTCACCTCAAAACACAAGCCAAGCGAAACACTAAGAAAATGCGATCCTAGGAGTGCCCTTTCTATTATGTTTATTTAGCTTATGCTATTTAGGGACTGACACATGAATTGTGAAATAGAGTTTTTGGTGAGGATGGCTTCCTACAAAGAAGGAGATCTAAAGGGTGAGGTTTCAGGTATGTTATGGTGGGGGCGGGCTTCGCTCTGAAGTATGACTCGATAGAGTAGCGAGCTGGGTGCCCACTGTGCCATGATCGTGTGATCACCTACAGCTTCTTCCAGGTAAGATGTTGTTTAAGAATGTATGTATTTGAATTTTTTTGTGGTTTGGTAAGACTCAGAGAAAGAGAAAAGGATAGAAGTGCTTTTCTATGATTCATTTATCAACCATCAGCTGGTCATGACCTCCAACATATAGGTTGCCCTCATTTAATGTGAGCTAATGCAATAAATCAGAATGGAATGCGATTGTTTTTAAACCCAAATTGAAAATATGAAATTGGATGACACAATAAGATGAAGAGGAAGAGGGATGCTCTTTCACTACAATGCAGAAAACATGAAGAAATGATTCTTTTTAATTACACCAAAAGAAAAGTTTCCTTTAGAGCAAATAGAAAGAAGAGATGTGGATTACCAGGAAGGAAATTAATGTGTACATTTTTTTAGATGGGAAACAAACACACAATTTTTCCTAGGAATGAATGAAATGCAAGGAACCCCAGATGGGTCCCACCAAGTGTGCCAAAATGTTTCACCTTTTTCTTAGATTGTTTCTTTGAATTGTTGATGAAATAGATAGGGTAACGGGCATAGGAGGAATACCTGTTCAAATGTCAATTGATGGGTTGTTACGCGCGTATGACTTTTGAATCCACAACTGACCGTGAGAGCTTCCTTTTGGCTAGGAGGAACTACCTGTAATGAAAACAAGACCACTAGAAGGAATTAAACAATATGGGCAGTGAACTGCCTAGTGTGAGCTAGATCTGGGAAGTATGATACTTCCTAGATGGTTGTCAATCCACTATTTTAAACAAATTAATGTTGTAAACAAAGTAAATCCTATTGTTATTTTAAAATGATTTAGGTATCTCACTTAAAACACAATAAGAAAATAGATCTAATCTAACAGGCTAAGCTAGAATAGAATCCAAAGGTCAAATGGTTGGTTCTAGGTTCTGTAGGTCTGATAAAGGTCTTGGGTAGGTCACAAGTGAGTGAGGGTGAGGTAAAATTAAGTGGGTAGGTCTCTATTTAAGGTTGTGTGGGTAAACACAGAGACCGGTGTCGGTCAGGGGTGACTGATAGTGGTTAGGTATAACCGGCGCCGATTACTGTGAGATCTAGAAATGTCACAAAACAGGTTTTGGTCTCCTTTGTGATTGCACAAAGGATTTTGGTTCATTGGAATGAGGTAATGGGTGACTGGAGTAGGATTTTGCGAGGTTGTAATGGGTCTATGGAGGTGAAAATGTTGGAGGAGGTCAATAGGGAGCATGATAAACAATGGGTGATAAAATAATGGTGAAATGAAATAAACCAGAGAAGTATGACATTATACTTACTTGGATTTTTTTCCCGAAGATCTATGTATGATAGATGGAGGTGCGATGATGGATTTGGAGGCTGCAAGTGATCACCAATCTGAAGAAAATATTCTGCATGGGCTGTATGCATACTCCTCTTTACTTGGATAGATCGGATCATGGCTAGGATGGTGTGTAGGAGAAGATACTCAATATCGTTCCTTGGATGTAAGTTTTCTTTGGAATTGGCTATCCGAAGATGCATTATCTCTCTAAGATATGTTCTTGCTTCCAACATCCAAGTTCCAAGTTCTAACCTCCAACTTCCAACTTCCAACCTTGAGAATAAGGTTGTTTTGGGTTGAAAGGGGTAACTGACGGTGGTCCGTCTTAACCGGCGACACTTAGGGGTGGACGTCGGTCAAGGCGGTATTGTCTAATCCCAGCGGATTAGACTTGGAGCCTCTTGTGAGCATGTGGGAATGTGGTTAGAGGGAATGTAGGCATTGATTTTTAGGGTTTGGGTAAGTCTTAGTTAGTTATGGTAACTTGCTAAGAATAGGTCTTAGGTTGAGTTAGCTTGGTGAGGTGTCTAAGTGAACTATATGTGTAGATATTATTTAAATAAGATATTTAAATAATAAATATAGTGAGGATAATGCATTAATTTAATTAAATTAATATTAGTGGGGTGAAGGGGGTCATGGCTAGGTAAATGTAATAAAGGGTGCCTATATGTTGAGGGACGAAAGGGGAGTGTGACCTAATTTTAGTGTCTACAGTTAGTTTCAAATTTATATATGCATAGATAGTTTTCTTTAGCTCTAATCTCATGGTGCATGGATGAGTTAGCAAAGCTTTGAGGTTCTTTAGCCTCATTCCATAGCTTTTGCAACTTTCCATTGCACACAACAAGGGTTTCCAATTTGAATAGTCTTGACTACAGAGTACCTCTCTTTTCATTTGAAATACATCTTTGTCGGCTTGCCTTTTTGCAATAAATGAAGGATATGCGAGAAGGGGTTTTCAGGGAAGCTCGTATTTGGGACATGTAAAGAAAAAGAGGGTTTATTTAGGGAAACAATGACATTGATATGTTAAGGAGAAATTTGAAATAATAGTCGAAGTTCTATTCTCATCTTTGGCATTAATTTTTCCAATGGAAAATACTAGGTATTTTTGAACCCTTAAATCTGGAGGGGAAGGAAAAAAACAACACTAGTGATGGAACGGTGCTATTAAGATGTGGAAGGGGATGTGTTGAAGAACTTAAATTGGAAGGATTGATATATTGGAGTCGGAAAATGTTGGTGGAACATATATGAAGCGCTTTAGAGAACACTATACATTTATCACCACATGATTTTAAATGTCTTGAACTTCTCAAGGTCATATTGAGACAACTGAAATCTGATAGATAGGATGGTAATGGTATGATTAAATATGGTATATGTGGGATAAGTGGAATGATGATAAAAGTAGGATCGACGATCAAGGAAATTATTAGTTCTCAACTTGAAAATTGGGGATTTACTCATCAAGAGTGAAAAATGCTCACCTACCCTATGTAGGGGTGATATTGCAACCAAGGATAATCAATGTCCACATATCTCGGTCTATATAAGTAGAACCGAGTATAGCTCAATCGAGTTAACAGATGCAAGGAAATTGTCCTTTTGCCTCTAATATTCCTCTCTAAAGAGGGTCATGTAAGAATGAGAGGAGATATGTAAAGGACAAACTAAGGGTTATGTGGTCTAACCCTATCAACTTGATTGTCCCAATATTATTCTATGATTTCTAATTTTTCATTGAGGGCGTTAAGTTGGCCAATTATTTCTTGTGGCACATGTGTTGCTCTAAATATTAGTTGATGTAAACATAGGTAAATATCTCCCTGTTGTTTGTCAATGTTGGGTTGGTTTATAATTGGATTGAAGATTCTTATGTGAGGTTGAGGTGGACCCGAGAATGGTCATGTGGGCACCAATTTAGCAAGGATGGAAATAAACAAACAACTAGTAACCGAAGGGACTGAGGGCTAAGTTTAGGTAGCCTAGGCCACTAAGGAAATAGGGATTGTGTTCTTTCTAACTTCTAATCTACGTTTCCAATTGAATTCAACTTGTTACTATTAATTAAAGAAAAACAAAACAAAACAACTTATTTTATTTTATTTTTCCACAAAGCTTTTAAGTAAAACAAACAAACAAAGAAAATTAAATCTTAACTTTATTTTTGTATTTTTCGTTTTTTGAGAAATAAAATAAAACAAAAGTTATAGACACAGACAAAGAAATTAATCTAAAATGAAATAAACTACTTCTAAATTAAAATAAACTAAACAAGGAATAACCAGATGTGGCTATTACTTTATTGGAGTAATTGAGTTAAATCTACTCTAAATAGATGATTTTCTCTAAAGTTATTATTCTAGAAAAGCAATTTATTCTAAGTACTTCTATCTCGAGTTCGGGGAAAGAAAGAAAGCTTCTTAGAAGAAATTTCTTCTTCACCCAAAAAAATTTTCCGGAAAAATAAAAACAAAATGTATGCATGTTTTGAAATCAATAAATGATGGAGTGCATACACAAAAACTTCCTCTAACTTCTTCCCGTTGTAGATCCATAGGGATATGCATGGAAGAAGATATCAATGGAATATTCGTAAACTAGAAACAAAGAAATAATAAATTCTACCACTTAAAACAAATGTGTTTCTTCTAATTTAATTACAATAATTAACTAAAAGCTTTAAAGAAATAAAAATGCACCCCAACCTAGTTACTGTTGTATTGTGACAACTTCCCAAGTGTGATGATGAATTTATTGTCTCCTCAACTTCCTTTTCCTTTCCAGAGATGAATTCCAGATGATCCAAGGTATGCAATGTTGGTTGGTAGCAAGATGAAAAAAGAGTAGGCTATAGTTGACTGGTTGTAAGAAAACTAATGAAAATGCGATCTTTGGAAATAACAGGCAATGAATTAGTTGTTTGTATAGTTCCTAGCAAGATTTTGGTAGCATAACTTTGCAAAACAAATCTCAAAACTCCAACCCAACATTTGAATGAAATTTGGGTTTTTAATAAAAATATGGTGAAGAAGAAGTTTGAAACACATGTGAAACAAGAAGTGACAACTCATCCAATTGAGGGGCAATCAACATACTAAACATAATAAACTAGGAGAAGAAAATCAATACAATTCAAACAAGCTCAAAACCAAGTGAAATGGTCAAGAAACAGTAATAAAATCACTCTGAAGTGGAGACAAATGTTAGAAATCACACATTTGAAACACACGGGTAAAAGTGACAGAAAAACCGGTCTACTGGAGATCGCGGTTGCGTAGCTTAAGCGACAATTAAGTGCGAAAAGAAATAAAAATGGCTTACAAGTGTACAACAAGGTTTAAAACTTAGAAAAATAGACAAATAAATCATAACAAGCATAGTGAAGGTGAAGGGAGAGGATATGGATCTCATCATTTTTCTGGAAAGGAATTCTTTCATCATTGGAGACTTTACCATGTCCTTTAATGTAGCACCGTTTAATTTTGGATGCGTACAAACACACATATGAGCCACATGTGAATTATGTCAATCATTAGAAGAAAGGGGGTGTGGTGCTCAAATCTTTGAGGCAACATACTTTGGATATGTTCTAGAAAGAAAAAGACTCACAATGTCAATAATTGTTTTTTTACAATTTTAGCCTTTACATTTTGTGGATATTTGAACATACAACAATTTTAGGGGAATTCAGTTGTATGTGTTAGAGGAGCCTATTCGAGTTATCAGAACTCCAAAACATTAAAATTTGTAAGATCAACAACAAGATCACATCAACAATTCTTATCGAGGGCGTTTACGTTTAACAAATATGAGCTCTTGTTTTTACTATATGGAGAGGCCATGTGCCTTCCCAAGGAAAACACGTTGCACGATGACCTACACTAATGGGGAAAGCCTCAATTTGATTACGTGGTACACAACACCAAGTTTGATGTTTCATTTGCTCAAGCTCTAGATTTTTTCCATTACATAATGCCACGGTCTTTACTTCTTTAGTGATGACTTGAACATCACGTTGGATTTGTCCTAGCCTCACATGCGTGCTCTCACACGAATAATCTGAAATTTTCCTTGAAATTAGGTGTGTAAAAGCATGTAATACTCAAAATTCCCAATCAAATATGTCAAGGATCCACATGGGGATGATGGTAGAAAATATGGATATATATTGGAATGTTATTTATATCATATGTGGTTAGCAATTAGTTCAAATATTGAAGAAAAAAACGTGAAGGTGGAAATGAAGTGTAAACCCCTCCACATGGCATCAACATATACAAAGGAATACCGAGTTAGGAAAGATAACATAAGATGTATAAGATGCATTCCAAGGTGGAAGGAGGAATGAGAGTCATGAACCTATGATTTAGCATACAAAATACGAGAATGACAACATTTTAAACTTGTGGGATGTGAAGCTTATGGTAAAGGGCACGAGAGATGTCAAGCTCACCCAAAGGTGATAATTCTTGCAACTACAGATCCTACTTTAGACACTTTAACCCGGAAAAATTTCCTTCCTCTCTGTCATCATACGTTGATTCAATAAACATAAAATAGTCTTTTATATATTTTATTAATAGTGTATAAATAACATTATTTTGCATTTTTAAAGGGCAATATTGGAAAATTTATGTCACATAAAAAATATTTGATAAGCATAGGTGGTCATAAAATTTAACCCATGCTTGGAGATGGTGCAATGTGAATGTGCAAGGTGGTATATACAAAAAATGATGCGACCATTAACAATAAATATATAAGATTCTATCTAAATATGGTATTTTAATCCCAATACACATGCTGCAGGACAAAAAATTTATAAGTATTTTTCACAGACTAACAAATCAATGATCAACCAAACCACCCATTACCACTACCACCAAAATTTTCTCCTCGTCCTCTTTAGATTATGCTAGAAATGGTTATCATGGTGTTAACAGGAACAAAAAGTGATTAGGTGATTCCCCCACTCTATGCCAAGAAGAAATTGTTCCTTTGTAATTCGACTTCTCCTCAATCGCATGACATCGATCTCTCAATTGTAAGCCTCATTTTTATCATTCGTCCACATCACCTCTTCTTCCTTCAACTCCCTCAAGATTCCATCCTCTACATGGGAGGGAATGTTGAGAAGAAGCTCCACACGGCTCAACCCCGACTTCAACTTGCAATTACATCGATCTCCATCCTTATCCATTATGCATTAAATGACAAAGTTTGAATCTGAAAATAACATCGAATTGTGATCCATTGTTTGCATGTATAAATATGAAGGTAAAATGAATCTTGCAACACAATCCAATATTTATTTCTAGGGTGTCATCTTCTTCACTTCTCTCCCCATAAATTAATGGAATTCACTCATGTTCTTAAAATATATTCTTTACAAAACATTAGAGAAAGATAATCATTAATGTGAACATGGATTAATTTCTCCTTTGGATGCAAAGTTTGAGAACACTCAACTGACGAGTGTAATGTGGTTTGGGTGGAGAGGAAAGCATGCAAGAGGTTGTGTAGAACCTTTACTATTGAAAATATATTGTTAATAAATATTAAATATTTTAAGGATTTTGTTTTATTGTCTTTACATTTTCATAAACCTCTATTGGCCATACTCATAAAGTAGTTTCTTGTAGCTTTTTTGTTTTTCATTTTTGGCCCTTTTAGAAGACAGGTTTGGGATGCCACTAAAACTTGAAGATGCACTACGTAACATGTAGGCATTGCCATGCATATCATAGCACAAGCAGATTTTTGGTCTTAACAATGAGGGAAGTGCCTTATTCTAAATATCTCATTTTGACAAAGGTTGAGAGGATGCTTTAGAAAATATTCGGAGTTCGGTTTACACCTCCGATTCCATTTTCATGAAAGTTTCCAAGGTATTTTCAATAATTTTTTTGCATATCCTACAATCATTGTAATTCATGAGACCACATATCTTTCAGGTATTTGGTTGAATAATTCACATGCTTCCACATTTTTAGACATATTTTTTGAGGCACTTACAACTTAAGCATCTACCGAAAATGTCTTCTTCATAATTCCATTTGGCTCGAAGCTAGTAGCATGCTACCAAAGTTGAACTAATTAGATTGGACACCTGTTGGTTACATTTGGTGAAACAATGTCAATGCTTCATGAGGTGACATGGATATTTTCCCCACCGCCTCCTTAAAAACCAAGGCAAGTCAGTATAGATTATATGTCTCTCATACATCACCACTTGGTTTAGGAGAACCTTGATTATGACTGTATGCAATGAGAATAATTGGATCCATTACAAACATGAAACCCTTGTCACCTATTAATAGATGAATTATGTTTCTAACGAAAAAATAGATTGTAAATAACTTGACGATTGAGAAAAATCATAAATGACCTACAATATTGAATGAATCCTCACCCTCCATTATAGTGGTGCATGTGCATATCACAACTCATATACATAAATGCAAAATAGTACTAAGGGATATTAAGGCATTAGAAATCATGGTCAAGGGCATCGTTTATAAAGAAGAATAAATAAATATTACAAACAAATGAGGCACAACCAAATAAATGAAAGCAAGTTGATATTAAAAACAACTATTTCCTGCACATACTTCAGGTTAGAAAGCTCGACAAGAGCCACAGATGGATCAAGGAGAAAAATACAAGCTATTGTAACAATCATAATATGAAACAAAAAAACATAACAAAAATTTAAAAGGTCACTAAGAGGAGACCCAAGAAGGTGAGGAAATTTATAGCCCTACGACAACCCGACTCATTTGGTCATCAAAACTATATGTGCACGAGCTAATAAGTTTGAAAGAAAGACTAGAAACTATAGAGATAAGGGGAAAAGTTAAAAAATATTAAAATAGAAGAGGTTTTAAGCACCAAACAAAGGTTGGAAGAATACAAAAACACACTCAAAGCACAAGTGGAAAAACTTTAAAATCTTGCAATTTTTGGACAACATGAATGACTGACCCAAACAAACTACTCGCACTCTAGTAAGTACTAAGGTAGGGAGGCAACGATAAATGAAACAAAAATAAAACAAGTTCAAGAGACGCTTCACAACATAGAAGCGAGAGCTCGAAAAAGCTATGAAATGAGTTGGAAGAGGTTAGACATGGGCACAAGTAGTAAATGATCCAATGGGCAAGAAAAAGGAGTTAGTAGAGAAGCAATTTAAGAATCAAATGATAAAATAAAGAGAACATTATAATATATCATACAATATTATCGTAAATGGGTTGAAAGACAATGAAGAAAAAGAGGATACAAGAAATTTAGATAGATACTTCCTTTAGGACCTATTACAATAGAGGGATCAAATTAAGCAAGCGAACATAATAGGAAAGGTGAGATAAGGAGGAAGATGTAAGCATATTCATGTCATGTTGTTAAAATTTGAAGATAAAACAAGAATATTAAGAAACAGTGGTATGTTGAGAGGCTCACACTATTATATTGATGAAGACTTATCTTTTATAAAATTAAAATAAAGAAACAAGGAGTGAGGAAAGGTGAAGAAAACAAGGAATGGAGGGATATGGGAATACCTAAACAATGGGAAAGCAAATAGGGTTTATGGCATTCCTAGGATCATCTTACAATGGTATGCTAGAATTATAGAGATTACTTTTGGAGAGGAGGACCCACGTTATGGCCCATATAAAAGACATAATCATTTTGAATGAAATATGTCAAAGCATGAATAACATATGACACTACATTTTGAAGGGCACAAGAAGGTAATTGTATGGAATAAAGCAGTACAAATCAACAAAGGATTTGGGGAATAATGGTGTTATTAAAAGAATAATGGTGCAAAATTATCATATTAGAAAAACAAGATGAAAGTAAATAGTACATCTAGATAAGAATCACAGAAAATGACATAAACATTAGCGTAGTTGCATGCTATTTTGCACCCAAGAATTCCAAATTCTATAAATAGCATGATCTAGATCATGAAGACCCATACTCTCCCTTAAAGAGGGACATATTAACCTATTATAAGATTGGGTATATTTTTCTAATAGGGGACTTTAACGCAGGGTAATAAACAAACAAACAAGTTAACATTCTAGGAAGAAATGTGGACTAGATACAAACCTTCTTTGGATTGAAAAAGAAGAAAAATCAACAATGAAACATGACCTCGAATGATAGGCATGGGGATAACACACACTTTGGGGAAGAGTTTATAGGTTCATCTAGCATATATATTTGATTATTTGTAATGGTTTGAGTAAATGGAGAAAATTGGGAAATTACATGTGCAAGACTCATAAAGAACATAGTCTAATCGACTATGATATTTTCTCACAAAATTCTATATCTAGAATTGAAGAACTAAAGACTCTCTGGTGGAACTTAACTTAGATCACAACCCAATTGTTATGAAGCTCCAATTGCAAAGAAACAAACAACATGATGAACACATTGAGGTCAACCAAATAAAATTGAAACCCAAAGGAAACATCCTCTTGACATAAGAAAATCATTTGAGTTAATGAGGAATGAATTTTGAATGTACCGATTGTTCCTTAGATAATCATTTTGCAATGGACGGGCAATGTGTCGTTGAGGAAAGTGACACAATATAATATCAATTTCAAGAATTTGTTAAGGAAAAAAAAATTGAGCAAGATAGATTGAGGGACTAGGTAGGCAGATGAACTATGCTCAATAAAAGAAAATGTTGTTTCATGCAAGAATGGGAGAACATCGTTTTTGTTCTGGTCATGGTGGATAAAATAGAAAATGTCACCTGTAGAGGCAGAAAATCCCACGTACATATGGTCTTGTATAACATCATCCATATCCATATTTCTTGTGAGAAGGGTCTTCTACAGCCTGGTTTCCCCAACCCCTATGATGGTTATGTCGAGCTTCTTCGATCCACCTTCGTACTCAATCCATGCCCGAATGTTATGCCCTTTCTTCAAATTCACATCTCTAAACCTCGTCCCTTCCCACACACCAGCAGGATTGCATTGGATTGGTGTATTGTCTCTGATATTTGTAATTTTTCTTTGTGGTGTGGAATTGGTTGAAGACGAAATTGGTATTCTAATTATCCTCCTCTGCCATTACAACAGAAAGAGAGGCCACTAGTAGAAATATTGGTAGCCATGGCACCTGTAACTCCATCTTAGCCATTACATTGTATTGTGTGTATTTGAAAGAAGTAAAAGGGATGGAGGATTCAGAGAAATGACATTCTTTGTTTGACTTGACTGTGAGTATCTGAATCTTTGAAGTGATTAGTCGTTGGTTTCAAAGAAAATTACAAGAGAGAAAGAAAATGAGATGTTTTCAGTCATGATTGCTAGTGTTTCGCACGTTGTCCATCGTAGACTAAACAATCCATGTACCTTTCATTCATGTGTCTGATTTAACACAAATCACCTGGAACGTATATTGTGTACACACTAAAAGACCAGGCCCTTCTTTTCCTTTTTAATCCCAAATGATGGAATCTTGAGGGAGTTGAAGGAAGAAGATGTGATGTGGATAGTCAGAGCACACAAAAATTTTACGGGATTTCGATTGTGCACATGGGAGAAAATTTTAGAGGTATGAACATATGGAGGGGACCTAACAATCCATGTCAATCCATTGTAATAATTGAATTTGATAACAACAAAACAAGTGAGACTAGGTGGTTTTGCACCATCTTTAAAGGAAAATCTCCATGCTTGTACATGCAATAATAGGTATAGGCCGCTAGAGTTTTCCTTGTGCGTGTGTATTTGATACCATCTCCTCAACATTACAAGTTCTTAACACTATCATATACATATTTTCTATCTTTGAATGATTTTATTTCATCATGTTCATGCTTACGGACATGCCTATCACTTAGATGGGCAAGATGTTGTAGATGAGGGAGTCAAAGTGGAATTAATGTAACATCTTAGACATCCAAAAGTAAACAATGAAGAGGATGAGTGCTTACCTACGGAAAACATGACATCCTGCACCAAAGTGGGTGAGTCTTAATTCAATTATACAAAGCATATCCCATGAAGTTTGATGTTTCCTATTCTCGAGTGATTGCTCCTTACCATTTCATCATGTGATGGTATTTGCTTCTTTTTTAAAAGTAGTGTAGGTCATCAAAACAACCGAAGGAAATGTATTCGAGTTACCAGAAACCAACAAAACTACAAATTACAAGAGCAACAACAAAGTCAGTTTTAAGAAATAAACTCAAAATATTACAAGAATGAAATCACACACTACACATGGATTGATTACGGGATTCGGAAATAGCCTACGTCTTCGGGTTCTTTTAGAATCGTTCCACTAGTCAAAATTTGTAAGTACAATATAGTTTCTTACAATAAAACCTAATGGAACTCAACTTGCATAAATGGTACTCTAGACCTTTGAAGGAACACCGATGGTATTTCGTAGACTGTCCTCCACCTTCCTAGCACACAAGAATCCTACGGAACTCAATCGTCCTTCCAGACGCTATTAAGATGCCCTTTAGCACTTTGGTCGACACTCCAAGCTTCGTAAGTAGATAGTGTGGCACTATGGGCCAATTGGGTAGTTTTGCAATATCTCCCAATTACAATATCACCTTTTAAAATAGGCCCATCCTCAATTATCACCTAATAAATAATAGGCCGATAAATAAAATAATGCCTTAAAATAATTAAGGAATTTAATATAGCTCAAAATCTATAACACCTCGAATGCCTCTATAAAGCTTAATAAGCTTAAGGCTGGTGTATTTTAGAATGAGGGGTCGGGCCCTTTATATAGCGTAAAAGGGTCCGAAATATTTGCGTAAACCCCTTCCCTCATAGCCAGCTCGGCTAGTGAGTCGGTCAAAGCACCAAGTTTGGAGGGAGGTGGGTTCGGTTCAAATCCCACTGAACTCATTGTTTTTGGTTTGGCCATTGAGCGGCACAGCCGAGCTCCATAATGCTGCTATGCGAGGACCCCGACTCATCCACATGTGTCCACGCTACCCTGTCGCCATGCCATGTGCCCTATGGGTATTGCCTCGCCTCGCCTCGCCTCACCTCACCTCACCACATGGGATCTGATCCATCCACCTCCCAGTTGAATCCATCATTTGTCCGATGCGACTCCTTCATGACGATTCGACCCATCCTCACCATATCCGCGAGCCTTCCACGCAAGCTACAAATTGTTTTACACCCGTGAGGTCTCCATTGTAGTTATGACAAGCTCGAGGTCATATGACTTATCCCATATCAATCAAGGAAGAGATAAACCAATCCTCTTTAATGCTTTCCATCGCTTACTCTACACAATTCTTGGACCACGTTATATGTGATTTTTCTAGCCAAAACATATAAGCAGCTTTCCATATGGCTCGATGATCTAACTAATTAACTCACCCCAATGCAACTCGATCTTTGTCCATGACTTGATGTGATCATTGATGAAGAATCGTGAGTCGAAGACTGGAGGTATAACCTTGAAAGCATCACCTTCACACGGTCATATTTTCCACTATTTTATGACTTCCCGATTGACCCGGTCCCGTCTAGGGTTGACTATAACTTTGACCAGACACCAGATGTGTGTACGGACTCCATTTGTAGCATTAAAATAGTCTCCGGAAAGCTCTCAAAGTCAACTTTCACATTGTATCAATCCTGGGAGATTTAGGGAACATTTTGTCCTCTGTATTGACCTCGAATCGGGTGGGAAATTTCAAGAAGGATCGGGGCACCCATGGTGGGACTAGGGCACCTATGGGTGCAAAGGTACTAATCTAGGTACCCGAGGTTGAGGATAAAATAATGGGAAGTGACAAAATTTGATCAGGCGTGTGGATGTAAAAGCTTAGGAATGACAAAAGAAAATAAAACAAGATGGCAAAAAGACGTGGGTTAATTAGTACTTTATTCACTCAAGAACCTTCTAAATAGTAATATGAGACTGGGATTAAATAATATCTAAAGTGCATGATTTTGTGACTACACTACCTACTACCCTTACTTAATAAGTACCTTCTCCTAAAAATACCATTTCAAATGGCAGAACTGGTAGGATCTTCAATGGCTAGGAAATATTCCACCTCATTGTTAGTCAAGAACTTTTCTCTAATAATTATTTTCCACAATATTTCCTTGAACAATCTCCACCCTACCTTTGCAATTAAATATCTATTCATTTCCTTAGACACAATCCCCCATGATATTTCGGAAGAGTCGCCCTCTCCCAAGTAACCAAAGGAATCATGTTTCTTTCCTCAAAACCAAACCAAAAAAACCTATTTTAAATTTGTTCAATTCTTTCGTGCACTTTCCTTATGATCTTGAAGAGAGACACCAATTGAATAGGAATACTTTAGATTAAACTCTTTAGGAGCTAAATTTACTGTTTGGGTCGATAAAGCACCTTTACATCTAGTTAATTTATGTTGAAACTTATCCAAGAAAGAATTCCAATAACTTAGGTATTTCCTTTATTTTAATAGGATATTCCCTAAATACTTAGAAGACAACTATTGGATTTGACACCCCAAAATCTTTATTATCCTTTGTTTTCTAATTTTTGGCACATTAATTAAAAAATACATCTCTTTTAATTAGGTTGGTATACCAACTAGAAACATCTACATAATTTTGTATATTTTTATAAAAAAATTTTATCACCAAATCTTCTCCTAAAATGAACATATCATACACAAGTTTTTGATGAGACATAGCATTAATATCCAAGGTTATAACAAGCCCCTTTACATGGCCACTAACTCTAGCCTTCTTACATATTATGCATAGGGAATATTCCACTATAATAAAGAGATAAGGAGAAAGTGGATCCCCTACCTTATATATGTCTTCCACCGAGAACAACCACATCAGTGACCCATTAATAAGAACTAAACAACTTGGAGGATAGAAATACAAGACACAATCATATCAACATACTCCATGTGGAACCCTAATTTGATCATAACCTTCTCTAGGAAGCTCTATAAAATTATTTCATATGTTTTTCTCATATCAATTTTTAAAAACATATCCTCTATTTTGGACTTGTGAAAAGAGTTAAGGGATTTGTGGATTGGTATTATACTATCCACAATATGTCTACCTTCCACAAAATATTTGGTGTTTAGATATAATTTTGGGAGAAGACACTACATTCTCATAGCAATAATTTTAGACTGAATCTTATATAAGGTGTTACACAAACTTTTAAGTCATAATATTTCATTTATCTTTCCTCCACCTTCTTAGGTATAATAAAAATGAAGGTGTTATTAATTTTGTTTAGAATTATTCTATCTTACAAAAATTCAAGGCCGCATCCATTGCATATTCTTGAATGATATACCAAAAATTATTGCAATAAAAATGTGGGAAACCATCTAGACACGAGGATTTTTATCCTTTCATTGTAAAGATAGAAAACATGACCTCTTATTATGAGGGATCTCTAACAAGCATCTCATTCTCCTCCTTTGAAATATCCCTTGGGAAAAGGTTCAAAATGGCTTCCTCCCCTTCCTAGTTTGGCTAGTTGTTTCCTGACAGCAACTCTGAAAAAATGATATCACTTCTCCCCTTATTTCTTCTTCCTTGGTGAGCAATAGGGTTATATAGAGCTAGTTTCATTGGCACCCCCTTATCCATATAGGAACCCTCCTACCACCCCCACTCACCCCTCACCACCACCTTATAGAGGGATCCTATATAGATAAGATGAGATCGAGGCCTCCCTAGATAGATATATTTCATCAAGGAGTTTCTTTTCCTTCCTTCCCATATAGAGTATAATTCCACTCAAAGAACTACCCGATAGAGATAGGTTTCTATCAAACACTTGGCTAGATATAGAGGGGGCCAATATTAATGGTTCGAGTGCATGAATGCCCTCCATAGATATATGGTGACGGCCTACTCTATAGAGTATAGAGTTGTGGGCCCATATCTATTTAATTTATGGGTATATAACCCTGAATGACCCATATCTATCTATATTTTAGGGGGAGGTCGAAGGAGGAAGAGATAAAACCATCCATTTTCACCATATCTTTAATTTTTTATTTTCCTATGAATAATTGTATAAATGTGATAGAATTTGGTGTTTTGATCACCGGCTTCACCCGGGTATTCCTAGATTTATGTCTCTAAGGGGGTTGTTCCTTGGCCTCACTATTGTGATAATTACTAAGTAGTTATTTCTCCTTTTCTATAGATTTAGATCATACCACGGTTCAAAATAATCTCCTCAATATCATGTAAATCATCAGCAATCCATTTTTCTTCTCAAAATGTTACTAAAAGTTTTCTTGCTCTATTTTTAATATTAAGTTTAACATTCTTCAACTTGCGATCAAATTTAAATATTTTATAACTACCTATTCACTCCACCATTTATTTATTTTATTTTTGAAATTTGGGTGATGGAGCCAATTTTTTCAAACCTAACAGGATGGATTCCTTTCCTCCCATCCTCCTAGAGGTGAAGGATGAAAGAATTGTGGTCAATCCAATTCTAGGAAGATCCTTAAGGGATCCATTCAAGTTAATCAACCAATTTGTAGTCATAACAAACTTGTTGAATTTCACTCAAACGAGTTTATCCCTAATACATCTATTATTCTAACTAAACATTGAACCCCTAAGATCTACTGAAGTGATACCATTATCCGCAGTCAACCCTATTATATCCTTCATGATATTTGAGAATTGCTAAGATCCTCCTTTCTTATATCTTGAGTAATGTATTGATAATGAAGTTAACATTGATTTTCAATATTTTGTCATTTGGATTTTAATTTTTAAAAATTCAAAATTATAATATTAATCATGGCTTCATAAAATTAATCATGTAGGAAGAATAGATTAGTGTTACCAAAGATAAACATTTTGGGAAGGCATATATATGGGAACATTTGATTCCCATGATAATAAGCATAATGAGTTTATTCTATTAATTGTGCAAGAGAGGTAGAAGGATGAGAGTGTGCAAATATATGTTTCAATAATTTCTAAAGAGAAGGATAATTTTGAGATCACGTAAAGATAATTTGTAGTGAGATATTGTCATTTATATGAAATAGAGGTGAAGGCAAAGGATGTGTAATATATTGTAAAAGAATTTATAGAATGTGGAGTAGCCACTGTAGACACCTAAATTTGATATATCTACCCTTGTCTGCCCGCATGCACATATTTTTTTATGGTCCCATCTAGGTCTCCCTTTAATTAAATCCATCCCCTTTAATATTTAATAAAATGCCCTCTTATTATCTAATTATTATTAATATTTATTAATTCACATTAATTAATTAATCCCCATTAATTAATTAATTAATTAACTAATATCCACATCCACTATGCCCTAATGGAATTCCTATTTAGGACACTTTTATCCTAAATATAAATCCATATGATTTTTCGCCCATGCCTATCTTTTGACTACCCATGATTCATTCCTAAGCAACCTAATCTCGTACATAATCTTTAAAGCAGATTTTTCCCTCCTTGAAAACATGAAATCTCGACTCAAAGCACATAAATCCACACCATTGGGAAATTTTTCCCGTGGTCGGTGATGACCCATCCCAAACATCTTCGACCCTATAAAACTAAGTTAAATCTTTCCATAATCAATCAAAATCATCATATGCATGTAAATTTTGGAGCCTTCTCGTGACTTGTGAATTGACTCTCGTGCCTGAGCATTCCTATAATAGTTACATACCTCCTTGGAACGTGTTTGCGTCACTCACGATCATCCTTTATGAGCTTATCATTATCTTTGTGTTATTTTATTCGGTTTTTATCGTATTATTGTTGTTTTTCTTGTGTCTAACATTTTGCAGGTTTAGATCATCCTCAACAACACTCATAACTTTTTAATCAACCTTATTTTCCATCCTCTTCACTTATAGATCTCTCATTTCATCCTTTTGACCTCAACCTTACCTCACTCTGCTCAATCGTCATTTCCCAAACTTGATTCTTCATCAACTCGGCCCTATGTCACTTGTGTTTGCCATCTCCGAGCCTTCTCCAACCTCTACTACAATCACCATTGCCCAACTCGGGTCATTGTCGAGTTGGCCTTCTGTCTTTGTTCTAGTCTACCATACTTGTCATCCTACTCCTTTGTTATTTTTTTCAGCCTATCATGCATCCCAGTCTCCGTCGACCAAGGTCCTATTTATCAAACACCCAAGAAAAATCATTGTTTCTTGTCCTTTTACAATGCCTTCTACTTCAGACTCTTTTCTATAGGTCATTTGCATCTACATGTTTCTGATGCATCCAGGTTTGCACTCCAACCTCTGTGAGTCTACATATTTGCATCAATTTTCAAATTCACTCACCTAGGTCACCATCATCCTGCCTACGTGCAGTTTGGGTCACCGTCAACATAGTCAAGTAAAATTTGATTTGTATTTTATTCAATTAGAATAGTACTTAAATCAATCTCTATTAATTTCATATTCAGTAGTATTTCTATTTATGCGTGCAATCTATCTTTTACTTTACTTTCTTTAATCAAACGGGAATTGATATCCGTGAAAGGAAGGTCACACTTCTTAGAGCGGATTTGTCGAGGAAACCCCTGCATCTCCTATCTAATCAATCTCCTTTTTAGTTTGTCTTATTTTCAAGTTTATCAACTACAGCGAAGATCAATTACTTGGCACTCGTATCCATCACATTGCATTTGAGGTACCATAAACCCTCCATGTTTTGAGTTGTGTACTTTCTTTAGTAGCTAACTCATTAACTTGAATCGAACTAGAAATTACATCAACATTCTTGGCATGCCCGGTGGAACAACAATTTAGATGATCCTTTGAATTTATTTCTATTTTTTGCTTCTTATGTCTTTTACTAACACTGTAGCGCAATGCTTCACTTTTTGCTTGTTTGTGTTGGGTTTGGCTGCTTGGATCGATCTTCATTAAAAGTTTAGATAAAAAAGGAAAAGATTTATCCAGGTATTCCTCATTTTTCCCTATTTTCTCCTTTCTGCATTGTATTTCCCTTTCATGTGTGTGTCCTCATCGAAAGATCACATTTCGATTTGGGTTTAAAAAGAACCTTTCTTTTTACATCCTGCTTGATCACATAACTTAAGCAAAGGTTTAACTTGTTGCATCTCCATTCTATCACACACAACATAAAAATCACGCATCAATTAACACATCTAAACATATTCATACCCAATTGAATGATTGGGATTTCATCACCCAACAGGAAGCCACCGAAATCTCCCCAGCCATAACTACCTTAAACTAGCCTTAGGTTATCGTAGCTTAGGTACCTTCATTATCCACCTCCTCTTTTATTTTTCTCACATTTCTTAATTAACCATGTTGATAAGAAACTTTTTCTTGATTTATTTGTTAACAAATTACATAAACAAATGTTCACCTATTACATGCATATTCCTCAAGTCAAAGAAACACAATAATCCACTCCATCCAATGAAATACCTTCCTCTAATGATCCCTCCCAAAAAAAATCTAAACTTGAGACCACATATTCAGTTACCCAACCCCTTTCCTCCATGGTCTCACTTCATGAGAACCATTTCATCCAAAATTATCCCCACCTTAGAACCAATCCTCATATCTCTCATCAATCCAACCTTTCTAGACCAACTACACCCCCATCTCCGGCTCCTTTAGAAACTCTTGGACCTCCTTCTAGCCCCATGTATGAATTCTTATTCTGTAAATATCCCACAATATTTCAATCCTATCAATCTACTCAATTGGTGGATCCCATTCCACCCACGTCACTTTATGTCAACTCTATCTCTATTCCATCCGCTACAAGTATGCCTATCCAACCATCTCAACCTCTTAACACTTACATTCCTACCCATCATATGCTCCAACCATCTCAATCTCTTAACACTCATATCCTTACTCATCATTTACCTCAACTTTCCCAATATCAAAAATCACATCATGTCCCTATTTCTCAACATCAATCATTGCAGCAACTTATCCAATCTCAACCCATGACATATATTAATCCTTATCAAATGATTCCCCAAACACCCACACATCCACAAAATTATCAACCTCCTTATCAAGCTACTTTTCATGACACACAACCACAATCCCAACCTATCATCACACTAAACAATCATATTCGTACATTAATGAATAGGTTGGCTAGTCTAGAGGTCGCTACTACTTGGGACCCAAGGTTATGTTATCTTATGAACAAATCTGTAATGAACCCATCCATCCATCAGTTCCAATCAAACCTTACCCCCTCATTGGGACCTTCCCAAGTTTACTAAGTTCAATGGAAAGGAAGATCCCCAACATCATCTCCGCGCATTTAAACATGCATGTTACCTTGTCACACATGATTAGGAACGTATGACTTGTACCTTCCCTATGTATTTGGCTGGTCTATCACTGGATTGGTACAATGGGATCCCCCAACATTCATTATTATCTTTCACCCAACTCACACAGTTGTTCCTTGAGCATTTTTCAATTAATATTGCGCGCAAAATCACTATCAATGACTTATATGCCATTAGACAGTTTGATGATTATTCTATCATATATTTTGTCGCTTGATGGTGTGGTATTGTCCATCAACTATAATTTACCATCCCATGGATAGATCTCATTGAATTATTCTCATGCGCATATGCGAAGCACATTTCATCCACCCTAAAAATCCAAACATTTGAGACATTTGAATAATCCTTCACTATGGATCACAAAATGAAACTCTTTCCCTTGAATAAGGCCAACTCAATCTTCGATCAAATAATCCCAAGACCGAGTTCATCAAACCCACTACCCATAACATCAAGTCTAAAACTACCTCTAATACCATCATTGTTCAATCTCCATCCACATATGTCCCTCGCATGGAGCCTTCGCAAAGAGCTTTTAGACAATCTCCTGTCTATACCCCTTGGGGGAATCCTATAGTTTTGTATTTGACAAGTTGATGGTAGTACACTCCATCCAAATTCCTCTCATATGACCCGTGGATGAATTACAACCCTAAGCCCATGTGGTATCACAAAGGCCCATTGTTGTATATATAAAGTCGAAGGTCATAACATTGAGAAGTTTCGTTCCTTCAAAGATAGTATCCAATAACTTATAAATCAGGGGGATATCCAAATAGAAAACTCCATCACTTCACCTAGCCAACACTTCGAAAGAATGAAATAACCATTTCTCAACCACACACCAACAAATCAAGCCACCCCTTATATGTCCCAACTACCAAATTTTCACACCACTAACACCGTCAATCAATATCTTACCTCATCAATGACTCTGCATTTTCCTACCTTAGACATTATTCCCACCCCTTATTAGGAACCTATCGTATACACAACTATCACACCTATATCAACTTTTACTACTTTTCCTATACATATGCCTACTCTTACCCTTACCACATCTGCATCAACTTTGACTATACCCCCTACTTCATCCACTTTGATCATGCCCCAATCTATCACATTAGATTCATCCTCACCACCTATGTATATAACCATCTCAACCATACCTGCTATCACTACATCCCAATCTCCCACATCTACATCAAACACACCTATTACTACACCTACATCACTCATTTCCACATCAATCCCAACTACACTCATTTCTACCACATATACCTCTATAATCCCACTTACAACTATCCCAACACCTATCTTGATGCATGTACCTACATCTTTACATATGACTACATCATCCATTCCATCCCAATCTTTTACACCCACTCCTTCTCCAACATCCATTCCTATATCTACATCTATAACCACTACCACACCAATCACATCCTCTCGATTTACGAATATATCAATGATACCCCTTACAACATTTATGAAGCAAGCACCTCCATCTAAGATAAACACAAGGGGGATTCATTCTCCCTCTTCAAAATTGATTGTTTCTACATCAACCAATCCCAAACCTACACCTACATCTTCAGATCCACCAGTTGAAATTATAGTCATCCTTGCCAAGGGTAAACCATCTCAATCAAAATCTAAGACTCTTGGTAAGCATCCCCAAAAGTCTCCCATGCACCCTCATAAGAAATTAGACCTTACCTATCCTCGACAATATAATAATACAAAATCCATTTCAGGCACACCTCATATATTTTAGGGCCACCCCTTCACTTAATATACCTCGTAATATTAAACCCGAATCCAAACAATTTGAATCTCCTCCAAAAGTTGATTCATATTTCAAGACACATAATTTTTCCATTCAATCTACATCCGTACCTAAGCCCAAACATCCTATTAAAACCTACAAAATTTATCTTCCTCTTGACACTTAGTTGGGTCTTATACAAACATCTTTCAACACTTAGTTCGAATATCTGCCATCATGCTTCCTCCCATCGAACCTTTTGATCCTCATAGTAGGAAACCCTCATGGATCAATCACAACCTTGTATTTGTTTATCATTGTGCCCCAAGCCATGATGTTGAGCATTGTAAGGCCTTTCAGACCATTTTCCATGATCTTATTGAGAAATATGACTTCCTCATTCAGATAAGCCATCCTTCTCCATCCATCACAACCAATCCAACTCCTATTCCTATATCTCCATCCATAAAAATTATTAAGCATCCTCCTTCACCCACCCCTTCACACATCATTCCCCCTATATAAGGTCCTCCCTTCATCAATATTGTTTTTCTTTCCAATCAACCCCATGATACCCAACCATATATCCAATCCAAATCCAAGACGATCCCATCTAAACTCCTTCGGCATTCATTGTCTCATATACATCTAAGTTTCCCAATGTTGGGGAGAATCCTCCCTTTCTTTTTTATCCCCTTGCATCTTCCTCATCTATACATTTTGGGGGAATTCATTCTAAGATTGGTCCACTTACAAATTAAATCCTTTCCATCCTTGGCATCATTTTAAGCCCACTTTTGTGGCCATTTCTTGAAATGTGTATTTCTTGATTCCTCACCATGAGGAGTCACACATAATTTACAATCTTCATCCACCTCATTCAACCTAAATAAAATCTTCTTGTCACCTCGTCCTTCCTTGGGGGACAATATCTTCAAATTCCACCATTGTAGCTATATTTTTCTTTTCATTCTGGGGGACTATTTATCTCTATTCTCATCAAATTCCACCTTTGTGGCCATATTCGTGCCTCTTCCTGACACCATATTTCCATCCTAAACCCACCATTGTGGTAATATTTATCCTTCCCTTGGGGACCACCTATTTGTCTTGTTAGGGACGCATATTTTCACTTCATTACAGGTAGCACATAGTTTTTAATCTTTTCTCATCTATCTCATCGTGCCTTATCCTTTGTAAATTATCATCCTATTCTCGATGGCGATTCTAATCAGAACATTACGTGGAAATATTTCCCTCCTTGATGGTAAACTAGAAGTGAAACCTCTTAATGCTTTGTATTTGCGACCATTCTACTGCTAGCACACTACCAGTGAGACCTTAGTCATATCCTTAGATCATCCCTCTGTCATTAGCTTCTTCCATCTTTCATCGTAGTGATTTGGAATTATGTGGTCATATGTCACTTTCCTAGACGTGACCTTAAATATGAGCATCACGGATCTACTCGTATCATATTCCTTATGGATAGGTTCTCCCATCTCGGTGAGAACTTTGCAATCATTACATCCATCACCCTCTCATTCGCCTATTGGAACCATACAAAGGGTCCAAGGGTGTCTCTTTTACATTCATTGTCCCCTCCTAAGTGGTCTACATAGCTATTCCTAGCTCTTCCCATTTCAAATTCAAAATTCATGGATGCTCTTCTCAAAAATCAGAGTTATTAAAAATAGACTTCTCCCTTGAAGGAAAATTGTTTATGCAAAAAGAGAGAGAGATAGAGAAGCATGCAAATCAAAGTCAAAACTAAAATAAAAAATAGACCGATCCCTCGAAGGACGACTCTCATATATATTTCTTTCCATCTATATTATGTATAAATTAGACCATAACCTCAAAGGATGGCTACTTCTCATGGCATTTGAAGGCTTCCCATATTGATCAGCCTTCCATTTTATTAGCATCCTAAGAAAGCTTCCCACATTGATCAACTTTCTTCTAGCATTGTTCTTCCCCCTTCCTAGAGATGGGGCATAGTTTTAGGGAACACCACTTATGGAGAACCCTCTTCCCATGTACAAGTTACATCTCAAACCATTTTTCGTGTCGACACTAGGTTTATGAGTTCATTTCATCCATGCTTCTTTATGATCTTTGATATAACTAACTATCATTGGTTATTTTCTAGCATTTGTTTTGGTCACATGTGCCTTGCATCACATGGATCCCCTTTTTATTTACCTGTAATGTGATTGGAGACATATTTTCCTCACGTGTTTGTTGATATGATGTAGTGTTGTTTATACCTATAGGTCACTATCGTTAAGTTGTGTCTTATCTTACACCTCATCCGATCTTATCCAATCTCTCTCATCTTAAGTCCACCTTTGTGGCCATCTATATTCTCCCTTTAGGGAATTCTATTTCAATATTTCGATCTTATCCCTTTTGTGATCTCAAAATCCTATCCAATCCATGCACAAATTCCACCTTCGTGGCCATACTTATCTTCCCCTTGGGGCATATTACTTCACCACCACTTTTGCAATCCGCCCTTTGAACCATTTCTCATGTCCTATGCTGGGGCACCATTATTTTCATCCTCGTCCCTTATGAACGCATAATTTTTCAGTCGATTCCTCATGTACGAAGGATTTCACATAATTTTCACATTTAGTTTCACATACTTTGATGACTTTACTATGACCCATTGGTCATCCCGGCTTGCATCCATTTCGCAGTGTTTTTTCCCACTCAGTGGCCCATAGAACATTATCATTGTCTCCATTGAGACCGTAATTGTCCCTCTACCCATGTGATATTGGATTCACCACCATAGTTTTTATTGTTATTGTGATCCTTTTTTCTTGGGGAATCTTTCCTTGGTTATCATTTTACCCATTTTTATTCACCCACCCGCCCTTCATCATCTACTTTTTCAAATGTGTCATTGATTTCCCGTTAATGAGGGGGAGCTCGTCATCAATCCTTATTTATCCCTCATCTTAATCTCTCATCATTTTTGTCTCATGGATTGCTAGCACAAACCACTCAACAAAAAGGGGCAAATGTAGACACCTGAATTCGATATCTTTATCCTTGTCTACCCACGTGTGCATATTTTTTATGGTCCTATCTAGGTCCCCCTTTAATTAAATCCATCCCCTTCAATATTTAATAAAATTTCCTCTTATTATCTAAATCTTATTAATATTTATTAATTAACATTAATTAATTAATCCCCATTAATTAATTAATCAACTAATATCCACATCTACTACGCCCTAATGGACTTGTTATTTAGGACCGTTTTATCCTAAATATAAATCCTATGCTTTTTCTACCCATCTTGATCTTCTAACTACCCATGATTCATCCCCAAGCAACCTAATCTTGCACATAAGATTTAAAGCTGCTTTTTCCATCCTTAAAAACATGAAATCCTGACTCAAAGCATAGAAATCCACCCCATTGGGAAATTTTCCCGTGGTCATCGGCGACCTAACCTAGTTTTCTTTGACCCTATAAAAGCGAAGTTAAATCTTTCAATAATAAATCAAAAATCATCATATGCACACAAATTTTGGAGCCTTCTCATGACTTGTGAATTGAATTTTGTGCCGAGCATTCCTACAAGTAGTTATAGACCTCATGGACATCCTTAGAACGTGCTTAAATCACTCATGATCATCCTTCATGAGCTTATTTCTTAGTACGAGGCATAACATCGTTTTTATGGTATACAAGATGACATGTTGAGCTTGAAATCTCAAGGTTGTTTTTAGAGACTAAACAATGTTAGAAGTGGAATGTAATGAATAGTGGGTGGGACCAAAAGATAGTTAGATTGTGCATTACTTCACTATTAAGTTTTTAATTCTAAAGGAAAATTTGTAACTTGCCCTCATTTAGGAACATACCCTTGTGATGTCGATCTAATAATTTCAAGGGTCATGGATATTGCTTACAAAATATTAAATATTTCTTATGAGGTGAAGTGGACGTGATTTTATCCACATGAGAATAAGTGAATAAGAAAACATAGTTTCCCATTTAAGTATCAAACCTAAAAGGTGAATATGATAGGATATTTGAAATCAACTACTGGGTGATATATTTTTATTGGTAGTCAAATAAATGAAGCAAATCTAATAGAACCCTTTATAAGATAAATGTTAAATGAAAGTGAGGAAATGTATTCTTAGAATGCCTTAAGTGGCACAAATGACTTGCAAGACATGGACATTTGATTTCTCTAATTTTATCTTGTGGTAAGGTGTAGAAACCCTCAAGCACTAACAAATGCAAAATATCGAGTGACCTCTCTTGATGTTATTGGACAAATGGGATATGATGTACGATTATAAATGATTGTAAATATGGCTTAAGAAGGTTGTCGAACGCATAAATTTTTATAGCTTTTTCATTTAAACCTCTATTTTCCCTCTTAGATAAATGTGTCCCTTAGTATGTAGTAGTGGATTACCATGTTTTGTCATATGGGGTAGTTTATCCACCATCCCTAAATTCTTTTTAATTTTGGAGATCGTAAAGCCTCTCTTAAGGTTTTTGGTGAAGGAAACACTCATTCTTATTCACACAATAATTTAAATTGTTCCTTGGAAGGCATTTGAGAAACATATAGTTATTGGGTTGTCTTGTTATATGTGTTTAATTCTTGATGGTCTAAGAGAAATGAAATAATTAGATAGGTGCAATGTCACAACTCCTTATAGTCATGCATCCCTAAGTGTAAACTACGTATCATTTGAATTTTTAATTGTTCACAAAAACATCAATAGTGAGACCAAAGTACATCATAAGTGTAAAGCATACAAGAGTTAAGAAGCTTTTGGGTTAGGATTAATGTCATACTTCAAGTCCTTATAACTCAACTAGACATTTTCATGTTGTTAAAAATAAATATGAATTTCCTTGGTGAGATCAAACTTTCGAGAAAACATAAACTCTTATATATATATATATATATATATATATATAACTATATAACTCTAGATAAAATTTATTGATGTGGATATGTTGAATGGATTCAAACAAGTTATTGAACTATATCAACTGTAATAAGAAGAATAGGGTACTATGATGTAATGCCCACATTTTCAATGCCAAAATACCAAAGTAAAATTATCGAATTTTTTTTAAAATTTAATTATACGCTACACAACACCACATGGGATACAAATAAAGAAACTCGAAATCACATATGAAACTTACATAAACATGAACCCACTCATATAATAGGATAACATAGCGTACACACCAATGAATTACTCAAATGACGTAAACGAGGAAAATGACCTAATTACAGAAAGAAACACAGGATAAGCATACTCCACGACATGGCTGATAATTACTCATCCAATTTACCTTCACCTCATACTCCTCCTCAAGGTGCTAATAATGGATTATTAGTTAGGATTGAGGAAATCGATCAACCAAACTATAGCCCAACTGGGGTTCTCTAACTCCAATAATATGACGTTCACGGGAGAATAGGGGTCTTATTTGCACATTTTGTCCGGACCTCAAATCAGCATACAGTCTGATCCCACTTCTTCCTATTTTTCACCAAATGATGATTTCCTAGCATGCCTCGCTCAAACGATGGGCGTCTTAGTGCCATAAACCATCCCTTGGATAGGATGCAAGGGTATACTAATGTTATTTTTAGAACAATGCTTCTATGTGTGGCCTCCCAAGGATCAATTCATACCAGGACATCACATGTCATTACTCCCTAACAAGACTCTGAACGTGCCTAATTAAAATTCAACACCTTCAATGAGTGATGTGATTTCAATGTTGGTGGATAGAGTTAGGGAACTAGAGATTTCCCAATCTTCTTGTTTTACCTAGTTTGCAAGGCAAGGCAAATTCCCCCACCATGTTCAAAATTATAGTCATGTGCCTTCTGCACCTTCACCTCCTCTAGTTTACATGGGTGTTCCTAGCCCTGGGGACCTCCTCACCGGATCAGGCACATAAGGTACACCCCGTCACGCTTCATACGGATATCCTCTAAAGTTGCTAATTGGAAGTGCATTCTCAAATGCCTTCCCAACCGGCAATGTGATGTTCACTAGTTTTGCACCTACTACTCCGTATCAAAACAATGTTCCCCCATACCTTCACATGTATTCTAAATCACCACAAGGGGACATGTTTTCTTTTCCTAGTCCGTATACTTAGACTCGGGGATGCCTTATGCCCTTATAAATGCTTATGTTGCGTTGTAGATCAATCTCCCACCCCACATTCACTTCCCCATCAAGGATTATCTATGGTCAAGTCTTATGCGGTGGGCACATATTCTAAATATCTCAAGGAGCCCCTTGACTTTACCATACAAAGTGTAATGCTTCTACAACCATTACATGACCTTAGAAGTTTAAAGGGAGGGGGATCCAAATGCACACATCAAAGTGTATGCTCAACAACGGGTTTTCTATGTGCATAGAACAAACACTCTAATGGTGAGACCTAACTTCTCTAGATGATTCTGTGATCCAGAGGATTTTTCAACGTACATATCTTCCCTAAATATCCCTAAACCATTTCAAGCATGTAGAGCATCTCAGAGCTTTCCGTCAACAAGTGGAACTCAGAAAACAAAGCTCATACACAAAAGATATTACAGTCAAAGTTCAAAATTGAAATTGGTCAACCCTGGTCAACAGTCCAATTTGGACATGACATGCGGTAAAATGGTAAAAGGTGAAAAAATATTATTTTGTTGTTTTGGCTCTCGGTCTTCGACAAACGGTTAAAAATTTGGCGGGCCCCACTCTTTCCGGGTGGGGCCTTCAACGAGTTTGGCACACTCTTTTGTAGGAGGGGTGCCTTTACCGCCTTTGTATTCACATTACTATTATTATCTTTTCAATATTATAAGCCACTTATCTCTCTAACTTACCGAATGTGGGCTTATCGATTGTTGAGATTTAATATTTTTCATTGTAGGTTATTTATCTTTCATTTTTTAGAGCTCGGGTGAATTATTTCTAGCTCGGTGGGATGATCAACTCCCCACCGAGTTGATCACATTCTATCCAAATGTTCAAGGTCGAATTTCCTTATATTTTGGTCGAATCTTATCTTATCACCTCAAAGCATGTGGTAACACTCGTCATTATCTCCTAACAACTTGGCGGGTTATTAATTAGTGGGCTTTCATATATATCTCGGGTAAGTCTCGTATATAGCTCGGCCCATACGTGGGTGATTACATACAATGCACACGCCCGACCCAAACTTTGGGAAAAACAAATATCCACAGCGAACCAACTCGACAATGTATATGGTCAAAAAGATAATTTGTAGCTCAGCCCTTATCAATGGGGCGATTCAAACTTGCAACATGGGGAAAAAAATTACTCACCTGGCTATAGCCATCTATTATTTGGGATGGCTTTACTAATATAAATAGCCATGCCTACCTTCCCACAATAAATGTGGGATTTGCCCCCACGGCAAAGCAAAATGGGCAACACAAAAGGAGTAGGAGGTGGGATTTGAACCCCCAACCTCTCGGCCAAACCGATGTGACCAACCAACTCACCAAATGGGCTCGATGGAGTAAACAATGAGCTCTGCTCTATTTAAAGAGCTCATGTCCGAGGCAGATGTGTATAAGCAGAACATGGGTTGTTTGCGTTCAAGTGGAGTTTTGAGGCACTTAGAGGAACTTTCAAGACTTGGTGTAAAAAGAAAAGTTTCTCAAAATTCAGAGAAGAAGATAATAGTTTTCTTCTTTTCCCATGAAGTGTTATATATTTTATTTTATAGTTTTTTAAAGGTCACATTTGCATAGGAAAAGCCCTATGGAAGCACTATATGAGCCACAGATTGATCTTGGAGCAATTTTTGGTATTGTTCGTAATTTTTGGGTCATAGATCAACCCATTTGTAGGTATAAAGATATGTTATTCATTATTGAAGGGTTAATTGTACTTCATTGGATGTTGAATAGATCAATTCTCTTTTTGAGAATCCGGAGACGTAGCCTTCAGGTGAACTCCATTAACAATCTAGATTTTGTGGTGTTCATTTGCATTTTTGGAAGATTTTGATCAGATAAAACATTTAAATTAATTTATTTGATTAATTGATAAAGCAATCACATAACTAGTTAAATTGGATTGAAGGAAAAATTTCAGTATCCATAACCCACAACAGACAATTGAATGCACATTTCAATTTTGGGATTTAATATCAGATTGAGTGCATGATAATTTTAACTTGTGATTTCTTAATGGATTTGTAATAGATTTAGTTAAATAAATTAAGTTGGAATTTGAAGGATAATAGATCATTAAGAAAGAGTTTGAAATTTGGGGATTTCAAGACACCCAAAATTGTTTTAAAAATTTCTCTTGATCAATTTTAAATCTGTCAAAGTTAAGGATCTGAAAATTTTCTAAGTATAATTAAAAGCTAAGTACCATTTTCAGATCATTGTGAGAGCTCTGTAAGGAGTTAGGAGGAAATCAAATAGTCATTATAAATCTATGAGAATTATCTACAAGGTGGAAACATCAATTTTTCCTAAGACTTAAAGGTTTAATGAATAATTTCAAAACAATGCAATTGCCCCTCTCGGTTTCAGACAAAAATGGGCCTAAATTTTTAATTTCACGATGATTCAAATCTTGAAGGTTGTTCCATTAATCTTATAATGTGTTTTTGAGTTATTATAATATAATAGTTGACCCCAAAACATTATTCTAAGCCTTCGTGGTGAAATATGCAAGTTTTATGGCTATTTCTAGACATCCTAAGCAAATTTGGCTTTCCATTCTTGGTCAAGTGCAATTTTCACTTCCTTGTGTCCCAATTTTCCCCTTAGGGATAAAGGCACACAAAAATTTTCACATTTCCTCCTCCCCAAGGCACACTTTTGTGCCCTGTGTGTCCCATTTTTCCCGTTTGTCCCATTTTCCCCCATAGTGCAAAGGGGACATGAGAGACACAAAAGTGTGCCCTCACTCCCTCACCATGGGCACAATTTTGTGTCCTAATTGTCCCAAATTTCCCCTCTTCCCCAAGGGGATAAGGGGATGATAAAATTCACCCCATGTAAATTTGAATCTCCTAGACCTCCATGTGACTCTCACCTGCTCATGCAAGTGCTTTTTCCATCCCCTCATTTCATCCACCTCTCCTCCCATGCTACCACTTGTCATGATCCTACTCTAAAGTGCACTTCTATGCCCCTATTGTCCCTGTTTTCCCAATTGTCTCAATTACACCATATTTTAACCACATTTAAACCTAGCTTCAACCGGGTTTAAAACATGGTTAGCAGGGTGATTTAAAAGTTATTTAAAACACTTTTGCAACTCATTTTTTCTGCACAGGTCACCATTTCTTCACAGGATACTACTTAAACACTCTCAAATAATCCATTTTTACCAGAGGTGCTTCTAAAATTTTCTCAGACACCCATATCCACCGAAAATGATATTTTCTCATATCTTTCAAACTAGGAATCTGATCACTATAAAACTTTTCCAAATTCTTCCTCTCCAAAACACCTTTGGGAAGATTGTAGCTGCAAATCCATTGATGCACTACTTTTTGATACATAAAACTGGAATCATAAACCCTAAAACATACTTTTTTATATTTCCAAGAGATTCAGTAGACAAAAAGGGTGAAATTTGGAGCAGAAGATCTCGGTGCAAAATAAAACATTTTGATGGTGATTTCATTGCAATCGACACTAAAGTAAGTCCAATTTGTAAAAATAGTAGGTACTCTAAATAGTAGGTTGCTAAAAATACTAAGTTTTCCAAATTGATAAATTCTCAGCATTTGAAATATCCTAAAAAAGTAAGAAACATAAAAAGGTAATTCTGGAAACTTTCTAAAAATTGCAGTATTCGGAAAAATAGGCATCCAAAAATAGAAAGTGTCTATAATTGGTAAATATTCATTAATTGCAATAATACAAATGATCCAGAGACATCAGAAGATAAGAATAGTGAAAACTTGATAAAAATAGCAATCTTGGATAGGACTTGCTAAAAAAGTAAGTCTTGGAATTGAGTCAAGAAATTTGTGGCAACTCTCGTTTTGCTTATCTTTTAAATTTTTTCCATCATCCCAACGTTGGGAAGTTGTTTCTTAGCCCAAATAGAAAAGTAACCCCTCTGTAGGATCTCAAATCATCAATTTTGAAATGATCTCTGTAAAGCACAAGTTGATGTAAGGAGTTGAAATGACAAGAAAATACCACCATGAGTGATGCTAGCAATCATCTCAGGCTCCCAAACAATGTGTAGACACCTAAATTCTGTTTTTCTAATCTTATTAGAAAAACACACGCAAATTACTCTTATTCTTCTCAATTCCATTATAATTAGTTCTCTTTGCTAATTAATTAACGGTTCTTACCAATTTAGCCAATTAACACCATGTTGTTGATTACGTAACCCCTTTCGCATTCAAGATGTCACTTTACGGCGAATCGTAAGCCAAAATCCTCTTCAAAACATACAATTAGTGATTATAGGCTAATTAAGCCCATTTTTCCCTTGATTTAGTCAATATACCATAGTATTGACTCAAACCCTCTTCTAACCACTAAAAATCACCCCATTCACCTTTACTGACATCTCATCAAGCTTCAAAAGCTTATCCTAGCCTCCTAGTTGACCCTAAGCGGTTGATTAAGGCTCCACACCTCTTAATCACTTGGTAATTCACTAATTGTGATTAGCAAGGCCTAATCATGATTAGCAATTATAATCTAATATGGGGATTTTAGTCCCACATGCACCAAAATACAAGTTTCTCCCAAAAGGAAAACTATAAAAAGAGTGCACCTCATTCCTTTATACTTTACACCATGCTTTGATTTGCATCTCATATAATAAATATGATATATAGTCAAGTTCAATCCTTGCTTAAAGCCTTTAATGGGATTAGTAGATGGATATCCAAAATGACCAAGTAGTCATTTGGAGAGGCCATTTCACCTTGTTTGGAGTAGAACCAAGACCATTTGATTGCCCTCTTAGGTCTATTTAGGCCCATGTTAGGTAATTCAAGCATATTAGTAGGCATGTTTAGTTAGATTTTGTATTGTTTTCATACTAGTTAAGCATTCTTTTAAGCTTCTATCTTAATGTTACATTCCTAGACTTAGAACCTTGGCTAGATGGATGAAAATGGTGTTAGTTTTCCTTGTTTAGTCATGCAATTTGATTTTTAAAGTTTAGGGTGCTTTCATTTGGCATGCCCGGTGGGAAAATACCCTATTGCATTCATTTTTAAGATTTTTAACTTAGTTTCAAAGTTTTTCATTTCAAAGTTTTAGATTAGTTTCAAGTTTCCTAGATTAATTTCAAGTTTTTGTAGTTTACTTTCAAGCTTTCTAGTGTACTTTTAAGATTTTTAGATTGGTTTCTCAAGCTTTTTAGATTAATTTCAAATTTTTAGATCAATTTCCATTTTTAAAAGTTGTTTCAAATAGATTAGTGATAGAAGTTGTGTTTTCTTTCTTTTTGCAGGATATAAGGAGGCGAAGCCTTGTCAAAATTGCTAAGAAATCCCAAATATTGGACCTTTTTTCAAAACATTTGCTTCAAAACTCAAATTTTTGACCATCTATAGGAAAAAGGCGCATGTGCATGACTGTGAGTGCATGTGCCTCACTGGAAGCGCATGTGCATCATTGACTATGTGAAAGATGACAGAGGGGCGCCTGTGCATGATTGTGAGCACTTGTGCACTAGTAGGGGCACCTGTGCATCAAGGTAAAATTTTCTCAAAATTCTATAACTTCAATTTTATGATTCCTATCAATTTTTAAGGAGTTTTAAATCCTATTTTTGTCAAATTATTGATTTTAGAACAATATTCCTAATAAAATTATCTTAGGGTTTGATAAGGGATTGTTGAGTAAATTGGGTTAGGGTTTGAGGAGTGATTGTGTTTTCATACTTTGATTGAGTTTGGAATAGAGTTTTGTATGCTCTTCTCTTACACCTAGTGTGATCTTGAGAACCAAAATCACCTCTAAACAATTCTATTTGCTTCTTGGGAGTAAATAGGAACAATTATCATTCATTTTGTGCTTAAGAGAATAAACCTTCATTTTTTTGCATGTACTTAATCTTTTAGTTTAAGAGCTTTTTCACTTAATAAATAAATCAAGGCTAAAAAATCTGTATGTTCTTCCCTTGCACCTAAGGTGATCTTGGGAATCAAAAGAAATTTTAGTCTTTCATTGAGAAGCACTTGGATTAATTGGGAATAAACCTTATTTTTTTGGAAATTTTGATGGTAGTTAGTTGATTTACAAGAATTTTTCATTGCTATTTTCCTATGATATTGTGAATGTTTTTGGAACTACTAACCATTTGTGTGAAGGACCTAAAAAAATTTCTAACTACATGTGTGATTGTAGATTGCTAAAAGGAGTGTGACAAAAACCACATTAAGTCTAAAAGATAAAAAAATACACCACAATTGTAGTGCCCACTTCCCTTTGACACTTTTTGATGCTTCTTTTAATATTGTTGTTTACGTTATGGACATTATTATGTTTTGATTTAGTATGATGTTAGACATTTGATCATGGATTCTTGTTGATCTTGATTTGGTTATGGTGCATGATGATTATTGGAGACACTTCATATGTGGATAATGATATACTATTTGACATGGATGTTGTTCGAACATGTGATTTTGGATATTATGAGTAGATCTAGAAAATGGATATTATATGATGATGATATTGTTGTTGATATAAATTGTATGTGATAATGTTAAATTTCCTTGATGTTGTTGTGATTCACATATTTAGATGATTTGGTGATTATAGTTATATTCATTTTGGATGTTCTGATATGGCCATGAGGCCGAAGGAGATATTTTTGTTTTGTAGGTTAAATATCACAACAAACATCGGGGATTGGAGACCAACCACAATAGAATTCTAGGTGAATTCGACAAGGTCACCATGGCAACTTGTTTTATTGTGTTGTGTTTGTTGTTGTTAGGGATTCCCATGGGGGGATCACCTTTATATGTGACCATGGGTTTTGTGTAATTATTAATGTGGTTAACTTTTATTATTGTTGTATGTATTTTATTTGTAATGTGTCCCTTTCTTTTATTTAATTAAAATTGTGGTGGATTAATGTGAGAAATCATATGGTTAAAATTTAAATAAATCAAATTGGGATATGGGAAAGTAATAATGGGATTTGTTGGCTTTTGTATTAATTATGTAAGGAATGTGTAAGTTTGTGTAAGAGTTGTGTAAGTCAGATTTTGGAGTATGAAACACTCCACCTCCTTGGAAATTTGAATTTGTCCTTGGAGCTATTTTTGGAGGCTTGTGGGACAAGTAAAACTTGTCCCATACCTCTAAATTTAATTTACCAACCATACCTATGGTTGGAAGGCTGATTGTAGACCCTTTTAATGCATTTTATAAATCATGTTGCAAGTTTTGATTGCACTCTCTTACATTTTATTTTTATTGCAATCTTTTGGGGTGTGGGCTTTTTGGAGTGTGTAAGTATATTGTCATATTTTCACCCACCTCTTTATTGTTCTTGTGAGAATGAAATTTTTTCTTTTGCGTTGGAGTTGAGGATGCGTGATGTGCCATCCTACATGGATCCAAATCATCCTCTTCTCTTCCCTCTTCTATAAAATTCAAACTCTTTGCTTGTTTTGGGTTGTTGAATCATTTTGCATGCTTCTTTGGGGTGCACATTTTTGTTGTTTGGAGCTCTTGTGGATTTTGGAGGAGATTGGAAATAATTTCATACTTGGCATTGTTGTTTTGGGACTGTGTTTTTGGCATTGAAGCTTGTTGTTTGGAAACAAAAGCTACCATGGAGAGGTAGGGTTTAACTCTTCTTTTATGTTGTTATTTTCTTGTTGTGTTGTGTGAATGGTGCATGTTTTGATTTATTTTTGGCTGGTTGGGTAGACTGCCATAGGAATGGTGTAGGAGAAGGCTATGGGGAATCCATGTGGGGGGCATAAGGGAATGCCATTGGCATCATAATTTTGTGGAGGGAGTTTGGGTTTGGGATCCACCATGGAAAAGAAATAACTTGCATTTCTTACTTTGTGGGGGGCATAAGGAAATCTATGGGGGAATAAGGAGGGATTGTGGGGGCATAAATATATGTGTGTGGTGAAATTTATTGGTGGTTTGTTGGTGGATGCCTAATTCCCATTGGAAGGCATAAGTAGCTTCCCCAATAGTCCTTGCTCATTTGGCTTGCATGATCAAGCCTGATTTTTATTTTGAATGTTTTCAAATGCAATTGTAAACTATTATTTTGTGTTGAACTATGTTTTAAATTGAATATGTATGTTGAAATAATGTTGTGTGTTGTGGAAGCCTTGATTGTTTCCATGGGTTGAATCACACCTCTTATTGTATTATGGTTGGGGCTTGGGGCCAATGATGAAGGATGGCTTCTCCTTTCATTGGATGTCTTGGTTGGGTAGAGAGTGTTTGCCTTTTCCCCACTTTTGTTGTGATCAAATTGGAAGAAAAATAAAATGTGCATGTTGTTGTTGGAGAGCGAGAAGAAGACGGACATTTTTCCAGCCCCTTGTGAAACAAATTCATTTGTAACCTTTCCCACTTTGATGTGGATGAAATTTTAATGTATACTTGTGAAGAAAAGATGTTTATAATTGGTTATGAAAGTTGCATATTCGAACTATGAATGATGTTTATACTCTGTTCTATTTATTGGAAAGAAAGGAATAAAAATCTATTTGTTGCATTCAAACATGGAAAGATGTAAAGTTGTATAATTGAAGTCAATAAAGAATTGCAAGACTTTCCCTCAATTGCATTGTTGTGTGGAATTGGAATATCAATTGTGTTTGGAATCCATGTTTGGAAAATGGAAAGAAAAGAAGAAACACATGAGATGTAATTGTATTATTTTGCCTTGTTTAAAAATATATGATTTTGGGAAAAGATAGAAACTAGATTCTTGTTTTAATGATTTCTTGAAGAAGGAAAACACTTAAGTCTACCATGGATTGAATTCAATGTTTCATTGTATGGAAAAAGAGATAATTAAATCTCTGTTTGAAAGAAAGAAACGTATGTGAGGAAAATATAGTAAATTTCTTCCTTTGGAAATACATAAAATTGAAATCAGAGTTGCATTATGAGTTTAGAATAGTTTGATTTAAATCATTTAAATGTAGTACAATAGATTAGAAATGAAATTCCATACTTGAATGATGAAAAGTTAGATGGACCTCTTTTAATTTGATCCCTTGTAAATTTTTAAAACTGGCAAATAAATTTAATTAAATGCACACTTCGGGCCTACACATTATAATCAACTTGGAAATTTTAAAATTTAGCATGTTGTATTATCAAGGAACTCAAATTGACAAATAACACTTAAGAAAACAATTTAAAACATTGCAAAATCAAGCCCAATCCCTTTCACAGTCGTTTTTTGTCAATTTTGAAAAATTCAAATTGGAATCAATTGAGAAAATTTACCTTCCTAAAACATTCTAAATCCTTCCTAGAACAATCCTCCATGTCTGTTTGGCATGTTGAGTGAAGGAGGAGATCAAATTGAATCAAATTTATAAGTTAAAAATTACCAGTTGGCTATTTAAATGCCTACAGATCGTTTTCATAAAATTTACATCATAAATTTATCAAAATGTAAAATTTATGATTCCTGTACAAAGAGGGAATTGAGAGCTTTCCAGAAAGTCATTGTTTTCCCAAAAATGAGCTTTCTAGCAAAAGTTATGGCCCTCTGAAGTTTTCTTGCCTGGGGGGGAAAATTTGGGAAAATTTTCCCTGGTGGGCCTGCAGCCCGAAATTTTCACGTTGAAAATAATCCTTAGAAATTTTTTTGAAAAATTGTTGGGGAAATTTTTTGGAATTAACCCCATTAGCCCGCATCCAACCAGAGGCTGCCATGTGGTAGCAGGGTGGGGAACCCTCGCAACCTTTCTTTTTTTCAAATTTTTGTTTTGGAATTTTTTTCAAAAGACCTCCGCGGCCCCGCACTCCCGTCCTCGCCTCGGTGTTATCCCTCCATAGATGTATGGACCCGCACATGCCATTTATCCTTTTTTTCCTCCCTTTGGCAAATCTCACCAACCGACCCCGCCGCTCCGCCTCGTCCCTCTCCCTTCTCCCTGCGTTGGTTTGTGGAGCACCACGTGTCCCTGGCGGACCCGTGGGCGCAAGCGCTAATTGGAATTTTTCCTCCCTTGGGTGAAATGTCTTAAATGCCTTCGCCACCCCACTCTTCCCTCATCCTCTCCCCACCTGGGCTTAGAGCCTGACATGTGTCCTTGGAGGACCTGCGGAGGTGCGAGAGAAATGTAGACTTTACACCCACGCGGAAAATTTTCCAACACCGCCCCGCAACCCGCCAACTTGAAAATTTATTTTCGCCCCCACTCGACACGTGTCTCCTTGGGGGAAAATTTGACCCCTAAGGCCCGCCAGTCCATAACTGGAGTTTTAGAAGGATTTAGGAAGACTTCTTTATATCATTGGAAAGGTGAGAAAATTTCCTATCCAATGGGAATAATTTAGGGAAATTTTGAATGCGTTAAGTTGAGAAAAATAAAGTTGAAACTCTAAACCTGTTAGAGAGTGGGTATGGTGATAATTTACCCCCGAACCTAACTGAAAACTTCTAACCCTAAAATTTAGACCTTGTGACCTCGATAATTGTTAATAAATGAAAAGTGTGTTCTAGTAATCTAAACACATTAGGAACTGTTAATGTCAATTGTTGTCTTACAACTAGTTGTGGACACTTCTAATAAAAAAAAATTATTCCATAATTTTCCTAACTAACCCTAGGTTGTTTCTTGGGTCTCAGTGGGTTGTTTTTGTGGGCATCACAAAAATCATCACATTGTATTTGCAGGTTTTGGTTAAGAGCTACGACTCATCCACTCAACTAGGACATAACCCCTTTGGCATAAGCCTTAAGCTACAACAATGGGGGTGGTCATAGGAACCCTAAAGTATTTCACATAAGAGGGAACCTTGTGAATGAAACAGGAAAGTGCTCCACACTACCAACTTGTCTAGTACGCCTTGGTGAGATTAGTGTCAAAGATATATGTATCGCGACCCCAGTGAAAGTATAATTGAATGCACTTCGGTGCTCATTATACTAAGGGGTAAAGTAAAGTTGAGATACTCCTTGGGAAACCTTGGTAAATCGAGCTCACTCTAGATATCTTGTGACACCTAGAGAGAGAACCACCTAGGAATATTGTCGACTTGGAGCCATTGTTTTTGTCTTAGATAGTATACTTGAGAGCTCTCACAAAGTGACAACTTTGTTAGATTCAAACTCTTGTTTTTGAATAAGGGAAAGAATCTCTTAAAGTTGAAACCGCATGATTTTCATCACGAAATATACTTAGTGTCATTTTTTCCTAGTTTTTCACTTATCCTAAGACAAGGTGAAACTCTACCAAAATAACACCAAGTTTATTTCAACACCACTTGGTCTACAACCTTATTTTCTTGTTTCCCATTTTTGGAAAAAAGGAAACAACATATACGAATACCGCTAGATATCATGTGTCCACCACTTTTGTATTCTACTTGCACGACTAGGTTGCAATGTCAGAGCGCAAGTGTTGAAAGTGTGTATGGTACGTACTCATGATCTAGTAGGCCCCTTTGTCTCAAAACCCCATATTTGAGACTTATTATCATCATAGTTAGGTGATTTTATCCTTGCCTTCTTTTGAGTTGTTACATTGCCCACATTGTAGCCATATAATTGAGATATTTACGTCTTGTTTCCATTGTAAAATTAGGCCTAAATCTATATATTGTAGAGTTATGTTGTTCACACGCATAGCAATTTCTTGTTATACTTAGACGTAGTTTTTACATCCTAACTTTGTCTTGAGTTTTGTGAGTGTTGAGGATACATTGTTAGCATCACGATAACATCATTTTGACACTAGAAATATTTCTTTCCCAAAATCTTGGTTCACGTGTCCAAATAGTGTCATTACGTTGCTCACATTGTTATCATCCATTTTACGAGACTTGGACTTTGTTAGTGTTTAGAAATTAGTTTTTAGTATATCTTGTTAGAATATCACGTCAACATTCTCTTATCATTTAGGCCTTGTTTGTTGCAAACTTGACCTAACTGGTGATGTTGTGTTGTCACTATTTGGTTGCAAACCTATCTAGATGAAATCTTAGAGAATAAACTATTTGGTGTAACTAAATTTTGAGTGTTGTATGTCATTGTATTATTCTAAGGAAAACTTGTGTCATATATTACCTTGTTAGGGTAGCTTGTTCATTATTCTTTAGTTCGTATGTTCATTTTGACCTATCACTTTTGTGGTTATTCTATAGTCACCTTGTTTTAACAAATTAGGGTCGTTACACTGCACAAATTTGAATAAGGTCCCTTTTTAGTAAACCTTATGGATATTATTCACGTTGTACTTCCTATCTCAATTATGCCTACTACGAGGATGGGATCCCAAAGATTAGGAACCGATATATTTGAACCTGACAACTCTCTTTTAGAGGATAAAATCATGGTTGACCATAGTGGTGGAGAGGAAGAGTCTCCTCGTAGGAATATAGAGCGTCCTCCCACCAATTTTTAGAATGACATTTTTCAAAACAAACATGAGGTTCTTATGCGTGTTATGGAACTAGGAGCTAGGTTACCTCCCATAGTGGACCCTTCTCTCATTGCCGCAATGGTTCGAGGGGAAGAGGAAGTGGAACATCCTCGTCACCATATAGATGACATATTAAACCCAAGTCACACCTCTACTTCTGCATGACAAAATAATGAGGAAGTACCTTTCGAAAATGATGGAGACTATCATTTTCCTCCTATTAAAAAATTTTGTGAAGACCATGAAGAACATGTTCATCATGCACAACCTCCTCCTAACGAAGATCATCATGAAATACCCATTAAAGAGGTTACGTTAGAATAACAGGTCCAAGCCCTCACTCATCAATTGGCAAGTTTGGCTTCACATATACAAAAGGAACAACCAAAATTTGTGAAACAAACTATACCAAAGGAAAAACCTAAAGCTTTGTTTTACGAATTCCCAATAAACACTCCTCGACGAGAGACACGAAAGGATCCTTATGAGGACTTTTTCACCGAAAATCGGGTGGGCATACACCTAGGCTTAACCCTTTGTATAGACCTACACCACCACCCACACAAGATCCACTTTTTAATCAAGAGTGGTTAACAATTAAGAACATCATTCAATCATTACGAGAGGGCCAAACCGGTAGCAATAACAAGAAGTATTGGTTCGATGAGTTATGTCCTTACCCATTTGACAAAGCCATGTTATAGGTACCTTTCCCAAGACATTTTGATTTTCCAAAATTTGATAAATATAAGGGAAAAGGTGACCCTCGTGATCATATAAAATACTTTTATATGGCATGTCAAGAGGTGGCATTCAACGAAAATTATCTTATGTGCTTGTTTCCATGAATTTTAGGAGCAACGGCGCTAGAATGGTTTGTGCATATCCCTAAGGGATCTATATCAACATGGCCAGAACTAGTAGAGATTTTCATACGACACTTATCTTTCAATATAGAAAATGATGTTACCATGTTAGATCTCTGCAATGCCAAGCAACGAAACAACAAAAAATTTGTTGTGTTTTTACAAAGATGGTGAGGGTTAGCTAGTCACTTCCCTTGCTCCCGAGACCGAAAAGAAACTGATCGGCATATTTGTTCCCAACCTCCATCCAGAAATTACATTCCACTTGAAAATGTATTGTGGTAACATGTTTGAAGAGGTAATAGAAAAAAGGATTCAAATTGAAAAGGCATTTCTAGCTAGGGGGACTCTAAAACCTTTCTCCGCGAACACAATGATTCTAAATCTAACGATAAAAAAAAGTTTGTTCCTAATAGAAACAAAAATTTCATTAGTGATGGGATAATAGACTCTAAACAGGTGTAATCCATGCAGAACCACACATCTTTGAAACTTACAAAGGGTAATCCACCCACCGAGTATAAACGCCGCACTTTTACTCCTCTATCTGAATCCATATCGTGTATACCAAAATAGTTAGAGGTTGTAAACATGGTAAAATACCCTAAAACACAACCCTACGGGGATGATACACCTAAACCATCATGGTTTAGGGAGAATGAATTTTGTGAGTTTCACCGCATAAAAGGTCACAAAACGGACAAGTGTTTAAGATTAAAACACTATATTCAAGACCTAATCGCAGAAGTGATATTGAAGTAGATTCCATTGTAGCTACAAAATCTCCAAATGAAAAACTAGGTATCTTCAAAAATCCTTTTCCCAATCACGAAGAAAAGAAAAATTCAGATCAGGGACAATCATCTCATAATAAGAATGTTAACTATATGTCAAACAAAGACCATTTTGATGCCCTGATAGGTTGTGTTGACCCCCTCATTGAGCAAATCAATACAGTTAGAATCAAGACAAGAGAGTGCATTGTGGCAACACGGTGGGCTTGCCTCGTTATAAATTTTGAACCTACTCCCCCTCCTCCTCAAGAGAGTCACTATGATGTGTTAGATCAACTAGAAAAAACTACGGCTAAGATTTCCATCTTAGACCATCTAAAGATATCTAGCGTCCATAAGGATATATTGTACAAAACCTTACGAGGATCGGCGGTATCCATTGATGTTGACTCAATACATTTGCAAGCCATGGTAGCACAACTTGCTTCCTTATAACACATAACCTTCAGCACTACAGAAGCCTTAGTTGAAGATCCTTCACATAACCTACCATTGCATATTGAGGTTATCATAAAACGTAAGAAGGTTAAGAGAGTGTTTGTGGATGGGGGATCGGGTCTTAACATATGTACTCTTAAACTAGTCCACCAACTAGGTTACATAGAAGCTTATCTAGAAACAAAGGTCATCGCCATTAAGGCATATGATAATGAAGAACGACAATCAAGCTGGAATGATCAATTTTCATTAGAAGTGGGTCCCATAACACATGATACGAAGTTCCACGTCTTGGACCTGGAACTCCCTTACAATATCTTGCTCGTTTGCCCATGTATTCATGTCATGCAGTCGTGCCATCAACATATCATCAGTGTTTAAAGTTGTAATATGAGGGACATACACTCACCATACAGGGGACCCAACCTTTTTCTCATTGTAGAGTGTTGTCAGGATTTTTCCCTACAATCTATGAGTATCCATCTACGAAGATCGCTACTCCTATCCAGTCAAAGGCCCTCACTTCATGAGTGGATCCAAATACCCTGACTATCAATAAAAATGGTGCTTCCACCTCCGAAACTCCTTTTTCTACATGGGAGATGAAGTTCAATCAAGCGGTTGTGGAGAGTATGATCTACAACAAGCCCTAATGGTTCACAATGGTCCATTATCATCTCAAGCGCATGGTAGGTCATGTTTCAAAGTCAAGGGATCAAGAGAGACTTTCCCTTTCAAGAACTTTACTCTTGGTGGCTTGCTAGAAGACGAAATGTTTCTTATGGAAATTGTATTCCGTCCAGATGATGATGACATGGCTACATGTTATAAATCACCTAAGTATCTCATTCCTAATCGGATAATTCTTGTCATGAGTTATAAAGTACGCATTTGCATCTGCCAAGAACAAGGCCCATTAGAATCTCTTGCAATACCTCAGTGTATAGTACGTAAAATAGGTATAGGAATCCATTTATATGAGTCTCACTCTTTAGATGATGAGTATGCCTCTTCTGAGAGTGAGGATAGTTTGTCAGAAATGAAAGCAAAAAGATTCTCGATGTAGTCTTTACAAAGACCTTGCCTCTACGAACCTATTCACCAATATGGCTATCCTTACTATAACCCCTATTATACCCACAATATCCCCTATAACTCAACCATTAACCCTCACTTACCCATCACTCTTGAATTCGGATCAACAACAACACGTACCTATTGACGTGTTTCGAATGATGAGGCCATTGGTGAGTTCTTGGGAATTAGAGACAACATTCCAATAAATCATCACAAGAAGGGGTTCTCCATTTAGCTTAACGCATGTGCATACTTTGGAGAGGAAGTAGAGTTGTGCGGGAATTTAAGTAAAAATGTGACCAAGGGAAAATTTTCCAAAGAAAATCCTTATGGAAATAAAAGGGGGAAGTCCAATAGGGAAAACCTCTTTGAAGCACTTGTGGATAAACATGCAGAACAACCTATGGAAAAGATAATGTACCCACTTCAAGATGAAGAGCTCCATGAGCCACCTGTGATATAGGAGGATCTCAATCTCCCTCTTGATCCTACACGCATGGGGGATGAATCAAAGTTATTAGTGGAAGATACAATAGATGTTAATATCAGAATGGAGGAACTTCCATGGATAGTTAAGTTGGGAGCTTCCCTCTCAGCCAAAGAACAAAAAACATTCACAGGAATCTTAAGAGAGTATGTGGACATCTTCACGTTGTCTCATGTGGACATGCTAGGACTTGATCCTACACTAGTGCTGCACAATATTATGGTACACCAAGATGCCAAGCCCATAAAAAAAAAGCTCCAAAAGATGCATCCTCACATCACCTTAATGGTAAAGGATGAACTGAAAGGTTAGTAGAAGTAAGATTTATATGGCCTATCGACTAATCGGAGTGGATCTCCAATGTGGTCCCGATTAAAAGAAGCCAGTTGGTATTAGAGTATGCATGGATTTCAGGGATATAAACAAAGCTTGTCCTAAGGATGATTTTCCTCTTCTAAACATTGACTTGATTGTCAATTCTACAGCAAGTTATGAGATGCTTTCACTCATAAATGACTTATTAGGTTATAATTAGATAAAGATTGCAGAAGAAGATCAACACAAGATGGGTTTCACAACTCTATGGGGGAAATTTTGTTACCAAGTCATGCCTTTCGGTCTTAAAAATGCAAAGCGCTACATATCAAAGGGCGATGATTGTAATCTTTCACGATATGATAAGTGACATCATGGAAGATTACGTAGATGATATATTGGCTAAATCTAGAACCCGCGAGGAGAACCCAAAAAATTTATGGTGTATCTTTCATCTTTTAAGGGATTATAAAGTCTGACTTAACCCAAAGAAGTGTGTCTTCGATGTGTTATCTAGGAAATTACTAGGATTCATTGTGTCACGAGAGAGGAATAGAAGTGGACCCTGCAAATGTTATGACTATCATAGAAATGCCTCCCCTACGAATATCAGACAAAAACTGTGTAGCTTACAAGGAAAATTCAGGCCATCAGAAGGTTTATTTCACAGCTAGCAGACAAGTTTCATACATTTACACATCTTCTTAAGAAGGATGTTAATTTCAACTGGGGACCAGAAAAACAACAAGTGTTTTCTTTGCTAAAAGAATACTTGGCCAACCCCCTATTCTCATGCCACCCATGATAGAAGAACCCTTGTTACTTTATATCTCTACTACACATTTTGCAATTGGAGCACTGTTGGCCCAATATGACAAAGAACAGAGAGAAAAGGTGATGTACTATTTGAGCAGGACATTGGTAGCATATGAGATAAATTATCCACAAATCGAGAAAGCTTACTTTGTTGTGGTGTTTGCTTTCCAGAAGCTACATCATTATATGCTTAACAATAAAATCAAGCTTATTTCAAATGTCGACCCTTTGAAATATTTATTGTCCAAACCAGCACTAACTAGGAAAGATGGCTAATTGGATCATCTTATTAAGTGAGTTTGACATTGAGTACGTTCATCAAAAAAGTCTAGTAAAAGGACAGGTGTTAGCAGATCAACTGGCAGAAGCTCCACTACTAGGTACTGAACCCTTGAGTCTAGAACTACCATATGCATCCATTATGTACCTCGAAGAATCTACAGTTTGGAAAATGTACTTTGATGGCTCTTTTACCTTCATGGTTTAGGTGCCAGAGTTGTGTTAATCACTCCCATGGGAGACTTGATTCCGTAGGCATTTCGAATTGGATTCCCTTGCATGAACAATATAGTGGAATATGAAGCTCTCATTGTAGGAATGAAGTTGGCCATCAAATGGGATATCAAACAAGTAAAATGCATTGGTGATTCAATGTTTATTATCAAACAAGTCACAAATGAATATAAAGTTAAAGATGAAAAGTTACTTCCATATAAAAGAATGGTCGATTCCTTGAAAGAATTATTTGAGTAGATAACATTTGAGAAAATACCAAGAGCTCATAATGAGTGGTAGACGCCATGGCTATGGTAGGATCTATGTTGAGAATTCCACTAGAGAGTAATGATATGCCATTATTTGTTGAAAATCTAAGAACATCGGCAGCATACTGACATACTAGACTCTTGTTTAGTATGTGAAGTTGTTGGTCCCTTTTCACTATGGTACGCTGAAATCTCTAATTATCTCCATGATGGAACCTTCCCTATGAACATTTCCCATGCTGAAAATCGCAACCTCATCTAATGTATAGCCCGATATACCCTACTTGGGGGCACCCTATTCCACCGAGGCTACGATGGGAATGCATTCTTGCGCTATTTAAATTATTATGAATATATCCAAGCAATCAAGGAGGTGCACGCGGGCATTTGTGGAGCTCATACTAATGGAATTGTCCTTGTAAAGAATATACTTAGAGTAGGCTACTATTGGCCTACCGTGGAGCATGATTGTTGTCAACATGTGAAGAAGTGTGTGGATTGTCAAAAGTATGGCAATTTGATACATGCACTAGCACAATCCTTGCAACCAATCACGACACCTGGTCATTCTCAAAGTGGGGTCTCGATCTAATAGGGAAACTTAATCATGTCTCCTCGGATGGCCACAAGTTCATTATAACGGCCATTGAGTACTTTACAAAATGGGTAGAGGTTGTTCCTCTAACCTATACAAAAGGTCCCCAAATTTCAAAGTTTATAATGAATCATATCATCTGTAGATATGGTATCCCTTCTTCCATTATCACTGATAATGGTAAGTCATTCAAAAATAAAAATGTGAAAGCACTCTGCAAACACTTTCAAATTTCCCTTAAGTTTTCAACCCCTTATTACCCTCAAGGTAATGGGTAGGCCGAAGCTTCCAAAAAAACCTTAATTCACATTATGGAGAAAATGGTGAATACCACAGGCCGTAACTGGCATCTACAAATTCACCCTGCCCTCTAGGCATTCAGAACTTCTATCTACACTCCTACAGGTGCAACTCCATATTCTTTAGTATTTGGTTCAGAAGTCATCTTTCCTTTAGAGATCGAGATCCCTTCTTTGTGTATCGAGCTAAGGGATTACCTGAATGAAGAGGACTATAGAGTAGCATTAGCAGAGTTGGAGCTATTGGATGAGAAATTCCTTCACACCCTCAATCACCTAAAAGTGTATCATGATCGAGTATGGAGGAGCTACAACAAGAAGGTCATACCTCGTCAGTTCGAGGTAGGAGACATGGTGTTGAAAGAGAATAAGAAGAACACCAATAAAGATCAAGAAAAGAAAGGGAAATTTGAGCCCAACTGGCTAGGACCATATATTGTGGTTGTCAAGTTTGGTTCATGTGCATATAAGCTAGCCTATTCATATGGCCAAGAGCTTCGATAACCCATGAACGTAATGCATCTTAAGCACTTCTATGCTTAAGTATGGGGTCTGTAGAATACCAAGAAAAGTAAACCAAAAAAGTATTAAAGAATTTTTTTATTAAAAATCCAAAAATTACAAACAAATGGTAAACAACATATATGCAGTTGAAACCTATGTCAATTGCATCATCCTCGTACATTGAAATATGTCTTACAAAAGAGTCTTTCTATGGTTCTTGTTTTTTTTGGTCTCAAATGACTTGCGGATCATCGTAATCTACCCCCATTAACAAAAACTCGACTGCATACTACGTCGGTACTCCCATGCAACAGTGAGTTGCTTAGAGACTATATCGTAGTACACGAAGGTTTTTCCATAGGACTACTTGTGTCCTTTATTTTTCCCATTGCATGTGTTATTTCTTGGGGCATCATTTTTAACCCTTTTCATTACAACATGAACATTTGGGAGCTGCAACTTGATAACAAAAACATGGGTGCAACACGTTATTTGTTCGAGTACGTGTGATTGTACTAGTTTCTCTGTTAGGTAGGCTGGTTTACTTTCTCATATTGCATTGTATAAATGTATACTACTTGTAGCTAAATATCATTTTACGTTCTCGTATTGCATTGCATAATGTATGTTACATGGATTTACGTGTTTTTAGCAGTAAACAATTGTTAGTAATTTATCTTTTCATATTATCTTACACTTTTGTTTATTTTAAATAAAATTCGATGATGTAGACCTAGGGGGAAAATGATATAAACAGGTTGCTTATTGCAAGGTTGGATGCAAAGATTGGGCTTGTCCTATATTTCTCCATTAATCATTTCTTCTCCATTATCATTTATTATCATTACTAATTTTTCTCCTAAAAATCACTTGGGGCAATAAACAACCACGTTTATCCCTATCCTTATTCCTTCTCAATACCTAAGGGTTTTGCGTGCCCGTTCTGACTCATTTTATTCTATCCATTTCAAATCATATTTTTGATTGTCGATTGACTTCTTCTATCACCCACTCAACACTCAAGGGGCATCCTTCATCCTGCTAATTTTTCTTCAAAAATTTACCTATTTTACGCTTGTCTACTATGTTTGAAGTGAAGTCACTAACTTCACCTCAAACAGGGGAAAATGTAGACACCTAAATTCCACTTTTACAATCTTATTTCCAAAACGCATGCAAATCACTCCTATTCTTCCCAATTCCGTTATAATTAGTGCTCTTTGCTAATTAACTAACGTTTCTTGCCAATTTAGCCAATTAACACCACGTTGTTGATTATGTAACCCCTTTCGCATTCAGGATGCCACTTTACGGTGAATCATAAGCCAAAATCCTCTTCAAAACAAACAATTAGTGATTATAGGCTAATTAAGCCTATTTTGCCCTTGATTTGGTCAATATACCCTAGTATTGACTCAAACCCCTCTTCCAACCACTCAAAATCACCCCATTCACCTCTATAACATCTCAGTAAGCTTCAAAAGCTTATCCTAGCCTCCTAGTTGACCCTAAGCGGTTGATTAGGGCTCCACACCTCTTAATCACTTGGTAATTCACTAATTGTGATTAGTAAGGCCTAATCATGATTAGTAATTCTAATCTAATTTAGGGATTTTAGTCCCACATGCACCAAAATACAAGTTTCTCCCAAAATAAAAACTATAAAAAGAGTGCACCTCATTCCTTTATACTTTACACCATGCTTTGATTTGCATCTCATATAATAAATATGATATATAGCCAAGTTCAATCCTTGCTTAAAGCCTTCAATGGGGTTAGTAGATGGATATCCAAAATGACCAAGTAGTCATTTGGAGAGGCCATTTCACCTTGTTTGGAGTAGCAACCATAACCATTTGATTGCCCTCTTAGGTCTATTTAGGCCCATGTTAGGTAATTCAAGCATATTAGTAGGCATGTTTAGTTAGATTTTGTATTGTTTTCATACTAGTTAAGCATTATTTTAAGCTTCTATCTTAATGTTACATTCTTAGACTTAGAAGTTTGGCTAGATGGATCGAAATGGTGTTAGCTTTCCTTATTTAGTCATGCAATTTTATGTGTAAAGTTTAGGGTGCTTTCACAATGCATACCTCCTGAAAGTGTTTCTAAAAACTTAATTAGTTCTTGGTGATGAGATCAGTACAATTTGGAGGTTGGAAACATGTGATTCATCTTCAAGTTCCATTTCCACGAGGAGAAATTTGATCAAAAGGGTGTTCAGATGTTATAGGCATGTTTTCACTCAGGGGACATCTTGGTCAAGGAAGTAAATTGTGAAGTGAAAAATGGTGTCATCATGTTCAAAATTGAAATGGGATGCTCATAGATTAAGTGGAGGGTCATCATATCTGGAATATTTCTTCTTCTCTCCAAGAAGCAAGTTAAAACAGGCTAATCAAGCTATCGAGGTACTCAAATCCATCATAGGTGAAAGATCAAGAAATAATATTTTCCCATGGGAAGTATATGAGCATAAAGGTACATGAGCATCCCAAATATTATTTCATTCAAGAAGTATTATGGCTTCAAGAAAGGTAAATAGGTGATCTTCATGCAGGGCACTGTGTATGCAAGAATGAGAAATCATCTCGATTCCATTTAATGTCACTCACTTGGTAGTGTTCTTAAACAATCATTCAATACCTAGTAATGTGATCACATGTCAAAGGATGAAACATTGCAACCAAATCTCACTTCAGTGCCACCAAGGGCCATTGAATAAGAACCTTCAAAAAGAAAGAGAATAAAAAAATCATGCACAGGTTCCTTATTCTAGAAAATTTCATAAGAAGGTCATAATCATTAAAGACCCTATAGGGCCTCCTGAGCCATGTGAGATTGATCTATCAGTTCCTCCCTTTCTTCATCGACATTCAAGTATTTCTTTCTCGTAGGAGAATCTTCCTATAATGAGAAAAATCTTATCCCTCACTAAACCCCCGAAAGTGTTCTGTGACTAATATCAAGTCTACCCCGGAAGATCCATTCCCATGGATTCAAGAGTTACTCTGAACAAACTAAGAACAACACAACAAGTTTCAATGCCTGACTTTGCGGCCATCACAAATATATTGAAGACCAAATAAGTTAAGAAGACACAGGTAACTTCGCACTTTTTCAATGGAGTTTCCAATAATCCGTATGTAGAGGTTTCCCAACCGAAAGTTGCAAAAACTGCAGAGGAAATGACTTGGGAAAATTATGAGTTGACCTACATCTCTTTGGATCAAGCCACACATGAAGGTAATGTTCATCTATTTAAGGAATTTTTTCTCGCATTCTCACTCAAAACCAAGAATATAAACGAAAAATTAAATAATATAAAGGAATCAGTAGTTTTGACCCCGAGATGATCAAGAAGGTGCAAAGGCATATAATACTGAGGAAAGCTAGTGACAAATAGATTAAGAATATCTTGATAAAGGAAAGGAATTTCTCCTGAGGTTCTCTCTCTGATTAGGTTTGTTCTTGCCATTGTTTCAGAAGTGAAGAAAATAAGGGAGGAGATTGAAAAGAGAAGACCCGTTGGGATGAGGTGTTCCCACTTATGTCCGAGATGAGTTACATTGAATCCCACACTCTCGTGAGTAAGAATGTGTTCACATCCATTGCTGAGAACTTGTCCCATGTTTGGATCTGTACTATGAATGCTAGATTTGACATGATAAAAGATGTCATCTCTGAACTTGACTCTAGTGAACAAAATTCGTATGAGATTTTGGATGATGTCACCAACTATGTTCATAAACTTTGATCCCTTCAACTTGTTGAGAATTCATCATCAGAAGGACTCTTCAATTCTTTCCAAGATTTAGTCAAGAAAGAGGCAATTGATCCTCTCTCAAATTCAACGAGGATACTTTAGAATCAATTTCCAACATCAGAGGCTCTATTTCCAACATTGCAATAGACCACAACGAATGGTTTAATCAGTGTGAGACTATTAATGATGTTCTCAAGACTGGATCAAAGTGTTAAGCTACATCCATATTCCAAAAGAAGAAAAGGTAACACCTGTGGAAGTCCGGTTCAGTAGATAATTCAAAGGACATGAGATCATTCCGAGAACTCTCCCTCAAGGATCATGAATAGCTAAGTCTTCATCAATGGCTTCATCTTCATCAAATTTGTCAACTTTCTCTCTATCTCTCTCTTTCTTCTCTCTATGTATTCTAATTTTCCATTAAGGATGTATTTTTGTTATTTTGTGTAGCGTGTTTGCTATTCACTTAAGTGACCCTGAATTTAACATTGTAAGAGTCCTTTTTCATCAATAAGAAAAAGACTCACCTCCTAGGAATATGAAAGGTCACAAGTGATAGGGATAGGTGAAAAGTATGTGGGGGATAGATGAAGGGACATTTTGTGTGCTATATATTGGAATAGCTTCTCCATTCCAAAGGGTTGGAAATTGTTGATTTATTGTATGTTGTTGAGAATTACCACTGCTACATCAAGCAATAAAAGTTGCACTTCTTCTAATTTTATGCTTATGTTCATCTACTCTCTCTCTCTTTCTGTTTTCAATTTTGTAAGCATGGTAATCTTGTAAAACCAAGAAAGGTGTCGGTGCCTTTGATAAATGAATCAATAGAATTTTGTGTCTATGATTTGTTAGTCTTATCGTTGTTAGCATTTTTGTGTTCTTCTAATTGAATGTGGACCTACCTGTAGTTGATGTATGTGAATTCTGAATGCCTACTCACGACATTAACCCTCTCTCTCTTTATTTCCCTAACTCCCCTTTACCTTCCCTCACAGAAAATTCCTCCCTTTTACTCCATAAAAGTACTTTTCCATAGGTTTAGTGGAGTATTCCTATGCGATCCTTAGCATAATGATCACCCCACAATTTTAGGTATTTTACATTCAATAATGGGATCCTCTCCGCACACAAGAAGGAGGGGCTTAGTCTCATGACCATTGCTAGAAACCAATAATTTGCAACACGAAACATTATTTCACCAACATGTGCAATGAGTTCATCACTAAATGCTTCATTAATTGGAGATGAATCCCATAATGGTGTATTGACTAGTTGATATGCAATAATTTGACCCTTCACATATTTTTAAGCAATGAACTTGAAGTAAAATTATTTGAGCAACATCCCCCATTTTGATATGCATCCCCGATAATTGGTTTTGTTACATTAAGAATATAAGTGGATCCACCTTAGCAATAACATGTGTTTTGGTGTTGGTCTATAATCTCATGCAATTTGACTCCTATAAAGATTAATGCTAAACATAGTTTTTTCATGACGTTTTAATTATGCTTGTAGTCAAGGTGCAAATCATATAATATATGGATTATTCTTTGTTGTTATCATTGTATTGTACTAACAAAGCCTTGAGTGTGTGTGTAGTATCGGATATGTATAATAAGAGCAGCTTATCCAGTATGGGAAGAGAAGAACAAGTGGATTGAGAAAATATTGTTTAATTGTTTCAAAAGTTTTTGGCACGTATCATCCCATTCGAATTTTGTTTCTTTCTTGAGTTCGGATGTGAAATACTACATCTTATCAGCCAATTGAGCCACAACACGTCGTATTGCTTAAATTTTTCTTGGATAGATCGTAATTCTTTAAAACTTAGGCATGTGCATATTTACAATTGCTTTGATTTTATTGGGGTAACCTTCATACCCAAATGAAAAATGATAAATCCAACTAATTTTTTTGGCGTAACCCCAAAGACACATTTTTGCATGTAAATTCATGCAATCGTTCAAATATATTTCATAAGGTTGTGGCATGATCTTGATTGTATTTTGATTTGGCCATATTATCATCCATGTAGTCCTCAATAATCTTATGTATAAAATTTTGAAAGACATGCATCATAGCTCATTGATAAGCAACTTCTACATTTTCAACCCGAACGACATGAACTTATATCAAAAATTCCCCACATAGTAGTAAAGGATCTCTTGTCCATGAATGACATCATTTCATATCCACTAGTGGAATCTATAATCATGTTGATGTTTAGAAATGGAAAGCTATCTTAAGGGCAAGATTTGTTTAAGTCCGAAAATATTTACCATAGCGAATCTCACCATGAGGGTTTTCTACCAGGACAATATTTGAAAACCACTAAGTAATCAATTGTGCATGAATACAACCAATATCCAAGAGTTTATAAATTTCCTTCTTGACGAGGAGTGTCATACATCTTTCTTAATTTATGTTATATTTCCTTAGCATTAAGGTGTAATACTATGTTATGCATAGCTATATATGTGTCAATCCCATCAATATCGGTGTAAGCCCATGCAAATGACTTTGGAAATTCTTGGAGCATTTCCTAAGGGCTACCCCCTCATCATCTTTTAATGTCGAGTGTGAGAAGTATCGTTCAAGGATTTGCATTTATTCCATAATTGTAACTGATAATTTTTCTTCATTTAAGAGATTTGATCAGTCTTCAATGTATGGCACGGTAGGAATAGTATTTAGATCATTGGTATGGATGTCAAGGGTATGATTATCACCTTCTCCAAAATACCCATGCACATTAGTTGTATGAGGAAACATATTGTTATGATAGAAGGGAGGGAGATCCTCGTATACTATAACATATTCGAGGAGGTGTTCATCCTTGAGAAATGCACCCAGTGTCTAGAGTTCTTGTGAGATTGTATCATCAATTAAATCAAGGTAGATGAGATCCAAAGCAAAAGTATAGTGGACTTCGTTTATATTCACATGATGTGTACTTGAGGCATGAATGAATGAAGGGGTAGTTATAACTCTATGTACTAGGGTGATGTTGAATTTTGGTATCCAAGAGCTTGTTGTGTGATGACAATGGTTAACTCAACAAGATTAAGAACACATTTCTTAGGTCTACCGACTCGTGCCCTGAATAACTCATCTGCAATAAATGTCGGTAACCAAAACCATATATGTTAGAGGTGGAAGCCTTGTCAAGTGGATTTGTGGTAGGTTGTAGAACATTTTGCTCATCCTCAGTGGTGTGGGTTACATATTTGGGATATGGTTGTCCTTAATTTGTGTCATGTTAATACATTAATGGTTCTTAATTCGAAGGAAAAATGTGTATATAATTTTGATAGCTAAAATTTAGGAAAGCATGTAAGATGGAAGGTATGACATGCATTACATGTATACATGACCACCCTTTTAGTACATTATAATTGAGATCATTTGGCATAACAATGACATATTATAACCAATGTTTGGGGACCCACTACTATGTAACGTGATCTATCAAAGTACTTTTCATAGTATGTTGTCAAAGCCATCAAGGATAAAATCCAAGCATGAGAGATCATCTACCAATAAGCCTAAGATATTTATGAAAGATATGTTACAAATATTGAGGCTTGACCCATTATCCAAAAGGACTCTCTTAACCAACTTTTGATGTATTTTGGCTTCTATGTACAATGGGAGCGTTGATCGATGATATGCTTGAGTGGAATATATTCTTTATAAAAGAATATACTTTTCTATGTATTGCGTAAAGTATTTAAAATGGCAGCAACATAATATGGTTTGATGTCATTAGGTACCATTGTTGCTTGTAATGACCCATAAACAATGTCCTTGTACATAGGGGTACTTTGTAATAGCTCTAGCAATGAGATCTCAACATAAGTGGTATTTAGTTGATTAAGGAACTCATGGATTGTAGGGGAAAGAGAGGAGTTGTAGAGTTGTATCCTTTTTGGCTTAGTTACAAGATGAACCATACTTCTTTGAATTAACATAATGTGGACCATGATGTTTATTATAAAACATAGGTGAATAATGTGCACAAGATGGTAGCTATTTTCATTGGCAAAGTAGAGGGAAGATCATGATGGGCCATGTATAAATATGGGCCTATGCATAATTCAACAAGATCGATTGATGGGAAAATGCACATTCTTGTAGATTATCTTTTGTGAAGAAATAAAAAGGGATTTTAAACCACATACAATCTAAAAGAATAAAAATTCTAAAGAGAGCTAGGGTTTATGGAAGAAGGCCCTTAGGATATGATTAAGCCAAATTCAAAAGTGTGTAAGACTAGCAATCGCATGTGTACAATGCAATGTGAATGCCGAATGGTATATGTTATTTGATTTAGAGGGATAGTTATTACTTTTGTAGTTGATGTTGTTAAGGGGTTTGATTGATTTGAAGTGTAGATATCACTTCATTTAAAGGTTCCATCTCTACATTTCAAACTTGTTACAAATTCATACATAGCCTTGTGCAATTCTTATATCATGAGTGGTAGCATTATGGGTAGTAGTTTATTTGAATTAAACATGTATACATGAAGTCTTCGTACACTCAATAGGGCGTGTGATTGATAGTGGTAGTGTAGGAATATAGATGCGACATTACATTGAAATGTTGTATGTGTACATTTAAATTTGTTACAGATTCGTACATAAAAAGTTACAAATCTTATATCACGACATTTGAACTAAACATGTATACATGAAGACCTCCGTACATTTGAAGAATTATATCATGAATGGTAGCCTTTTGTGGGCAATTTTATTTCAGGTAAACATGAATACATTTGATACCCCTTGAATGGCAATGTCGCTTAGGATAGAAGAAGTGTTGAGTAAAGTAGTAGCGGAGGTGCTATATAAGTAGAGTGTAGTATTTATGACGGGTTGAGTGATAGTAGTCTTGCTTCCTCCTTTTTCTTGCTCCAAGTGTTGATAAGCATTCAATGTATGGGAGCAAAAGCACAATACTTAATAGTGAGAAGCTAGCAACCAACAAGTCATACATAACATAATCTCCACATTACAAAAATGACATTTATTTTATCCTAAATGGTTAATGTTGATAATTTCAAAATAGTTGTTATGGCTTTCTTCAGATCTCAAAAATATTATACACTTTGAAAAAACGTATTCTCTGTTGATAATTTCAGGCTTCCACAGTCCATATTAATGTGGAAAGATGATAGTGTGGTAAAAAAATGAGTTAGAAGTTATCCTCTATTTTTTTAATCATGCAGGCAAGATTGTTTCAAATTGTAGGTATCAAAGCATTGCATCAAGGTCCAACTCCAAAATCTATATTGACAAAATAATAGCTCATCAAAGTGGAAAACAAAAGGGAGGGATAGAATAGCGCTCCAGAGAAGGAAAAGGTAATCCATGATTACTACAATTTACCATAAAATTTTAATCAAAAGTCACAAGGAATAACAACGGATTAGACGTGGCGTTTAAATCTGACCACATTCAACCATTTAAAGATTGGATACAAATATGAGAACCCCCACTCAACAAATCTAATATTCATGGACTTTGAGTGGGTAATGTTGAGGAATTCTACGTAGAGGACATGTTGGATTGTTAGTTTTAATCTTAAAACCCAACAGACATATGCCTTAGAGATTTACAAATGCTTGGAAAACTCTCAATAACTTTTGACCTATGGAAAAAAAGAGTTATCTTTCATTTTTTAATGTTACTATTGCAACTACTTTTTGGTTCTGTGTTATATTCACCTGTTGGCAATGTGATCAGTTACCATGTTCTCAGGGGGAAAATGGTAGGAATAATAAAGCCTAGTGGCTACATACTACAATTATTTCATATTTTATTAATTTGGCCGCTTGTTCAAGTCCCAACGGAAAGGCATACAGATCAAAAGAATCACATCTAAAATAATAAAAAACCATTTTTTGGCGTATCCTGCTATCATTGCATCTACGACTGTACATTCTATCTGTGCCCAAGCTTAAAATAATAAAGATCAAAAGTACTGTAAATACCTAAATGCACACAACCGTATTTTGAAACTCTGCTTCTGAACTTGCTCTAGATGAAGCGAAACAAATTTGTGGAGACCTCGATCTTACTTCCAACAGTGTTGAAGAATGTGTTGGATGTGTGTATTTAAAGGCTATTGCATGCAAAAGCTAAAAAACAAAACTTAAAAATAGCAAACCCGCACAACATGTAAAATTGGAAAAGCAAAATTGTTAAAAATAGCAAATATGCAAAAATAAAAATTGGAAAAGCAAAATTGTTAAAAATAGCAAATCTGCAAACCGTCATTTAGGCCGTCAAATTTGACATAGTCCGTGAATATCCACAAAGCCCTTTCCCATTGGGGAAATGCCTTCGGCGTAATCAATTAACTGGTCCACCAAATGATTTCCCATAAAATCAAAAGTGTATGTTGAAACCATAATTTTAAGATTGGAATTTAGAATCGGTGGACTTTCATATTATTAAACTAACATTAATTATACATATTTAAATATACAATAAAATGGTTAACAAATGTTAATTAATTAGAGCACACACTAAATATAGTAAATTGACAAGAGGATAATGCACTTAACTTTTTCTATGGTCTTGTGACTAATCTAGATGTGAAAGTGGAGGGAGCATACTGAAAATTTGATGTATATGTTTCATCTCTGAACTTGGGTCTTTGTTTGCCTTAGGACAAAACCTACCAGTAGGATAGAATCAACCGGCCACAACATGTCCAATTCCGCATGGAATTGTCCAGGTGCTTTTAAACATCAAAACATATGCACAGATAGCGTGAGGCAAAAGATAGATAAGCACCTGAAAGCTTGTTTGTAATTTGTTTCCATTTTTTTTTGGTATCCCTCCAATACAATCTAGCAGGGTATGCTCTGATATCAAGAACATTTAAGAACACAGATGGATTGCACCTGCAACTCAGACTTTAAGAACACAGAGTTCTCATACAATGACAGCTCTCTGTATTCCATCAGGAAATGAAATTGCAAAAGAAGCATTGTTTAAAGTTTACACTCGTTATATATCAATAATACTATTAGTAAAAGAAACTTACTTGTGGCAACCCTTAATTTATCTCATGTATTCTGAAATAAAACATAACTTCATAGAACTAATAAAATAATGTGCCCAGGTAAACAACATACTGCTATGCTTTGAGGAACCAGAAAATTTATGAAGAAACTGTAAAAGAACAGACATTCTGATATCATTTTTCTGCTCACATTCGAAAAATAATCCTAAATGAAATAAAGTTCACATTCACACAAATCTTTCAAGAACTAGAATGTCCCTACATTCTTCCTTATTGAATGCCAACTTGTGCTACCTTCTATTTCTCTCGTACTCCTGATTCTGTCTACAAACAACTGAATTTCAACCTCTGTAATTAACTATATTTATTATCTTCTTCCTTGAAAAATATTCTGTTCTATTGTTGGTTAATCTTCCTATTTACAATTTTTTGTACTTTTTGTACTGGGTATGCACAAAACAGAGCTGTCAATAAAGCTTTGAAGATTTTTAAACAGATGCAAATGGCAGGTGTAATGCCAAACTCAACATCCTATGCTTGCATCTTCCAAGTATACCCAAGTAAGCAGTGTAGTATGTGAAATTAATCTCATAATATTTTCTAACATAATGAGTGTGATCCACAACCAAAATGAATATTCATAACCAGTCTATTTTATCCACAATATCAAAATCCATTGGGACTATTGATGAATATTACTATATTTTTTTGATTGAAGGATATACATCCTAATCCTTCGCAAAACAATTACACGGATTCGATCAATACCTCTTATGATAAAAGAAAGCATTCGCAGTGGTCAAAACTTGAGTCCCAAGCTCTTGTACAATAAAAAAACTTCAAAATATTTCTGAACCAACTGTTGAACATTCGCTGCTCATAAATGAAAAATAGTGCCTTGGATAGTCATGAGATTACTCCAAATGCATCATTTTGAAACCTCCAAAGAAGTAGGAGCAGCTGGAGTCAAGTCTGCAATGTCAATGTAGCACTGTTTCAAAGCCAAGGGCACATGAAGATCCACAGGCAAAGCAGCCTCCCCAGAAAGTATCTGTACCACTTGTCTCATGGTGAACCTCTCCTGGGGTTCAGTGTTGGAACAAACAAGCCCCAACACAAGTACAATTTCAGCCTCCTCCTTATCATAATCATCTCCAAGCCTGGGATCAACAGCGTCCAATAATCTTCCATTCACATACAAATCCCAAACCCACTGGACCAAAATCACACCTTCAGCAGCACAAGGATCTACAGGCTTTCTTCCACAGGCAACCTCCAGCATAAGAGCACCAAAGCTGAAGACATCTGTGTAAGACGAAGCCTTACCAGAATGTATAAGCTCCGGCGCTATGTACCCCAGCGTGCCTACCACATGAGTAGTTTGGGGCTTTTCGCTGTGGTCATATAACCTTGCCAGCCCAAAGTCCCCAACTCGGCCATTCAGCTCATAGTCCAATAATATATTGCTTGATTTAATGTCCCTGTGTATGACCTTTTTTTCCCACTGCTCGTGTAAGTATAGCAGCCCCGAAGCTACCCCTGTGATAATTTTGTATCTTTGAGCCCACGTAAGATTCAAATCCGAGCTGAACAATTTTCCATCGAGACTTCCATTGGGCATGTAGTCATAGACGATGAAGAGGCGTTGTTTTTTCCGGCACCAGCCACGAAGGGGCACCAGGTTCCGGTGCTGCAGACGGCCCAGGCTAGAGATTTCTGCTATGAATTCTTTTATTCCTTCTGTGCAGTCTTTCGTGATACATTTCACGGCGATTTCTTCGCCACTAGCAAGAGAACCCCTGTACACCCTCCCGAATCCCCCACTGCCTAGAAGGTTGCCGTCGCTGAAACCCTGAATAAAACACAGTAGCAAATCCTTTGCTTAGAATTGTATTATACATAATAGGTTATTAAAATTTGAGAAGCTTGTTGAGTTTGCCAATTAAACAGGTCAGCAGTTATATTAAGGACGTTTAAGAACATCAAAAAAGTGCAAAGATAGTCCTGAGGCAAATGGAAGCTGGTGAAAGCTTTTGTGGATGTAAATAAGACATTCTTTCGTTAATATCTACCTTTGTGGCGAGTTTCAGTTCCCTGTAAGAAAATCTGTGTGGCCAATACTGCAGCTCCCATTTCTCGTAGAACTCAATGTAGTCCATCCTTCTGAGCCAGTAAAATGTGCCTAGAATGAGCCCCAGGATAAGAACTACAAAGCATACTGTAATGGTGGATATAAACTTGGCGGATTTGTAGAAGTTGGGGGTCTTGATGTAAAAGGAAGGGAGATGAGAGATGTCTAGTTCCGGAGCCTTGCCACTGCCGGTGGTGAAGCTCCATGCCAGAATGTAATGGTCTTCAACAAGAGGCGAATTACCTGTTGATGCAAGAAAGTTCAATATTCTCCAGGAAAATCACAAGAAAACTGAAAAAATCTTGTAAATCCCCATTCACAAATCTTCTTCAATATATAATTTAGGCACATTTTTTCTCTATTGAATGGATCTATAAACAATTTTCAACAGAAACCTCTTACAAAGGGGACTTTATTTGAGTTTTAAAATCCTTAAAAACGGAGGGGCTGGATGTTTCCTAGGCCAACTCCTAATGTGTGGCGAAAAAACTACCAAATGACAAATTTCATTTTAAATTTGTGAGTGCTAATTTCAAATCCAACCTTTTTAAAAAGTTGCAGGGAGAGCTCTTGGCTGCGAACTACTCCTAAAACTAGTCACAATCATTGGATGAGAAATTTCAGGAACCTCCTTCCATGGATATGATTTTCCCAGCAGGCAATGCTCAAAGTTTTTCAAAATTTTCAATACTTCAACAGTCTTAGTAAAAATATTTAACACAATTATAGACCTGTAAGAAATTCCTTTTGTGAAAAATCCTTCCTTAAAACCCTGAACAGCAACTGTAAGCTTCTAGCCGCCAGCTAGATTTTAGGAGGCGTTTTCTCTGCTACTGTATTTCAGGAATTTCTATCATCATAAGATTTTTTTCAAACAGAATAAACAAATTATCACAACATCTCTGCAGGTGTTACAAACTCTCAGCCCCCTCAAGTAGGTGAACTAAAATTTCTATTCTTAAAATAGCTGCTGTTCCACAATTGTCAGAAAATATTTCATTATTTACAATTTTACAATGCAACAGGTTGCAGGGACCAACAGAGTCACAAGAATATGAGCAGCGGCCTCCTCCATGAGACCGCCGAAAATTCTCCTTGCTAATAAAGAGCAGCTCCCAATTTTTATGTCAAGATGGTGCCTCCGCTTCTTATGTTAAATGGGATCACCTACTGCTTTATAACAGGAGCAGTAGATCAAATCAAAAAAAAATTAGGGAGTAGGTGTTGGTTTGTATTTTTACTTAGCCATTAATTTTTAAAGTTACAATACTGCTGCAGTTGTAGTTGCAGGAATAAAATGAATCTTTTCTTAAACAGAAGTTCCTTATCTTCAGGTAACAGTTTTTCAACTACTGTTAAAGACGGGAACGACATTTTTTCACACCAGATCAAGCATTTATAACATATTTGTTTTGAAATTTTAAAAATTTAAGAAAAAACAGGTTCATTTATTTACATATAATTCTTACATTTCTCAGCTACAATATTTCAGCACAATAAAATTACAACCGGTAAATTGAAAAAACCTCCTAATAAACTGTAGTGCTGAAAATTACAACCAGTAACATGAAAAAACCTCCTACTAAACTGAAGAACATCAATTACAGAAACGTGTAAAACCAAAAAAGCAGAAAAAATCACCTGTAGAGGCGGAAAATCCCACGTACATCTGGTCTTGTATAACTTCATCCAGATTAAGAGTTTTTGAGAGAAGAGTTTTCTGCGGCCTGGTTTCCCCATCGCCTGCAATGGTTATGTCGAGCTTCTTCGACTCGCCGTCGTACTCGATCCACGCCCGAATATTATGCCCGCTCTTCAAATCGACATCTCTAAACCTAGTCCCTTCCCACACACCAGCAGGATGCGCATCCAACGACTTGACGCTGTTGACATCTATTCCCACATGGTTGCTGTCCTTATCGTTTACGCCTATGCTCTTAATCGTGTCGAATTCCACAGCAAAAATGTGGTTGTAGGGCTGGCCATTGCTGGTCCTGTTTACCAGACCCAAATACTGCGTGGAGATGGCGCCGTTGAGAGAAGTGGAGGGCGTCATGATGAAACAGAGCCCGTTGCCGCCGCCATTGCGAGGGTGAGGAACCATGGAGAATATGAAGCTTGTGCTGAATGAAATTACAGAGCCGTTTCTTGATTTCATGGCGACGGGGTTGGAATAATAAGCGCGGCCGACCAGTCTTTCCGAGTGATTGGTGAGGCGGAGTGCATTGGATTGGTGTATTGAGGCGTCTCCGATATTTGTAATTTTGCTTGTGGCGTTGAAATGGTCGAAGAGGAAATTGGTAATCTGGTTATCCTCCTCTGCCATTACAACAGAAAGAGAGGCCGCCAGTAGAAATATTGGCAGCCATGGCACCTGTAACTCCATCTTAGCCATTACATTGTATTGTGTGTATTTGCAAGAAGTAAAAGGGATGGAGGATTCAGAGAAATGGCATTCTTTGCTTGACTTGACTGTGAGTATCTGAATCTTTGAAGTGATTAGTCGTTGGTTTCAAAGAAATTACAAGAGAGAGAAATTGAGATGTTTTCAGTCATGCACGTTGTCATGTAATAATGGAATTTGATAACAACAAAACAAGGCAAACTATGTGGTTTTGCACCATCTTTAAAGGCAAATCTCCATGCTTGTGCATGCAATAATAGGTATCAGTCGCTAGAGTTTTCCTTGTGCGTGTGTATTTGATACCATCTCCTCAACATTACAAGTTCTTAACACTATCATATACATATTTGCTATATTGAATGATTTTCTTTCATCATGTTCATGCTTACGGACATGCCTATCACTTAGATGGGCAAGATGTTGTAGATGAGGGAGTCAGTGGATTTGATGCAACATCTTGGACATCCAAAAGTAAATAGTGAAGAGAATGAGTGCTTACCTACGGGAAAACATGAAGCCCCGCATTGAAGTGGGCAAGTCTCAAGTCAATTACACAACATATCCCATGAAGTTTGATGTTTCCTATTCTCGAGTCATGGCTCCTTACCATTTCATCACGTGATGGTATTTGCTTCTTTTTAAAAAGTAGTGTAGGTCATCAAAACAACCGAAGGAAACGTATTCAAGTTACCACCAACCAACAACACTACAAATTACAAGAGCAACAACAAAGTCACGGTGTCGACGCTTATCTAGAGGGCCATGAACATTTAACAAATATGGGCTCCTGCTTCTACTACACGTAGAGACTAAGCGCCTTCCAAGGGCAAACCTTACAACTTACCTTTGAAGGGGACGAGTCCCAAGTCGACTACGAGACACATTGCAAATGAATTTGGAGTCATTCATGCCTTCTATATGTGTTCTCATAAGAATGCTCTGAAATTTTTCCTTAAAATTGTAAAAACGTAAGTAGAACCTTGTTGCACACAAAATCCCCAATCTAACATGCAAAGGGTCCACATGGGGATGATGGAAGAATGCATGGGGTATATAGTGGTGTTATTTATAGCTTTTAGATGGTTAGCAATTAGCTATAAGTTTGGAGAATGAAACATAAAGGAGGAAAATTAAGTGTAAACACCTCCACGTGACATCAACAAAGGAAAATGAGCACTAAATCAGGAAAGATAACAAAAGGAGCGTTTCAAGGTGGAAGGAGGAATGAGGGACCCTTATGTGGGCCTTGTTTTGGTAAATGATAAGATCTCTAAAATCGCTTACAAGAGAGCCTCGATAACGATTATTAAGTTTGGTGGATCACAATGACACATATCGGTCATGGACATTTAAATAAGAAAGGTTCTTCATGTTTATGATATAGTTTTGGCTAGACATACACTTTTACACACTCTCCCATACCTTCCACACATCACATGTATTTTAAATATCAAATATTAACAACACAAAGGGTGCAATTATCCTCTACCTTAACTCAAGCGTTTAGCATCCAATGAGCAGATTACATTGACTAAGATGACGTAAGTTGGTGGAGTGGCATGTCTTCTCACCCGTGACTAATTTTTCCTTCAAAAAAATGGATGCAGCCTTGTCAATGTCATAGATGTTAGAGCACATGACTGTGAAAATAATTAGTGGGGCCCAAGAGAACCAAATCATTATGGAAAATACCGATATAGTCATTGGTCCAATCGGGAGGATGGTGTTGCAGCAGTCCGAAAAGGGCAGATGGAATCACACAAGAAAACAACATGAAGCAGAGATACCATCTCACAAGACAAATGGAGGACCTCAAATACATCCATGAGATGTTGTGAATGAGCTCACCAACATTCCCACCAAAATGCACAACCTTTTGCACAATGCATAGGCCTAATAGAAGAGGCAAAACAACGTCAAAAATGTCTAACTCCGAGATCTTCGCAAGCTATCAAGGGACCGTGATGAATTGTAATTGAGGGGGTAAGCCTTAAGCCTTTGACCCTAACATCCACATTCTCCCTAGCCTTGAAGGCTTTGTAGAGTCTCCTTCACCGCTACCTACATATTGGAATCTTGCATATGTTTGAGTCCAACACATTTTTTCCCTTGTCCACCATGCTCTCCGGCTCATTGTTGGCCTCCATCCCATCCTATTTGTTAAGAGATAACTATACACACCCAATTTTTCACGTGCTACATTGTCGGAACAGGTAAAATCCCCAATGATGATAAACTATCAATTCCAATGATGTTTAAGTCCAATTCCTCGTTTGCAACATGTTTTGTATCTTACTTGTCCTTTTCCTAGCTTTCCTTGCTTTCCTTTATCATTTTTATAGCTTTTCCTTGGCCTTCTTGCTTTAAGTGACGAAACTCGTCTTTGGCGATTACACAACCACCCCGCCGATCTGCCCGAGCGACAAGTAACACAACCTTTGCGGTGGTTACACAACCGTCATGACGGTTGTGTAAGTTTCGATCTACGCAGACCAATGGTTTCATGTGTTTTCTCCCAAGCCTTTTCCAACGTGTTTTGACGCGTGTCACCTTCTTCAAACTCATTTTTAGTGCACATTTCTTAACAAAATTGGCTTTTCTTATTCCTTTTAGATGTGTATAAACTTCTTCTTCCCTTCCTCGCTATTATTTGTGAGCTAACCAATCCTTATTTGAGTGATGTGGCATTCCTTGGCTACCAAGTGGGTTGGACCACTTCTCTGCCTATTTTCTATAAGAGTCAAGCTTATTCTCGAAGCATTGGTTGGAGTTCATTGTTTTGGAATTATATCGTTATGTTGTCGTAATCCTACCAAGAAGCACACAAGCAAATAGAGATCTCTTGCCTTGTTACTCTCTTTCCTACTTTGTTACTGTGATCGCTGCTTTGAAACCAGCTAGCTCCAACACTCTCTCATTCTTTCCACACATTTTCAGCATAGTTCCCTAGACACATTTGAACATTCATTAGAAGAAGAAGCTGAGGGGACATTAAAAGCATTTTCAGTACTAGATTTGTCTCAGTATCACATTCCCAAGTTGGACATGTTGTTAAATTCCTAGAGTTTTCTTTCATTTGCTTAGATAGATTCAAAGATACATTTGTTCAAGAAAATATAATTACAGTAGAATTTATGGTAGCTTCTTTTGCAAAGCATCCATTGAGAACTTCTTCTCGCCTAATCCTGTGTATTTGTCTACGGATGATCTTCGGAGGAATTTCTTGCCACATTTTTGTTAATCATCCACAATTCATTTACCTATAGTTTGCATTTCTTCATTTAGAAAGATTTTGTTTTTCTTGGGAAGTTTCGGGGAAGAATTGCTTCGAGAAGCATTTCATTCTTCCCATGATTCCGAGGTAGAGTGAGAAGAGGCAACATCCAAAATTATAAGTTATGAAAAGCATTTGTTTTATTAGATTAGAGTAAATCCTCTGCAGTAGGGAAATAGCCACATCCGGCTATTTCACTATTTAGTTTAATTTTCTTAGAGTAGAAGTGATTTCATTTAATTAGAAGAAGTCAAATTGTCTATGCATATTTCTTCTGTTTTCCAGCAAACATGAAAATTAAAAAATATTAGATTAGATTAATTAGTTTTCTTTTATTTGTTTTATTCCCTTTATTTAAAATCATTTGAAAAGCACAAAAACAAATAGAGTAAGTTTGCTTCCTTTGTTTTAATCAAATAGCTTTCATTTGTTAAATTTTAACTAGTTACACATCCACATAACTATCCAATGCCCTAGGCAACCCAGAGATTAAGTGTGTGATCCAACAATACCACAACCAAACCTAGCTCCACAGTTGGTAGACATTGACCAAGGCGTTTGGTCAATGTTTCCTCTTACACCTCCATGACCTTGTCTGGAGACTTCTATGAGGAAAACACATGATAACTTCCACGTATTCCACAGCTAGTTCAGAGAGTGTTTGGTGAAATTAAAATTGATAGACTCCATCATATGTCCATTATCCTCGACTGTTCCATTTCTCCGCCCATGTTAGAGAGGTCTTCATTTCCTTAGACGAGCAAATTCCCATAGTGCATGTAGAAGACATTTGATTGCCTTGATTACTTATTAGCCATTTTCTCCCTTTTAGTGTATTCCTCTTGTTCGCCCTAGTTATCCATTCCATAGTCATATTTTCATATCATATCAATTGTCCCGGCATGACCTCGGGAGGTCGAGTGCATCCTAGGATCAATATTAGCACAAAATTGGTGAACCCAACGTGAAGGACTAGTTCATTTTTGTTTCCTCTTTTCTTTCTTTCTTTCATCCATTCTTCTCCTCTCCCATTATTTTGTGGGTGTTTATACACCCCCGAATATGTTGGCTCAGGAATACGACAAGACTATTTTGGGTCTTGAAGCGTATTATTACCAGATGGGAATGCAATAGTCACCTTCACTATCAGGGTGGGCTGATAATTACTCATCCAATTTACCTTCACCTCGCACTCCTCTTCCTGAAGGCGCCAACAACGGCTCATCAGTTAGGATTGAGGAAATTGATCAACCAAGCTATAGCCCACAACTAGGGTTCTCTAATTCCAATAATATGACTTTCAGAGAGAGGCCACCAGTAGAAATATTGGCAGCCATGGCACATGTAACTCCATATTAGCCATTACATTGTATTATGTGCATTTGCAAGAAGTAAAAGAGATGGTCTATTTTTTTAAAGGGAGGATTCAAAAAATTTCCTTCTTTACTTGACTTGACTGTGACTAGTTATGAGCATCTAAATCTTTGAAGTGATTAGTCGTTGGTTTTAAAGAAAATTACAAGAAAGCAAAAAGTTGAGCTATTTTCAGTCATGGTGTTTCGCACGTTACGTTGTCGGTGGTAGACTAAATGGCAAAGGCATGCACACATGAAATTTATGCATCTCTATGCATGAGTCCAGTGTAAGAGGTCACACTTATTGGCACATTTTTTCCAATGTATGAGTTTGACAAATAGATGTTGCATCTTGTTCCTAGTTGACTTTGTTGGTAAGAATGTGGAAAATGTGTTTGGAAATTTTCAACAAAATCCTAGAAATTGCAACTAAATGGAAAATATGTTTAATGTGCTTTTCAATAGAATCCCAAAACTTGCAATTAAATAGAAAATATATTTTTTTAAAAATTTGTTTTTATGGAAAATTTGTTTAATATGTTTTTCAACAAAATCACATAAATTGCAGCTAAATGGAAAATAGAAATTGTGTTTTTTTATGAAAAGGGGTCTTATATTATATTAATGTAATAAGATACAAGTTAGCTTTCAACAAAAAAGTGGGTGATATGAGAGCACTCGAAAACCACGAACAAGCTAGGTCAAGCCTAGAACAAAAAAGTCAAACTAGACGCGTACTCTAGGAGAGTACAACAAAACAAAAGGCATCGCCCAAAATAACAAAAAAGACTCTATCGGGCAACAACAAGAAACATGCGAGGTGGGTGGATCCCGATCATCCAACCACCCCGAACCAAGAAAGTCTTTGCAATGTTTGGAATCTCCTACTAGTAGCAAGTTCTTCCTCCAGGTCTGTTTCCCCATGCGTAAGAATGGTGAGGCTGAGGTGAGGGAATGTTTCGAGAGAAGATGGCGAGGTGGCAGTGGGTGCAAAGTAGCCTAGTGTGAAGCAGTGGAAGAAGGAGAGCCCCATCCCTGTTGTTGAGCCGACGAATGTGGCGAAGAGTCCCACCCATGCTGCCGAGGTGACGATCCCCATCCCTGCTAGCAAGACGATGAATGCAACAGGGAGCCCTGGTTCCGGTGGAAAACAGGTGAATGACTATGCCGATGTAATGGCCCTGAAGAGTGGCGGGTATGACTAAAAGCATGGTGCTAATATTGGCTACACTCGCCACCATGGGTTGAAGGCGAGGAGCACTGGTGGGAGACGGAGGCACTCGGGAAATGTTGCATGGGGATTCCCCCAGTGGCATAGCAAGGTCTGGAGGTGGTCCACCTCTAGCACCACCTTGTTTTCTTGAAATTGAATCTGCAGAAGTAAATTGGAGATCACCATAGATTTATTATAAATCGAGAAAGATTGATCAACTGCAGAATTAGAAAAGAAAAAAGCATTTCTTTCTTTCCATTTCCAAACTAGAATCTCCCCTCTGAAAACATGCCAAATCTGGGTGAACATAGGCAAAATTTTGGGATTATCTCCCAAGAGGATATGTTGCCAAGTAAAACAGTGGGGCCATGAGTGAAAAAAAAAGAATGGATCAAGTTCTAGGCAATTTGAGCTTTGGGACAGAACTAGAAGACATGCAAAAGTGTTTCCAAATGCCCATAGAAGGGGTAGTTGGGAGTGAGAATCCCAATTTGAACAAGATGAGCCCCGATAGGAAGGCCTTGGTGTAGAATACACCAAATAAACTGAGTAATTTTGGGCTCCATTGTGACAACCCGGTGGGACATCTGCCAGCTCTTGCGCAAGGTAGGGAGATGTGCCCCATAAGACCTTGGTCACATGTCCCCGACTCGAGTGGTCCTCGGTGGACGTGTAAATCCACCCTTAAGTGCCATGGTTGTATCGGGCACTATCAGGCCGGTCTTTTGGTGCAACGGAAACCACTCTTGGTATCAGAGAAGAGGTCTCGAGGTCGAGCTCGCGGAGCGTGGTGGGCTGGAACCGGTGGGACATCCACCAGCTCTTACACAAGATAGGGAGATGTGCCCCATAAGACCTTGGCCATGTGTCCCCGACTCGAGTGGTCCTCCGATGAACATGTAAATCCACCCTTAAGTGTCACGGTTGTATCAGCCTTTGTCGGGTTGGTCTTTTGGTGCAACGGAAACCGCTCTTGGTATAAGAGCAGAGATCTCGAGGTCGAGCCTTGCGGAGCATGGTGGGCTATGATGTCCCTGTGGGACATCTGCCAGCTCTTGCGCAAGGTAGGGAGATGTGCCCCATAAGACCTTGGTAACATGTCCCCAACTCGAGCAGTCCTCTGATGGACATGTAAATCCACCCTTAAGTGCCACGATTGTATCGGGCACTATCAGGCCAGTCTTTTGGTGCAATGACAATCGCTCTATCAAGTCAGTCTTTTGGTGCAACAGAAATTGCTCTAGAAATGGCAACCACTCTAGAGTGGTTACCGTTGCACCAAAATACTGGCCTGATAGTGCCCGATACAACCATGGCACTTAAGGGTGGATTTACACATCCACCGGAGGACCGCTCGAGTCGGGGACACGTGGCCAAGGTCTTATGGGGCACATCTCCCTAGAGCGGTTTCCGTTACACCAAAAGACCAGCCTAGAGACCTATGCTCTAATACCAAGAGTGGTTATCATTACACCAAAAGGCGGCCGATAGTAACCGATACAACTGTGGCACTTAAGGGTGGATTTACACGTCCACCGGAGGACCGCTCGAGCAGAGTGGTTGCTATTACACCAAAAGAGACGAGACGATAGTGCCCGATACAACCATGGCACTTAAGGGTGGATTTACATGTCCACCGGAGGACCGCTCAAGTCGGGGACACATGGCCAAGGTCTTACAGGGCACATCTCCCTACCTTGCACAAGAGGTGGCAGATGTCCCGCTTGGACATCATAGCCCACCACACTCTGCGGGGCTCGACCTCGAGACCTCTACTCTGATACCAAGAGTAGTTGTCGTTGCACCAAAAGACCAGCCTGACAGTTCCCGATACAACCGTGGCACTTAAGGGTGGATTTACATGTCCACCGGAGGACCACTCAAGTCGGGGACATGTGGCCAAGGTCTTACGAGGCACATCTCCCTAGAGTGGTTTCTGTTGCACCAAAAGACCAGCCTGGAGACCTTTGCTCTGTTGCAAGAGAGGTTTCCATTGCACCAAAATATTGGCCGATACTACCTAATACAACCATGGAACTTAAGGGTGGATTTACACGTCCACCGGAGGAGGATTTACACGTCCACCGGAGGACCACTCGAGTAGAGCAATTTCCATTGCACCAAAAGACCGGCCTGATAGTGCCCGATACAACCGTGGCACTTAAGGGTGGATTTACATGTCCACCGGAGGACCGCTCGAGTCGGGGACATGTGGCCAAGGACTTACGGGGCACATCTCCCTACCTTGCGCAAGAGCTGGCGGATGTCCCACCGAGACATCACAGCCCACCACGCTCCATGGGGCTCGACCTCGAGACCTCTGCTCTGATACCAAGAGCGGTTACCGTTGCACCAAAGACCGGCCTGATAATGCCCGCTACAATTGTGGCATTTAAGGGTGGATTTAAACATCCACCGAGAGGACCACTCGAGTCGAGGACACGTGGCCAAGGTCTTACGGGGCACATCTCCCTACCTTGCAAAAGAGTTGGTGGATGTCCGATCGGGACATCACATCCACACATATATTCCAAACAGTCTCAAATCATCTACCTCAAGTAGACAGAGTGGCGTGAATTCCCCAATGAGTATTAAATTTGTCCACCGTTGGCGAATGGGGTGAGAGCCATCGATAGCCTTTGTTGGCTTTGTAGTTACAGAAAGGAGTATCAACATACCACTTCCAATCTGTCCACCATCGGCGAGAGGAATGCACAACAATCTTATGCAACATGTGATCAGGAACCAAATTCATTAGAGTATTGAAGGTATCTTGATCTTCATTGAAAATCTGAAACAAAGCTTTAAAATCTGGCCAAGATAACCAGGATTGAGTTTTCTTGCAAAAGAAGTCCTCGATGGTGTGAATTTCACGCTTGAAGAATTTGAGCACGGAGATTCCTGGGACCTCTGCTAAGCATTGATCTTGGGATTGAAAAATTGACGACCACTAGAGAGATTGTTGGTTGAGAGAAATCCCATTAAGAAAGCCATCCTCTTTCTATAAAATCTGGGGTTTGACATATTCCCATGCTTTCTAGATACTTTTAAGCACAAAGGTGCCAACAATTTTAGCAAGCACATGAGTGATGAGAAAATTCACAAACCTTAAGCCTTTCCATGTAGGAGGCCATAAGGAGAGCCTTGTGCAATGCCATGTCATATGAGAATTTTCCAAGTTTCTTGGCTAGTAATGCTTCGATAATCTACTTAGCTTAGAGAGCTTTCCCTTGGTGTTGAATGTGAATAAGCCTTAGGCTTCCAGAATTGCGAGGCAGATAACATATTTCCTAGGCTACTTGATGAAAACCTTTTCCAATAGAAGCATTAGCCCATATGAAGGCTTTGAACAATTTTTCAAGCTTCGAATGGCAGCTTTGGAAGGAACCCAAAAAAGTAAACATGGGTTGCAACAAGAAATTTTGAGCAGATTTGGAATTTTCTAGCCAGAGATAAAGGCCTAGTAATCCAATAGTCCAGATTTTTTCACCACCCGTTGAATGACATAATGTCATAGTTCAGCCAGGGAGGCTTGAAAATTAAAAGGAATACCTAAAATTTTGAAAATATCACCATGTTTGAATTTTCCAAACAAATGTGGCAAGCCAATCCGGCACAGGAAGCAAAGATTGTCGGTAACATTGGGTTTTTCGCCATTGAATGGATGAGCCAGAAGCTAGGCGAAAGTATCCAAACATTACATAGCATTGCAAATGTTGGATTTATCCTCGATAAGCGTGAGGAAGGAATCGTCTGCAAAATTCCCATTGAGAAGCCGAGACTTGAGCTCATCAGCAACAACATTCCGTAAATTGTGTTTTTCATTTCAACATAATCCCGAAATCACAACTAAATGAAAAATGGGAAATGTCTTTTCAATAGGTTCAAATCCATAAATTGCAACTAAATGGAAAATGTGTTTTTCAAAGAATCCCATAAATCACGAAAAAATGGAAAAGGAAAATGGAAAATGTGTTTTTCAACGGGTTTGAATCTAGAAATCATAGCTAAATGGAAAATGTATTATTCAACATAATCCTAGAAATCACAACTAAGTGGAAAATGTGTTTTTCAACAAGTTCGAATCCTTCAAATCACAACAAAACGGAAAATGTGTTTGTGGAAAATGTTTCAACAGGTCTGAATCCAGAAATTTCAGCTAAATGGAAAACATGTTTTTCAATAGAATCCCGAAATCACAACTAAATGGAAAATGTGTTTTAAAACATGTTTGAATCCTAGAAATCGCAGCTAAATGGAAAATGTGTCAACAGGTTCAAATCCAAAAATCACAACTAAATGGAAAATGTATTTTTCAACAGAATCCCAAAATCGTAGCTAAATGGAAAATGTGTTTTTCAACATATTTGAATTCTAGAAATCGCGGCTAAATAAAAAATGTGTTCTTCAATGGAATCCCATAATTTGTAACTAAATGGAAAATGTGTTTTTCAACAGGTTCGAATCCTAGAAATCACAGCTAAATGGAAAATGTGTTTTTCAACTGAATCCCAGAAATCACAACTAAATGGAAAATGTGTTTTTCAACATATTTGAATCCTAGAAATCACAACTAAATGGAAAATGTGTTTAATGTGTTTTTCAACAGAATCTCAAAAATTGCAGCTAAATGGAAAATACAAAATGTGGTTTTCATTTCAACATAATCCCAAAATCACGGCTAAATGGAAAATACATTTTTCAATAGAACCCCAGAAATCATAGCAAAATCAAAAAGGAAAATGGAAAATGTGTTTTTCAACAGGTTTGAATCTAGAAATCGTAGCTAAATGGAAAATGTATTATTCAACAAACTCCCAGAAATCACAGCTAAATGGAAAATGTATTTTTCAACAAGTTTGAATCCTTCAAATTGCAGCTAAATGGAAATGTGTCAACAGGTTCGAATCCAAAAATTGCAACTAAATGGAAAATATGTTTTTCATTAGAATCCTAGAAATCACAACTAAATGGAAAATGTGTTTTTCAACATGTTCGAATCCTATAAATCACAACTAAATGGAAAATGTGTTTTTGGAAAATGTTTCAATGGGTTCAAATCCAGAAATCGCAAATAAATGGAAAATGTGTTTTTCAACAAGAACCCAAAAATCATAGCTAAATGGAAAATGTGTTTTTCAACAGATTCCATTTCTAGAAATTACAGCTAAATAGAAAATGTGTTTTTAAATAGAACCCCATAATTCAAAGCTAAATGGAAGATGTGTTTTTCAATGAGTTCGAATCCTAAAAATCAAACTAAACAAAAGTGCGTTTTTAGAAATTGTGTTTTTCAATGAGAATTCCAGAAATCATAGCTAAATGGAAAATATGTTTTTCAACAAATTTAAATCCTATAAATCATAGCTAAATAAAAATGTGTTTTTAACGATGGTTTGAATCCGAAATCACGGCTAAACGGAAATGCATTTTTCAACAATTTTTTTTTTTAAAACTAAGTAAATGCGTGTAAGACACATATGCATGGGATGGGTGCATGATGGTTTTATGGGCATAGGTGCATTATATCTGGAGAATATCCCTTGTCGACTAAATAATCCTTGTACCTTTCATTTGTGTCTGATTTAACACAAATGAGCCAGAACATATATTGTCCCCATGTTAAAAGACCATGCCCTTTTTTCCTTTTTAAGAAGAAATCGCATGTGAATTTTGCGATGGAGACGCTAAAGGGGATTCATTGAAAAAATTAAACTTTAAAGATTAAAATATTGGAATCGGAAAAATGTTGGGGGGTATATGCGAAACTATCTGTTCTTCCAAATAGACACATATAAGCCACATGTTATATATTTCAATCGTTAGAAGGAGAACAAGGGTGTGGTGTAGAAATTGTTGAAGCAATGTACTTTAGAGATATCTTTAGAAGCAAGGCCCTATCTATCATTACTCGTAATGTTGATAGTTGTTTCTTGCAATTTTATCCCTTGTGTTTTCTGGATAGTCAAAATGCCCAACAATTGTAGGGTAACTTGGTTATGCGGGCCGAATGAGCCTATTCATATGTTAATGCAAAATGGAGAAGGTTGGAAACCGATGTAATGGTGCTTAGAAGTTGGGGATGAGCCGCATAAATCTTCTTCTCGGTGTTCCCTCCTTTGCAAATGATGGAATCTTGAGGGAGTTGAAGGAAGAAGAGGTGATGTGGATAGTCCGAGCACACAACCATTTTAGGGGATTTTGGTTGCGCATGTGGGAGGATATTTTAGAGGTATGAACATGTGGAGGGGACCTAACATTCCATGTTGAGTCATTGTAGTAATTGATTTTGATAACAACAAAACAAGGCAGACCAAGTGGTTTTACACCATCTTTAAAGGCCAATCTCCATGCTTTTGCATTCAATAATAGGTATCATTTGCTAGATTTTTACGTATGCATGTGTATTTGATCTTTTGCCTCCTCAACATTATAGGTTCTTAGCTCTATCATATATATATATATATATATATATATATATATATATATATATTGAGTGATTTTCTTTCATCATGTTCATGCTTTTTGACATGCCTATCACTTAGATGAGAAAGATGTTGCAGATGAGGGAGTAAGTGGAATTGATCCAACATCTTGGACATCCAAAAGTAAACGGTGAAGAGGATAAGTGTTTTCCTAGGGGAAAACATGAAACCTCACACCAAAGTGGGTAAGTCTCAAGTCGATTACACAACATATCACATGAATTTTGATGTTTCCTTTGCTCAAGTGATGGCTCCTTACCATTTCATCATGTGATGGTTTTTTCTTCTTTTGAAAAAGTAGTGAAGGTCATCAAAATAACTAGAGCAAGCGCATTCAAGTTAGCAGACATCCAACAACACTACAAATTGTAATAGTAAAAACAATATCACAGCAGTGATTCTTATCTAGAGGGATAGTGAACATTTAAAAATCTAGGCTCTTGTTTCTGCTACATGCAGATACTTAATGCTTTCTTAAGGTAAACCAAGCAACTTGTACTGAAGGGGGCAAGTCCCATGTTGACTAGGAGACACATTACACATGAATTTGGAATCGTCCATGCCTTGTATACGTGTTCTCATAAGAAAACTCTAAAAAAATTCCTAGAAATTGTAAAAAGGTTTGTAAAACCTTATTGCACTCAAAATCCCGATCTAACATGCAAAGGGTCCACGTGGGGATGATGGAAGAATGCATAAGTATATAGTATAATTATATGGTTAACAATTAGCTAGAAGCTTGAAGAATGAAACATAAAGGTGGAAAAAGAAGTGTAAACACCTCTATGTGGCATCCACAAAGCCAAATGAGCACCAAATTGGGAAAGATAACAAAAGGTGCATTTCAAGGTGGAAGGAGGAATGTGTGACCCTTTTTAGGCCATGCTATCCTAAATGATAAGATCTCTAAATTGTTGACGAGAGATCCTCGATAATGACCATTAATTCTAGTGGATCACAATTACACATACCGGTCATGGACATTTAAATAAGAAAGATTCTTCCTATTTTTGATATAGTTTTGGCTATACATATAATTTTACACACTCTCCCATACCTTCCACATGCCACTGGATTAATCCTCCATCCAATGCGGGTCATAAATGGACCTTGACAACATCAAACTACTTTACCAGGTGGACAAAGGCCATACTGCTCAAGGAGGCTACTGAATCAATCATCCTTAATTTTCTAGAAGATGTTGTAACAAGGTTTGGGATTCCCCAAACCATAATTTTAGATAATGTTAAATATTTCTCAGGCTTTAAGATCTTTGATTGGGCTCTAAGACATGGAGTTTAGTTGAAGACTTCCTCCAACTACTACCCATAAGGCAATGGCTTGGCGACATCCACTAACAAGAACTTGATCATGATCATGAAATGAACTATCGAGATAAATAAAAGGCAATGGCATACTAAAGTAAAGAATGCTCTTTGGTCTGATAGAATTACTCCAAAAAGAGCAATTAGCAGTTATTCATTTGTCCTTGTCTATGACGGAAAATCCAGGATCCCATTATCCCTTGAATTACCCACATTAGAGTTGGCTCAACAATTGGAATTGGAAGGTGTAGATCAAAGAGATATTAGAATGGTAGAATTGATTGAGCTCAAATAATTAATACAATCCATCATGATCAAGTTAGAGAAGCACTAGTTGTCAACCAAATAGTGGTTTGACAAGAAATCTAAGCCACACGATTTTGATGCGGGTGATGTAGTTCTCAAGTGGGACACAAACAGAGCCAAATTAGGGTGGCACTCCAAATTTGATGAACTTTAGAGTGGGCCATACATCATCACTTCATGCAAAGAGGACAACTCTTTCAATTTTTCTAACCTTGATGAAGAAGCATTGCAAATCCCAGTCAATGGGATTCATATTAAACATTTCCATTAAGTTTGTATATTATATATTATAAATACTTTTTTTTTTTTGTGTTTTGTTGGTAGAGGTCCCCTCCTTTTTGTGTTTTGACCACTGATCAAGTGTCTCTTCCTCAATCCTTGTGGTGGTCATATTTTTTGTAATAAGTGCATATGCATTCTCTTCATGTTTCACTTGAAACAAGTATGATCTTCCCTTTTGTACATAGTTGTTAGAAGCCCATCGCAGTTAGACACAACTAGATCCATTTCCTCTCCACTCTATGGTGTAATTATAGAAGACTTGTAGTAGTTGCATGATCATTCATCAAAGCTCCAAGGATAATTTAAAGATAGAGTTTCAGAGTTTTCTTAAACAGGTGCTAAATGTAGGTTTTCATCCAAATTCAGGGATCTATTTCAATTGCAAAGGACCAAATTTATATTATACTTGATTTCATGCCTAATAGATCACTCAAGACTACTCGGTCACCATCATCTAGCGAGAAAGATGTCGTTTGGAAGTCATCAAACTGATTTCCAAAATTTCCCCTTAGTCAATTTTGAACAACTTATTCAAAACATCACTTAAGCGGCTTTTGTTCAAGAAATTTGTAGAACACTGGAAATTAGTGTTCCACAGAATGTAATTATGTGGTATTCCATAGGTTCTCCTAATCCATGGAACATAGGAATAAAGGATTTCACAGAATCATGGTGTCGCAGAAATTGGTCATTTCCGCGGGTTCATCCTAACCTGCAAAACAGAGAAAATGGAAGGTCGCGACACAAGTGAGAAGTGTCATTAAAGCCCAAGATGGAAGAGAAGTGGAAAATGGCTAAGTCCAAAGGCTGAGAACATTCCCAATGTTCCGTGGAATGAAGAAGTCTTGTGGGAGCATGTGAGACCAAAAACTACAACAAAGCCACTTAATATCCAAATGTTGTGGATTTCTCAATCCATGGAGGTAAATAGATCCATAGAACACAACTAGAACATTATATTTCCACCATAAGTGTAGAAGTCGTGCATGTTTTAGTTTATTCATGACATTTGACACTATTTCAACTACCCATATTTAATGAAGTATGGTGTTGTCCTGCAAAATCTAATAGTGTTTGATTGATTCAAAGGCACCCATGCATGTACTATAAGTCAACATTGTAAGATATTATAGCATCCATACATGTTCAACAAGTTTTTAGTGATTCTTACTCCATCATGTGGTGGTCATCCTTTCCCTCTTCTCTTTCTCTCTCTTCCTCAAAAAATTCTATAAATGTAAGTGCTCACACACATTGTAGGGTTTTTTTCCTATTTCTTCCTTTGCATATATTGGCTCTTCACTCACGTGAACTCGAAATTTCATTCTTTCGACCTCAACAAATTGAGAATGGATGTTATCTTTCCTTGACCCTATTTGTAAATTACTAAGCATCGATTAATACAAGTGTGGCTTCTTTCTTTCCTTCAAATGTTTTGTGTTTTGTGTGAATATCTCTTCCCTCTTGTGTATTTCACATTCTTTCCAATTTATTGTATTAGAGTTGTGTGCATTCTTCTTGACCTTTATTCAAAAACTCGCATTTGTATCTTTTAGAACTAGAGAAGTACCGCATTTTAGTTTGGTGCATCACCTCCCTTTTGTTTTCAGTTTTCCTCTCCTCTTAACTTTGTCTCCTTTGAATTTTTAACTTAGGTTAGATAGTTTAGAGTATAAATCTAGTATAGGATTAGTTGCAACGAACTAGGGTGAAGGGAATAATCCCTTACATCGGAGAAATATCATGAGTAACCTAGAAACTCATGTTCTAAAATAATTTCACCGAAATATTGAACCCAGTTTCAAAAAGGGTGTAAATTTCGGTGACAATGATAAAACTTGTACAAGCGTTGATGGCATCTAGAGAGAAAATGCAAGTGTAGATTGGATCAGCTATGTAGTAGGGTTCTGCAAAGGGGCCGATGGTGTTTGAAAAATCAATTTCACCTAGTTTGAATCGAGTAAGATTCATGTAGGGTTCACCGAGTGTATGGGTAAAAGAGAGGTTCCCAACTAGGTTCTCAAATAAAGGGATCCAATCTAAGATCAGCCACACCGTGTAGATACAAAGGTGCTCAAGGAGTGTTAATGTCGTAAATCTAGAGGAAACTAGTCCTAACCCTAGGATATATATGTTTTCGATTCCTACAACCAAGATAAAGATAGTTATCCTAATATGATTATGAAATATAGGATATATAACCAAGGGGTGGATAAAGTTAAGGGTCGTACTAACAATAAGACAATCTAATTAATCAAATAAAATCTACATCTACTTTAATCTATAACAACGAATGACCAAAAATAATAAACATGGACATCCATACAAAATAAAAGACTAAACAAAGTTAGAAATACTTTTTCCTCGTAGTATGCATATGACCACTTATGCATAATCCTCCCCAAAATCAAAAACACCGAGAGAATCCCTATAGGTGGAGAAAGGAAAGCTCAACAAGAAGATCTCTAGTTCTAACTCACTATGGTGACATAAATGCAATCTAGACCTATACTAACATTTTCATGGGCTTTAGGGAAAGAGATTTGCAAGAAATAAAACTATACTAGGGATGGTGATGCACCAAATAAAGGGTGTTGCTAGACTTTGGGAAGGTTGTTTTGAAGAGGGTGTTGTGCACCACAATCAACTTCACCTACTACAACTTAGAAAGGGTAAACAAAATACCACAAACTAAGAAGCATGTGTTCCCTTTGTTAAACTCAACTAGACAAAAACAATATTTCAGTCTTCCAGTGAAGAAGGATGAAATTGAGAAGGGTGAACAAAACACCACAACTCAACTGCATGCACTCCACCACTTGATAAGCACAAAACTCCAAGAACCTACTAATAGAAACTTAAACTTGCACAAGTGTACCTGTAAGCATGAGAAAGGCACAAAGAAGTATAGAATGATGAAAGGACTAATAAGTAGTCACAAAACACACACTTTTATTACTTCAACAATGTGCACAATGCATCATTACATTTAGAAGAGGAAATGGTTTCCATTACAGTCTTGGAAAGGAGGCTTGAAAGTTCCCCAATCCACAAAGCTAACTTGTAGAAGAGAGAGGATTCTTGAAAAATATGCACTTGTCTAAGATGTCTAACTTGTCCAACTTGTGTCACACATCTAAGTTCTACCAATGTGTAACCCCTTGGAATGAGCTTCCAACTTACATTTATAGAAGAATTTTGTGAGAGAGAGAGAGAAAAGTCATAAATTCCTTCCTAAAATGAAGGCACATGATGGTCATCATTAATTACAAAGTTGGTTGAACCACTTAAGAACCTTCCATCATGTGTCATTAATGAAAGGTTTGAATTTATCTTCTCATTTAATTAAAATAATATTTAAATAAAATATTTTAATAATAATAAAAATATCATTATTAAAATATTTTAATAAAAAATAATTAATTTAAAATATTTAAATAAAAAATTAATTAATAATTAAGTGGGACCCCTTAAAGATTGGTTTGCATTGAAAAGGGGGGGCTCCATGAGAAAAAAAGCCAACCAACTCTGGTGGTTGGCTTTCACCGAGCTCAACTCACTCAGTTCAGTTGGTCTCATGAGTCGTTCCTTCACATTTCAGGAGCTCCATCAATCATGTCATCAATCAACTATCATCCTTCCATCCACTTCATTCTTCTCCTTCTCTCACATCAACTCCATTGATGATCCTCTTTTTTTCTGACCATCCATGCTCACCTTCTCAATCTCCAGAGCTTTCCATGAGCCTTCACGATTCAATTTGACTCACTTTGACTCTCATCAAATTATTCTGATCTTAATCGATTTTCAAGCTTTCATCTCATCTCACCATGAATCATTTCATTGATTTTGAGCTTGATCATTTGATGGCTCAAACTCAAATTCCATCACCTCATCACATCACACTTCATGATTTTGATCATCATTCTCTTCAAGACTCATTCTCTTGACTGGTTCATCTTGACTTCATCTTCGATGATAACTTTCATCAACTCATTCTCACTTCTAATCTCTCCTTCAATTTGAGCTTCACTTTTTCATCTTTGACTCAACTTACTCCAGTTGAAATTTCAACTCAAGCTTTCTTCCTCTGCACTTATCATCTCTTTCTTCATCTCATCTCAATGAATTCTTCACTTTCACTCATCATGAACTCTCACTCCTCTTGAGCCTCATTTCATCTCATGAGCTTCATCATCTCTATCCATGAGCTCCATCATCCATTCTTTGAAATCACTTTTCACAGCTTTCTCCATTGACAACCTCATTCTGATCTCACATTCATCACTCTCCCTCTTTCTCACTTCTTGAGCACTCACCATGAGCATCTCACTTGAAACTCATCTACTTGATCAATCTTTCAAACTCATTCTCATCATACATCAACATGAACTTCCAATCATCTCATGACTCTAAAGCTTTTGAATCTTATTTTCATGCATTTCATGATCAACTCATCTGAGCCAAAACTGAACCCTTCCATAGCTGATCTTTTTCATCTAATCATTTTCAATCTCTCTCATCATCACTCTATGATCACTCAACCTTATGAATTCATCCAAATTTGATCTTCTCACATGATCAATCATTGATCATTTGAGCTCATTCATCAATTCATCAACTCAAATCAACTGATCATCTTCACATTCCAGTTTGATCACTCATTCATTTGATCACCCCAAACTCAACTCATCATCATTGAGCCTTCATCACATTCTGATTAATCCCTTTGAACTCATTCCATCAAGCTCTCATCTCATCATGAATTCATTCATCCTGACTCTCATCATCAATCTCATTTCAATCATGATCTTCATGATGATGATCATTTTCCTCATTCACTTCAAATACACTTGCCATCATCATCACTTCAACTTTGACCATCCATAAACTTTATCATCCATCCTCCAATTGCTCCATCCTTTCCACTCGTACCATTTATGTTTACTCATCACTCACTCCAACTCACTCATGAACTCAAGATTGAACTCTAACTCACTTTCAGCTCAATCATCTTCACAATCATGTCAACTCAAATCATCATCATCAATCAATCATCCTTGATCTGAATTTCCACTTCATCATTTTTTTCTTTTGAAATCTTTTCACCATCTCTCATATTTTCATTCATTCAATGTCATTTGATTCTCAAATTTCTCTCCATCTTGAAATTCTCATGAATCATTCATGATCTCATCCACATCTTAAATTTCATCATCATTATTTAGCTTTTAATCCATCATTGACTTCAAATTTGATTTTGATTCTCCACTCATTCAGATACCATCTTCACATGACTCAATCACTCCCTTGACAACATGACTTGAAATCATTCTACCAATTCATTATATCATGAAATCCACCTTCTTGATTCCACAATCTTCATAACTTATGACTCATCATCTTGACGATAATCATTTTTCATCTTCAATTTCAACGATTTCCCTCTCAAATTCATTCATCATCCATTCATAAATTTCATCATTTCTTGATCATCATGCTATTCTCATGACTAACCAAATATCTCCTCATTCACATGATGACCAAATCTTGACTCCTTCATTCATTAATCCACTAATGCATCTTCTTTTCCTTTCTTCATTTTCATTCATTGAATCAATGACATTTTGAACTCATCCATCCGATTCAAATTTCAAATCTTTTCACATTCAATTTGAGCATTAATCATCATGATCTCATCATCTCACCATCAACCTTTTTAATGAATCATCTCAACATTGACTCCATACTGATCTAGACTCATTTCTCATTCTGATTTTTAGAACTTCAACTCTTTTTCATGCTTCACTCACTCATTTCACTTCAAATCAACTCTAAAGTCTACCATTCTATCTTCATGATCATTTCCATTTCATCAATCATTGATCTAACTTTCATGACTCATCTTAATCATCACTCTTTCAAACATTCTTGATGGTCCAATTATGAAATTCTCTATCAAATGATCTCATGAATCATCTTTCAAATTCCATCTTTCAATACTCATCAAATTCATTCAATGACCTTCATTCAGATTTGATCTGAATGATTTGATTCATCGACTTTCATCTTTCTCATAAATTTCTCAGCTCAATTGATTGAATCCATCTTCTTACTTCATGAATCATGCTCATCTAAACTCATGAATCATATCATTATGCCATGATCAATGACTCAACTCATTTCCATGATGCTCAACTCATGATTCTCAATCTCATTTTCAACATCTCTCATTACTTGAAATTTGCTAGCTCAGAAATTCTCACTTCATTCAATGATCTCAATTTCACCTGACTGAGTTTCAAGCTCATTGATTTTTCAGATCTCTCGAGCTCAAGTTCATAACTCATCACTAATCTCCTCTTATTCACTCTGAATTGATTCACTCGAGATCTCAATGAATCTTCAATTGACTCACACAAATCCTTCAATTTCATTTGACTTACTCATCATGATTTTCATCTTTCATCAGCTATTTTCATTGATTTCACCCTTTTTCATTTGACTTTATTCATCCAAGCTTGACTTTGATCTCTTGAGCCAATCTACTCAACTTATTTTAACTCATGATTTCCTTTGATTTTTCAATTAGCATTTTAACTTTTTTTTAAAATTTTAATTTCTCTTGAGATTCCTATTGAAATTGATGAACTAATGACCATTCAAATCATAAAAATCATTGATCTAAAATTTAATGATGACTTGATCAATTTTTTGATTAATTGATCAATTTCAACTCACTTTAATCTAATTGATGAATCCTTTTAACCCTCATAGGGATTCATTTCTCTTCATTAAAAAAATTCATTTTAAAACCCCTAAATCCAATAGGAAAAAAAAAAATTAGGGAAATGAGAAATTCAAAAGAGCTCAATTCTAAAAATTAATTAATTTTTAAATTTTTATTTTAAATCATGAATGGGTCCTCAAAATTCAAGGTTTCAGATGTTTTCCCATTTATTTTTTGACATACAATTAGGACCCATGTTGTCCAATTTTTTCCATGTGGAAAAATTGGATAACATTTTTGGTGACCTCTTGGGGATGATTTCTCTAAGCATGATTCCTAATAGCCTTAAGTCATCCATTGGGCATGGAGTCAATATTGGAATCTTAAAAATGATTTGATCTTTATATGATACATCCAAAGTCTTCCTTGGAAGCATTTGATCTTGAACTCTATGGTAATAAATGCTAGGTAGAAATATATTGAATCTGATGAATACTTGAACATTTGGAACACTATGAAGCACTATGGAATTTTGAATGAAGCATTTGAGGAATTGGGAATATCTAAAACTCTTTTGAAACTTTGAACCTTTTCTCCTTGAAAACCTCCAATGATGATACAATGTGCAAGAACAACACAAAACACAACAACAAGAAAAAAAAAAAAACAACACACACAACAATGTGCAAAAGCACTTGGAGGAAAACACCTAACTAAACTATATAGGGGGTGGAATGATCTCAAAAGAAAGCTTTGAGATGTATCCCATTCACATGAATGGGAAGTTCTTCTCCATTGAGCCTAGATAGATGAAATGAATTCACCTCTTTGCAACTTGTGATGATGTATGGCCCACTCCAGAGAGTGTCAAACTTGGTGTGCTTTCTCCTGGTTTGGCTCTATCTTCATCCCATTTGAGAACTAAATCTCCCTCTTGAAAATTCCTTTTGGATGCCTTCTTGTCAAAATATTTCTTAACCTGAGCCTGATGTTGCTCCAAAGTCTTCATAGCCTTGTTTTGTACTTCTTCTAACTCCATGAGTTCAAAAACTTGACTGTCAGAGGATCACTCTCCATAACCTCAAGTTGATGAGCTAACTCAAAGAAGGTAACTCCAAAGGAGAGTGGAATTTTTTCTTCTCTTCCATATACAAGCATGAAAGGAGAATTTTTGATGGCCCTTTTAGGTGTGATCCGATCTTCCCATAAAGTAGTTTTAAGTTGTGTGTGCCAAGTCCTCTATGTTAGTCTCCATTGTGTGCTTGATAATCCTTGTGAGGTTTTTTTTTGCTAGACTCAGCCAATCCATTTCCTTGTGGATAGTAATTGGATGAAGTTTTGAGGTAAACCCATTCTTAACAGCCCATTCACTCAACTTCAGACCAAGAAAATCCATTACATTTTCTAAAATAATTGTAAATGGAACACCAAACCTTGTCATTATACCTTCTAAGAAATCAAGAACTACCTTCTCATTTCTCTCCTTCAATGCTACTACCTCTATCCATCAAGTAAAATAGTTCATTGTAGTAAGGACCCATTTATGTCCATCACTGGATGGAGGATTAATCATTCAATGAAATCCAACCCCCATTGAACAAAGGGTTGATCCACTTGAATTGGATGAGAGTGGGAAGAGAGCACCAACTTTTTTTCCATGTGAAAAACACATTCCTTACACTTCCTTACCTAGAGATGGGCATCTTTGAACAAATTGGCCAATAGTAACTAGACTCACATGATCTTGGTAGTAGTTGTTCATGTAGAATAATGTCCTCTAGATAGGCCATTATGAAACTCTTCTAGTATCTTACTTACTTTGTTCGGTCCCATGCATGAAGGAGAACACCATTCAAATCCCTTTGAAAGAGAACATTATCTACAGAACATATGGAATAGACTAAAGATGGAAAAGTCCATCTTTGATTTTTATCCATGTTCATAGGATATACTCTGAGAAAAGAAAACTCTTCATTTTGGATAACCAATCAACTTGATCATCACCTTCATCAGTGTTTAGGAGTGTCACATCCTCATCACCTTTTGATTCCATGTCTGCAACAAGTTGTTGACACAAACCTTTACCTCTGAAAAGTTTGGTAACTTTGATATGTACATCATACTCCATCACCTTGTGATCCATCCAACACTTTTTTCATATCTCTTTGTTCAACAAAAATTCCTTGACACCTGGATGAGACACCATTAGATGAATTTTGTTGTTGGACAACATGTGCTTGAATTTCTTCAAAGCTTGAATAACCACAAAGACTTTTTTTCAATGAATGAATATTTGAGCTCATAGTATTTGAGGGATTGACTGAAGAAAGCAATTGGTTTCTCCATCAGATCATCATTTTTTTGGGTGAGGATACCTAAAATTCTCTCTTGACCTACAAAAGCATAAAGAATAAAATCTTTATCAAACTGGGGTTCACCAGCATGGGAGCTTGAGAAATGGCCATTTTGATGGCTTCAAAGCTCTCCCTTCCTTCCTTTTCCATGAGAATGGCATATTTTTCTTCAACATGGTTATTAATGGTTTAGCCAATGTCACGAATTGAGGGATGAATCTCACACAAAATTTATGGTTCCTAAAAAACTCTGGAGACCCTTCTTGTGACTTGGGAGAGATAAGGACATAATCAAATGAATCTGGCTGATCAATTGAAAGTCCTTCCACTAAAACAACATGCCCCAACAATTTTCCCTCATGCACTACAAAAATACATTTCTTAGGATTAAGTGAAACCCCAAATTCCTACATCTTGGAAAACCTTCCTTAGATGTGTGATGTGGTCTTCTGCATGCTTAGATATATAGTTATATCATCAAGGTAAACCAAGATGATATCATTGATTAGTCCCTTAAATTCCATGTCCATGGCTCTTTGGAAAGTAGCCCCAACATTGGACAATCTGAATGGCATTTTGTTGTAAGCATATGTGCCCCACTTGGTAGTGAAAGCCATTTTGAATTGATCATGGATTCTTGGACTAGAATTTGATTGTAACCCAAATATCCATCGAGAAAAGAAAATATTTGAGCTCCTGCCACCATTTGAAGGATTTTCTCCATTGATGGAAGAGGATAATGATCTTTCAATGAGGCATGGTTCAAATCCTTGAAGTCCACACATAACCAAATTTCTCATTCTTCTTCCTTATAGGGACCTAGATTGGCTACCCAAGAGGAATGCTTGATAGGAAAAAAATTTATACATGCCTCGATGAGTTTGGTTAGCTCTTTTCTCATTAGTGGCTCAATTTTGGGATTAATTGGCCTCTTTTTGATGAAAAACTGGCTTGGCATTAGGATCTAGTTTGATGGTATGTTGTGCTAGACCTAGATCAAAACCACACAGGTATTTATAGCTCCATGCAAAAATGTCATGATACTCTTGAATTTTTTGATGAAAGCTTCTTTCTCTTTGGAAGTACATACTTTTCCGATCTTTAGAAACTTTTCATTTTCTACCTCGACTTCCTCAAAATCTTCTTCTTTGACCACCATGTTAGAGCTTTGTCTTTTGGCTTGATCATCTGAATTGAAAATGGATTCTAGAGTAACTAACCTTTTGGTAGCTTGTTTCTTTTCAATTGTATGATTTGATCACCATATGATTCTTGCAACTTATCTTGATTTTTCAGCAAAAAAACTCTACCTCTTCTTGTAGGAAAAGGACAATTTTTTGTCACTATCAAACACTTGCCAACTACTCACATTATCAGGAACTATAGGTCAAACCACCATTTTGATAGATTTTCCCTTCTTTCATGATATCAACAGTATGTCATATTGTGAGCCAATTGTAGCAAGCCTATCAACATCTTGATTTTGATTTCTAGAACCAGCATGGATCCCAAAAGCTTCAAAATATTCAATCAAATCCCAAACTGGTTCTTGTATGATCTTAAAAGATCATTTTTGGATGCACTGTGTGTCATCACTTGATGAACAACTAACTCACTATCTCCAAAAATAGTCAGGGCTTTGATTCCCTTCTTTTGAGCTAGTTGAATTCCTTGCACAAGGGCCTCATATTCAGAAACATTGTTAGTGTAACTAAATTGCAACAAAAAGATGAGAAGTACTTATCTCCTTCTAGAGAAATTAACATGACACCAACACTCGGATCCATTCTTACTCCTCGAGCCATCAAAGAACAATTCCATAGTCCTTCAGAATTTTTTTGTGTTTTGACAAGTTGTGGTATGATCATACCTTCTTCATGAATGTAGTATGTACCCAATCCTGTCTCTTCCAAAAAAAAAAAACCAACTTCTTCCTCTACTAACACATCAACATAGGGATCATACTGATGATCTCCACTCACTTCATCCAACATAATATTGGGGACTTCTTCCACAAGAGTGGTTGGTTCATGATCAACATCTTCTTCTTCTGGATCACCGATGGTATAATTCCCATTTATAGGACTAGAAAGTGTAGGGTTCCACATGATTATGGAAAATTGGTTCCACCCTTATAGTCACTTTGGTTTCAGTATCGAGTCCTAAGAATCATATGTGACCAATCAACCTGATAGATAACCACCCATCTTGGCAGTGAAATCTCATGATAGGAAGAAAGAAAGAGAGGAGGGAGATCAATGACGATATGTCTTGTGTGAATGAAAAACTGGGCATGCATGGATGGTAAGTTGAAGTCCTTTGATAACTCCAATGGTTTGAAACTGTACCATCTAACTGAACAACTCCTCTAGAACATTGGGTGTATATTGTATTCCTAACACATCTGTAATTTGTTTGGGCATGACCGAAGCTACTAGCACCAGAATCGATCATGCAATTATGTACCAAATGATCACCAATGATCAGGGAAATATAGAATGGTGGTGGTTTTTCACCTTAGGAATATTTTCCCTTCCGGTTGACACAAACTTCATAGCAATTGTTGCCCCATGACCCGATGATCCATCGGTTGTACCAAAACTTTTCAGAGCCTCTGCAACAAGTTTCTTTGAGAAGGAATTGAGAGTGCATCCCACATAGTAACACTCAAGTTGGTCTTCTTCATTTTTCTACAATACTGAAGGGAATTTCTCCTACTTTTTTGACATTTCTTTGGGCATTAGAATCCTCTTTTGGAAAGTTCTTGTTGGGTACCGTGATGCTGAAGAACCTTCTTTCCTTGTAGCTTGGCTAGCATGTGTTTCTAGTGGTTTCTTTCCCACATCTTTATCAACCACCACTTGTGGCTGAGGTTGTGAAGTGGATGCTTGATCAGATTTGGAAGGTTGAGATTCCATTTCTCTCTTTTTGGAATGAGTTTTTTCCACCACTGATGAGGAATCTGTATTCAACCCACAAAAATCTTTTGCTTTCCAATTTAGCAAAGTGGTTTCTTCAGTGCCTATGGTTGATCTGTTATTTCCTACGTAGATGAATTTTTTGTTGGCTCTGGAGGGGAAGATACACTTTGAACCATAAGGGCCTAGCTAAGAACTCCATTGGGAAAATATTTTGATTGTGGGGTTGAGAACAAGGATAACACCATTCATAGTCTTGAACTAGATTATTCTAGATATAAGTATTATGGCTCTAGATGAGCTAGTAGCAAGAGGGTTTGAAAGTTCAAAGGCCTTGACATTCGTAACTTGACTTTGTAGTTTGATTTTGAGGCTGATTGTTCCCTTGAAAAGGAGGATGTTAGCCGATACTGCTGATTTTGTGGCTGGTATGGATGATTATATTGAAATTGTTTCCTCTTGAGTGCAATGAGCTCATTCCCAAAAGTTTACAGTAGTGACTTGACTTCAAATAGATCATTTGAAGGGGTGGGGGTAGACTGATGAGCTAGTTTTCTTTAGAGCTCTTTGGAATAGGAGAAATGGTAGGTTGATTGTTTGTAAGATCAGAGACAATGGCATTGGTGGTCATGGAGCTATCTTTCCATCTGAATTAAGGAATTCTCCACTCTTATGGAAACTTTGTAGGCATCAGGTAGTGTAGTCCCTCCCATGGACTGGATCATAACTACTACATCACTATTCAAGGCTCACAAATAGTACAAGAATGCATTATTTGGAGAAGGCTTTATGAGTTTGGAATCCTATTCCAAGTCCTTTGGAATCGGAAGTTGAAATCACTCATGTATTCTTGGGGAGCTCTTTATGGTAGTGAGTTGTTCCAAGAGTGATAGGTGATCACTCTTGTCTTCAAACTATTTTAGAGATTTTTCTCCTAACTCATCCCAAGTGGTTATAGTACCAACACTTAACCCTCGAAACCATTGAAGTGCTTTTCCCTTGAAAGAAGTAGTAAGAAGTCTAACCACAATGTTGTCCTTTGTGATATTATGTACTACACAAATGTTGGCTACATCAAGAATATGTTCCACTAGAGTAATATGAGTTTCCCCTATGTAAAGGGTAAATTTTTTGAGTGTAGCAATAGGTATAGGATCATGTTGAGCCAATAGAAGAGGACTACTTGCATTGAAAGGGGGAAAAAACTTGGTTCTTTCCATTGCCATACAATGAGAGGTTGATTGTTCTGGGTGGAGGAAACCTTCCATAAGGAGGAGTTGAATGACCCCTATGAGGTGATGTTTAACTGGTGATGTTGAAATGCCTCTTCTCCTTCTCTTGGAGGAGACAAGGATAACTTGATATGTTGATAATTTCCTTCTTTGAAGAAGCTCTTGTCTGAATTCTTCGCATAAGTTAACACACTGATATTTGAAATCTAGAGATATAGAGTCATTAGGTACTTTTGATTGTGTAAGTGAGAAGAGAAGTACAGCAACTCTTGTCCCATGGAAAGAATGTGCATGCCAAACCTCTCAAGCTGTTATCGCCAAATCACTTGCACCCTCCGAATGGACTACTCCTAGAATGTGAATAAGATTTGGTGTGATTGGGTAACATGGGATCACAGAGTGATCGAAAGTAAGGATAAAAACATGCAATAAGAAGTAAGTACACATGATGGGAGAAGTAGACATAATGAGTGAAATGCACATGAACAAAGGAAAAAAACAAGGCAAGTATAGGGTGACTAAGGTGAATAGATACTTCTCACAAATGTTGTGGTCTAGACCACATAACCAGGTCGATCACCCCAATCCCAAAAATCCCCTTAAGGCACCCTCTTAGGAGGAGGATGCGTCAACAACACCTACACAAAATATACTATTAGCAAACATTAAAAATATGGTGTATACATTAACCATTCTTCCTTAGTATAATATATGTCCTAGTGTTGGTTTATTGCTAACTAAGAGTCCCCTTAAATTTCAATTTTTTTTATATGTAAGGTACATGCGATAGATAATCCCTACAACAATGCTTCATTTTCCGCAATGTTAATTGTACATGTAAACTCGGGCCTGCATGCAAGTGACATGCTTTCACCATGGGGTGTAGTGAAAACAATCCCCACTCCAACCCTTGTTAAACATTTGGAGCCATCAAAGTACATAGTCCATGTTTTTGTATCAATATTGTATGCAATGAATTCATCACTAAATGCTTCATTAATAGGAGATGAATCCCATAATGGTGTATTGATTAGTTGATATGCAATAATCTAACCCTCGATGGATTTTTTGTGCAACAAACTTGAATTCAAATTCTTTGAGAAGCCCATTTTGATATGCATCCTAAAATTTAAGTTTTTTATATTAAGAATATAAGCGGATCCACCTTAGTAATAATGCATGTTTAGTTGTTGGTCTATAATGTCGCAATTTTCTCGCTATAAGATTAATGATAAATATAGTATTTCGGGCGTTGTGATTATGCTTGTAGTTAAGTAATGTGTAGATTATATAATATATGGACTGATCTTTTTGTTATCATCGTATTGTGCTAACAAAGCTTTGAGTGCATGTATAGTATTATATATGCATAGTAAGAGTGCCTTATCCAAAGTAGGGAGGAGAAGAACAAGTGGATTAAGTAAATATTGCTTAATTGTTTCAAAAATATTTGGCATGCATAGTCCCATTCATTTTTTTCACTTTTTTGAGTTTGGATGTGAAAGGTTGCATTTATCATTCAATTTAGCCACAACATGTCATATTGCGTAAATTTTTCCCTGGAGATATCGTAATTTTTACAAACTTAGGCATGGGTATATTTACTGATTGCTGTGATTTTCTTGGGTTAAAATTCAATACCCAAATGAGAAATGGTAAATCCTACAAATTTTCTTGATGTAACCCCAAAGAAACATTTTTTTGGGCTTAAACATACAATGTATTCACGCAATCGTTCAAATATTTGTAATAAGTTTTTGGCATGATCTTGATTGTCTTTAGATTTGGCTAAAATATCATCCATATAGTCATCAATAATAATCTTAAGTATAAAATTATGAAATATATGTGTCATAGCTCATCGATAAGCAACTTCTACATTTTCAACCTAAATGGCATAAATTTGTAGCGAAAATTCCCTCACATAGTAGTAAAGGATGTTGTGTCTTGATCTACGGGGTTGATTTTTATTTAGTTGTATCCCACAAAGTTATCAATGAATCATAACATTTCATATCCAGTAGTGGAATGTATAATCATGATAATGTTTGGCAATGGAAAGCTCTCTTAAGGCCAAGCTTTGTTTAAGTCCCAAAAATATGCATAAGAGTGAATCTCACCATAATGTTTTTCAACCAAGACAATATTTGAAAACCAATTAGGTAATCGGATTTGCATGAATAAAACCAACATCCAAGAGTTTCTAAATTTCCTTGACAAGGAGTGTCACCTTGGGATGCATATTTCTTATTTTTACTATATTACCTTAGCATCAAGGTGTAATAATATGCTATGCATAGCTATATATGTGTTGATCCCATGAATATAAGTGTAAGCCCATACAAATGTCTTTAGAAAGTTTTGGAATATTTCTAAGGGATACCCCTCGTCATCTTCTAATGTCATTGTGAGAAGTATCATTTGAGGATCTACATTCATTCAATAGTTGTAAGTGATTATTTCCTCATTTAGGAGAGTTGATTGGTCTATAATGTTTGTACGGTATGAATTGTATTTGGATCATTGGTCTAGATGTCAAGGGTATGATTATCACTTTCTCCAAAAGACACTTGGACATTAGATGTATGAGGAAACATATTCTTATGATATAAGGGAGGGAAATCCTCATATGCTCCAACATATTTGAGGACGTGTTCATCCTTGAGAAATACATCCTATGTCTAGAGCTCTTGTGAGATTGTATCATCAATTAAATAAAGTTAGACGAGCTCCAAAGTGGAAGTATAGTGGAATTTTCTTATATTCACATGATGTGCGCTTGAGGCATGAAGAACAAAGGGGTAGTTATAACTCTATGTATTGGGGTGATGTGGAATTTTGGTATCCAAGACATTTTTATGTGATGATATTGGGAACTCAACATGATTAAGTCCTCATTTCCCACAAAAATACACTTGAATTAATCAAATATAATTTGATTAATTATCCATTTCAAAATCTAAAAAATAACCCAATCCTCACCACATGTCATTATTCTCCATGTTTTTCTACTATTGAATTAAAAATTCAAATTCAAATCCTCACCCACCCTTCGTGGTCCCCACTCACCTAAAATCCTCCACTTATGAATTAAAAATATAATTCAAATCCTCACCCATTCTGGCCCCCACTCATCTAATCTTGCCCACATTTTCAAACCACTCACCTAATCTTGCCCACATTTTCAAACCACTCACCTAATCTTGCCCACATTTTCAAACCACTCACTTAATCTTGCCCACATTTTCAAACCATGATTACTTAAATTACTCTAAGTTAATCACTCCCCAGGCTATAAATACAACCTTACCCCTCCCCTCTAAACACACGGAGAATAAGCTTGAATGCCATATCTAAGTTCTTGCATCCTTTGAGCAAAGAACATCCTTTTGCCTCATCCTAATGCCCAAATAGCCTCATAATCCTTTTTTCCCATCTAGTGCAAAGTAAGAGGATCGTTGTTGCAGGAAGGTCTTGCTCCGTCTTGAAGAAAAGCACCTACATATCACAAATCAGGGCTCAATCCAAGTTTCCTAGCCCATTTCGAGGTTTTTTCTACGGAAGCGAAGGAGGAGGTATGATTATTGGTATTTTACTTCCTTGTTAGTAGTGTATTTTTCTAGCTTACATTACAGCACGCTTGGTTACTTTCGATCTGTTACCATTAATTTCCCAATTAGTGGTTTTTTATCATTCTTTGTTTATTATTGTTCATTATTATTTCCTTTTTGTTCCTTATGGCCTTCTTTGGTTAACCTTCACGCTTTGGGTAGTGTTTTTGTTGTGTGGTGTCTTGTGGTGTATCTGCAGGTTATAGCAACAATGAAACTATGAAGCTCATCCTGTCTTTGATCTCCTCGGTGCTTGGTGTTTAGTTCCCAGTTTTGATTTTGCTATTCACTCGTAATATATAGAAACACATGAACTAGTCATTAGTTTATCATCTTATTGTCATGGGACAACCAATCGGAAAATGCATTTATTTATTTACTTTTGCTAAAATAACTGCTTTGTAGGAAGTTAATCATTTTTTTTCTTTTATTTTAGTCAATCATTTTGTGATCTAACTCTTTCTTTTTTGTTTATTGTTCTTTTTAACCTTTTTTGTCAAAATTTTAGCTTCTCGGGTGAAACTGAAGTCGAGAAAATAAAAAAACTAGCTCGGGACGTTTTCTCACGTTAAAAATTTTCATTGAGTCTACCAGTAGCCCATCTTCCGGAAGCCATAACTTTTGCTCCCGAACTCGGAATGACTTCATTTTTTTAACGGAAAGGTATCAAAAAGATCTATGTAATGAAAAAATAATTTTTGATTTAGACTTATAGAAAAATTTTGGTTTCATTTCTTCTAACACCTGTCTTTTTAACAAAAAACAACAAAATTATAGTTTTTTTTTTTTAATTTTATTTTTATTTTATTTCACGTAACAACCTCACACGTATGCTCTTTCCTCGCACTTCAAAAGTGATCTTGGAAATCAGAAACGTGAGGCCACTCGGCTCTGCAAAACAATTTTTTTTTTTATTTTTTTTTTTTTTTTGCCTTACATTTCAATTTTCCATGACAACACTTCTAGGTAACGTTTTCACACTCTTCTTTCATCATTTTTCTTTTTTGTGAAAATAATCATTATCGCTATTTCACAATCATGATTAATTGCAATAATTATTAACATTTAAAAAAAAAAAAATCTATTCAATTGTATCCGCGTATGCTCTTTTCTTGCGCCTTCGAGCGATCTGGAAAATCAGAAACGGTCATAATTTTTTTTAGTTTCTTGTTCTAACATTGCAGGATCCTCTAGCTTTGTTTTCCAACTATCATTTCAATCATTATTTTCCTTTGTCATATTATTAATATTTGTTTGGTCGTTGGTTGTGTATGCTCTTTTCTTGCGCCTTCGAGTGATCTGGAAAATCAAAAAACAACCACGATCACTTTTCTAACATTTCGTTTGCAGGATAACTACTAATTTGTTTTTACGTAGAACGCGTTCTTTGGAATATTGTCAAAAAAAAAAAAAAAAAAAAAAAAAAAAATCCCACAAAAATACCACCATTCAAAGAAAATTCTTTGAAACCAAAAAAAAGTACATGCTCAGTACGTAATTATTTTTCTCTTTAGTGATTTATTTCAAGTTGGAAAGAACCCTGCGTTTAATCACTTTATCATTTGTTTTTGCACGTAGCGAGGTGGATTTCATCACCACCAAAGCTACACCGGTGGCGTGGACTTGACTACCTGCGCGCCACAACATTTGCATCTGCATTGCACTTTGAGACCTAGTCTCATCACAAGGTTCGGTATTTACCTCGCCGTTGCTCTTCACTTACAGGTAATGTCTGTCGTGCGTGCGCATGTGAGTCACGCCTAAATAGCTGTAACAATGAAGCCTGGGCATCGTCCCTGTAAATCTTTGGGGAGTTATAAGGACACCATACACATTCATCCCTCCATCACCTTCCACCTTTTCACAAAACATTCTGGACACGTGGTGATTCACTCAAAGCAGGCAAGTAAGAATTGGTGAGTCTCCTCCAGTGCTCTAAGGGTTCCCCGTACCAATTTTGTCCCATATAGAATTAGGTATATCAGGACTAGGGTATATCGGAGGACACATCTTCTTGGAGTAATAAGAGTCTGCATCCACCATTTCACAACATACTTGTATGATTGCATGAAACAATGATCATTCCTGAAGAATTTACCTCATAAGCCAAAACAATTGAATCCACATGATTGCTTGTTGTTTGAAAACAAAATAGTTTAGCATTGTTTTATCATAAAACTTGGTTGATATCAATGTGTTCATTGTAAAATTTCAAGACCCTAGTTGTGTTCCACAAAAAAATCATTTCTCGATCAATTCAATACCAAGCGAAAACATCAAACAATCCAACACATAGACCAAAACATCACACCAATTTCATTAGCTTGCTTGACCAATAATACATCTGTCATAGCTTATCTTGGCTATATCAGTGATATTGAGTGTGACTAGCATTCACTCCCCATATATAAATCGATTGTCAAAACATCCTTCATAGCTTGTTTCAGCTATATCAAACTAATATTGGGTGACTTGTTTGAGTTCACTCATTATTACAAATCCACCATCGTGTTTATCAAATCACGTTACCAACACAAATCCTTTCATAACTCATTTTGAGTTATATCACAACCATATCACGATTAACCTGTTTGGGTTACTCTCCGTCAACAATTTAGAGCTTGTTTAAGCCAAATCTAAACCATTTTCATTATAGCTTATTTAAGCTATCACATATTTATCTGAGTAGCTTGTTTAAGCTTGCTCCTTATAGCCTTACTTGTTAAAACTCGATTGAGCCAAAACAAAGATCACAATCAATAGGTTGAGTTCTTCATCGCACCTTTCTTCGTTCTCCCTCTCTTTCAAACATGATGAATTCATGAAAAACATCACACAATGAGCTATTAGAACAAATTAATAAGATGACAACACAACTCTCTCATATGGCTACCCAAATCAGTGAGCGATCACCCAAAAAGCCGATCATACAACCTCATGAAGACATCAGTTCACGTAAAGTCCAACGTCAGTTTACCCCCTTGGAGAAAGTCTCTCTAGTGTTTTTCATCAACTAAAAGAGGCTAAACTGATAAGATATCCAATTACAAAACCCTTTGTCGAAGGGGAAGCTAAGCCATGTTGGTACAAACCTAACACATATTGTGACTTTCATCGCATTGATGGTCATCACACAGATAAATGTGTGCGATTTAAGAATTACGTCCAAGACTTAATTGATGACGACATCATCTCTGTAGAACTTGATGACAATGCTCTTGCAACCAACGACACATCCAATACCACAACTTTCCATGAAGAGCTGACTACTTTTGAAACTCCTATATATACTGAAATTCCACGAGATCATGATGACAACAGTCAAGACTCTCTAATTCCAAACCAATCCATATCTTCTTCAAATTTCCTTCCATTAGTTCAAACATACATTGAACCTGTTTTGGACAACAACATTCTTCCAACATCTACTGAGCACTTGAACTTATTTCGAGACTCTCTTTCAACCCAAACATACATTGAACTGTTTTGGACAACAACATTCTTCAACATTGAGCACTTGAACTTATTTTGACAACAAACATACATTGAACTGTTTTGGACAACATTCTTCCGACACTAAGCACTTGAACTTATTTCAAGACTCTCTTTCAACCCAAACATACATTGAACTGTTTTGGACAACAACATTCTTCCAACATCTACTGAGCACTTGAACTTATTTCAAGACTTTCTTTCAACCCAAACATATATTGAACCTGTTTTGGGTGACAACATTCTTCCAACATCTAACGAGACCTTGATCTCATTTCAAGACTCCCTTTCAAACCTTGATATTACTATAGACACTACAGAAGAGGTTCCATCAACAGGTACCATTAAGTTTGATTCTATTATTCCAATATTGGCTCTTATGCCTAACATCTCTAGCCTTGTTGTCGAAACACAACCACATCGAGTTTGGACACTTGCGACAATGCAATCTGTCGTGTCCATCATGCTTTCAACGATCGATCTTGTAGGCATCTCATCACTAATTATTCTCACTGTCAAGACTTCTACGTGCATACATTCTACGAGGTACTTATACCCAGGAATATCTTTACACAACCTTTTCCATCTTTAATCGTGAATCTATCCTCAAAACAATCAATTAATGGACAAATATAAAGAAAAAACCAAATAACACAAACCATCATTGTCAACACACATGGAAGCTATTGGCTTAACCAAATCTATCCCACTCTTTGGGCTTACCACACATCTTATCACACACCTACTAGAGCCACTCCCTTCTCCTTTGTTTATGGTTGGGAAGCTATTTTACATGTCAAGGTTGAATTTCCATCCTTCATAATATCCTTCAAAGATGTAATCAATAAAGATTATTATCGACACTCATGCCTTAATGAACTCGAGCTTCTTGATGAAAAATGACTTAATGCCCTAGATCATCTTCAAGTATATCAAAATGGCTATGGCATAGCTACCATAAAAAATTCAAACCTAGAAAATTTAAGGTCAATGATTTCATTCTCAAAGAAAATCGAAAGAACACACCCAAAGAACGAGACAAACAAGACAAATTTGAGCCCAACGAAATCATAGATAATTTTGGGTTTGGAGCTTATAAATTGGCCATTGACATAGGCCAAGTCCTTGAAAAACCCATGAATGCATTCCATTTAAAGAAATTTTATCCTTGAGATGTTCACTCTCTATTTGGAGAAACAACAATGTGTACATTGTTCCTTTTGTCTTGCTTATCTCGAATAATTTAAATTTATTCATTTCCATTGGCAGATATTTTCATTATCAAAATCACATCTTCATATTTATCATCATGAGACAAGTGCTAATATAAATCCTATTAAGTTTGTGAGCATCATACTTCTTATCATATCTTCCATTTTCAGTCGCTTTCATCTATGGTCATACCTAGAAGCTTACTGATGGTAATATATTCCCTTCAAAAACATTCTCTCTTTCATAACAAAGCTCTAAACTTCTTTACTCAGTTCGTTTGGTCGTCCATCTCAGTCTTCGGTGTTGAACCCTCGCGTCCTACTAGTCGTGTGGGGTTGAGATTGGGGGCAGACGTTTCTTCCCAAATACAAAGCACTATTGTAAAAAAATCCATCAATTAATAACTTATGAATAATTCATTGTCACATCTTTCGTCCTTCATAGTCTTTGGTGTTGAGCCCACACTTCTTCTTGGTAGTGTGAGGCTGGGAATGGAGGAAGGTGCCCTTACTCATCTACGTCTTGTCTTCGGTGATAAACCCTTGCCTCTTACAAGTGGCATGGGGCAAAGCGTAGAGGGTCATTCTCATAAAAGCATAAAAACATTGCAAAATATTCAAAAAAAAAAAAAAAAAAAAAAAAAAAAAAAAAAAAAAGACAAAAAAGGAATTCACTCGCCTATATTTTGCCTTTGGTGATGAGCCCTTGCTTCTCACTAGTAGCATGGGGCAAGGCATAGGGAGTCATTTCAAAAATAAAAAAATCTTCTGAGTGCTTACAAATTATAGAATCCCCAAACAAGTAATTTAGATGCCTAAGTGAGAGAACTATCCCTTAACCTCATATCTTACCAATCATGATGAGGCCACATAATTGTCTAAGTCTAGCATGTGACTCATAAAGTGAAAGCCATTTTTGAAACTGGTTCAATACCGTTATGAAGAATGGAGTCACAATTTCCCAAAGGGATTGTTGTTAGCATTTGTCTCTATATTCATTATCTACCTCCTGCGTCCTTCTTGATTCTCGGTGATGAGCCCACACATCTTACTAGTTGTGTGGAGTCAAGAATGGAGCTGGAATTCTTTTCATCATATCATCACCACCATATCACCAATGGAAAGATAATTTGTGTTATTCAGAGCATAAGTTACAACACGGAACACGGTACATATGGATAATATCATGTTTATCGCCTCTCTCAAAAAAATCGCACTCTGGTCCATAAATTGCCAATCACAATGTAAAAACAATGTAAAAATCTAAAAACATTTGAAAATCGTCAAAAATCTAAAAACAATGTAAAAAATCAAAAATCCAAAAACATTTGAAAATCGTCAAAAATCTAAAAACAATGTAAAAATAAAAATCCAAAAACATTTGAAAATCGTCAAAAATCCAAAAACAATGTAAAAATCTAAAAATCCAAAAAAACATTTAAAAATGTCAAAAAAATCAAAAACATTAGAAAAATGTCAAAATCCCAAAAACATTAGAAAATCGTCAAAAATCCAAAAAAATTAAAATCGTCAAAAATCCAAAAACATTAAAAATCGTCATCAAAAAATCAAAAAACATAACAAAAATCGTCAAAAATCCAAAAAAACATTTGAAAATCGTCAAAAAAATCAAAAACATTGAAAAAAATCGTCAAAAATCAAAAACATTTGAAAAATCAAAATCAAAAATATATAGAAAATATATATATATATAATAAAAAAAATAAAAAATTGTAAACTCCACAAAAAAAAAAACTCTAAAATAACCAACACAATTCAACCTTTGAACTATTATCCCCAACGAATGATCGATCACCTTATGACTACCAAATTCAAACCACTTCTCCTCGCGTGAATCCTCGCTTGGGGCAAATCGGCTCTCATTGTTTCCTTGTTTGAGGACAATGACCCAATATTTTACTATGTCCTCGTACCCCCTTGGGGCACATCGATCAATCCTCTTTGTGGAACACGTTAGGGACATGTTTATTGGTTCTTGTGTTGCATTATTAGTTATAAATTATTAATTACTTTCTTGTATCTTGATATATTACGGGGGCATCTTGATTTTATGTATCTGGTGTTCTCTCTAATATTCTTATGTTATCTCGATTGCATGTCGTCTTTGGGGCATCATACTTTCTTGATGGCCTCTATCATGCTCTCTTCCATTTGCATATCATCTTTGGGGCATCAAACCTTTTTTTTTGATGGCCCTGTCTATCTTATCACGCATATTACAGTCTAGTCATCTGATCTTTTATATCACGATGCATCTGTTATGTGCTATATTAAAATTAAGATGCTTTTCATCACGTGAGTATCTTCCTGCATGATCAACATCTTACTTTGCACCCCATCCATTCACCCATACTAATACATTCCCAGTTTGGGAATCCTACTTGATCACCGTTGCAGTTTACGAATCCTACTTGATGATCTTTCTCAAGTAGCATTCACTATCCAAGTAACTCCTTCTCCCCCACCATGATCACCATGTATTTGATCCATTCATCCTCACTCCTCATTTTTACTCCTCCGCCACTTATCCCCATATTACCCTTCTCACCATTCCTGTCCCCTCTCACCCATTTGTATTCTTTCCTTTCACCCTTTTGCTTCCCGCTTGACAATCTTACTTAATAACCCCTTCTATATGGAATCCTCGGTGGAGGTTTACCCTCTCCCTAAGATCTTCCCGTTGTAGACTTCTTCCACCCTCCCCCTCTCATCAAACAACCATCACCACCAAACACATCTTCCCATTCCACCTCTTTTACTTCTCATTCTCGCATCATTACTCTCACCACACGGGCATCCCAATTAAGGATTCCCCTCACACTCTCCACCCTCCACTACATATATTCCTTCATCCATTCATGTTACACTCCTTTGTTTCCTTTCTTTCTTATTATCACCTCATCTCATATCATATACCACTCAGGCATACCTCACTCACTCTTTTCTCATCCTTCCCCAAATCCGTCTTATGCCTGGTCATCCTACTTACACGCTCTCGTAGTATGGAAAATTCACTTGAGGGTTCCCCTTTAGTCCATTTTGTCATACCCTATTCCCACCAACTCTATCATCATCCTTCTTCTTCCTCAGCTTGGTGATCTTACTTAACCATTCTAGTCGCATGGCAATCTTACTTAAGACTTCCACTTAAGGTTGATCTACCCTATGGCCTTCCCCCATCCCATCATATTTCCCCCATCTTATTTCTCCCACCTCTCATCGCGATCATCTTCTTCAACCTACCATTCCACCCCTGTCCCCAATATCATCTTGTCTTTCTCCTTGCATATCATCCTGTCGGTTAGGTGATCCTACGAAACCTCTCCAACAGTAACATGACGATCTTACTTAAGAGATTCTCTTAAGCATGACATGTCATCTTACACTCGCCCATCACTCTACAATCTCACCATCCATCTTTCCTCTTCATTCCCCATCATCACATCTTTTTACCACCACTATCACCCTCCTCTGCTTGGCAATCTTACTTAACCACTCACCGGCATGGCGATCTCACTTAAGAGTCCCTCTTAAGGATGATCTATCTCCTTGCCTTTCCCCATCACTACACACCCTTCACCCTTCATTTTTTCTCGGCATTCCCCATTATCACATCCTTTCACCTCCTTTTCGATTCTCGCAAACACCACTTCTCGCTTGACCACTTGTCATCTCAGTTTGCTCACATGGCAATCTTACTTAACCACTTCCGTCACATGACAATCTTATGTCAGGGTCCTCCCTACACTTAACTTGTCATCGTGAACTTCTCCCCCGCCTCATTCTTCGTTCACTTTGTTGATCGCTTCTTCCACCTGGTATCTCCTACTACCCACTTTTTCCTCCTACTATTATCCTTTCTCCACATATCCTCTTACAACATACATCTAATCTCTTCCGCCTACAATCACATTCTTTTCCCCCATTTTCCCCTTCTTGATCCATCATCCTTCATACTTGTTTCTTCCCATTTATTTTCATGTCTTGGTTCTTCATCCACCTCGTTCATCCTCATCACCCATCCATCCTCTCCTCACTTTCACCTAGTCCCAACTCATCCCTCCCATTTTCTTTACTCTTTCCACTTCATCTTCTCAAATTCCCCCCACATTTCTACCCACACACGCATTCGCCATTATTGTTAACACTCCTATATCATTCTTTCATCATCATCTTCTCTTCCCGTGCTAATAATTGTAAATGGGTTTTCCTAAAAATCATCAATCCTCATTCCACATGACCTCATTCACTCCCTTGGACCTTCTAGAGTTTCCCTTCATTCCTTCCCTCCTCTAAGCCCACCACTCATTGTCAAAGGGTTTTCCCTAACGTCCCTTTGTTGGCGTTACCCTTTCCAATCCTCATTAGCTTTCTCCTTTTCTTCATTTTTTCTCTCACCCTTCCCCACCACTCATTGTAAAGGGATTTCCCTAACATCCCCTCATTGGCATTGCCTCTTCTATCCCCCATTCTCTTTTCTCTCCTATTCTTTTCCCTCAATCCCACCCTTTCTTGTCGCTTCTTACCCATCTCTCCATCTCCTCTTTGCCCTCTTCAATATCTTTATTGTCTTCATCATACATCCTTTTTCTATTTTCGTCATCCTAGTATCCTCATTTCATGCATCTCCACATCTTTTCCAATCGATGTCATTCCTCCCCTCTTTCTTCTTTGAACATTCCTTATATTGTCCCCTTTCCACTTATTACCCCCTTTCTGTATTCCCTTCCTTCTACATCATTTTCTTTGTTATCCTCTTCTCTCTCCCACCCCTCGTCTTATTTCCCTTCCCTGTATCGTCTTCTTCCCCTTTTTCCATCACGTTTCCTCCTTACTTCCCCATCGATAACTGGCTGGTTGTTCAGCGTTGTCCTATCTTTTTATCATACCACCCTCCACATGCATCTCCATACGGTCATTCCATATTCTTTGCCTTGGTCTTCCTCATGATGACATGATTCCTTGATCTTCTCCTTGTATTCATTCTATCTTCCTTTCCTCTCCCCTAATTTTCACGTTTCTTCTGACCACTTCTCCTTTTCTCTACCACCCCTACCTTTTCGTTCATTATGTATATGTTTCTCTTCTTTTCTCTCCTCTTTTTCACACTTTCCTCGCCCCTCATAGTTTTTTTTTTTTCTCCGTTCTACTTCTTCTTTTCGTCCTCTTTCCATTTTCATCCATTTCACCCCCTACTCCCACCTCATTTTCTCCTTCTTATTTATCCTTTCCCATTTCCTGCTTTTCTCAGCTCTATCATTTATTTCACTTTCACGCATCCCTCTTTACTATCTCTGTTGCTTCCTTCATTTTGCACATCTCTCTATTTCATCCCTTCACCCTCTACTCTGTCATTTTCCTATTTTTGCCTTGTTTGTCCTTCATCATTCCCTTCTTCCCCTATCATCCCTCTCTCTTATTTCTACCTCTTTCATTCCTTTTTTTCCCCCTCCCTATCTCCCTTACTCTTCTCGTAATCAACCCCCAATCCTATCCATTCCCTTTTCTCTTTCCCACACACCCTCACACCTAGCATTCAAGGTCGATTGAATCCTTTCTCCATTTGTGTCGTGCGGTCATTCAGTCTCTTCCACTCCATTATCATCCTCTTCTCCACATAATTCATTTCTCTTCTTTTCGAGAGTTATGTCGTATATTCCATTCTCGTCAGTCCTCTCGAGGGGGCATCACCACATCTATCCATAATCACATCTTCTCATGACATTTTTGTCTTGGAGGATCTTATGACATCGTCACTCACCACTTTCTATTCTCCCCAACAAACATTCGCTCTACCTTTTGCTTAAAAAAGTAGATTGAATTCTTCCCCCATCCGTCTACTTTCTTTGAAAGGACACTACTTTCATAGTACCCTTTCAAAGAGGGGAAAATGTAGACACCCTAATTTCACATCTATCCTAAATCAATTAATTCCCCTTCCTCATTTCCCACAAAAATACACTTCGAATTAATCAAATATAATTTGATTAATTATCCATTTCAAAATCTAAAAAATAACCCAATCCTCACCACATGTCATTATTCTCCATGTTTTCTACTATTGAATTAAAAATTCAAATTCAAATCCTCACCCACCCTTCGTGGTCCCCACTCACCTAAAATCCTCCACTTATGAATTAAAAATATAATTCAAATCCTCACCCATTCTTCGTGGCCCCCACTCACCTAATCTTGCCCACATTTTCAAACCACTCACCTAATCTTGCCCACATTTTCAAACCACTCACTAATCTTGCCCACATTTTCAAACCACTCACTTAATCTTGCCCACATTTTCAAACCATGATTACTTAAATTACTCTAAGTTAATCACTCCCCCAAGCTATAAATACAACCTTACCCCTCCCCTCTAAACACACGGAGAATAAGCTTGAATGCCATATCTAAGTTCTTGCATCCTTTGAGCAAAGAACATCCTTTTGCCTCATCCTAATGCCCAAATAGCCTCATAATCCTTTTTCCCATCTAGTGCAAAGTAAGAGGATCGTTGTTGCAGGAAGGTCTTGCTCCGTCTTGAAGAAAAGCACCTACATATCACACAATCAGGGCTCAATCCAAGTTTCCTAGCCCATTCATTATTAGTAGAGGGTTTTGTGTCAAAGATAGGAAGATTCAAGTCCAAGCAAGTGAGAAGGAGGAGGTATGATTATTGGTATTTTATATTTTTTATTGAAGAATATACTTTCCTATGTATTGTGCAAAGTGCTTAAAATGGAAGCAACATAAGGTGGTTATGTGTCATTAGGTACCACTGTTGCTTGTAATGCCCCATAAATAATGTTTGTGCACATAAGGTTACTTTGTAATAGCTCTAGCAATGAGATCTCAACGTATGTGGTATTTAGTTGATCAAGGAACTCATGGATTATAGGGGAAAGAGGGGAGTTATGGAGTTGTGTCCTTTTTGGCACAATTACATGACCAACCATACTGCTTCAGATTAACATAATGTGGACCATGATGTTTGTTATAATTCATTGGTGAATAACGAGCACGAGATAGTAACTATTGTCATTGGAAGAGGTAGATGAAATACCGTGATGCGTTGTGTATACATGTGGGACGAAGTAGAAGTCAACGAGTTCTAATTGATGGGAAAATGTACATTTGTATAGACTATATTTTCGTAAAGAAATAAAAAGAGATTTTAAATCACATAAAATTGAAAGAATAAAAACTCTAAGGAGAGCTAGGGTTTGTGTAAGAAGACCCTTAAGGTATGATTAAGCCAAACTCGAAAGTGTAAAATCAATTACCAAGTTCACCAAATGATTCACCATAAATTCAAACGCAGGTGTTGAAACCCTAATTTTAGGATTGTAATCTAGAAACAGTGCACATTCATATTATTAAATTAACATTCATTATACATATTTGAACATTCAATAAAATGATTTTAAAATGTTAAATAATTAGGGCACACACTAGATATAGGAAGTTGACAAGAGGATAATGCACTTAGCTTTTTCTATGGTCTAGATGTGAAAGTGGAGGGAGCATGTTGGAAATTTGTTGTATATGATTCATCTCTAAACTTGGGTCTTTGTTTGCCTTTGGACAAAATCAACCAAAAGTAGGATAGAATCAACCATCAACAACATGTGCAATTCCGCATGGAATTATCTAGGGATTTTTGTGCTTGTGTGTTATTATGCGCATTTTCATCTGTTTGTTCTACCCTTTTTCGCTTGTGATCACTTCATATATGCACAAATGTTCCTATAACAATAAACCCTACTTCTCCTATATGCAATAATTCACATTAGCATGAGATGAGGGAATAGGGTTAAGGAATATTTGAGTTGAAGCAACCATGTGTTGCCTACATAGTCCTGTGTGGAATGTAAACTCGGATGTAGTTCTCTCTACTATGGAAGTGTTCTTGAGCTCCTTTCAACTACATGTATGCAACTAGAATTTGGTCCTTGAACTCTTGATAATATTTTCTTTGACTGCTCTTGGCTTGACTTTGTTTGCTCCTCACTTGGTTTAGAGTTCTTCAATCTTGAAATAAGGAAGAATAGGACAACTTGCTTGACGCTTGATGGATATTTTCTAGATGAGCTCTTGATGAGTCCCAAGTGAGTGAATGAGTAGGTTTGATTTGTATTTATACGACTCCATGTGTAATAATTCACACCAAGACTAACGTAGAAGGAAAAGACCGACTCATAGAAAGATGTTCATTCACAAATTGACCATTGAGAAGTCAACGACATGTTTGACCAAGAAAGACATTATGACCGGGAAAAAGCTCACTTAATGATCGGAAGGGTATACACATGAGATGTAAGTTGTTTTGGATTGAAAATAGTATTCATGTGGGTTTTTGAACAATAGAATGAAAGATTGCAAGCCTTAAGATAGTGTAAGATGGTGCATTTGAACTTGGTTTGTGTAAAAATCATGTATATTGGATACAAGCCAAAACCGACATTATCAATTATCAAATGACCAAAAATGAATATCTAAAATAGATTTAACTAATAATTACGTATAGAGAAAATTAAAGACAATAAAAAACATCATTAAAAGATCCAAGCTAAGCTCTTATCATCTAGCAAGCTAAAACATGAAGAGAGAAAAATAGACTAAGAACATATATCCTTGGTTTGGGAAAAAAGGAGAATTGAGGATGAAAGAGATGTGATGCTTCAAGTACCATGTACAAGAAAATAAGGTAATAAGTGTTGATTTTCTCGACTAAACAAGTGGACGGTTACATTACAAAAATATTTTAAACATCAAAACATATGCACAGATAACGTGAGGAAAATGACAGCAGACAAGCCGCTCAAAGCTTTTTGTAATTTGTTTTCAAACTCTTTTTTTGGTATCCCTCCAATACAATCTAATAGGGCATGCTCGATATCAAGAACATTTAGTATGTTCTGTCATCGCATTCCTAATTATCAGCAAAATAAAACAAACTACCGGACATAAAATAGTTGAAAGTATATAAGAGCTATTACAAATGTCTCTCGGTAATAATAGCTCTTGTACAATAAAAAAACTTCAAAATATTTCTTAACCATTGTTGAACATTCACTGCGCATAAATTAAAAATAGTGCCTTGGATAGTCATGATATTACTCCAAATGCATCATTTTGAAACCTCCAAAGAAGTAGGAGCAAATTGAGTCAAGTCTGCAATGTCAATGTAGCACTGTTTCAAAGCCAAGGGTGCATGAAGATCCACAGACAAAGCAACCTCCTAGAAAGTATCTCGTACCACTTGTCTCATGGTGAACCTCTCACGGGGTTCGGATTCGAACAAAAAGCCCCAATACAAGCACAATTTTAGCCTCCCCCTTATCATAATCATCTCCAAGCCACGGGATCAACAAAGCATCCAATAATCTTCCATTCACATACAAATCCCAAACCCACTTGAACCAAAATCACACCTTCAAAGAAAGACAAGATCTATAGGCTTTCTTCCCATAGAAACCTCCAACATAAGAGCACCAAAATCAAGACATCGTGTAAGACGAAGCCTTACCAAAATGTATAAGCTTTCGCGCTATGTACCCAAAGATTCCTACCACATGAGTAGTTTGAGGCTTTTCACCGTGGTCATACAACCTGACCTTGCCCCAAAGTCCCCAACTCGACCATTCGGATCATAATCCAATAATATATTGCTTGATTTAATGTCCCCTGTGTATGACCTTTTTTTCCCACCGATCGTGTAAGTATAGCAGCCCCGCAGCCTACCCCTCGTGATAACTTTGTATCTTTAAGCTCACTTAAGATTCAAATCCGAAATGAGAAATTTTCTATCGAGACTTCCATTGGGCATGTAGTCATAGACGATGAAGAGGTGTTGTTTTTTCCGGTACAAATACGAAGGGGCACCGGAGTTCCGGTGCTGCAGACGGCCCAAGCTAGAGATTTCTGCTATGAATTCTTTTATTCCTTATGTGCGAGTCTTTCGTGATACATTTCACGGTGATTTCTTCGCCACTAGCAAGAGAACCCCCGTACACCCTCCCGAATCCCCCATCGCCTAGAAGGTTTCCGTCATTTGAAACCTGAATAAAACACAGTAGCAAATCCTTTGCTTAGAATTGTATTATACATAATAGGTTATTAAAATTTGAGAAGCTTGTTGAGTTTGCCAATTAAAGAAATAATCATTAATTTGGTTTTGTTAATGTTTACTTACATCCCTACTCCCTGGAAAAAAAGTTCTTAGGTTTTCAAATGATCCCTTAATCCTTGAGTTGTTTTTGAAATTAGAATAAGATTGTCAACATATAAGAGTAACTGCACCACATAACCTACCAACAGTATGCCCCCTTCCTCGGTTTCGCTTAACCATTCTTCAAGCTTGTATAAGCCAAACAAGGATGGAACGAATAATTAAAACTTGGGGAAGCGAAGAAAAGGGATAGGATGAGGGGCGATTAACTAGGGGCTGGAGGGAGAAGTGCATTGTGATCTACTGTATCATCTCTATCTTGCTCGTATCATTCACGTGAGTGCAATTTACATTTAAACGACACAAACTAAAAAATGGGGAAAATCCAAAATTTTCCATGTTTGAGACCCAACTGAAATGCTTGATTCTTGGAGAACTTTGTAGCCCCCCTTTTTCTTTAAAGATGGAGTAATTTTACGAAACATTGCGATGCATAAACAATCATCGATAATTGAGTCCTTTAGAGAAGTTGGACATACATGTTTGGCGAGAAAATGTTTTAGATCAAGACTCCATTATTCATGTGCATGTAGTTTGAGCTTAAAGTGGCCAAAATAAAAAAAAGGGGAAAATTCAATAAGTTCCAAGATCGAAACCCAACGACACTCGATTTCATCATGTAGCATTTTACAACATTGCTATTTAGTTTTAGGCTCAAGTAGATGCATGAGCAATTGCAAGAAAAAGGTGATGCATGAACAATCATTAATAATTGAGGCCCTCTCACGATTAGTCATATGAGTGACATGTAGATTTCAAATGACAATCGAGCTCTGTTATCTTTTAAATTTATTATTTACGTCGTCAAATTTTTAAGTGGACAACATTTGATTTGTTAGAAAACATGAAGACATCAATGGAAAGATGGAAATGAAATAGTGAAAATTAAATACCTGCATGTATCACACCTTTTCCATAGCTCAAATTGTAAGACCCAAATAATATCTATTATTTATGTTCCACTTTATTGTCTCAATCTTGCTCACATTATTCACATGAGTGCAATTTGCACTTAAAGGGGCCAAACCAAAAAAAAAAGGTGAAAATCCAATAGGTTTCAAGGTCAAAACCCATTGCGAATGATGTCAAGGTTTTTGATTGGACAATATTTGATTGTTAGATAAGACGAAGACATCAATGGAAAGTTAGAAATAAAAAATGAGAATTAAATACATGCATGTACAACACCTTTTATATGTCTCAAATTATAACACCCAAATAACTTTTACTATTTGTGTTACACTTTATCGACTCGATCTCACTCACATTATTCACGTGAGTGCAATTTATGCTTAAAGGGGCCAAAATAAATAATGGAAAAATCTACATTCATTCGCATTGTTATTATTACATGGTTGACTTTAGTTAAACAATAAATTAACTCTTTTTAATTATTCAAGGGACATCATTTGATAATTTAAAATAAATTGAAAAATAATGGATTTAACATACTTTCATCTCGTGGCGTTTCTTATCCAATGACGGTTTCATCTTCTCTTTGAGATAATCAATTTTTAGGGAGAAATATGCTTCATGAGCTTCAGGCTCGATATCGAATTCCTTACAGAAGGATACCCATCGCCTCACAAATCATGTTGTCTCACATAAACACTTGAACGTAACCATGGTTGATATGTCACCTAACACATAACGAGAAATTTTGTTTGCAAGATAATGCAAAGCAATCACTAACAAAACAACATTGTCTGTCATCAATGTCGGCTCTGTGACAAGGTCTTTCGTTCTTAGTAGACGACGTGACGTATACGTGGATGGCTCAGATTAGATGGAGGTCATTCATACGGCCTACGAAGAGGACAGTCAAGATTTTGGCACATTGATATAGGCATCTGACATAGTGTCAAAGGGCATAACATCTTTCTAGCAGGACAAAAAAAAATTGGGTCACCAAGTGATAAATAAATTTCACTTGTTTCCATCACTTTTCTCTTGATGATGATGTACAATTTAATACTACACAACCAAATTCAAGTAAAATAATGAGGATATATGTATCCTATGTAACAAAAAAATACCTCACAAATGTACTCACAAACAAAAATACCACGCACCAAATTCTACATATAATCCAATTAAATAAAAGTCCCCATATATAAAGATTCTCAATTTTTGTGCAATCATATTCAAGCGAAAAATACGAGTCCATAATAAATCCTAGACATAATATTTTCCTTATATTCTTCTCACATTATCCATGCCATTATGAGGAATAAAATATCTACATTAAAAAAATTGTCACTTTTAGAACGAAAACTTCACTCCATGTAATGAAGTAAGAACATAGGATAAACGTTTTTCTCACACAACCTTAAAATACCATAAAAGCAAACCACTATTTATATGGAATAAGAACAAAGTAAGTTTAATTTATGAAATATTAGCCATTCAAAACTCCATATTTATTTGAATAACTCCCTCCCCAATAAAATTAAGAGCCAAAGAATTAATGAACAAAAAAATAAAAGGCTTATCATGCTAACCTAGTTTTTATAGTAGTAATTTCCACAAAAATATATTGAAGGAAATAAGGCACCTATGTAATTGTTTGCAAACTTGGAATTAATTGAAAAATAACATAACCCCTAGTAATGATGACCAACCCCGGTATAATAACATCAAGTAACATAAAGACATTAAGTAAAATAAACTAATTAAAAAGAGTAAACGGTTTATAAAGAATAAATGGTGTGGTAATTATTAATAAGATGAAAAATTGTGAAAGACGGGATGAAATATTTATGGAGATACTCCACACTTACATTTGATATCATTAGCCTCTCCAATGTAGATATCGTCTCCCTTCCTAGAGAATGGTACATTCAAAGCCCTAAAATAAATATAAATTAAACATAACTAAATAAAAATCATTGTTTCAGGATTATAATGTTTGAAAAACCATTTACATTTACATTGCACACAACAATCCTTTTCAGACTGGTGTCTCTAGATTTTACCCTAAAATCTAAGACTAACCCATGTTTAAAAAATTTCATTCTTTTAAAATAACGGGTCTTTTTTATGTTTTTATTGTCATAAGATGTATGTATTACTTTAAGATATTCCCAGTGAATCATATGAGTCAATTTCAACAAATACCCAGATGTTGAAACTCATTTTATCCCTCCGCCAAGTTTTGTCTACGAGAAATTTTTATTTAATTATTTATTAAATAAATTAAACCCCGTTTGAAGTAAATTGTGCTCCAATTAAATCCTGTTGAAGTTTTTCATGCCAGTATCCACACATTTCAATAGGATTTTCACCAAGAATGAATTCAGAGCTTTGTTTGTGACTTCTGGTAACGTTTTTCATTTTTATTTATTTCTTTTGCATTTTTCTCCAGTTTTCCCCATGGTCTTTCTGTTTAATTCCCCTGGGTCCGTTCTTTGTCCTGTATAGTCTATTTAATTTCTTGGAGCATTTGGAGATCATTTACGGTAGTCGCACTGAACGAATCAGCCTAAAGCAAACTTCTGACCAAAAAGATGAAGTCAAGCACAAAAAGCCTTTCCTAGGAAAGTCACACTTTTTGGAATGAATGGGTTTAAGCTGCAATGGGATTTTTGGTAGTGGTAGGCATGCGGGAATTTCTTACCTTCCTTGCAGGGTAAAAATTTCCATTATGAAGTCAAAGTCACTTAAGCTGCAATGGGAATATTAGAGGTGACAGGCAGGCGGGAATTTCTTACCTTCCTTGCAGGGTAAAAATTCTCATTATAAAATAAAGAAAAATCACTTAAAGCACCGATGGGAATTTTCTGTTTGCCTAGCAAGCTAACTTTTCCCACCAAAGAGGTTTATTCACCCATGCAAATCGCACTTTATCAAATGAAGCTATTTTTTAATACAAGTCGCACTTTTAGGGGGATGTTTTAATTTGCCGATGGGAATTTTGGTAGTGGCAGACAGACGGGAATTTCTTACCTGCCTTACAAGGTAAAAATTCTCATTATTAAAGTCAAATAACTTAAGTGGAAGAGGGGATTTTAAGAGCTACAGTGCAGGGTGGAAATTCCCATCAAGTTGACTTCTTATTTTTAGCAATTCCTCTTGCCAAAAAGTGCGACCCACCTTGGATGAATAATAATGCATTTAATAATATTTATTAATGGTTCATTCACCCAATTTTGGCGCCATAAATAGAAGGAAAGTCAATGCAAGTGGAATAGCTAAGGAGAAGTCAAGGATGCATGTTAAAAATAAATAAAATAAATTTTTCAAAAAGCAACTAGCAAAGATGCGAGACTTGGGTGCCCAAATTGGATGAATAAACATGGCATAACCTCCACAACATGAGCATATATGTGAGTTGTGTTTTCTAGACACGAAGATGAAGATCATTTTATATTCAAGCGTCCCATCTACTATGAAATTAGTGGAAGATACCATTGTCTTTTCACAAATTCCAATGGATCTCTAAGGAGCCTCATTCGACATGAAGACCATAAATATTTAGCTTTGTTTATTCATGAGATACTTCAACTCCGACAAAGAACTGTCATCACCAATTCGGCACTATGATAATTCTTCCCGGGAACTCCTCGTGCTATGATTATTTACTAATGCACATGCTTTTAGTTTGGTGGATGGAATCTGGAAACACAACAACAAACATAACACAAAAATACTATAGAATATGATAAGAAGGAATGATGATAAATCTGAAATATCATGTAAATTATAATATCAAAATGAAATTGATACAATCTCACCCATGAGGTACTTCAAGTGTTCTCGACTTCACTTGGCTTCCAACAATAACTAAGGGAGAAACTTCACAATTACACCTCTTAATGGCTTCTTTGACACACCTTCAAAATGATGGCTTCCTTTACACACTTACTCATACAATATTTCTCACTACTTCCTTCTATGCTAAATGAGGGGGGTGGCCTCTTTATTTATAGAACTTCCAGGCTTATCCATCTTATCTCTAAGATAGGATAAGAAATCCACTCTAATGAATCATATTTCATACCTTAACTCTTATCTGTACATGTAAGCTTATCTTTTAAGATAAGATAAACCTTATCATTTCACATGGGTTCCACATTTTTAGACTTTTTACAAATAAAATACACAAAATATTTATGACTTCACTCCTTGTCCTTATTACCAATATAATATTTCTAATTCCTAATCATGTAGACCCTACTTCTCTACTTACCCCAACTTGACATTTTAACATTACCGGACCACTTACGATGAATATTTACTTTTACCACAACATTCCTATTGTACTTTTGAATATTACCCTACTATACATTATTGGCGGCGTCATCATGGCAAAAGGCCGTTATCTTCTATTAGACGCTACTACTAATTACACTTAACAACATCCTATTCCTAATACATATATTAATGAAATATAAATTACGGAGGAAAATTTTAGTGTTGACATCTTCCCCTTCCTAGCTTCTACTCCGTCCTTGGAGTAGACTATTCGGTGCTTAGAAAATCTTCAACTTTTCATGGTTGACCCATTTCAGTAATGGGAGTTCCATCCATTTCCTCCAGTCAGTGCACGTACCATTTTCATGCATTACTACTATTTTGTAGGGTCCCATCCATTTTGGAAGAAATTTTCTTTGTCTTCTTTTTTGTATCTGGAATCATATACTAGAACCAAGTCATTCACATGAAATGGAGACCAACGGATCTTTTGATCAAAGTATTCCTTCTGCTTCATTTTCTTCTTATAGCTTGTATCCTTTGCTATTTCCCTCATTTCCTCTAGCAAATGAAGATGTACCAACCTTTCTTTTACTGAATCACTTTCATCCATCCTTTCATTTTTCATAACTCTCACAGTGGGAATATCAAACTCAATAGGAAGAACTGGATCAATGCCATAAGCCAACTAAAATGGGGAGTATCCTATTGCTAACTTTGATGTTGCCCTATATGCCCACAATGCTGCATGAATCCTTTTATCCCACTTATGTATCTGCAAGGCTGCATCTTTTGCTATAATTTGACACAACACAAAATTTGTTCATTCCACCTATCCATTTGTGCTTGGCTTGTATGTTGTTGCCTTCCTATGCTTAATAGAAAACTTATTGACTAGGGCTTCTATCACCTCATTAAAGAAGTGGCTTCCTTGATCTATTACAATTTCTAATGGACAACCAAATCTGGTGACACTGCGTTCATATATGAACCTTGCCACTTCATCCATGGAAGTTGTTTCAATGGCCTAGCTTCAACCCACTTGGTTAAATAATATTTGGCAACTACAATATACTTATTTTGGCATGGGGTAGTTGGAAGTGGACCTACAATGTCGATTCCCCACTTTTCAAAGGGACCAAGTGGAAGACTAGGGCATAACAGAGATAATGAAGTCTTACAGTTACCATGTGTTTGACAAATATCACATGTCTTACAATAATTATAACAATCTCTAAAAAGAGTGGGCCAGTGATAACTTGCATCCAAGATCCTTCTTGTTGTAAGTTATCCAGAGAAGTGCCCTCCACATGTACCATTATGGAATTCTTCTATCAACTCCTTCCCTTGATCATGTCCAACTGCTCTCTTATACTGTCCATCAAGTCCTATTCGAAATAATACTCCATGCATAATAGAATATGGATGACTTGCTTGAGTAATCTTCCTCTTAATCTTTGCATTGGCACCATCAGAAACTTGAATTCATTCAGATAATTCTAAATATCTATGTATTCACTAGGGATTGTGTCAAGGGATAACAATGCTGCATCTGGGAAATCATCATCATCACAAGATGAACCTAAACCATCATAGGCTCAAGAGAGTGCATCTGCATTGACATGCTTCTTTCTTGGCCTATCTATAATATCAAATTCAAATTCTTGTAACAAAATTATCCATCTTGCTATCCTCTCTGATGGATTAGGCTTATTTACAATATATTTTAGAGCCTGATGATCTATTACAACTATAAATTTCTGCCCTAGCAAGTAATTTCTAAACTTCTTTACAACAAAAATGATAGCTAGAGCCTCTTTTTCAAGTTAAAGATAATTTACCTCAAAGATCGCTCATTTGTATCGCTCCCAAAGTAAACTCGGATGATCATTTCCATTTTCATCCTTTTGGCTTAGAGTACTTCCTAGTGCTGCATCTCAAGCATCAAGTATACACAATGAATGGCTTGCTCCAATCTGGATTCTTTAAAACAGTGAAGACACTGTGGATTCCTTGCTTGTTCAAAAGCTTCATGCGCCTTATTTCCTGGTTCATAAGTAACATCCTTTTTCAAGAACTGGGTTAGTGGATGTGTAATCTTTGAGAAATTCTTGATGAACCTTTTATAGTAACCCACATGGCCTAAAAATGATCTCAACTTACTTCTATTCATAGGAAATGGTAACTCTTTGATTTTTGAAACTTTATCAGGATCAGTACCAATACCATCTCTGGATACAACATGCCCTAACAAAACGCCTTTAGAACATCCAAAGACACACTTTGTAGGGTTTAGTGAGGCTTGTGCTTCATCTAACCTTTGAAATGTTGTCTCCATCTGGTGCAGGTGGTCCATCTTGCTCCCATAGATGTAAAAATCATCCAAAATACTCTGATGAAGTTCCCAATGTAGGGTTCGAACAAGCCAAAAGGCATAACTCTATAAGCAAATGTTCCCCAAGGAGTGGTGAACATGGTATTCAGCTGATCTTTCTCTGTTATATGAACTTGGTTGTATCCGTTATATCCATTAGTAAAACTATAGCACTCTTGGCCAGCTACTTCGTCCAAGATCTGATCTGAGAATGGAAGAGGGTAATGATCCTTCTTTGTTGCCTTGTTGAGCTTCCTATAATAAAAAAAAAAATGCGTAGTTTCCCATTCTTTTTTATTGAGATCACAATGGGAGAAACCCATTCGAATTCTCCACAAGAAATATGAATCCCGCATCAAGTAACTTATTTATTTCTTCTTTACACAGTCTTGGAAAAATTAGGATTCATTCTATATGGCATTTTCTTTATGGGCTTAGCACCATCTACCAGCTCAATAGAATGTTCTACCCAACTTACTTGATGAAGTTCCTTGTAATCAAAAGTGAATATGTGTATGTACCTTCGAAAGAGATGGAGGTAGGATTCCTTCTCACTCTCCATCACAACATCACCAATCTTTATTTGCTAGAGACGATCATCAATTTCTTCTTCAGATAATTTTATGGGGTCATGAGTCGGTGTGACTGGAAGGATATCCATGACCGAAACATCAACCTCACTTTCTTCATCTTCGGTGTCCACTTCACTGGTACTAGAGTAATAAGAGGATGTCCAATCATCAGTTTCATCACTTGAATCTCTACAGGTTCTACCTTATGATGCCGAGGGATCACATTTATCTTCACACTCTCTCTACCACGTCTAAGTGTTATGAAGCCTTCATTCCAGTAGTTTCTTGCATGAACTCTTCTTAGCCATGGTCTTCCCAACAACATTGGGTACGTAACAGTACCATTTTTCATCACCTGAAAGTCTACCACACATACAACACCCATAATAGATATTGCCACATTTGAAACTACACCTTTTGGTTTAGTTTTTCCCTTATTTAATGACCTTAACATAAGTGTTGAGGGGCGATCAATTTTTAAACCCAACATATTCATTACAGACTCGGTCATTACATTAACTGCAGCACCTCCATCAACTAAGACATCATGAATTGAAATACCATTACATAATACCTCAACTTGTGGAGCGTAGGGATCTACCTCTGCCTCCAAAATAGGGACCTCAACCTCCTTCCTTCATCGAGCATTGAGTCCACTTCGCAGCTCCCGCCTCTTCTCAGAAGACATAGCCAAGAGTTGACCATATGTAATATTTACAGGCCTTTTGGACAGATCTTCTAAGATGGAGTATGGTCCTTGTCCCTGTGAAATTAGAAAATCCTGCACACCCAACTTTCTTCTCCTATGTTTCTTACTAGTTTCTCCTTTCATCTTCTTAGGATCATTTCCATCTTGATTATCTTTTTCTTTCTTTCTTTTTGTTACAAACACATCTACTTCATTATTTATGCTCTTATCTACTACATCAAAAGAATTCACAGGTGCTTTCCCTTTATCATTATCTCTTGTACTAGATGTAGAAGCTCTATCTGGAAAATTATACTTATAATGACCCTTTTTATAACAACCATAACATACAACTTCATAAATATTTCTTTTTAGACCTCTATCTCCTCCCTGAGAACTAAATTATTTTCCTTGAAGAAGATTAATAGTTAACTAGCCCATCTTCTTAAGCAGATCTTCATACTTAGTAGATGTACTAGGAGAAAGATTTGTGCTCACCAAGAGTGGTTGTGGATTCTAGACCAAAGGTGCTGGTGTAGGCTCTACTTTAGCAACAATTTCTTTGGGCTCCTCTTCCATGCTTTCTTCTTACCTTCTTGCAATCTCCTTTGCTTGTTCAATGGTAGCTGGGCGATCATACTTCACTCGTTGTCTGATCTCTAGCTTCATCCCAAGAATGAAGTGCTTACAGAGGAGATTATCCACGTCATTCATCAACCCATCCGCTAATCCTTCCTTCCGGATCTGGGAATCAAGCTTCCTCCTTAGCTCTAGAACACGAGCATGATAATCCCTTATCTTCTCCTTCTCTCCTTGGGATAGCTTTGTGATATTGATCATGAGATTTGCATATTTCTGTTGTTCACCAAATTCTTTAAGAAAACTTTCAATTAATAAATCCCATGAGTTTTTCACATTATCACCTAGTGTTTCAAACCACCTAAGGGCTGAACCATCCAAAAAGGTAGGAAAAAATTCAGTCCATTGTTCCCTTCTTATAAGGCCATTACAAATACAAGATCATTTAAACTCTTGAATGAAAGAGGAAGCATCTTCATTAGATTGAGCTGAAAAAATAGGAATCTTCCCCATTTCCAAAAGTAACCACAGTGAAATACCAACCCACAAGTACAATCAACAAGACTTATGTGCATAAATAATTGGAATCACTATAATAGAAAATAGAAATGACCACGGTAAACTATGGTAAAACTTGACTTACTACGGTAAAAACTGACTTTACTGTGGTAAACATTATTCACAAGAAAAGTGAAGCTACTACAAGTAAATACTATTCACGTATAAAAAGTGAATTTACTTGCAAAGTAAATACTATTCAGACAAAAAGTGACTTTACCATGGTAACTACTATGCACAGTAAAAACAAGGTTACCCTCCAAAATATTTTTGACTAAGTGGGAATATCTCTCTAGAAAATCCACCAACAAGGAATGGTCCCAGCAACGAAACCAAAATGTCATCACCAATCCGGCACTATGATAATTCTTCACCGGGAACTCCTCATGCTATGATTATTTACTAATGCACAACTTTTAGTTTCATCGATGGAATTTGGAAACACAACAACAAACATAACACAAGAATACCATAAACTTCGATAAGAAGCAATGATGATAAATTTGAAATATCATTCTAAATTATAATATTACCATGAAATTGTTACAATCTCACCCATGAGGTACTTCAAGTGTTAATCGACTTCACTTGCCTTCCAAAAATAACTATGGGAGAAACTTCACAATTACACCTCTTAATGGCTTCTTTAACACACCTTCAAAATGATGGCTTCCTTTACACACTTACTCATACAATATTTCTCACTACTTCCTTCTATGCTAAATGAGGGGGTGGCCTCTTTATTTATAGAACTTCCAGGGTTATCCATCTTATCTCTAAGATATGATAAGAAATCCAATCACTTAATCATATTCCATACCTTAACTCTTATCTATACATGTAAGCTTATCTTTTAAGATAAGATAAACCTTATCATTTCACATGGGTTCCACATTTTAAGACTTTTTACAAATAAAATACACAAAATATTTATGACCTCACTCCTTGTCCTTATTACCAATATAATATTTCTAATTCCTAATCATGTAGACCCTACTTCTCTACTTACCCCAACTTTTACATTTTAACATTACTGACCACTTACGACAAATATTTACTTTTTACCACAACATTCCTATTGTACTTTTGACTATTACCGTACTATACATTATTGGCGGCGTCGTAATGGCAAAGATATTATCTTCTATCGGATGTTACTACTAATTACACTTAACAACATCCTATTCCTAATACATACATTAATGAAATAAAAATTACGGAGGAAAATTTTAGTGTCGGTAACATTTCGAATTCCATATCAAAAATGTGGTGTAGAGGGCTGGCCATTGTTGGTCCTGTTTACAAGACCCAAATATCTGCGTCGAGATGGTGCCATTGAGAGAAGTGGAGGGCATCATGATGAAACAGAGCTCTGTTGCCACCGTCTTGCAAGGGTGAGGAACCATGGAAAATATGAAGCTTGTGCTCAATGAAATTATAGATCCGTTACTTGATTTCATGGCGACGGGTTGGAATAATAAGCGCGGCCGACTAGTCTTTCTCGAGTGACGTGAGGCAGAGTGCATTGGATTGGTGTATTGAGGTGTCTCCGATATTTGTAATTTTCTTGTGGCGTTGAAATGGTTGAAGAGAAAATTGGTAATCTAGTTATCCTCCTCTTCCATTACAACAGAAGAGAGAGGCCGCCAATAGAAATATTGGCAGCCATGGCACCTGTAACTCCATCTTAGGCATTACATACATTGTATTATGCGTATTTGCAAGAAGTAAAAGAGATGGTCTTTTTTTTTTTAAAGGGAGGATTGAGAAAAATTTCATTTTTTGCTTGACTTGACTGTAAGTATCTGAATCTTTGAAGTGATTAATTGTTGGTTTCAAAGAAAATTACAAGAGAGAAATAAATTGAGATGTTTTAAGTCATGCACGTTGTCCGTCATAGACTAAACAATCCTCTGTACCTTTCATTCACGTGTCCGACTTAACACAAATCGGCTAGAACGTATATTATGTCATGGCATGTAAAATGGCATGGAATTTGTAAAAAAACTTAAACTTGGAGTATTGAAATATTGAAGTCGGGAAAATGTGGGGAGACATATGCAAAAATATTTGTTCTTCCAAGTAGACACATACAAACCAGGTGTTATATATGTCAATCGTTTGAAGGAGAACAAGGGTGTGGTGGAGAAATTGTTGAAGTAATGTACTTTGGAGATATATCCGAAGCAATTCCCTACCTATCATTTCTCCAAATGTCAATAGTTGTTTCTTGCAATTTTAGCCCTTGTGTTTTGTGGGTAGTCAAAGCACCCGACAATTGTAGGGTAGAGCATATTCATATGTTAATGCAAAATGGAGAACGTTGGAGACCAACGTAATGGTATTTTGAAGTTGGGGATGATCCGCATAGAGCTTCTTCTTGACATTCCCTCCTTCGTAAATGATGGAATCTTGAGCGAGTTGAAGGAAGAAGAGGTGATGTGAATAGTCGAGAACACAAAAATTTTAGGGATTTCAATTGCACACGTGGGAGAAAATTTTAGAGATATGAACATATGGAGGGGACCTAACATTCCATGTCAATCCATTGTAATAATTGAATTTGATAACAAAAAAACAAGGTAAACTATGTGGTTTTGCACCATCTTTAAAGGAAAATCTCCATGCTTGTGCATGCAATAATAGGTATCAGCCGCAAGATTTTTCCTTGTGCGTGTGTATTTGATACCATCTCCTCAACATTACAAGTTCTTAACACTATCATATACATATTTTCTATCTTCGAATGATTTTCTTTCACCATGTTCATGCTTATGAACGTGCCTATCACTTAGATGGGAAAGATGTTGTAGATGAGGGAGTCATTGGAATTTATGTAACATCTTGGACATCCAAAAGTAAATAGTGAAGAGGATGAGTGCTTACCTACGAGAAAACATGATGCCCCGCACCAAAGCGGGCAAGTCTCAAGTCAATTACACAACATATCCCATGAAGTTTGATGTTTCCTATTCTCGAGTCATGGCTCCTTACCATTCATCATGTGATGGTATTTGCTTCTTTTTTAAAAGTAGTGTAGGTCATCAAAACAAATGAAGGAAGCATATTTAAGTTACTAGGCAACCAACAACACTAAAAAATACAAGAGCAACAACAAAGTCACGGTGTCGACACTTATCCGGAGGGCCGGTGAACATTTAACAAATATGGGCTCCTCGTTTCTACTACTGTAAGGTTTGCTTTCCAAGGGAAAACCTTACAGCATACAACTTACACTAAAGGGGGCGAGTCCTAAGTCGACTACGAGACACATTGCACATGAATTTGGAGTCATTCATGCCTTCTATATGTGTTCTCATAAGAATACTCAAAATTTTCCTTAAAATTATAAAAAGGTAAGTTAAACCTTGTTGCACACAAAATCCCTAATCTAACATGAAAAGGGTCCACTGTGGATGATGGAAGAATGCATGGGGTATATAGTGGAATGTTATTTATAGCTTTTAGGTGGTTAGCAATTAGCTATAAGTTTGGAGAATGAAACATAAAGGAGGAAAATTAAGTGTAAACACCTCCACGTGGCATCAACGTAACAAAATGAGCACTAAATTGGGAAAGATAACAAAAGAAGCATTTCAAGGTGGAAGGAGGAATGTGGGACCCTTCTGTGGGCCTTGCTTTCGTAAATGATAAGATCTCTAAAATTGTTTACGAGAGAGCCTCGATAACGATCATTAAGTTTGGTGGATCACAATGAAACATATCGGTCATGGACATTTAAATAAGAAAGGTTCTTTGTGTTTTTGATATATTTTTGGATAGACATACACTTTTACACACTCTCCCATACCTTCCACACGTCACATGTATTTTAAATATCAAATATTAACAGCACAAAGGGGTGCATTTATCCTCTACCTTAACTCAAGCGTTTAACATCCAATGAGCAGATTACATTGACTAAGATGACGTAAGTTGGTGGAGTGGCATGTCTTCTCACCCGTGACTAATTTTTCCTTCAAAAAAATGGATGCAACCTTGTCAATGTCATAGATGTTAGAGCACATGATCTGTGAAAAGAATTAGTGGGGCCCAAGAGAACCAAATCATTATGGACAATACTGATATAGTCATTGGTCTAATCGGGAGGATAGTGTTGTAGGTTTGAAAAGGGTGGATGGAATCACATAAGAAAACAACATGAAGCAGAGATACCATCTCACAAGACAAATGGAGGACCTCAAATAGATCCATGAGATGTTGTGAATGAGCTCACCAACATTCCCACCAGAAAGCACAACCTTTTGCACAATGCATAGGCCTAAGAGAAGAGGCAAAAAAACGTCGAAATGTCTAACTCGAGCTCTTCGCAAGCTATCAAGGGACGGTGATGAATTGTAATTGAGGGGGTAAGCCTCAAGCCATTGACACTGACATCCACATTCTCCCTAGCCTCGAAGGCTTTGTAGAGTCTCCTTCACCACTACCTATATATTGGATACTTGTATATGTTTGAGTCCAACACATTTTTCCCTTGTCCGCCATGCTCTCCAGCTCATTGTTGGCCTCCATCCCATCCTATTTGTTAAGAGATAACTATACGCACCCAATTTTTCACATGCTACATTGCCAAAACAGGTAAAATCCTCAATGATGATAAAATATCAATTCCAATTATTTTTTAGTCCAATTCCTTGTTTGCAGCATATTTTGTATCTTACTTGTCCTTCTCTTAGCTTTCCCTACTTTCCTTTATCATTTTTCTGATTTTCCGCCTTCTTGCTTTAAGTGACTAAACCGCACCAATGGTTACACAACCACCCCATTGATCTTCCCCGAGTGACAAGCTTGCAACCTTCGTGGTGGTTATGTAATTGTCATGACGGTTGTGTGAGTGTCGATCTGCGCAGCCCGGTGGTTTTGTGTGTTTTCTCCCAAGCCTTTTCCAGCGTGGTTTGAACGAGTGTCACCTTCTTCAAACTCATTTTTAGCACACATATCTTAACAAAATTGGCTTTTCTTTTGCTTGTTAGATGCTTATAAACTTCTTCTTCCCTTCTTGATATTATTTGTGAGTTAACTACCCCTTCTTTGAGTGATGTGGCATTCTTGGCTGCCAAGTGGGTTGGACCACTTCTCTGCCTATTTTCTATAAGAGCCAAGCTTCTTCCCAAAGCATTGGTTGGAGTTCATTTTTTTGGAATTGTATCGTTATGTTGTCGTAATCCTGCCAAGAAGCACACAAGAAAACATAGATCTCTTGCCTTGTTACTCCATTTCCTACATTGCTACTGCATCGCTTGCAAACCAACTAGCTCCAACACTCTCTCATTCTTTCCACACATTTCCAACACAGTTCCCTAGACACATTTGAACATTCATTGGAAGAAGAAGATGAGGGGAGATCAAAAGCATTGTCAGTGCTAGATTTTTCTCAGTACCACATTCCCAGGTTGGACATCTTGTTAAATTCCTAGAGGTTTCTTTCATTTTCTTAGATAGATTCAAAGATACATTTGTTCAAGAAAATACAATTACAGTAGCATTTACGGTAGCTTCTTTTGCAAAGCATCCATTGAGGATTCTTCTCAGCTAATCCCTATATATTTTTCTAGGGATGATTCAGAGGAATTTCTTGCCACATTTTTTTGTTAATCCTCCACAATTCATTTACCTATAGTTTCCATTTCTTCATTTAGAAAGATTTTGTTTTACTGGGGAAGTTTCAAGGGAAGAATTGCTTCTGAGAAGCATTTCATTCTTCCCATGATTCTAAGGTAGAGTCAGAAGAGGCAACATCCAAAATTACAAATTAGGAAAAGCATTTGTTTTATTATATTAGTGTAAATCCTCTGCAACAGGGAAATAGCCACATCTAGCTATTTCACTATTTAGTTTAATTTTCTTATAGTAGAAGCAATTTCATTTAATTAGAAGAAGTTAAATTGTCTATGCATATTTCTTCTATTTTCTAGTAAACATAAAAATAAAAATATATTAGATTAGATTAATTAGTTTGTTTTTATTTATTTTATTCCCTTTATTTAAAATCATTGGAAAACCACAAAAACAAATAGAGTAAGTTTTCTTCCTTTGTTTTAATCAAGTAGCTTTCATTTGTTAAATTAACTAGTTACACATCCACATGATTATCAAAGGCCCTAGGCAACCCAAAGATTATGTGTGTGATCCTGCGGTGCCATAAACAGACCTAGCTCCACGGTTGGTAGACGTTTATCAAGGCCTGAGACACCTCATTTTCAAAACCACCCCACTTCCACCTATTATTATCTCATAATTGATGCACTTTGAATGCCAAAGCGAGATAGTGCTTACGAGTTCTAGACAATTCAACCTATTCAGAATTAGATCACAAGATTCACCGATCCATGCTACCGATATTTTTCCTTTCACACCTCCATGACCTTGTTTGGAGACTTCTACGAGGCAAACGCTTGATAATTTCCACGTATTCCACAGCTAGTTCAGAGGGTGTTTGGTGAAATTGACATTGATAGACTCCTTCATGTGTCCATTCTCCTCGACCATTCCATTTTTCTTGCCCAAGTTAGAGAGGTCATCATTTCCTTAGACGAGTGATTCCCATAGTGCCTGTAGAAGACATTCGATTGCCTTGATTACTTATTGGCCATTTTTACCCATTTTAGCATATTCTACATGTCCGCCCTAATTATCCATTCCATAGTCATATTTTCATATCATATCGGTTGTCCCGGCACGACCTCGGGAGGTCAAGTGTATCCTAGGGTCAATATTAGCACAAAATTGGTGAACCCGATGTGAAGGACTAGTTCCTTTTCGTTTCCTCATTTCTTTCTTTCTTTCATCCATTATTCTCCTCTCCCATTATTTTGCGGGTGTTATACACCCCGAATATGTTGGCTCAGGAATACGACAAGACCATTTTGGGTCTTGAAGCGTATTATTACCAGATGGGTATGCAACAATCACCTTCACTATCAAGGTGGGCTGATAATTACTCATCCAATTTACCTTCACCTCACACTCCTCCTCCTCAAGGTGCCAACAATGGATCATTAGTTACGATTGAGAAAATTAATCAACCAAGCTATAGCCCACAATTGGGGTTCTCTAATTCCAATAATATGAGGTTCAGAGAGAGGCCACTAGTAGAAATATTGGTAGCCATGGCATCTGTAACTCCATCTTAGCCATTACATTGTATTCTCGTGGTATTTGCAAGAAGTAAAACAGATGGTCTATTTTTTTAAAGGGAGGATTCATAAAAATTTCCTTCTTTGCTTGACTTGACTGTGATTAGTTATGAGCATCTGAATATTTGATGTGATTAGTCATTGGTTTCAAAGAAAATTACAAGAAAGCAAAAATTTGAGATATTTTCAGTCACAGTGTTTCGCATGTTACGTTGTCGGTGGTAGACTAAATGGAAAATGCATGCACACATGAAATTTATGCATCTCTATGCATGAGTCCAGCTATATAAGCAGTCACACTTATTGGCACATTATTTTCCAATATATGAGTTTGACAAATAGATGTTACATCCTGTTCCTAAGCAGCTTTTTTGGTAAGAATGTGGAAAATGTGTTTGGAAATTTTCAACAAAATCCTAGAAATTGCAGCTAAATGGAAAATGTGTTTAATGTGCTTTTCAACAGAATCCCAAAAGTTGCAATTAAATGGAAAATGTTTTTTTCAAAAATTTGATATTTTATGGAAAATGTGTTTAATATGTTTTTCAACATAATCACATAAATTGCATAGCTAAATGGAAAATAGAAATTGTGTTTTTTTATGAAAAGGGATCTTATATTATATTAATGTAATAAGATACAAGATATCTTTCAACAAAAAAGTGGGTGGTATGAAAGCACACCCCAAAACCAAAAACAAGCTAGGCTGAGCCTAGAACAACAAAATTCAAACTACGCCGAACCTAGGAGAATGAAACAAAACAAAAGGCATCACCCAAAAAACACAAAAAAGCTCTATCAAGCAACAATAGAAAACATGTCCGAGGCGGGTAGATCCGTATCATCCAGCCACCCCAAACCAAGCAAGTCTTTGCCAATGTCCGAATCCTTGAGCAGCAGTAAGTTCTTCCTCAAGTTCGTTTCCTATGCATAGGAATGGCAATGTTGAGGCGAGGGAATTTTTTTAGAAGATGATGGGGTGGTGGTGGGTGCCAAGCGGCCCTGGTGTGAATTAGCGGTAGAAGGAGAGCCCCAACCCTATTCTTGAGCCAAAGAATGTGGACGAGAGTCCCACCCATTTTCTTTGAGGTGACGAGCCCACGCCCTACTAACAAACCAAAAATGTAGCAGGATCCTTGGCCTGCAGCATTGAACAAGAAAATGACTATGCTGATGTAATGGTCCTGGAGAGTGGTGGGTGCAACTAAAAGCATGGCGCTGAGATTGGCTACGCCGGCCACCACAGTTCAAGGTGAGGAGCACTTGGTGGGAGATAGAGGCACTTGGGAAAAGTTGCACGTGTCTTCCCCCAATGGCATAGCAGTCTAGAGGTGGTCCACCTTCAAAGCACCACCTTGTTTTCTTGAACTTGAATCTGCATAAGTAAATTAGAGATCACCATAGATTTATTATAAATCGAGAAAGATTGATCAACTGCAGAATTAGAAAAGAAAAAAATCATTTCTTTCTTTCCATATCCAAAACAGAATCTCCTCTCGAAAACATGCCGATATGGGTGAACATAGGAAAATTTTTGGGATTATCTCCTAAGGGGATATGTTCCCAAGTGAAACAAGCAATGGGGCCGTGAGTGAAAAAAAAAAAAAAAAAAGAATGGATCCAGTTCCATGCAATTTGAGCTTTGGGACAAAACCAGAAGACATGCAAAAGTATTTCCAGATGCCCACATAGGGGTAGTTGGGATCCAAAATCCCAATTTGAACAAGATGAGCCCCGATAGTAAGGCCTTTGTGTAGAATACACCAAATAAAATGAGAAATTTTGGGCTCCACACATATAGTCCAAACAGTCTCAAATCATCAACCCCAAGTAGACAGAGTGGCATGAATTCCCTAATGAGTATTATATTTTTCCACCATTGGCAAATGGGGCGAGAGCCATTGATAGCCTTTGTTGGCTTTATAGTTACAGAAAGGAGTATCAACACACCACTTCCAAATCTGGCCCACCATGGGCGAAAGGAATGCACAATGAATCTTAATCAACATGTGATCGGGAACCAAATTGATTATAGTATTGAAGGTATCTTGATCTTCATTGAAAATCTGAAATAGAGCTTTAAAATTTGGCCAAGATAACTAGGATTGAGTGTTCTTGCAAAAGAAGTCCTCGATGTTGTGAATTTCGCGCTTGAAGAGTTTAAGCGTGAGATTCTTGGGACTCCGTGCTAAGCATTGATCATGGAATTGAAAAATCGATGACCACCAGAGAGATTGTTGGTTGAGAGAAATCCCATTAAGAAATCCATCCCCTTTCCATAAAATCCAGGGTTTGATACATTCCCACGATTTCCAAATACTTTTAAGCACAAAGGTGCCAACAATTTTGACAAGCACATGAGTGATGGGCAAATTCACAAACCTTAAGCCTTTCCACGCAGTGGCGGCCATAAGGAGAGCCTTCCGCGATGCCATGTCGTATGAGAATTTTCCAAGCTTCTTGGCCTGTAATGCTTCCGATAATCCACTTAGCACACAGATTTTTTCCTTGGTTGAATGTGAATAAGCCCGAGGCCTCCAAAATTGTGAGGCGATAACATATTTTCTCTGGTTACCCGATGAAAACCTTTGCCAATAGAAGCGTTAGCCCATTGGAAGGCTTTGAATAGTTTTTCAAGCTTCGAATGGAGGCTTTGGAAGGAACCCAACAAAGTAAACATGGGTTACAAAGAAGAACTTTTGAGCAGGTTTGGAATTTGCCACCAAAGATAAAGGCTTAGTAATCAAATATTCCAGCTTTTTTTCGCCACTCGTTGAATGACATAATGTCATAGTTCAGCCGGGAGGCTTGAAAAGTAAAAGGAATACCTAAAATTTTGAAAATCTCACCATGTTATAGAATTTTCCAATCAAATGTGCCAAGCCAATCTGGCATAGGAAGGAAATATTGTCAGTAACATTGGGTTTTTTGCCATTGAATGGATGAGCCAGAATCTAGGCAGAAAGTATCCAAACATTGCATAGCATTGCAAATGTTGGTCTCATCCTCGATAAGCATAAGGAAGGAATAGTCTACAAATTTCCCATTGAGAAGCCTGAGAATTGAGCTCATCGTGACAAGATTCCAAAATTGTGATTTTCATTTCAACATAATCCCGTAAATCACAAATTTAAATGGAAAATGGGAAATTTCTTTTTCAATAAGTTCAAATCTAGAAATCGTAACTAAATGGAAAATGTGTTTTTCAACAGTTCAAATCTAGAAATCGTAGCTAAATGGAAAATGTATTATTCAACATAATCCTAGAAATCACAAATCTAAATGGAAAATGTGTTTTTCAACAAGTTCAAATCCTTCAAATCATAGCGAAATGGAAAATGTGTTTGTGGAAAATGTGTCAACAAGTTTCAATCTAGAAATTACGCCTAAATGGAAAACATGTTTTTCAATAGAATCCCAAAAATCACAACTAAATGGAAAATGTGTTTTGAAACATGTTTGAATCCTAGAAATCGTAGCTAAATCGAAAATGTGTCAATAGGTTCAAATCTTAAATCACAACTAAATGGAAAATGTCTTTTCAATGTAATCCCGAAATTGCATGAAACTTAAATGGAAAATGTGTTTTTCAATGATTCAAATTCTAAAAATGCGGCTAAATAAAAAAATTGTTTTTCAACGGAATCCCATAATTTGTAACTAAATGGAAAATGTGCTTTTCAACAGTTCAATCCTACAAATCACATCTAAATGGAAAATGTGTTTTTCAAAGTAATCCAAGAAATCACAAGCTAAATGGAAAATGTGTTTTTCAACATATTTGAATCCTAGAAATCACAACTAAATGGAAAATGTGTTTAATGTGCTTTTCAACATAATCCCATAAATCGCAACTAAATGGAAAATGTTTTTTTCAACAAGTTTGATTTTTATGGAAAATGTGTTTAATGTGTTTTTCAACAGAATCCCAAAAAATCACAGCTAAATGGAAAATGTGTTTGATGTGTTTTTCAACAAAATCCCGAAATTGCAGCTAAAAGGAAAATAGAAAATGTGGTTTTCATTTCAACATAATCCCAAAAATCACAGCTAAATGGAAAATGAGAAACATGTTTTTCAACAGGTTCAAAATCTAGAAATTGCAACTAAATGGAAAATATGTTTTTCAATGTAACCCCTTAAATCACAAAGAAAATCGAAAAGGAAAATGGAAAATGTGTTTTTCAAGAGGTTCGAATCTAGAAATTGTAGCTAAATGGAAAATGTATTATTCAACAGAATCCTAGAAATCACAAACTAAATGGAAAATGTATTTTTCAAAAAGTTTGAATCCTTCAAATTGCCTAAATGGAAAATGTGTCAATAGGTTCGAATCCAAAATTGCAACTAAATGGAAAATATGTTTTTCATTAGAATCCTAGAAATCACAACTAAATGGAAAATGCGCTTTTCAACATGTTTGAATCCTATAAATCACAAAGCGAAATGGAAAATGTGTCAATAGATTCAAATCCAGAAATTGTAATTAAATGGAAAATGTGTTTTTCAACAAGATCCCAAAATTATTAGATAAATGGAAACATCTGCTTTTCAATGATTCGAATTCTAGAAATTACAACTAAAAGAAAATGTGTTTTTAAACAAAATCCCATAATTCAAAGCTAAATGGAAGATGTGTTTTTCAACATGTTCAAATCCTAAAAATCACAGCTAAATAGAAAATGTGTTTTGGAAAATATGTTTTTCAATGTAATTCCGTAAATCATAGCCAAATGGAAAATATGTTTTTCAACAAATTCGAATCCTAGAAATCACAACTAAATAAAAAATGTGTTTTTCAACAGGTTTGAATCCCCGAAATCACAGCTAAATGGAAAATGTGTTTTTCAACAAAAAAATTTCAAAAAAAACTAAGTAAATGCGTGTAAGACACATATGCAAGGGATGGGTGCATGATGGTTTTATGGGCATAGGTGCATTCTATTCGGAGAATATCCCTTGTTGACTAAATAATCCTTTTACCTTTCATTTGTGTCCGAATTAACACAAATGAGCGTAACGTATATTGTCCCCATGTTAAAAGAGCATACCCTTTTTTCCTTTTTAAGAAGAAATCGCATGTGAATTTTGCGATGGAGACGCTAAAGGGATTCATCAAAAAATTAAACTTGAAAGATTAAAATATTGGAGTTAGAAAAATGTTGGGCGGACATATGCTAAACTATTTGTTCTTCCAAATAGACACATACAAACCACATGTTATATATGTCAATCATTAGAAGGAGAACAAGGGTGTGGTGTAGAAATTGTGAAGCAATGTACTTTAGAGATATCTTTGGAAGCAAGGCCATATCTATCATTACTCACAATTTCGCTAGTTGTTTCTTGTAATTTTATCCCTCACGTTTTCTCGGATAGTCAAGAGTTTAAGTGTTTTCTCTAATGTACCAAGTCGTGAAATTGAGAAAAGTCTGCAGTTTTGGGTCATTTTGTATGTATTTCGGGCCTGTCGGACATTTTTGTCCCGCCTGTCCCAAGTTCCGAAGTGCGTTCTGTTCCCCGATCGGCCGATTTCCCCGAAATTGTCCCGATTTCGGGCCCGTCGGAACTTTTCGTCCCAAGTGTCCCAAACTTTTCGTGCGAGTTGTTCAATGTTCGGCCGAAGCACCCAATCCACGTACTTCGCTCTTTCATGTCCCAACTGTCCCAATTTCAAAAGTGCGCTCTGTTCCCCGATCGGCCGAAATCCCCGAAGTTGTTCCATTTTCGGGCCCGTCGGAACTTTTCGTCCCAAATGTCCCAAGTCAATTGTGCGAGTTGTTCCATTTTCGGCCGAAACACCCGAACCGCGTACTTCGCTCTTTCATGTCCCAAATGTCCCAAGTTCAAATGGGCCTTTTGTTCCATTTTCGGCCGAAACACCCGAACCGCGTACTTCGCACGCGTTTTCGTCCCAAATGTCCCAAAATGCATTTGTGCGTCTTCTCCTTGTTTCACCCGAATCGGCCGAGCCGCGTGTTTCGCGCATTCGCATCTCACATGTCCCAAGCGAACCAAATGCCATTCATACTTAGTTTTTCCCGCTCTACTCGAATATGTTGTTTTTCAAACTGATAGATATGAATGTAATGTGCATTGATCACCCTTCTCTCTCCTCAACGGCTATATAACGAGCAAGCCACCTTTGCAATTCTTACATTGTTTCCATGCTACCCTTGCTCGAACCCTTGCAACCTAATTCCCTGCGCATGTATCCCTTTTCTCTGTAATTCCTCCCCGAATTTAGGTTGCGGCTCTGATACTATCAATATGAAGATCGAAGTCCTGGAGGAGGCTTTGGGAGAACTAAAGAACAGTTGGCAGAAGGGCGAAGCTTTCAAGACACTGGTTGTCTCAGCTTTCAAGGATATTCACTGTCATCTTCAGGATGAAAATTCTGGTGTTTCCCTTTCCTTGCAAGAAATCAAAGCTCAATTCAGAGCTTATGTCAAAGATAATCTATTCAAGGAAAGCTCAATCTCCAAAGAGAAAATGAAGGAAATCTACTCTCTTCAATCTGCCGTTGGAGAAGCAAACAAAGATTATCATACTCATGTCGAGTTTGATAAAGAGATGGAGAAATGTCTTGGATTTTGGACGCAGTCTACGGCCAACACGTCAGTCCCTCGTGGCAGAGACATAGCTGAGGCGTTAGAGAAATTCAGGCAGCGGATTCTGAAGTCGGTGGGTCCCTCTCAGTGACTGGCCACCTGTCTTCTTCTCCTTGTTCTTTTCTCTTCTTCCCTTTCTTTTTCCGTTTTCTTTGTAAGAAGTTAAGGTATTGCGATTGGCGGTCCTTAACTGTTCTTGGTTAAAGAAGCGGTTACGAAGAGTAACTGATTTGTAAGCTATATAATGGCCTTTCCACGCCATTCTAAGGGAGGAAGAACTTGGCTTATTTTCTGAAAGTGTAAATAGATTATAAAGAAATCAATACAGAAGGACTTTCCCATTCTTTGTCTATCTGATCTCTGTTATTCCTAAGCTTTCATTTATTTTCTTTGTGAAGATCATTTGTCTCAAGTTCGTTAGTCTTACCGATTGCATACTCTTCAACTTTGCAAGCACGGTGATCTTGTATAACCAAGAAGGAACTTTGTGTCCTTGATTAATGAATCTGTGTTATGTTAAGAAACTTTGTGTTCTAGCAGATGTTATTTACAGAACTTTGTGTCTTTGAATTCCATCTTATTTATCCAATACAAATGATCTTGTTTCAATTCACTGTGACTTTCGCATACATAAAGAATTACTCTGATATCTATAATTCTGCATGTTGCCTTTCTGCTCTTTCCCGTACTCTCATTTCCTCAGTCCTTTTGTAATTGATGATCTTCATAGAAAACACTTTCGTGATATCCAAGTTTAACCAACAAATCATGTCTTGTACATTTGTAAATAAGTTCATTTCTGAATAAGGGAACCTCTCCCATTAAAGAGGAGGGACTTCTTGTCCCCTGACTGTTGCTCTTCGTAAAGTCCTATCTGACGACCAACAGTTTTTGGCGACTCCGCTGGGGAAAATCATATTCCAGTTCTATAATTTTTGATCATCTTTTGATCTGGCGACTCCGCGTTTTACTCGAGGGAGAAGGCCCTTGGTATTGAAGATTCTCAGTTCCAGATTTTGGAGCAGCAGGGTTTTCCTTTCCCTTCAACAAGAGATAGAAGAACTCGTTCGACAAGCACTCCACCTGTTCAAGATAGAAGTCCTACAAGTGGTATTCCTTCAGAGCTAGCTAGCCCTAATCTTGAGCTTTGATTCTTGCTGGTGTTGCAGTTCCTCTCCAAGCCATTTTTCCAAGAATGGCGGCACCATTGCCATGGGGTCATCGTGTCGGGCCCCTTGCTCTTCCTCAGCCTTTGCATGAGTTACCAGAGGTAACCGGAAGAACTTTCCTAAGTTCAAAGGCGATGGCAAAGTGCATCCGGATGAACACATCGCGGCCTTCATTGTTGCATGTGGAGTCCTGGGAGTTGAGCATGAAGACGTCTCCGTGAGACTTTGTTGTTGAGACGTTACAAGATAATGCTGCTGATTGGTTCTACCACCTTCTAGCTGGCGCTATCACCGACTGGGGCACAATGAGAACTCAGTTTGAAAACCGTTTTAAACCAGCAGAAGATGTGCATGCCTTGCTTGCCCAAATTTCTCAGATAAAGAAAGATTCATCAGAACCCATGAGAGAATTTGTGGCCCGGTTCAACAAATTGATCAATAAAATTCCGCAGCCTACCCGACCTGTTGATCAAATTCAAAAATGTTTCTTCCTAAATGCTCAATCGCCCAAAGTTAGTTATGCACTAAGAAGGGCTAATCTCGCAACATTGGTCGAGGATCAAACTCTCGCTGTTAGTATCGAGGATGACTTGATCATGTCAGGGAAGTTGAGAAGAGACCCTCCCAAATCTAAGTCTGCTGCTTCTTCCTCCTCCACTCCTGGACCTAATACTGATCCGTTAGTTGAAAGCTTGCGAATGATCTCATTGCTATAAAGAAACAATTAGCTCAGCATGCTCCTTATGCAGATGTTCCAAGGAGAAATTTCCAGCCCAGGAATCGTTTTCCTGCTTCTCAAACAAGACTAGCACTTGAAGGACCTCCTGTTAAGGTTCCTGTGAATGCAACCTGCGAGGTGGAAGAACCAGATGATGATGAAGATAACGAAGCTTGCGAAGAGTTTGTGAGAGAAGTTGATGATGAAGCAGGTGAACTTGAGGGATCTCGAGTAAATTTCTTCACCACTGAGGGCATTGATGATGGAGATGATTATGATGAAGTGGTAGCAGACATGAATAGTGAATCATTCGCTGTCATGACTCGAGAACAGACAAGTCAGAGGGAGAAAGTGACACAGCCTATCAAGAAATCTAAGGAGCAGTCGACAACTATTCCCGTAATTGCAAAAAGAGGATCTCCTATCCCTACTTCATACACCAAAGGTGAGTCCTATCAATCCTGCTACCAAAGTTGCTTCTTCTTTTTCTCCTAAAGTTGATAAGCCTAGAATTTACCAGAATGATGATGGCCGTCCATACGGATCCTTTGACATTGTTGATCACACGAAAAGACCAAGGTCCAAATCTCAGAAGCTGAGTATTATCAAACCCATCCCAAAGCTTTTGCCAAAATGATCCACTTTGTCAATTCCCACTCTAAGACCACCTCTAAAGGCCTTTTACCTACTCCTTCTTCTGCACCACAGCCTAGTCTGGTAGCTGTTGTCACCTCGCCTAGTGACAAAATTAAACCATTTTATGTAACACTTCTTATAGCTGGCCATAGGCTCAGTAATTGTGTCATAGACTCAGGAGCCTCAGATAATGTAATGCCTGCTAAAGTAGCTCATGCTTTAGGCCTGACCCTCACACGCACTTATGGATCTTGTTACTCCATGGAGAGTAAAGAAGTGCCCCTGGTGGAAGAATTAAAGATGCACAAGTGGCTTTTGTTGTTTTGCCCGAAAAGAAAGTGTTGGCTACCATCTTAGTGGAGATATCCCTCCTTCATACGGGATGTTGCTAAGTAGGAAACTGTGCAAAGACGTGGGTGGGGAAATCCAAATGGGTGGTCACATGCACTCGTGCTGTCAATGGACAAATGAAGAAGTTCTTTGCTGAGAAAGCGATGAGTATATTGTGCAGCAAAAACGGATGATCCTAGAGCACAAATACTCTATGAGGATATGGGGCATGGTAACTACATGATTATGTCCCCTGATGAAATCCAACCCCCCAAAGTGTCTCCTAAAGATCCTAATGGGGTTTGGATTTTAGAGTTTGATGGAAGTTGTTCCTCAGCTGGTTTCGGAGCTGGTGTCTGCTGGTGTCACTGAAGGAAGCCTACATCCTTTTCATTTAAGTTGCAGTTCGAGAATACTAATAATACAGCAGAGTATGAGGCTCTCATTCTCGGATTGCAAGTGGCCAAAGAACAAGGTGTGAAGAATCTTCTGGCTCGTGGTGATGCAGAATTGATTGTAAAGCAAGTGAGAAGCCTTTTCCAGGTAAAAAATGGGAGGCTGAAACATTACCGGAATCAGGTTTGGGATTCCATTGAATTCCTTGATGCTTTCTCCATTGAGGCAATACCTAGAGAGAAGAACAGCAGGGCTGATTCACTAGCAGTCTCAGGGTCACTACTGATTCCTCATCCTGATTTCTCTCAGGATAAGTTCACCATCGAGATGGTCCATCGGCCTAGTGTACCTGATAATGCCAATAACTGGAAAGTTTTCAATGATGATCAACATTTGCTTTCCTTCCTGGAACTCAAGGGTAATTTTGAACAACTGTATTTTGAGGGAAGTGACAACCTGCCTCGTGAGAGTGTGCTCTTTGACAAAGCAGTCACCCAAGGAGAAGAAACAGATCAGGAAGGGTGCATTAAACTCAAGGGGAATAAGATTCCTAAAGGATTGGTAAGCCTAGAGGAACTATTTGATAAACATGACAGGTATGTGAAATCTAGAGCTTCTACTGGACCTCAACAATCAGCTGAGCATGACAAAATCAATATTGGGAGTTCTACTGTTCCTAGGCTAGTGAATATTGGAAAATGTTGCACAACAGATGAAAGAAGAAAAGCAATTGATCTTCTAAAGAGGTATAAGGATGTTCTTGCTTATCCTTATGAGGATCTAAAAGCCTTCAAGCCAAAAGATATGCAGCATCCTATTCCTTTCAAACCAGGAATTAAATCTTTTAAGCAGAAACAGAGGCAGTATAATCCCAAAGCAAATTTGTGGGATGAGGGCAGATTGGAGGTTCTTTGATAGGATATCATTCACCGCCAGAAGGTTAAGGTCTGTTTGACAAGAAAGCGAGTTGAGAGATTTTCAAGTTGGAGACACTGTGTTACTATGGGATAAAAGGCATGAACCTCGTGGCAGCCATGGAAAGTTTGATTCCCTGTGGCTCGGACCTTTCAAGATCAGACACTTTGCTGGTGAGAATTCCTTTTATCTTGATTACATGGATGGTTCTTCTCTCCCACTTCCTTATAGTGGGTAGTATCTCAAGTTGTTCAAGTCATAGGTGATTAGGGAGTCCTTTGTATATTCTGTACAGTGTTTTTGTTTTTTCTTTCCTTTTCTGTTTTGGTGTGTTGTCCTCTGTATTGGTCTGCTTTTTGACTCCGTTGCCCAATGGATAAGGTACTGGTCTACTTCCCCGAGTTTGTCTAAGTTCTTGCCTTGTCTCATTCCTTGAATTTATGCCAAGTCATCCCCAGAAGGAGCCAGCTGTTGTCCACTCAAAATTCCCTGCTCTGATGAAAGTAAAAATTTCAAAATTTTGAGTTTAAGTGTTTTCTCTAATGTACCAAGTCGTGAAATTGAGAAAAGTCTACAGTTTTTGGGTCATTTTGTATGTATTTCGGGCCTGTCGGACATTTTTGTCCCGCGTGTCCCAAGTTCCGAAGTGCGTCTACATTCCCCGATCGCCGATTTCCCTAAAATTGTTCCATTTGGGCCCGTCGGAACTTTTCGTCCCAAGTGTCCCAAACTTTTCATGTGAGTTGTTCAATGTTCGGCCAAAGCACCCAATCCGCGTACTTCGCTCTTTCATGTTCCCAAGTGTCCCAAACTTTTCGTGCAAAAGTGTTCCATTTTCCCGATCGCCGAAATCCCCGAAGTTGTTCCATTTTCGAACCCCTTCAGAACTTTTTGTCCCAAATGTCCCAAGTCAAAAAGTGCAAGTTGTTCCATTTTCGTACGAAACACCGAACCGCGTACTTCGCTCTTTCATGTCCCAAATGTCCCAAGTTCAAACGGGCCTTTTGTTCCATTTTCGGTCGAAACACCGAACCGCGTACTTCACGCGTTTTCGTCCCAAATGTCCCAAAATGCATTTGTGCGTCTTCTCCTTGTTTCACCCGAATCGGCCGAGCCGCGTGTTTCACGCATTCGCGTCTCACATGTCCCAAGCAAACCAAATGCCATTCATACTTAGTTTTTCCCGCTCTACTCGAATATGCTATTTTTCAAACTGATAGATATGAATGTAATGCGCATTGATCACCCTTCTCTCTCCTCAACGGCTATATAACGAGCAAGCCACCTTTGCAATTCTTACATTGTTTCCATGCTACCCTTGCTCGAACCCTTGCAACCTAATTCCCTGCGCATGTATCCCTTTTCTCTGTAATTCCTCCCCGAATTTAGGTTGCGGCTCTGATACTATCAATATGAAGATCGAAGTCCTGGAGGAGGCTTTGGGAGAACTAAAGAACAGTTGGCAGAAGGGCGAAGCTTTCAAGACACTGGTTGTCTCAGCTTTCAAGGATATTCACTGTCATCTTCAGGATGAAAATTCTGGTGTTTCCCTTTCCTTGCAAGAAATCAAAGCTCAATTCAGAGCTTATGTCAAAGATAATCTATTCAAGGAAAGCTCAATCTCAAAGAGAAAATGAAGGAAATCTACTCTCTCTTGAACTGCCGTTGGAGAAGCAAACAAAGATTATCATACTCATGTCGAGTTTGATAAAGAGATGGAGAAATGTCTTGGATTTTGGACGCAGTCTACGGCCAACACATCAGTCCCTCGTGGCAGAGACATAGCTGAGGCGTTAGAGAAATTCAGGCAGCGGATTCTGAAGTCGGTGGGTCCCTCTCAGTGACTGGCCACCTGTCTTCTTCTCCTTGTTCTTTTCTCTTCTTCCCTTTCTTTTTCCGTTTTCTTTGTAAGAAGTTAAGGTATTGCGATTGGCGGTCCTTAACTGTTCTTGGTTAAAGAAGCGGTTACGAAGAGTAACTGATTTGTAAGCTATATAATGGCCTTCTTTACGCCATTCTAAGGAGGAAGAACTTGGCTTATTTTCTGAAAAGTGTAAATAGATTATAAAGAAATCAATACAGAAGGACTTTCCATTCTTTGTCTATCTGATCTCTGTTATTCCTAAGCTTTCATTTATTTTCTTTGTGAAGATCATTTGTCTCAAGTTCGTTAGTCTTACCGATTGCATACTCTTCAACTTTGCAAGCACGGTGATCTTGTATAACCAAGAAGGAACTTTGTGTCCTTGATTAATGAATCTGTGTTATGTTAAGAAACTTTGTGTTCTAGCAGATGTTATTTACAGAACTTTGTGTCTTTGAATTCCATCTTATTTATCCAATACAAATGATCTTGTTTCAATTCACTGTGACTTTCGCATACATAAATAATTACTCTGATATCTATAATTCTGCATGTTGCCTTTCTGCTCTTTCCCGTACTCTTTTTCCTCGGTCCTTTTGTAATTGATGATCTTCATAGAAAACACTTTCGTGATATCCAAGTTTAACCAACAAATAATGTCTTGTACATTTATAAGTCATTTCCGCTTGTTCATCCTAACCTATAGAATGGAGAAAATGGAAGGTTGCGACACAAGTGGGAAGTGTCATTGGAGCCCAAGATGAAAGAGAAGTGGAAAATGGCTAAGTCCAAAGGCTAAGAACATTCCCTAGTGTTCCATGGAATGAAGAAGGCTTCGGGAGCATGTGAGACCAAAATCTGCAACGGAGCCACATAATATCCAAAGGTTGTGGATTTCTCAAACCACAGAGGTAAATAGATCCATAGAACACAACAAAACATTATATTTCCACCAAAAGTGTAGAATTTGTGCATGTTTCAGTTCATTCATGACATTCGTCACTATTTCAACTACCCATATTTAATGAAGTATGGTGTTGTCCTACAAAATCTAATAGTGTGTGATTGAGTCAAAGGCACCCATGCCTGTACTACAAGTCAACACTGTAAGAAATTATAGTGTCCATACATGTTCAACAAGGTTTTAGTGATTCCTACTCCATCATGTGGTGGTCATCCTTTCCCTTCTCTTTCTCTCTCTTCCCTCTTTCCTTGACCCTATTTGTAAATTGCTAAGCATCGATTAATACAAGCATGTCTTCTTTCTTTCCTTCAAATGTTTTGTGTTTTGTGTGAATATCTCTTCCTCTTGTATATTTAGCATTCTTTACAGTTTATTTTATTAGAGTCGTGTGCATTCTTCTTGACCTTGATTCAAAAACCCACATTTGTGTCTTTTAGAACTAGAGAAGTACCACATTTTAGTTTCGTGCATCACCTCCCTTTTGTTTTCATTTTTCCTCTCCTCTTAACTTTGTCTCCTTTGAATTTTTAACTTAGGTTAGATAGTTTAGAGTATAAATCTAATATAGGATTAGTTGCAATGAACTAGGGTGAAGGGAATCATCCCTTGGATCTGGAGAAATATCACGAGTGACCCAGAAACTCATTTACTAAAAGCATTTCACTAAAATGTTGAACCCAGTTTCAACAAGGGTGTAAATTTCAGCAACAACAGAAAACTTGTACAAGCGTTGATGCCGTCTAGAGAGAAAATGCAAGTGTATATTGGATCGACTATGTAGTAGGGTTCTATAAAGGGACCGATGGTGTTTGAAAAATCAATCTGGCCTAGTTTGAATCAGAGAAAGATTCATGTTGGGTTCACCAGAGTGTATGATGGGTAAAAGAGAGGTTCCCAACTAGGTTCTCAAATATAGGCATCCAATCTAAGATCAGCCACACCGTGTAGATACAAAGGTACTCAAGGAGTGTTAATGTCGTAAATCTAGAGGAAAATAGTCCTAACCCTAGGATAGATATATGTTTCCAATGCCTACAACCAAGATAAAGATAATTATCCTAATAGGATTCTGAAATAGAGGATATATAACCAAGGGGTGGATAAAGCCAAGGGTCGTAATAATAATAAGACAATGTAATTAATAAAATAAAATCTACATCTACTTTAATCTATAGCAATGAATGACCAACAATAATAAACATGGACATCCATACAAAATAAAAGACTAAACAGAGTTAGAAATACTTACCTATAGCATGTGTGTGACCACTTATGCATAATCCTCCCCAAAAACAACAACACTAAGAGAATCACTATAGGTGGAGAAAGGAAAGCTCAAAAATAAGATCTCTAGTCCTAACTCACTATGGTGACATAAATGCAAAAGACACAAGCTCCAAGACTCCAAAGCTAGCTAACAAGTGAGAAATAGTACAAGCAAGAGTAATTATGCGTAAATAGTATGTGTTATCACGAAATCATTTCACCCTCCGAATGGTCAAAATGTGAACAGGACATTCGGTGTGATTGGGTAACATGGGATCACCTCTCAAGTTGTGGGACTTAGGCTCGAGGTGAACCTCCAGAGAAGGATGGCTTCCTCTTCCTAAACTAAGTGTTGTACTACTCCTAGTGTAATAAAATGGTTATCTAGACCTATACTAACATTTTCATGGGCTTTAGGGAAAGAGATTTGCAACAAATAAAACTACACTAAGGATGGTGATGCACCAAATGAAGGGTGTTGCTAGAATTTGGGAAGGTTGTTTTGAAGAGGGTGTTGTGCACCACAAATAAACTTCACCTATTGTAACTTGGAAAGGGTAAACAAAATACCACAAACTAAGAAGCATGTGTTCCCTTTGTTAAACTCAACTAGACAAACAATCTTTTGGTCTTCCAGTGAAGAAGGATAAAACTGAGAAGGGTGAACAAGAACCACAACTCAACTGCATGCTAGAACTCCACCACTTGATAAACACAAAAATCTAATAACCTACAATAGAAACTTAAACTTACACAAGTGTATCTGTAAGCATGAGAAAGGCACAAAGAAGTATGTGGAATGATGAAAAGGACTAATAGTAGTCACAAAACATACACTTTTATTACTTCAACAACGTGCACAATGCATCATTACATTTAGAAGAGGCAATGGTTGCCATTATAGTCTTGGAAAGGAGGCTTGAAAGTTCCCTAATCCACAAAGCTAACTTGCAAAAGAGAGAGGATTCTTGAAAAATATGCACTTGTCTAAGATGTCTAACTTGTCCAACCCTTTGGAATGAGCTTCCAACTTACATTTATAGCAAATCCCTGTGAGGTAAAAAAGAAGAAGTCATACCTAAAATGAAAGCACGTGATGGTCAACATTAATTACAAAGTTGGTTGAACCACTTAAGAACCTTTCATCGTGTGTCATTAATGAAAGGTTTGAATTTATCTTCTCATTTAATTACAATAATGTTTAAATAAAATATTGTAATAATAATAATAAATATCGTTATTAAAATATTTTATAAAAATATTATTTTAATAAAATTAATATTAAAAAATATTAATTTAATAATATTTAAGTGGGACCCTCGAGGACTGGTTTGCATTGGAGGGGCCTTTGACTTGCGAGATAGACCCACATGGACCAACTCGGTGGTTGGCTCACCGAGTTGGTCAATGAGTCGAGTTGCCTATGTTCACCACATCGAGCCCAAAATTCCCTTGCATGAGTTCACCTTGTATTGGCCTTAACCTACTCGGGTTGAGCTCTTCGTGCTCCACCAACTGCTGAATTCTGTGAGCTCACCTCCAACGTATTGACCCACAAACTCGCTCAATGTAACTTGGCCCACTTGGCTCGGTTCCCCTTCAAGCTCATTGGTCGATCATTTCTGGCTCAAACTCAATGTGCATGTAGCTCATGCCAAGTTAACTTCCATGATCTTGGATTCATAGGAATCTCTTCATGCGATTCGTCACCGACTCAAACCACCCAATGCCTATGAGTCTGCCACGTTCATGATTCAACTTAGCGAGTTGAGCTCATATATATTCCTTCCACACAAAGCCTCTCCCTTTGGCTCGTCTCTATGAACTCTACTTGCGAGCTCACTAAACTCTTCACCAGTTTTATGCATGCATTCATGAAGTAGCTCGGTGACAGTATATTTCCGAGCCCATCATGCATTGTTCAAAATCAATTGGTCTTAATTTATCTCACGAAGCCACTCTGAGCTCCTTTACCTCCTCAAGCTAGCACTCCCAAAACTTGGTGTTAGCATGCTCGAGCTTATCGAACTCATTGTCTTCAAATTCAGAGAGTGGCTCTGTAAGTTTGACACCTCGGCATTCGAATCAGTGGGTGAATTACCAAACTACTCTACACTCGAGTTAGATCTTTGTGCGTCACTTGACTCCCTGCTAGCTCACCGTCACCTACTTTTCAAATCATTCTTGAGGCTTTCTGAGTTAAACGCATTAACCAACACAAATTGCTCCAAGTTGATCTCTCATTTGAGTCACTCCAAACACAACATCAATGCATTGAGCCAACACATTTAGGCCTTCCGAGCTCCATCCACGAGCTCATTACCTTGACGATCGAATTCCTCTGCATCGCCACAACTCAATGATGGGTTCCTTACACATAGTGGATTCAATCCCGAGCCATTTGAACTAACTATGCCATTTCATGAGCCTGACATTAGATCCCTTGAAAGCGGTGGTTCCCCCATGACTCGCTTACACTTCCAACCATCCTATCAACCCAACAGACAACTCGTCAACTCACCTGAATCTCAGCCATAGACTCAGGCTCCTTACCGACATGTTTGATTTGTGGAATTTCTTCCTTGGCTTGCCACTATTAATATTCTACTTGGCCATGATCGTCTGCATTTTCCACATTGAAGGCTAGAATGCGAATCTCAACATCGTATGGTCATGTGCTATTTTGGCCAAATGGCCGCTGATTTTCAATTCTCCGCTAGCATAAAGGATCACTGTTTTTCCATACACTAGCATGGCCTTTATACCATGAATTTCTATAAGGGGAAATCAGGGTCTTGAGGCCACTTTGCCCATGCATCGTCTTGACGAGTCGATCTTGAATTTCGGCTCAAGTAAGCCATGATGTAAGTAAGCTCACCTGATGCATCAATGAACATGACTTTACCTGCAACCACCCTCTACTTGGCTCGCCTTCATCATTTGTCACAACACGTGACCTGGCTCAATTTCATGTCAACATCAAACTCACATCCTTTAGTCCTCACAAATTATTCCAACTTCTACACCGAGATCACGTTCATCTCCATGTTTGGCTTCAAATTAGTGATGTCGAGCTAACTCATTTCCTCTCTCCGAGTTGGTGCTTGGCCATGATCTACTCATTTCATTATAAGCAACTCATTATAAAACCATTCTATCTCTACGCGAGTTCATCACTCGATCTCCTCCTTGAATTTTCTGTTGTGGCAAGCTCAGATCCCTTAGCTGACAAGCTCGACTCTATGACTTTCGGTTGAACTCGTCATGCCATCTCCTCTGTATCCCATCGAGCTACTAGCCCAACATCAATTTTATCTATGATGTAAACCATTGACTCAGATCCATCTTCTCTGCCTCCAACTTTGTTGACTTACATTCTTCCATCTGCAACCCGGATCGACAAACCATTTTTTCTACCCTAGCTTATGACTGAGCTTTTCGCTCTTCCACTACGTCAATCTCCTTGTTTAGGAGCTCTCGAGAGCTCGACCACCGAGTTCCTCTTACTACCCGAGTTGATTCACTCGAGGACACAATGAAACTCGTTTATCTCCCTCATACCAATCGACTCACCTCGACTTTCATTTCGTAGCTCGTCAAAGATTTGCATTGAGCTCACTAAATTTTTAATGCCAACTCGCCACTTATTAGATCGACTTGCTTGAGTAGCTCGCATTTGAGCTACTCAAAGTGAGCTATTTTAAGCTTGATGCCTCCTTAGCTCACTGAATTGGTTTTTGCTATGAGTTGTAATTTCATTATGTTTTATTGAAATTGAGGAGATAATGGGAGCATCATAGGACGTTTAAAACATGACTTCTCAATTTTAATGGATTTCTCGTAATTATTGGTGGAAAGTGGGCCCACATAGGCCAACCGCACTACCGAGAAAAATCATTAACCCCTAAGATTCAAAATGGAAAAAAAAACTCCGAAACGATACCAAAATTTCCCACAACACCAAGGATGTTCCTTCAACACAATTTTTTTCCTGCTAAGCATCCAAGATGTTTCATGAAGATTTTTCCGATCTTAGGGTCCCATTAGCCCACGTTGTCCAATTTTGTCCCAGGGGAAAAATTGGGTAACATTTTTGGCAACTTCTAAGGGATGATTTCTTGCTAAACATGATTCCAGTAGCCTTAAGTCATTCATTGGGCATGGAGTCAATATTGGAATCTTTCTGTGATACATGATCTTGAACTTTCAAGCAATGATAAGTAGGAAATGTACCAAAACCGATGAATGTTTGACATCTATAGTGCACTGTGGAGGTTTGGATGAATATTTTGAGGAACCTTGGATATCTGAAACTCTTTTGAAACTTGAACCTTCTTCTCCTTTAAAACATCCAATCATGATACGATTGCACAAAACAATACGAAACACAACAATCAAGGAAAGAAAAATGAACAACAACACTTAACAATGTGCAAAAAGCACTTGGAGGAAAACACCTAACTAGGTTGTACCAGGGGTTGGAATGATCTCAAAAGCAAGCTTTGATATGTATCTCATTCACATGAATGGGTTTTATCCATTAAGCCGGAAAATGAAATGAATTCACCTCTTTTGCAACTCGTGATGATTTATTGCTCGCTCTGAGAGAGCATCCAACTTGGCATGCATGCATGTCTCGGTTTGGCTCTATTTTCATCCCATTTGAGAACTAAATATCCCTCTTAAAAATATCTGTCAGACGCCTTCTTGTCAAAATATTTCTTAACTTGATCCTGATGTTGCTCCAAAGTATTCATAGCCTTGTTCCATACTTCTTCTAACTCCATGAGCTCAACAAACCTAACTCAGAGGATCACTCTCCATAACCTCAAGCTAATGAGCTAACTCCAAAGAAGGTAACTCTAAGGAGAGTGGAAGTTTTTCTTCTCTTCCATATACAAGTATGAAAGGAGAATTTCCAATGGCCCTTTTAGGTGTGATCGATCTTCCCATAAAGCAGTCTTAAGTTGTGTGTGTCAAGTCCTACATTTGGTTTCCATAGTGCGTTTGATAATCCTTGTGAGGTTCTTGTTTCTTGACTCACCAGTCCATTTCATGCGGATAGTAATTGGATGAAATTTTGAGATAAACTCCATTTTTAACAACCCTTTCACTCAACTTCATACCAAGAAAATCCATTGCGTTATCTCGAAATTATTGGAAATGGAACACTGAACCTTGTCATTATAGCTTCTAAGAAATAAAGAACTACCTTCTCATTATTGTCCTTCAATTCTACCACCTTTGCTTTCGATTGAGTAAAATAGTCCATTGCAAAAAGGAACCATTTATGTCATCATCCTTTGGATGGAGGACTAATCATTCCGATGAAATCTAACCCCCATTGAACAAAGGTTTGATCCACATAAATTGGATGCACTAGAAGAGTCACCAACTTCTGATTTCTGGTGAAAAAGGCACATTCTTTGCACTTCCTTACCCAGAGATGGGAATCTTTGAACAAATCCATCCAATAGTAGCTAGCTTGCATGATCTTGGTAGTAGTTGTTCATGCCGAGTAATGTCCTCTAGATAGGCCATTATGAAACTCTTCTAGTATCTTACTTACCTGTTCCGATCCCGCACACCGAAGGAGAACAGTACTCAAATCCCTTCAAAAGAGAACATTATCTACCATAACATATGGAATAGATTGAAGATGAAAATTCCTCCTTTGATTTTTATCCATGTCAACAGGATATGCTCTTGAGAAAAGGAAAATCTTCATTTTGGATAACCAGTCAACCTGATCATCACCTTCATCAGTGTTTAGGAGCATCACGTCCTCATCACCTTTTGATTCCATGTCTACTGACAAGTTTTTAACACAAACCTTTTCCTCTCGACAAGTTTGGTAACTTTCATATGTATCCATCCAGCACGATTTTCATTCATCTCTTTGTTCAGAAAAAAGTCCTTGACACCTGGATGAGACACCATTAGATGAATTTTTTTTTGGACAACATGTGCTTGAATTTCTTCAAAGCTTGAATAACCGCAAAGACTTGTTTTTCAATGAATGAATATTTGAGCTCATAGTATTTGAGGGATTGACTAATTAAGCCAATTGGTTATTCCATCAGATCGTCATTTTGCTAGGTGAGGATACCTAAATTGCTCTCTTGACCTACAAAAGCATAAAGAACAAAATCTTTATCAAAACTGGGCTTCACCAGCATGGGATCTTGAGAAATGGCCATTTTGATGGCTTCGAAGCTCTCTTTTCATTCCTTCATCCATGAAAAAGGCATACTTTTCTTCAACATGGTTGTTAATGGTTTAGCCAAGGTCAAACCGAGGAATGAATCTCCGCACAAAATTTATGGTTCCAAGAAAAATTTGGAGACCCTTCTTATGACTTGGGAGAGATAAGGAAATAATCGATCATGACTGAGCGTGAGTGAACGACTGGAACCAGAATTGATCATGTAATTATGTACCAATTGATCACCAATGATCAAGGAAATATAGAATGGTGGTGGTTTGTTCGCTTTAGGAATACTTTTCCCTTACGGTTGATAGAAACTTGTAGCAGTTGCTACCCCACGACCTGATGATACATCAGTTATACCAAAACTTTTTAGAGCCTCTTGCAACAAGTTTCTTTGAGAAGGAATTGAGAGTGCATCCCACATGGTAACACTCAAGTTGGTCTTCTTCATTTATTCTACAATATTGAAGGGAATTTCTCCTACTTTGTTGGAATTTATTTAGGTGCTAGAATCCTCTTTTGGAAAGTGCTTGTTGGGTACCATGATGCCTGAAAAATATTCTTTCCTTGTATTTTGGCTAGCATGCATTTCTGGTGGTTTCTTTCCCGCATCTTTATCAACCTGTCACTTGTGGTTGAGGCTGTGAATTGGATGCTTGATCAACTTTGGAAGGTTGAGATTCCATTGCTCTCTTTTTGGAGCAGTATTTGCCACCAGCGATGAATTTGTATTGAACCCATAAAAAGCTTCGCTTTCTAATTTATCAAAGTGCTTTCTTCATGTTCCGAGGTTGATCTACCATTTCCTATGTAGATGAATTTTCTTTTGGCTTTATAGGGGCATATACGTTTTGAACCATAAGGGCCTCAAGCTAAGAACTTCATTAGGGAATTTTTTTTTGGTTGTGAGGTTGAGCACAAGGATAACACCATTCGTAGTCTTGAACTAGATTATTCTCGATAGGTACTATGGCTCTAGATGAAGTTCAAAGGCATGACATTAGCAACTTGACTTGTAGTTTGATTTTGAGGTTGATTCTTCCCTTGAAAAGGAGGGTAGTTAGTCTGATACTGCTTATTTTGTGGCTGGTATGGACGGTTATATTGAAATTGTTGCCTCTTGAGTACAACGAGCTCGTTCCCAAAATTTTACAGCAGTGACTTGAGTTCAAATAGACCATTTGAAGGGGTGGGGATAGACTGAACTAGTTGCTTTGAAGCTGCTAGAATAAAAGCAATGGTAGGATGAGTATTTGTAAGATTCAGAGACAATGGCATTGGTGATCATGGAGATATCTTTCCAGCCTGAATCAAGGAATTCTCTATTTTTTTACAACTTCGTAGGCATCATGTAGTGTAGTCCCTCCCATGGACTAGATCATAACTGCTACATCACTATTCAAGGCTCACAAATAGTACAAGAATGCATTATTTAGAGAAGGCTTTATGAGTGCCAAAATCCTATTCCAAGTCCTTTGGAATCAGAAGTTGAAATCAGAAGTTCCAAGCTCTTTTTATCGTAGTGAGTTGTTCCAAGAGTGATAGGTGATCTCTCTTTTATTCAAACTATTTACAGAGCTTTTCCCCCAAATCATCCCAAGTGGTTATAGTTCCAGCCTCTAACCCATGAAACCATTGAAGTGATTTTCCCTTCAAGGAACTAGAAAGGAGTCTGACCACAATGTTGTCTTCTATAACATTATATATTGCGCAAATGTTGGCCACATCAACAATATGTTCCACAGAGTAATATGAGTTTCCCTGTGTAAAAGGGTAGACTTTTGAGTGCAACAATAGGTATAGGATCTCGTTGGGCTAATAGAAGAGGGATGTTTGTATTGAATGCAGGAAACACTTGGTTCCTTGCCATTCTACCGAGACGTCGATTGTTCTAGGTGGAGGGAACCTTCCATAAGGAGGAGTTAAATGACCTCTATGTGGTGATGTTGTAACTGGTGATGTTGAAATGCCTCTTCTTCTTCTTGGAGGAGACAAGGATAACTCAATATGTTGATAATTTCCTTCTCATCTCGCAGAAGCTCTTGTCTGAATTATTCGCATATGTTAACACACTGAGATACAAAATCCAAAGATATGGAGTCACCAGGTACTTTGATTCATGTAAATATGAAGAGAAGTACCAACTCTTGTCCCACCTGGCGTGCCAAAAATTGTTATTGCCAAATCACTACACCCTCTGATTGGCTAGAATGTGAATAGGACATTCGGTGTGATTGGGTAACATGGGATCACCTCTCAAGCTGTGGTACTTGGGCTCAAGGTGAACCTCTAGAGAATTCCAGCTTCCTCTTCCTAAACTAAATTTTGTACTGCTCCTAGTGTAATAAAATTGTTATCTAGACCTATACTAACATTTTCATGGGCTTTAGGGAAAGATATTTGTAACAAATAAAACTACACTAGGAGTAGTACAACACTCAGTTTAGAAAGAGGAAGTCAGCCTTCTCTCGAAGGTTCACTTGAGCCCAAGTCCCACTGACTTTAGAGGTGATCCCATGTTACCCAATCACACTAAAACATCATGTTCACATTCGGCATTGGAGGTGTAGTGATTTAGCGATAACAAAGATGTAAACAAGTGATAAAAATTGATGTTTTGGTGGTACTACTAAGAAATGAAGGGGCATATAAAGATGACACCATCATCTATGGACAATGACATTAGCTATGGAAAAATCAAAACAGATGCCATCGCCCATGGGTGATGACGTTGACCTTGGGGGAAACCCTTAGATCAAAGGTTGAAAACACAAGGAATGGAGGCCAAGGAATAAACGGGAATGCATGAGGAAGGTCCAGAGTGATCGAAAGTAAGGATAAAAACATGTAATTAGAAGTAAGTAGACATAATGGGAGAAGTAGAAATAATGAGTGAAATGCATATGAACAAAGGTAAAACACAAGGCAAGTATAGGGTGACTAAGGTGAATAGATACATCTCACAAATGTTGTGGTCTAGTCCACATGACCAAGTCTAATCACACCCCAATCCTGAAAATCCCCTTAAGGCACCCGCTTAGGAGGATAATGCATCAATAACACTTGCAAAAAATAAATTATTAGCAAACATTAAAAATATGGTGTATATATTAGCAATTCTTCCTTAGTATGATATATGTCCTAGTGTTGCTTTATGACTAACTCATAGTCCCCTTAAATTTCACATTTTGTGATATGTAAGGTACATGCGATAGATAATCCTTGCATCAATGCTTCATTTTCCGCAATGTTAATTGTACATGCAAACCCAAGCCTGTATGTAAATGGCATGCTTTCACCATGGGGTGTAATGAAAACAATCCCCACTCCAACCGTTGTTAAACATTTGGAGCCATCAAAGTACATAGTCCATGTTTTTGTATCAATATTATATGCAATGAATTCATCACTAAATGCTTCATTAATAGGAGATGAATCTGTAATGGTGTATTGATTAGTTGATATGCGATAATCGACCCTCAATGGATTTATTGTGCAACAAACTTGAAGTCAAATTCTTTGAGCAGCCCATTTTGATATGAATCCTAAAATTTGAGTTTTTAGATTAAGAATATAAATGGATCCACCTTAGCAATAATGCATGTTTCAGTGTTGGTCTATAATGTCACAATTTTTCTGCTATAAGATTAATGATAAACATAATATTTCGGGCGTTGTGATTATGCTTGTAGTAATTTACGGTGTAGATTTTATAATATATGGACTGATCTTTGTTGTTATCATCGTATTGTGCTAACAAATCTTTGAGTGCATGTGTAGTATTAGATATGCATACTAAGAGTGGCTTATCCAAGTAAGGGAGGAGAAGAACGAGTGGATTAAGTAAATATTGCTTAATTGTTTCAAAAATATTTGGCATGCATAGTCCCATTCATTTTTTTACTTTTTCGAGTTTGGATGTGAAAGGTTGCATCTTATCATTCAATTGAGCCTAAACATGTCGTATTGCGTAAATTTTTCCCTAGAGATATCCTAATTTTGTCAAACTTAGGCATGGGCATATTTATAATTGCTTTTATTTTCTTGGGGTAAATTTCAATATCCAAATGAGAAATGATAAATCCTACTATTTTTTCTTGATGTAACCCCAAAGAAACATTTCTTTGGGCTTAAACATATAATGCATTCATGCAATCATTCAAATATTTGTAATAAGGTTTTGGCATGATCTTGACTATCTTTTGATTTGGCCAAACTATCGTCCATTTAGTCATCAATAATAAGCTTAAGTATAAAATTATAAAAGATATGTGTCATAGCTCATTGATAAGCAACTTCTACATTTTTCAACCTAAATGGCATAACTTTGTAGCGAAAATTCCCCACATAGTAGTAAAGGATGTCTTGTCTTGATCAACAAGGTTGATTTTTATTTAGTTGTATCCCACAAAGTTATCAATGAATCATAGTATTTCATATCCAGTAGTGGAATCTATAATCATGTTGATGTTTGGCAATGGAAAACTCTCTTAAGGCCAAACTTTGTTTAAGTCCCGAAAATATGCATACTAGCGAATCTCACCATGAGGCTTTTCTACTGGGACAATATTTGAAAACCACTTAGGTAATCGGTTGTGCATGAATAAAACCAACATCCAAGAGTTTCTAAATTTCCTTCTTGATAAGGAGTATCACCCTAGGATGCATATTTCTTATATTTTGCTATATTGCCTTAGCATCAAGGTGTAATAATATGCTATGCATAGCTATATATGTGTCGATCCCATGAATATAAATGTAAGCCCACACAAATGTCTTTGGAAAGTCTTGGAGTATTGCCTAAGGGATACCCCTCATCATCTTCTAATTTTGGTGTGAGAAGTATCGTTTGAGGATCTCCATTCATTCAATAATTGTATATGATTATTTTCTCATTTAGGAGAGTTGATTGGTCTATAATGTATGACACGGTAGGAATAGTATCTGGATCATTGGTCCGGATGTCAAGGGTATGATTATCAATTTCTCCAAAATACATATAGACATTAGTTGCACGAGGAAACATATTCTTATGATAAAAGGGAGGAAATCCTCATACGCTCCAACATATTCGAGTAGGTGTTCATCCTTGAGAAATACATCCTATGTCTAGAGTTCTTGTGAGATTGTATCATCAATTAAATCAAGTTAGATGAGCTCCAAAGTGGAAGTATAGTGGACTTTTCTTATATTCACATGATGTGCACTTGAGGCATGAACGAACAAAGGGGTAGTTTTAACTCTATGTATTGGGGTGATGTGGAATTTCGGTATCCAAGACCTTGTTATGTGATGATATTGGGTAACTCAACAAGATTAAGAACACCTTTCTCATGTTTACTGAGTTTGTGCCCAATATAACCCATCTGCAACAAATGTCGATATCCAAAACCATATATGTTAGAGGTGGAAGCCTTGTCAAGTGGATTTGTGGTAGGTTGTAGAACATTTTTCTCATCCCCTAATGGTGTGGGTTGCATATATGGGATATAGTTGTCCTTAATTTGTGCCATGTCACATTATGTTAATGGTTCCTAATTTGAAGGACAAGTGTATATATAATTTTGATAGCTAAAATTTAGGCAAACACGTAAGATGGAAGGTACTATATGCATTGTATGTATCCATAGCCACACTTATAGTACATTTAAATTGAGGTCATTATGCATAACATGATATATTATAACCAATGTTTAGGGACCCACTATTTTGTAGATTGATTTGTTAAAGTACTTTGCTAGTATGTTGTCAAAAGATAGGAAGATTCAAATCCAAGCAAGTGAGATCAACTACCAAAATGCCTAAGATATTGAGGAAAGATATGTTACAAATATTGAGGCTTTACCCATTATCCATGAGGACTCTCTTAATCAACTTGTTATGTATGTTGGCATGTATGTAAAATGGGAAACATTGATTGATGACATGCTGGGGTGGAAGATATTCTTTATCGAAGAATGTACTTTCCGATGTATTTTGAAAAGTGCTTAAAATGGAAGCAACATAAGGTGGCTATGTGTCATTAGGTACCACTTTTGCTTGTAATGCCCGTAAATAATTTCCTTGCACATAAGGTTACTTTGTAATAGCTCTAACAATGAGATCTCCATGTATGTGGTATTTATTTGATCAAGGAACTCATGGATTATAGGGGAAAGAGGGGAGTTATGGAGTTGTGTCCATTTTTGGCACAGATTACATGACCAACCATCTTGCTTGATTAACATAATGTGGACCATGATGTTTGTTATACTTCATTGGTGAATAACGAGCACGAGATGGTAGCTTTTGTCATTGGAAGAGGTAGAGGAAAGATCGTGATGGGCTATGTATACATATGGGCGAAGTAGAATTCAACAAATTCTAATTAATGGGAAAATGTACATTCTTATAGACTATCTTTTCGTAAAGAAATAAAAAGATATTTTAAATCACATAAAATTTGAAAGAATAAAAAATATAAGGAGAGTTAGGGTTTGTGTAAGAAGATCCTTAAGGTATGATTAAGCCAAACTCAAAAGTGTGTAAATTCAATTACTGAGTTCACCAAATGATTTACCATAAATTCAAAGGCGGGTGTTGAAACCTAATTTTAGGATTGGAATCTAGAAACAATGCACTTTCATACTATTAAATTAACATTCATTGTACATATTTGAACATTCAATAAAATAATTAAGAAATGTTAAATAATTAGGGCACACACTAAATATAGTGAATTTACAAGAGGTAATGCACTTAGCTTTTTCTATGGTCTAGATGTGAAAGTGGAGGGAACATGTTGGAAATTTGATGTATATGCTTTGTCTCTAAACTTGGGTCTTTGTTTGCCTTTGGAAAAAATCAGCCAGTAGGATAGAATCAACCATCAACAACATGTGCAATTCTGCATGGAATTATCCAGGGAATTTTTGTGCTTGTGTGTTAGTATGTGCATTTTCGTCTGTTTGTTCTACCCTTTTTCGCTTGTGATCACTTCATATATGCACAAATGTTCCTACAAAAATAAACCCTACTTCTCCTATATGCAATAATTCACGTTAGCATGAGATGAGGGAATAGGGTTAAGGAATATTTGAGTTGAAGCAAACATGTGTTGCCTACATAGTCCTGTGTGGAATGTAAACTCAGATGTAGTTCTCTCTGCTATGGAAGTGTACTTGAGCTCCTTTCAACTACATGTATGCAACTATAATTTGGTCCTTGAACTCTTGATAATATTTTCTTTGACTGCTCTTAGCTTGACTTTGTTTGCTCCTCACTTGGTTTAGAGTTCTTCAATCTTGAAATAAGGAAGAATAGGACAACTTGCTTGACGCTTGATGGATATTTTCTAGATGAGCTCTTGATGAGTCCCAAGTGAGTGAATGAGTAGGTTTGATTTGTATTTATACAACTCCATGTGTAATAATTCACACCAAGACTAACGTAGAAGGAAAAGACCGACTCATAGAAAGATGTTCATTCACAAATTGACCATTGAGAAGTCAACGACATGTTTGACCAAGAAAGACATTATGACCGGGAAAAAGCTCACTTAATGATGCGGAAGGGTATACACATGAGATGTAAGTTGTTTTGGATTGAAAATAGTATTCATGTGGGTTTTGAACAATAGAATGAAAGATTGCAACCCTTAAGATAGTGTAAGATGGTGCATTTGAACTTGGTTTGTGTAAAAAATCATGTATATTGGATACAAGCCAAAACCGACATTATCAATTATCAAATGACCAAAAATGAATATCTAAAATAGATTTAACTAATAATTATGTATAGAGAAAATTAAAGACAATAAAAACATCATTAAAAGATCCAAGCTAAGCTCTTATCATCTAGCAAGCTAAAACACAAAGAGAGAAAAATAGACTAAGAACATATATCCTTGGTTTGGGAAAAAAGGAGAATTGAGGATGAAAGAGATGTGATGCTTCAAGTACCATGTACAAGAAAATAAGGTAATAAGTGTTGAGTTTCTCAACTAAACAAGTGGATGGTTACATTAAAAATATTTTAAACATCAAAACATATGCATGAGATAACGTGAGGAAAATGATAGACAAGCCGCTCAAAGCTTTTTTGTAATTTTTTTTCAAACTCTTTTTTTTAGGTATCCCTCCAATACAATCTAACAGGGTATGCTCTGATATCAAGAACATTTAGTATGTTCTATACGACATTCCTAATTATCAACAAAAGAAAACAAACTACCGGACATAAAATAGTAACAAGTATATAAGAGCTATTACAAATGTCTCTGACCCAGTAATAATAGCTCTTGTACAATAAAAAAAACTTCAAAATATTTCTTAACCATTGTTGAACATTCGCTGCTCATAAATTAAAAATAGTGCCTTGGATAGTCATGATATTACTCCAAATGCATCATTTTGAAACTAAAAAAAATGGGGAAAATCCAAAAATTCCATGTTTGAGACCCAACCGAAATGCTTGATTCTTGGAGAACTTTGTAGCCCCCTTTTTCTTTAAAGATGGAGTAATTGTAAGAAAAATTGCGATGCACGAACAATCATCGATAATTGAGTCCTCTAGAGTAGTTGGACATACATGTTTGGTGAGAAAATGTTATAGATCAAGACTCCATTATTCATGTGCATGTAGTTTGAGCTTAAAGTGGCCAAAATAAAAAAAAGGGGAAAATTCAATAGGTTCCAAGATCGAAACCCAACGACACTGATTTCATCATATAGCACTTTATAGCACCGCTATTTAGTTTTAGGCTCAAGTAGATGCATGAGCAATTGCAAGAAAAAGGTGATGCATGAACAATCATTAATAATTAAGGCCCTCTAGCGATTAGTCATATGAGTGACAAGTAGATTTCAACTAACAATCGAGCTCTGTTATTTTTTAAATTTATTATTTAGGTCGTCAAAGTTTTTAAGTGGACAACATTTGATTTGTTAGAAAATACAAAGACATCAATGGAAAGATGGAAATGAAATAGTGAAAATTAAATACCTACATGTATCACACCTTTTCCATAGCTCAAATTGTAAGACCCAGGATAATATCTATTATTTATGATCCAGGTCTGTATTGTCTCAATTTTCTCACATTATTTACATGAGTGCAATTTGCACTTAAGCGGGCAAAACGAAAAAAAAAAAAAGTGAAAATCCAATAGGTTTCAAGGTCGAAACCCGATTCACTATTTAATGATGTCAAGGTTTTGATTGGACAATATTTGATTGTTAGATAAGACGAAGACATCAATGGAAAGTTAGAAAAAAAAATGAGGATTAAATACTTGCATGTACAACGCCTTTTATACGTCTCAAATTATAACACCCCAATAACTTTGCTATTTGTGTTACACTTTATTGACTCGATCTCACTCACATTATTCATGTGAGTGCAATTTATCTTAAAGGGGCCAAAATAAATAATGGAAAAATCTACATTCATTCGCATTGTTATTATTACATGGTTGACTTTAGTTAAACAATAAATTAACTCTTTTAATTATTCAAGGGACATCATTTGATCATTTAAAATAAATTGACAAATAATGGATTTAACATACTTTCATCTCGCGGCGTTTCTTATCCAATAACGGTTTCATCTTCTCTTTGAGATAATCAATATTGAGGGAGAAATATGCTTCATGAGCTTTAGGCTCGATGTTGAAATCCTTACTGAGAAGGATACCCATCGCCTCACAAATCATGTTGTCTCACATAGACACTTGAACGTAACCATGGTTGATATGTCACCTAACACATAACAAGAAACTTTGTATGCAAGATAATGCAAAAGCAATCATCGACAAAAAGACATTGTCTATCATCAATGTCGGCTCTGTGACAAGGTCTTCCGTTCTTAGTAGACAACGTGATGTATACGTGGATAGATCATATTAGATGGAGGTCATTCATACAGCCTACGAAGAGGACGAGTCAAGATTTTAACGCATCGATATAGGCATTTGACATAGTGTCAAAGGGCACAACATCTTTCTAGCAAGGCAAAAAAATTGGGTCACCAAGTGATAAGTAAATTTCACTTGTTTCCATCACTTTTTTCTCTTGATGATGAGGTACAATTTAATACTACAGAACCAAATTCAAGTAAAATAATGAGGATATATGTATCCTATGTAACAAAAAAAAAACCTCACAAATTTACTCACAAACAAAAATACCACGCAGCCAAATTCTACATATAATCCCATTAAATAAAAGTCCCCCATATATAAAGATTCTCAATTGTTGTGCAATCATATTCAAGCGAAAAATACGAGTCCATAATAAATCCTAGACATAATATTTTCCTTATATTCTTCTCACGTTATCCATGCCATTATGAGGAATAAAATATCTACATTAAAAAATGTCACTTTTAGAAGCGAAAACTTCACTCCATGTAATGGAGTAAGAACATAGGATAAACTTTTTTCTCACACAACCTTAAAATACCATAAAAGCAAACCACTATTTATATGGAATAAGAACAAAGTAAGTTTAATTTATGAAATATTAGCCATTCAAAACTCCATATTTATTTAAATAACTCCTCCCCAATAAAATTGAGAGCCAAAGAATTAATGAACAAAAAAAATAAAAGGCTTATCATGCTAACCTAGTTTTTATAGTAGTAATTTCCACAAAAATATATGAAGGAAATAAGGCACCTATGTAATTGTTTGCAAAACTTGGAATCAATTGAAAAACAACATAACCCCTAGTAATGATGACCAATCCCGGTATAATAACATCAAGTAACATAAAAACATTAAGTAAAATAAAATAATTAAAAAAGTAAACGGTTTATAAAGAATAAATGGTGTGGTAATTATTAATAAGATGAAAAATTGTGAAAGACACGGGATGGAATATTTATGGAGATACTCCACACTTACATTTGATATCATTAGCCTCTCCAATGTAGATATCGTCTCCCTTCCTAGAGAATGGTATATTCAAAGCCCTAAAATAAATATAAATTAAACATAACTAAATAAAAATCATTGTTTCAGGATTATAATGTTTGAAAAACCATTTACATTTACATTGCACACAACAGTCCTTTTGACTTTGGTGTCTTTAGATTTTACCCTAAAATTTGATACTACCCCATGTTTAAAAAATTTCGTTCTTTTAAAATAACGGGTCTTTTTTATGTTTTTATTGCCAGAAGATGTATGTATTACGTTAAGATATTCCCAGTGAATCATATGAGCCAATTTCGACAAATACCCAGATGTTGAAACTCATTTTATCCCTCTCGCCAAGTTTTGTCTGCGAGAAATTTTTATTTAATTATTTATTAAATAAATAAAGCCCCATTTGAAGTAAATTGTGCTCCAGTTGAATCCTGTTGAAGTTTTGCATGTCAGTATCCACACATTTCAATAGGATTTTCACCAAGAATGAATTCAAAGCTTTGTCTTTGACTTCTGGCAACGTTTTTCATTTTTATTTATTTCTTTTGCGTTTTTCTTCAGTTTTTCCCATGGTCTTTCTGTTTAATTCCCATGGGTCTGTTCTTTGTCCTGTATAGTCTGTTTAATTTCTGGAGCATTTGGAGATCATTTATGGCCGCTGCACCAGAAGGAATCAGCCTCAGAAAGCAAACTTCTAACCAAAAAAGATGAATTCAAGCACAAAAAGCCTCTCCTAGGAAAGTCACACTTTTTGGAATGAATGGGTTTAAGCTACAATGGGATTTTTGGTAGTGGCAGGCATGCGGGAATTTCTTACCTTCCTTGCAGGGTAAAAATTTTCATTATGAAGTCAAAGTCACTTAAGCTGCAATGGGAATATTAGAGGCAACAGGCAGGCGGGAATTTCTTACCTTCCTTGTAGGGTAAAAATTCTCATTATAAAATAAAGAAAAATCACTTAAAGCATCGATGGGAATTTTTGTTTGCCTAGCAAGCTTACTTTTCCCACCAAAGAGGTTTATTCAACCATGCAAATCACACTTTATCAAATGAAGCTATTTTTTAATACAAGTCACACTTTTTGGGGGGATGTTTTAATTTACGCTGGGAATTTTGGCGATGGGAGATAAAGGGAATTTTTACCGCCTTACAGGTAAAAATTCTCATTATGAAAGTCAAATAACTTAAGTGGAAGAGGGGATTTTAAGAGTTACGGTGCAAGGTGGAAATTCCCATCAAGTTGACTTCTTATTTTTAGCAATTCCTCTTGCCAAAAGTGCGACCCACCTTGGATGAATAACAAAGCATTTAATAATATTATTAATGGTTTATTCACCCAATTTTGATGCCATAAATAGAAGGAAAGTCAATGCAAGTGGAATATCTTATTAAAAAAAAGCAACTAGCAAAGACATACAGACTTGGGTGCCCAAATTGGATGAATAAACATGGCATAACCTCCCACAACATGAGCGTATATGTGAGTTGTGTTTTCAGAGCTGAAGGTGCCAATCATTTTATATTCAAGCGTCCCATTTACTATGAAATTAGTGGAAGATACCATTTTCTTTTCACAAATTCCAATGGATCTCTAAGGAGCCTCATTCGACATGAAGGCCATAAATGTTTAGCTTTGTTTATTCATGAGACACTTCAACTCGACAAAGAACTGTCATCACCAATCCGGCACTATGATAATTCTTCACCTGGGAACTCCGCGTGCTATGATTATTTACTAATGCACAACTTTTAGTTTCGTGGATGGAATCTGAAAACACAACAACAAACATAACACAAAAATACCATAGACTATGATAAGAAGGAATGATGATAAATCTAAAATATCAGTGTAAATTATAATATTAACATGAAATTGTTACAATCTCACCCATGAGGTACTTCAAATGTTACTGACTTCACTTGCCTTCCAACAATAACTAAGGGAGAAACTTCACAATTACACCTCTTAATGGCTTCTTTGACACACCTTCAAAATGATGGCTTCCTTTACACACTTACTCATACAATATTTCTCACTACTTCCTTCTATGCTAAATGAGGGGGGTGGCCTCTTTATTTATAGAACTTCCAAGCTTATCCATCTTATCTCTAAGATAGGATAAGAAATCCACTCTGACGAATCATATTCCATACCTTAACTCTTATCTGTACATGTAAGCTTATCTTTTAAGATAAGATAAACCTTATCATTTCACATGGGTTCCACATTTTTAGACTTTTTACAAATAAAATACACAAAATATTTATGACCTCACTCCTTGTCCTTATTACCAATATAATATTTCTAATTCCTAATCATGTAGACCCTACTTCTCTACTTACCCCAACTTTGACATTTTAACATTATCGGACCACTTATGACAAATATTTACTTTTTACCACAACATTCCTATTGTACTTTTGACTATTACCGTATTATACATTATTGGTGGTGTCAAATCTTGTGGTCGATCGTATCTTATCGACGCTACTACTAATTACACTTAACAACATCCTATTCCTAATACATACATTAATGAAATAGAAATTACGGAGGAAAATTTTAGTGTCGACATCTTCCCCCTTCCTAGCTTCTACTTCGTCCTCAGAGTAGACTATTATGGTGCTTGGAAAATCTTCAACTTGTCGTTGTTGACCCATTTCGTAATGGGAGTGCCATCTAATTCCTCCAGTCGGTACATACTATTTTCATGCACAGCTGCTATTTTATAGGGCCCCATCCATTTTGGAAGAAATTTTCTTTGTCTTTTTTTTTGTATCTGGAATCATATACTAGAACCAAGTCATTCACATGAAATGGAGACCAACGGATCTTTTGATCAAAGTATTCCTTCTACTTCATTTTCTTCTTATAGCTTGTATCCTTTGCTATTTCCCTCATTTCCTCTAGCAAATGAAGATGTACCAACCTTTCTTTTACTGAATCACTTTCATCCATCCTTTCATTTTTCATAACTCTCACAGTGGGAATATCAAACTCAATAGGAAGAACTGGATCAATGCCATAAGCCAACTAAAATGGGGAGTATCCTATTGCTGACTTTGATGTTGCCCTATATGCCCACAATGCTGCATGAATCCTTTTATCCCACTTATGTATACTGCAAGGCGCATCTTTTAATAGAATTTGACACAACACAAAATTTTTCGTTCCACTGTCCATTTGTGCTTGGCTTGTATGTTGTTGCCTTCATGTGCTTAATAGAAAACTTATTGACTAGGGCTTCTACCACCTCATTAATGAAGTGGCTTCCTTGATCATTACAATTTCTAATGGACAACCAAATCTAGTGACAATGCATTCATATATGAACCTTGTCACTTACCCATCCATGGAAGTTGTTTTCAATGGCCTAGCTTCAACCCACTTGGTTAAATAATATGTGGCAACTACAATATACTTATTTTGGCGTGGGGTAGTTGGAAGTGGACCTACAATGTCTATTCCCCACTTTTTAAAGGGACCAAGTTGAGGACTAGGGCATAATGGGTGATGAAGTCTTACGGTTACCATGTGTTTGACAAATATCACATGTCTTACAATAATTATAACAATCTCTAAAAAGAGTGGGCGGTGATAACTGCGCATCCGGGATCCTTCTTGTTGTAAGTTGTCTCGAAATAATACTCCATGCGAGAATAGAATATGGATGACTGGCTTGAGTAATCTTCTTCTCAAGTATTTTCATTGGCACCATCATGAAACTTGAATTCATTGAGATAATTCCAAATATCTATGTATTCACTAGGCATTGTGTCAAGGATAACAATCTTTGCATCGTGGAAATCATCATCATCACAAGATGAACCTAAACCATCATAGGCTTGAGAGAGTGCATTTGCATTGACATGCTTCTTTCTGTCCTATCTTTAATATCAAATTCAAATTCTTGTAACAAAATCATCCATCTTTCTATCCTTTTTGATGGATTAGGATTATTTACAATATATTTTAGAGCGATGATCTATTACAACTATAAATTTCTGCCCTAGCAAGTAATTTCTAAACTTCTTTACAAAGAAAATGATAGCTAGAGCCTATTTTTCATTACATTAAGATAATTTACCTCAAGATCTTTGCTCATTTTTTCTGCTCCCAAAGTAAAGCTGGATGATCATTCCCATTTTCATCCTTTTGGCTCGAGTACTTTCTAGTGTTGCATTTGAAGCATCAGTATACACAATGAATGGCTTGCTCTAATCTGGATTCTTTAAAGCGGTGAAGACACCGGGGCTTCCTTCGGTTGTTCAAAAGCTTCATGTACCTTATTTCCTGGTTCATAAGTAACATCCTTCTTCAAGAACTGGGTTAGTGGCTGTGCAATCTTTGAGAAATTCTTGATGAACCTTCTATAGTAACCCACATGGCCTAAAAATGATCTCAACTTACTTCTATTCATAGGAAATGGTAACTCTTTGATTTTTGAAACTTTATCAAGAATCGTACCAATACCATCTCTGGATACAACATGCCCTAACAAAACGCCTTTAGAACATCCAAAGACACACTTTGTAGGGTTTAGTGAGGCTTTTGCTTCATCTAACCTTTGAAATGTTGTCTCCATCAGTGTGGTGGTCCATCTTACTCCCATAGATGCAAAAATCATCCAGAAATACTCTGATGAAGTTCCTAATGTAGGGTTCGAACACCCTATTCATCAAACGCTAGAACGTTGCGGAGCATTACACAACCTAAAAGGCATAACTCTATAAGCAAAGCGTTCCCAAGGAGTGGTGAACGTGGTCTTTAGATGATCTTTCTCTGCTATACAGACTTAGTTGTATCCGCTATATCCATTAGAAAAACTATAACACTCATGGCCAGCTACTTCGTCCAAGATCTGATCTGAGAATGGAAGAGGGTAATGATCCTTCTTTGTTGCCTTATTGAGCTTCCTGTAATCAACAAAAATGTGTAGCTTCCCATTCTTTTTTATTGAGATCACAATGGGAGAAACCCATTCGAATTCTCTACAAAGAAATATGAATCCGCATCAAGCAACTTATCTATTTCTTCTTTTATAGTCTTGGAAAAATTAGTATTCATTCTATATGGCATTTTCTTTATGGGCTTAGCACCATCTACCAGCTCAATAGAATGTTCTACCCAACTTACTTGACGGAGTTCCTTGTAATCAAAAGTGAATATGTGTATGTACCTTCGAAAGAGCTAGAGGTAGGATTCCTTCTCACTCTCCATCACAACATCACCAATCTTTATTTTCTGGAGAAGATCATCAATTTCTTCTTCAGATAATTTTATGGGGTCATGAGTCGGTGTGACTGGAAGGATATCCATGACCAAAACATCAACCTCACTTTCTTCATGTTCGGTGTCCACCTCACTGGTACTAAAGTAATCAGAGGATGTCCAATAATCAGTTTCATCACTTGAATCCACAGGTTCTGCCTTATGATGTCAAGGGATCACGTTTATCTTCACCCTCTCTCTACCATGTCTAAGTGTCATGAAGCCTTTATTCCAGTAGTTTCTTGCATGAACTCTCCTTAGCCATGGTCTTTCCAACAACATTGGAGTACGCAATTGTACCATTTGTCATCATTTGAAAGTATATGACACATACAACACCCATAATGAGATATTGCCACATTTGAAACTACACCTTCTAGTTTAGTTTTCCTTTATTTAATGACCTTAACATAAGTGTTGAGGGCGATCAATTTTAAACCCAACATATTCATTACAGACTCGGTCCTTACATTAACTACAGCACCTCCATAAACTAAGACATCATGAATTGAAATACCATTACATAATACCTCAGCTTGTGGAGCATAGGGATCTACCTCTGCCTCCAAAATAGGGACCTCAACCTCCTTCCTTCTTCGAGCATTTAGTCCACCTCGCAACTCCCGCCTCTTCTCAAAAGACATAGCCAAGAGTTGACCATATGTAATATTTGCAGGCCTTTTGGACATATCTTCTAAGATGGAGTATGGTCCTTGTCCCTGTGAAATTAGAAAATCCTGCACACCCAACTTTCTTCTCCTATGTTCTTACTAGTTTCTCCTTTCATCTTCTTAGGATCATTTCCATCTTGATTATCTTTTTCTTTCTTTTTTTTTATTACAAACACATCTACTTCATTATTAATGCTCTTATCTACTACATTAAAAGAATTCACAGGGTGATTTCCCTTTATCATTATCTCTTGTACCGGATGTAGAATCTCTATCTGGAAAATTATACTTATAATGACCCTTTTTATAACAACCACAACATACGACTTCAGAAATATTTCTTTTGGACCTCTATCTCCTCCCGAGAACTAAATTCTTTTCCTTGAAGAAGATTAATAGTTAACATAAAATTGTTACAATCTCACCCATGAGGTACTTCAAGTGTTATGACTTCAATTGCCTTCCAACAATAACTATGGGAGAAACTTCACAATTACACCTCTTAATGGCTTATTTGACACACCTTCAAAATGATGGCTTCTTTTACACACTTACTCATACAATATTTCTCACTACTTCCTTCTATGCTAAATGAGGGGGTGGCCTCTTTATTTATAAAACTTTAGGGCTTATCCATCTTATCTCTAAAATAGGATAAGAAATCCCTCTGACGAATCATATTCCATACCTTAACTCTTATCTCGTACATGTAAGCTTATCTTTTAAGATAAGATAAACCTTATCATTTCACATGGGTTCCACATTTTTAGACTTTTTATAAATAAAATACACAAAATATTTATGACCTCACTCCTTTTCCTTATTACCAATATATTATTTCTAATTCCTAATCATGTAGACCCTACTTCTCTACTTACCCCAACTTTGACATTTTAACATTACCGGACCACTTACGACAAATATTTACTTTTTACCACAACATTCCTATTGTACTTTTGACTATTAACGTACTATACATTATTGGCGAGTTTAAATCTGGCAGCGCCGTTATCTTCTATCGGGACGCTTTACTACTAATTACACTTAACAACATCCTATTCCTAATACATACATTAATGAAATAGAAATTACGGAGGAAAATTTTAGTGTCGACAAAACATGTCGAATTCCATATCAAAAATGTGGTTGTAGGGTTGGCCATTGTTGGTCCTGTTTACCAGACCCAAATATTGTGTCGAGATGGTGTCGTTAAGAGAAGTGGAGGGCGTCATGATGAAACAGACCTGTTATTACGCCGCCATTGCAAGGGTGAGGAACCATGGAAAATATGAAGCTTGTGCTAAATGAAATTACAGATTCGTTTCTTGATTTCATGGCGACGGGGTTGGAATAATAAGCGCGCCGACCGGTCTTTCCGAGTGGACTGGTGAGGCGGAGTGCATTGGATTGCTTGTATTGAGGCGTCTCGATATTTGTAATTTTTCTTGTGGTGTTGAAATGGTTAAAGAGGAAATTGGTAATCTGGTTATCCTCCTCTACCATTACAATAGAAAGAGAGGCCTTGATAGAAATATTGGCAGCCATGACACCTGTAACTCCATCTTAGCCATTACATACATTGTATTATGCATATTTGCAAGAAGTAAAAGAGATGGTCTATTTTTTTAAAGGGAGGATTGAGAAAAATGTCATTCTTTGCTTGATTTGACTATGAGTATCCGAATCTTTGAAGTGATTAGTCGTTGGTTTCAAAGAAAATTACAAGAGAGAAATAAATTGAGATGTTTTCAGCCATGCACGTTGTCCATTGTAGACTAAACAATCCTTGTACCTTTCATTCATGTGTTTGACTTAACACAAATCAGCTGGAACGTATATTGTGTCATGGCATGGAATTTGTAAAAAAAATTAAACTTGGAGTATTGAAATATTAAAGTCGGGAAAATGTGGGGAGACATATGCAAAACTATTTGTTCTTCCAAGTAGACACACACAAACCGGGTGTTATATATGTCAATCGTTTGAAGGAGAACAAGGGTATGGTGGAGAAATTGTTGAAGCAATGTACTTTGGAGATATATCTGGAAGCAATTCCCTACCTATCATTACTCCCAATGTCAATAGTTGTTTCTTGCAATTTTAGCCCTTGTGTTTTGTGGATATTCAAAGCACCCGACAATTGCGGGGTAGAGCATATTCATATGTTAATGAAAATGGAAGCGTTGGAGACCAATGTAATAGTATTTTGAAGTTGGGGATGATCTGCATAGAGCTTCTTCTTGACATTCCCTCCTTCGTAAATAATGGAATCTTGAGGGAGTTAAAGGGCGAAGAGGTGATGTGAATAGTCGAGAGAACACAACAATTTTAGGAGATTTCAATTGCACACGTGGGAGAAAATTTTAGAGATGTGAACATATGGAGGGGACCTAACATTCCATGTCAATCCATTGTAATAATTGAATTTGATAACAAAAAAATAAGGTAAACTATGTGGTTTTGCACCATCTTTAAAGGAAAATATCCATTCTTGTGCATGCTGATAATAGGTATCAGCCGCTAGAGTTTTCCTTGTGCGTGTGTATTTGATACCATCTCCTCAACATTACAAGTTCTTAACACTATCATATACATATTTTCTATCTTGAATGCTTTTATTTCATCATGTTCATGCTTATGGACATGCCTATCACTTAGATGGGCAAGATGTTGTAGATGAGGGAGTCAGTGGAATTGATGCAACATCTTGGACATCCAAAAGTAAATAGTGAAGAGGATGAGTTCTTACCTACGAGAAAACATGATGCCCCACGCCAAATCGGGCAAGTCTCAAGTCAATTACACAACATATCCCATGAAGTTTGATGTTTCCTATTCTCGAGTCATGGCTCCTTACCATTTCATCATGTGATGGTATTTGCTTCTTTTTTAAAAATAGTGTAGGTCATCAAAACAATGAAGGAAGCGTATTCAAGTTCTTAGGCAACCAACAACACTAAAAATTACAAGAACAACAACAAAGTCACATTTAACAAATATGGGCTCTGCTTTACTACCTTGTAAGGTTTGCTTTCCAAGGGCAAACCTTACGATTACAACTTACATTGCGGGGCGAGTCCTAAGTCGACTACGAGACACATTACACATGAATGTGGAGTCATTCATGCCTTCTATATGTGTTCTCATAAGAATACTCTGAAAATTTTCCTTAAAATTATAAAAAGGTAAGTAAAACCTTGTTGCACACAAAATCCCGATCTAACATGAAAAGGGTCCACATACGGATGATGGAAGAATGCATGGGGTATATAGTGGAATGTTATTTATAGATTTTAGGTGGTTAGCAATTAGCTATAAGTTTGGAGAATGAAACATAAAGGAGGAAAATTAAGTGTAAACACCTCCACATGGCATCAACAGAGCAAAATGAGCACTAAATTGGGAAAGATAAAAAAGGAGCATTTCAAGGTGGAAGGAGGAATGTGGGACCCTTCTCATGGGCCTTTCTTTGGTAAATGATAAGATCTCTAATTTTTTTTACGAGAGAGCCTCGATAACGATCATTAAGTTTGGTGGATCACAATGACACATATCGGTCATGGACATTTAAATAAGAAAGGTTCTTTGTGTTTTTGATATAGTTTTGGATAGACATACACTTTTACACACTCTCCCATACCTTCCACACATCACATGTATTTTAAATATCGAATATTAACAACACAAAGGGGTGCATTTATCCTCTGCCTTAACTCTAGTGTTTAACAACCAATGAGTAGATTACATTGACTAAGATGACGTAAGTTGGTGGAGTGGCATGTCTTCTCACCCGTGACTAATTTTTCCTTCAAAAAAATGGATGCAGCCTTGTCAATGTCATAGATGTTAGAGCACATGACCTGTGAAAATAATTATTGGGGCCCAAGAGAACCAAATCATTATGGACAATCTGATATAGTCATTGGTCTAACTGGGAGAATGGTGTTATAGGTCTTAAAAGGGCGGATGGAATCACATAAGAAAACAACATGAAGTAGAGATACCATCTCACAAGACAAATGGAGGACCTCAAATAGATCCATGAGATGTTGTGAATGAGCTCGCCAACATTCCCACCAGAAAGCACAACCTTTTGCACAATGCATAGGCCTAACAGAAGAGGAAAAACAACGTCAGAAATGTCTAACCTGAACTCTTCACAAGCTATCAAGGGACGATGATGAATTGTAATTGAGGGGGTAAGCCTCAAGCCATTTACTTTGACATCCACATTCTCCCTAGCCTCGAAGGATTTGTAGAGTCTCCTTCACCACTACCTATATATTGGACACTTGTATATGTTTGAGTCAACACATTTTTCCCTTGTCCGCCATGCTCTCCAGGTGCATTATTTTCCTCCATCCCATCCTATTTGTTAAGATATAACTATACGCACCCAATTTTTCACGTCTTTACATTGCTAGAATAGGTAAAATCCTTAATGATGATAAAATATCAATTCTAAAGATTTTTAGTCCAATTCCTTGTTTGCAGCATGTTTTGTACCTTACTTGTCCTTCTCTTAGCTTTCCATGCTTTCCTTTATCATTTTTACAGATTTTCCTTGGCCTTCTTGCTTTAAGTGACTAAACCGCACCGATGGTTACGCAACCACCCCACTAATCTGCCCCGAGTTACGATGAAGCGCAACCTTCGTGGTGGTTATGCAATTTTCGTGACGGTTGTGTAAGTGTCGATCTGCATGTGAACCCGGTGGATTTGTGTGTTTTCTCCCAAGCCTTTTCCAACATGTTTTGAACGCGTGTCACCTTCTTCAAACTCATTTTTAGCGCACATATCTTAACAAAATTGGCTTTTCTTATGCTTGTTAGATGCTTATAAACTTCTTCTTCCCTTCTTGATATTATTTGTGAGTTAACTACCCCTTCTTTGAGTGATGTGGCATTCTTGGCTACCAAGTGGGATGGACCACTTCTCTGCCTATTTTCTATAAGAGTCAAGCTTCTTCCCAAAGCATTGGTTGGAGTTCATTCTTTTGGAATTGTATCGTTATGTTTTCGTAATCTGTCAAGAAGCACAAGAAAACAAAGATCTCTTGCCTTGTTACTCAATTTCTGCATTGTTACGGACTTCACCAAACCAACTAGCTCCAACACTCTCTCATTATTTCCACACATTTTCAACATAGTTCCATAGACACATTTGAACATTCATTAAAAGAAGAAGCTGAGGGGAGATCAAAAGCATTGTCAATGCTAGATTTGTCTCGAGTACCACATTCCGAGGTTGGACATCTTGTTAAATTCCTAGAGGTTTCTTTCATTTTCTTAGATAGATTCAAAGATACATTTGTTCAAGAAAATACAATTACGGTAGCATTTACTGGTAGCTTCTTTTGCAAAGCATCCATTGAGGATTCTTCTTAGCTAATCCTATGGATTTTTATAGGGATGATTGAGAGGAATTTCTTGCCACATTTTTTTGTTAATCCTCCTGATTCATTTACCTATAGTTTCCATTTCTTCATTTAGAAAGATTTTGTTTCTGGGGAAGTTTGAGGAAGAATTGCTTCGAGAAGCATTTCATTCTTCCCGTGATTCTAAAGTAGAGTGAGAAGAGGAAACATCCAAAATTACAAATCAAGAAAAGCATTTGTTTTATTATATTAGAGTAAATCCTCTGTAACAGGGAAATAACCACATCTAGCTATTTCACTATTTAGTTTAATTTTCTTAGAGTAGAAGCAATTTAATTTAATTAGAAGAAGTCAAATTGTCTAAACATATTTCTTCTATTTTCCAATAAACATGAAAATAAAAATATATTAGATTACATTAATTACTTTGTTTTTATTTGTTTTATTCCCTTTATTTAAAATCATTGGAAAACCACAAAAAAAAATAGAGTAAGTTTGCTTCCTTTGTTTTAATCAAGTAGCTTTCATTTGTTAAATTTTAACTAGTTACACATCCACATGATTATCAAAGGCCCTAGGCAACCCAAAGATTATGTGTGTGATCCAGCAGTGCCATAACCAAACCTAACTCCACAGTTGGCAGATGTTTATCAAGGCCTGAGACACCTCATTTTCAAAACCACCCCACTTCCACCTTTTATTATCTCATAATTGTGACTTTATTATTACCAGATGGGAATGCAACACTCGCCTTCACTATTAGGGTGGGCTGATAATTACTCATCCAATTTACCTTCACCTCGCACTCCTGCTCCTGAAGGTGCCAACAGATCATCGGTTAGGATTGAGAAAATTGATCAACCAAGCTATAGCCCACAATTGGGGTTCTCTAATTCCAATAATATGAGGTTCGAGAGAGAGACCACTAGTAGAAATATTGGTAGCCATGGCATCTGTAACTCCATCTTAGCCATTACATTGTATTCTGTGTATTTGCAAGAAGTAAAACAGATGGTCTATTTTTTTTAAAGGGAGGATTTATAAAAATGTCCTTCTTTGCTTGACTTGACTATGATTAGTTATGAGAATCGAATATTTGAAGTGATTAGTCATTAGTTTCAAAGAAAATTACAAGAAAGCAAAAATTTGAGATATTTTCGATCACGGTGTTTCGCATGTTACGTTGTCGGTGGTAGACTAAATGGAAAATGCATGCACACATGAAATTTATGCATCTCTATGCATGAGTCCAGTATAGCGGTCACACTTATTGGCACATTTTTTTCCAATCTATGAGTTTGACAAATAGATGTTGCATCCATTGCTCTAAGAAGGTTTATTGGTAAGAATGTGGAAAATGTGTTTGGAATTTGTCAACAAAATCCTAGAAATTGCAACTAAATGGAAAATGTGTTTAATGTGCTTTTTAACGAGAATCCCACAAGTCGCAATTAAATGGAAAATGTTTTTTCAACAAATTTGATTTTTATGGAAAATGTGTTTAATATGTTTTTCAAATGAGAATCACATAAATTAAATTAAATGGAAAATAGAAATTGTGTTTTTTTATGAAAAGGGATCTTATATTATATTAATGTAATAAGATACAAGATAGCTTTCAACAAAAAAGTGGGTGGTATGAGAGCACACCCCAAAACCACAAACAAGCTAGGCCGAGCCTAGAACAACAAAATTCAAACTAGGCCGAACCTAGGAGAGTACAACAAAACAAAAGGCATCGCCCAAAATCACAAAAAAAGCTCTATCAGGTAACAATAGCAAACATGTCCGAGGCAGGCGGATCCTGATCATCCGGCCACCCCAAACCAAGCAAGTCTTTGCCAATGTCTGGAATCCCCGAGCCAACAGTAATTTCTTCCCTCGGGTTCGTTTCCCTATGCGTAGGAATGGAAATGTTGAGGCGAGGGAATTTTTTAGAAGATGATGGTGTGGTGGTGGGTGCTAAGCGGCCTGGTGTGAATTAGCGGAAGAAGGAGAGCCCCAACCCTATTGTTGAGGCGACGAATGCGACGGAGAGTCCCACCCATGTTGTCGAGGTGATGAGCCCGGGCCGACGAGCCTAAAAATGTAGCGGGAGCCCGGCTGCAGCATCGAATAGGAAAATGACTATGTCGATGTAATGGCCCTAGAGAGCGGTGGGTGCAACTAAAAGCATAGCGCCGAGATTGGGCTGCGTCGGCCACCACAGCTCAAGGCGAGGAGCACTTGGTGGGAGATAGAGGTACTTGGGAAAATTTGCATGGGGCTTCCCCCCAATGGCATATCAAGGTCTGGAGGTGGTCCACCTTCAATGCCACCTTTTTTCTTGAACTTGAATCTACAGAAGTAAATTAGAGATCACCATAGATTTATTATAAATCGAGAAAGATTGATCAACTGCAGAATTAGAAAAGAAAAAATCATTTCTTTCTTTCCATATCCAAAACAGAATCTCCCCTCTGAAAACATGCCAGATATGGGTGAACATAGGAAAATTTTTGGGATTATCTCCTAAGGGGATATGTTCCCAAGTGAAATAGTGGGGCCGTGAGTGAAAAAAAAAGAATGGATCCAGTTCCATTCAATTTGAGCTTTGGGACAGAACCAGAAGACATGCAAAAGTATTTCCAAATGCCCACATAAGGGGTAGTTGGGATCCAAAATCCCAATTTGAACAAGATGAGCCCCGATAGTAAGGCCTTTGTGTAGAATACACCAAATAAAATGAGAAATTTTGGGCTCCACACATATAGTCCAAACAGTCTCAAATCATCAACCCCAAGTAGACAGAGTGGCATGAATTCCTAATGAGTATTATATTTTTCCACCATTGGCAAATGGGGCGAGAGCCATTGATAGCCTTTGTTGGCTTTATAGTTCTGAGAAAGGAGTATCAACACACCACTTCCGGTCATCCACCATGGGCGAAAGGAATGCACATGTAATCTTATGCAACATGTGATCGGGAACCAAATTGATTATAGTATTGAAGGTATCTTGATCTTCATTGAAAATCTGAAATAGAGCTTTAAAATTTGGCCAAGATAACTAGGATTGAGTGTTCTTACAAAAGAAGTCCTCGATGTTGTGAATTTCGCGCTTGAAGAGTTTAAGCGTGGAGATTCTGGGACTGTGCTAAGCATTGATCATGGAATTGAAAAATTGATGACCACCAGAGAGATTGTTGGTTGAGAGAAATCCCATTAAGAAAGCCATCCCCTTTCCATAAAATCCATGGTTTGACACATTCCCACGCTTTCCAGATACTTTTAAGCACAAAGGTGCCAACAATTTTGACAGGCACATGAGTGATGAGCAAATTCACAAACCTTAAGCCTTTCCACGCAGGGCAGCCATAAGGAGAGCCTTCCGCAATGCCATGTCACATGAGAAGTTTCCAAACTTCTTGGTGAGTAATGCTTCGATAATCCACTTAGCATACAGAGATTTTGTCCTTGGTTGAAGGTGAATAAGCCCAAGGCCTCCAAAATTGTGAGGCAGACAACATATTTCTCAGGCTACCCGATGACAACCTTTGCCAATAGAAGCGTTAGCCCATTGGAAGGATTTGAATAGTTTTTCAAGCTTCTGAATGGAGGCTTTGGAAGGAACCCAACAAAGTAAACATGGGTTGCAGCAAGAACTTTTGAGTAGGTTTGGAATTTGCTAGCCAAAGATAAAGTCCTAGTAATCCAATATTCCAGTTTTTTCGCCACCCGTTGAATGACATAATGTCATAGTTCAACCGGGAGGCTTGAAAAGTAAAAGGAATACCTAAAATTTGTAAAATCTCACCATGCTATAGAATTTTCCAATCAAATGTGGCAAGCCAATCCGGCGCAGGAAGGAAATATTGTCAATAACATTGGGTTTTTGCCATTGAATGGATGAGCCAGAATCTAGGCAGAAAGTATCCAAACATTGCATAGCATTGCAAATGTTGGTCTCATCCTCAATAAGCGTAAGGAAGGAATCATCTACAAATTTCCCATTGAGAAGCTGAGAATTGAGCTCATCAAGCAACACGATTCCAAAAATTGTTATTTTCATTTCAACATAATCCCAGAAATCACATCTAAATGGAAAATGGGAAATTTCTTTTTCAGTAGGTTCAAATCTAGAAATCGCAACTAAATGGAAAATGTATTTTTCAATAGGTTCAAATCTAGAAATCGCAGCTAAATGGAAAATGTATTATTCAAAATAATCTTAGAAATCACAGCTAAATGGAAAATGTGTTTTTCAACAAGTTCAAATCCTTCAAATCATAGCGAAATGGAAAACATGTTTTTCAATAGAATCCCAAAAATCACAACTAAATGGAAAATGTGTTTTAAAACATGTTTGAATCCTAGAAATCGTAGCTAAATCGAAAATGTGTCAACAGGTTCAAATCCGAAATCACAACTAAATGGAAAATGTCTTTTCAAATGTAATCCCGAAATAATAACTAAATGGAAAATGTGTTTTTCAATGATTCAAATTCTAAAAAATTGCGGCTAAATAAAAAAATTGTTTTTCAACGGAATCCCATAATTTGTAACTAAATGGAAAATGTGCTTTTCAACGAGTTTGAATCCTACAAATCACAAACTAAATGGAAAATGTGTTTTTCAACAGAATCCCAGAAATCACAGCTAAATGGAAAATGTGTTTTTCAACACATTTAAATCCTAGAAATCACAGCTAAATGGAAAATGTGTTTAATGTTCTTTTCAACATAATACCATAAATCGTAACTAAATGGAAAATGTTTTTTTCAACAAGTTTGATTTTTGTGAAAAATGTGTTTTTCAACGAGAATCCCAAAAATCATAGCTAAATGGAAAATGTGTTTAATGTGTTTTTCAACAAAATCCCGAAATTGCAGCTAAATGGAAAATAGAAAATGTGGTTTTCATTTCAACATAATCCCAAAATCACATGACTAAATGGAAAATGAGAAATGTGTTTTTCAACAGGTTCGAAATCTAGAAATTGTAACTAAATGGAAAATACGTTTTCAAGAGAACCCTAGAAATCACAAACAAATTCGAAAAGGAAAATGGAAAATGTGTTTTTCAAGATGTTCGAATCTAGAAATTGTAGCTAAATGGAAAATGTATTATTCAACAAAATCCCGAAATCACAACTAAATGGAAAATGTATTTTTCAAAAAGTTTGAATCCTTCAAATTGCAGCTAAATGGAAAATGTGTCAATAGGTTCGAATCCAAAATTTATAACTAAATGGAAAATTTTTCATTAGAATCCCATAAATCACAACTAAATGGAAAATGTGCTTTTTAACATGTTTGAATCCTATAAATCATGCTAAATGGAAAATGTGTCAATAGATTCAAATCCAGAAATTGTAACTAAATGGAAAATGTGTTTTTCAACAAGATCCCAAAATCGCAGTTTGACTAAATGGAAAAATCTATTTTTCAACGGATTCAAATTCTAGAAATTATAGCTAAATAGAAAATGTGTTTTTAAACAAAATCCCATAATTCAAAGCTAAATGGAAGATGTGTTTTTCAACAGGTTCCAATCCTAAAAATCACAGCTAAATAGAAAATGTGTTTTTGGAAAATGTGTTTTTCAACAGAATTCCAGAAATCATAGCTAAATGGAAAATATGTTTTTCAACAAATTCGAATCCTAGAAATTACAACTAAATAGAAAATGTGTTTTTCAACATGTTTGAATCCCCAAAATCACAGCTAAATGGAAAATGTGTTTTCAACAAAATTTTTTTTAAAAAAAACTAAGTAAATGCGTGTAAGACACATATGCATGGGATGGGTGCATGATGGTTTTATGGGCATAGGTGCATTATATTCGGAGAATATCCCTTATCGACTAAATAATCCTTTTACCTTTCATTTGTGTCCGAATTAACACAAATGAGCGTAACGTATATTGTCCCCATGTTAAAAGAGCATACCCTTTTTTCCTTCTTAAGAAGAAATCGCATGTGAATTTTGCGATGGAGACACTAAAGGGGATTCGTCAAAAAAATTAAACTTGAAAGATTAAAATATTGGAGTCGGAAAAATGTTGGGGGGACATATGTGAAACTATTTGTTCTTCCAAATAGACATATACAAACCACATGTTATATATGTCAATCGTTAGAAGGAGAACAAGGGTGTGGTGTAGAAATTGTTGAAGCAATGTACTTTAGAGATATCTTTGGAAGCAAGGCCATATCTATCATTACTTGCAATGTCGATAGTTGTTTCTTGTAATTTTATCCCTTGTGTTTTATGGATAGTCAAAACACCCAACAATTGTAGGGTAACTTGGTTATGCGGCCGGATGAGCCTATAAATATGTTAATGCAAAATGGAGAAGGTTGGAAACCGATGTAATGGTGCTTTGAAGTTGGGGATGAGCCGCATAGAGCTTCTTCTTGGTGTTCCCTCCTTTGCAAATGATGGAATCTTGAGGGAGTTGAAGGAAGAAGAGGTCATGTGGATATTTCGAGCACACAACAATTTTAGGGGATTTTCATTGCACACGTGGGAGGATATTTTAGAGGTATGAACATGTGGAGGGGACCTAACATTCTATGTCAAGTCATTATAGTAATTGAATTTGATAACAACAAAACAAGGCAGACCATGTGGTTTTGTACCATCTTTAAAGGCCAATCTCCACGCTTTCGCATTCAATAATAGGTATCAGCCGCTAGATTTTTAGTTATGCATGTGTATTTGATACTTCCTCCTCAACATTACAGGTTCTTAGCTCTATCATATACATATTTTCTATATTGAATGATTTTCTTTCGTCGTGTTCGTGCTTTTGGACATGCCTATCACTTAGATGGGCAAGATGTTGCAAATGAGGGAGTAAGTGGAATTGATCCAACATCTTGGACATCCAAAAGTAAACGGTGAAGAGGATAAGTGTTTGCCTAGGGGAAAACACGATACCTCACACCAAAGTAGGTAAGTCTCAAGTCGATTACACAACATATCACATGAATTTTCCTGTTTCCTTTGCTCAAGTGATGGCTCCTTACCATTTCATCATGTGATGGTTTTTGCTTCTTTTGAAAAAGTAGCGAAGATCATCAAAAAAACTAGAGAAAATGCATTCAAGTTAGCAGACATCCAATAGCACTACAAATTGTAATAAGAACAACAATATCACGGAAGTGATTCTTATCTAGAGGGATAGTAAACGTTTAAAAATCTAGGATCTTGTTTCTACTACATGCGGAGACCTAATGCCTTCTCAAGGAAAACCAGACGACTTGCACCGAAGGGGGCAAGTCCGGGTTGACTACAAGACACATTACACATGAATTTGGAATCGTCAATGATACCTTGTATATGTGTTCTCATAAGAAAACTCTTAAATTTTTCCTAGAAATAGTATAATGTTATTTATAGGTTCTAGGTGGTTAGCAATTAGCTAGAAGCTTGAAGAATGAAACATAAAGGTGGAAAATGAAGTGTAAACACCTCCCCGTGGCATCAACAGAGCCAAATGAGCACCAAATTGGGAAAGATAACAAAATGTGCATTTCAAGGTGGAAGGAGGAATGTGGGACCCTTTTGTAGGCATGCTATCCTAAATGATAAAATCTCTAAAAAAAATTACGAGAGATCCTCGATAATGACCATTAATTCTAGTGGATCACAATTACACATACCGGTCATGGACATTTAAATAAGAAATATTTTTTTACTTTTGATATAGTTTTGGCTATACATACAATTTTACACACTCTCCCATACCTTCCACATGCCACAGAGATTAATCCTCCATCCGGTGCGGGTCATAAATGGACCTTGACAATAGTAAACTACTTTACCAGGTGGACAGAGACCATACTGCTCAAGGAGGCTACTGAATCAGTCATCCTCAATTTTCTAGAAGATGTTGTAACAAGGTTTGGGATTCCCCAAACCATAATTTTAGATAATGTTAAATCTTTCTCAAGCTTTAAGATCTTTGATTGGGCTCTAAGACATGAAATTTATTAGAATACTTCCTCCAACTATTACCCACAAGGTAATGGCTTGGCAGCATCCACTAACAAGAACTTGATCATCATCATGAAATGAACTATCGAGATAAATCATAGGCGGGGGCATCTTGAAGTAAATAATGTTATTTGGGCTGATAGAATTACTCCAAAAAGAGGAATTATCAGTTATTCATTTGTCCTTGTCTATGATGGAAAATCCAGGATCCCATTATCCCTTGAATTACCCACATTAGAGTTGGCTCGACAATTAGAATTGGAAAGTGCAGATCAAAGAGAGATTAGAATGGCTAGAATTGATTGAGCTCAAAGAATTAATACAATCCATCATGATCAAGTTAGAGAAGAACCATTTGTCAACCAAATAGTGGTTTGACAAGAAATCTAAGCCACATGATTTTGAGGTGGGTGATGTAGTTCTCAAGTGGGACACGAGCAGATCCAAATTAGGATGGCACTCTATTTTTGATGAATTTTAGAGTGGGCCATACATCATCACTTCATGCAAAGAGGACAACTCTTTCGATTTTTCTAACCTTGATGAAGAAGCATTGTAAATCCCAGTCAATGGGATTCATCTTAAACATTTCCATTAAGTTTGTATATTATATCTTATAAACACTTTTTTTTTGTGTTTTATTGGTAGAGGTCCCCTCTTTTTTTTGTTTTGACCACTTATCAAGTGTCTCTTCCCCAATCCTTGTGGTGGTTATATTTGTTTGTAATAAGTGGATATGCATTCTCTTCATGTTACACTTGAAACAGGTATGATCTTCCCTTTTGTACATAGTTTTTAGAAGCCCATCGCAGTTAGACACAAGTAGATCCATTTCCTCTCCACTCTATGGTGTAATTAGAGAAGATTTGTAGTAGTTTCATGATCATTCATCAAAGCTCCAAGGATAATTTCAAGATAGAGTTTCATAGTGGTCTTAAACAAGTGCTAAATGCAGGTTTTCATCCAAATTCAGGGATCTGTTTCAATTTCAAAGGAACAAATTTATATTTTTACTTGATTTCATGCCCAATAGATCACTCAAGGCTACTATTCACCATCATCTAGTAGAAATATGTCCTCTAGAAGTCACCAAACTGATTTCCAAAATTGCTCCTTAGTCGATTTTGAACAACTTATTCAAAACATCACTTAAGCGGCTTTTGTTCAAGAAATCCATAGAAAACTGGAAATTAGTGTTCCAAAGAATGTGATAGTGTGGTATTTCATAGGTTCTCCTAATCCATGGAACATAGGAATAAAGGATTCCGCAAAATCATGGTGTCACAGAAATCGGTCATTTCTGCAGTTCATCCTAACCTGCTGCAGAGAAAATGGAAGGTTGCGACACAAGTGGGAAGTGTCATTGGAGCCCAAGATGAAAGAGAAGTGGAAAATGGCTAAGTCCAAAGGCTAAGAACATTCCCCAGTGTTCCATGGAATGAAGAAGGCTTGCGGGAGCATGTGACACCAAAAATTGCAACGGAGCCACATAATATCCAAAGGTTGTGGATTTCTCAATCCATAGAGGTAAATAGATCCATAGAACACACAGAACATTATATTTCCACCAAAAGTGTAGAATTCGTGCATGTTTCAGTTCATTCATGACATTCGTCACTATTTCAACTACCCATATTTAATGAAGTATGGTGTTGTCCTACAAAATCTAATAGTGTGTGATTGAGTCAAAGGCACCCATGCCTGTACTACAAGTCAACACTGTAAGAAATTATAGTGTCCATACATGTTCAACAAGTTTTTAGTGATTCCTACTCCATCATGTGGTGGTCATCCTTTCCCTCTTCTCTTTCTCTCTCTTCCTCAACAAATTCTATAAATGTAAGTGCTCACACACATTGTAGGGTTTTTTCTCCTATTTTTTCCTTTCGCATATTTTGGAGCTTCACTCACGTGAACTCGAAATTTCACTCTTTCGACCTCAACAAATTAATAATGGAGGTTATCTTTCCTTGACCCTATTTGTAAATTGCTAAGCATCGATTAATACAAGCATGTCTTCTTTCTTTCCTTCAAAATTTTTGTGTTTTGTGTGAATATCTCTTCCCTCTTATATATTTAACATTCTTTGCAGTTTCTTTTATTAGAGTTGTGTGCATTCTTCTTGACCTTGACTCAAAAACCCACATTTGTGTCTTTTAGAACTAGAGAAGTACCACATTTTAGTTTGGTGCATCACCTCCCTTTTGTTTTCATTTTTCCTCTCCTCTTAACTTTATCTCCTTTGAATTTTTAACTTAGGTTAGATAGTTTAGAGTATAAATCTAATATAGGATTAGTTCATAATGAACTAGGGTGAAGGGAATCATCCCTTGGATCTGGAGAAATATCACGAGTGACCCGAAACTCATTTACTAAAAGCATTTCACTAAAATGTTGAACCCAGTTTCAGCAAGGGTGTAAATTTCAGCGACAAAGAAAACTTGTCTGCAAGCGTTGATGCCGTCAGAGAGAAAATGCAAGTGTATATTGGATCGACTATGTAGTAGGGTTCTATAAAGGGACTAATGGTGTTTGAAAAATCAATCGGCCTAGTTTGAATCAGAGTAAGATTCATGTTGGGTTCACCAGAGTGTATGATGGGTAAAAGAGAGGTTCCCAACTAGGTTCTCAAATATAGGCATCAATCTAAGATCAGCCACAACGTGTAGATAAAAAGGCGCTCAAGGAGTGTTAATGTCATAAATCTAGAGGAAATAGTCCTAACCCTAGGATAGATCTATGTTTCAATGCCTATAACCAAAATAAATATAAGTATCCTACTAGGATTTTGAAATAGAAGAGAGATAACCAAGGGGTGGATAAAGCCAAGGGGCGTAATAATAATAAGACAATGTAATTAATCAAAGAAAACCTACATCTAATTTAATCTATAGCAATGAATGACCAACAATAATAAACATGGACATCCATAAAAAAAAAGACTAAACAAAGTTATAAATACTTGCCTGTAGCATGCGTATGACCACTTATGCATAATCCTCCCCAAAAACAACAACACCTTGAGAGAATCACTATAGGTGGAGAAAGGGAAAGCTCAATAAGAAGATCTCTAGTCCTAACTCACTATGATGACATAAATGCAAAAGAGACAAGCTCCAAGACTCCAAAGCTAGCTAACAAGTGAGAAATAGTCCAAGCAAGAGTAATTATGCATCAATAGTATGTGCTATCACCAAATCATTGCACCCTCCGAATGGCCAAAATGTGAACAAGACATTCGGTGTGATTGGGTAACATGGGATCACCTCTCAAGTTGTGGGACTTGGGCTCGAGGTGAACCTCCAAAGAAGGTCGGATTCCTCTTCCTAAACTAAGTGTTGTACCACTCCTAGTGTAATAAAATGGTTATCTAGACCTATACTAACATTTTCATGGGCTTTAGGGAAAGAGATTTGCAACAAATAAAACTACACTAGGGATGGTGATGCACAAATGAAGGGTGTTGCTAGAATTTGGGAAGGTTATTGTGCACCACAAATAATCTTCACCTATTATAACTTTGAAAGGGTAAACAAAATACCACAAACTAAGAAACATGTGTTCCCTTTGTTAAACTCAAATAGACAAAAAAATCTTGTGGTCTTCTAGTGAAGAAGGATAAAAATGAGAAGGGTGAACAAGAACCACAACTCAACTGCATGCATAACTCCACCACTTGATAAACACAAAACTCTAAGAACCTGTAATAGAAACTTAAACTTACACAAAGTGTATCTGTAAGCATGAGAAAGGCACAAAGAAGTATGTGGAATGATGAAAAGGACTAATAGTAGTCATAAAACACACACTTTTATTACTTCAACAATGTGCACAATGCATCATTACATTCAAAAGAGGCAATGGTTGCCATTATAGTCTTGGAAATGAGGTTTGAAAGTTCCCTAATCCACAAAGATAACTTGCAAAAGAGAGAGGATTCTTGAAAAATATGCACTTGTCTAAGATGTCTAACTTGTCCAACCCTTTGGAATGAGCTTCCAACTTACATTTATAGAAAATCCCTGTGAGGTAAAAGAGAAGAAGTCATAAATTCCTCCCTAAAATGAAAGCACATGATGGTCAACATTAATTACAAAGTTGGTTGAACCACTTAAGAACCTTTCATCGTGTGTCATTAATGAAAGGCTTGAATTTATCTTCTCATTTAATTACAATAATGTTTAAATAAAATATTGTAATAATAATAATAAATATCGTTATTAAAATATTTTATAAAAATATTATTTTAATAAAATTAATCTTAAAAATATTAATTTAATAATATTTAATTGGGACCCCAAGGATTTGGTTTGCATTGGAGGGGCCTTTGACTTGCAAGATAGACCCACATGGACCAACTCGAGAGGTTGGCTCACCGAGTTGGTCAATGAATCGAGTTCGCTATGATTACCACATCGAGCCCAAAATTTCCTTGCACAAGTTTGCCTTATATTGGCCTTAACCTGCTCGGGTCGAGTTCTTCTTGCTCCACCAACTATTGAGTTTTGTGATCTCACCTCCAACGTATTGACCCACAAACTTTCTCAATGTAACTCGGCACACTTGGCTCGGTTCCCCTTCAAGCTCATTGGTCGATCATTTATGGCTTAAACTCAATGTGCATGTAGCTCATGCCGAGTTAACTTCCATGATCTTGGATTCATAGGACTCTCTTCACGCGATTCGTCACCGACTCAAACCACCCAATGCCTATGAGACTGCCATGTTCATGATTCAACTTAGCGAGTTGAGCTCATATATATTCCTTCCACACAAAGCCTCTCCCTTTGGCTCATCTCTATGAACTCTACTTGTGAGCTCACAAAACTCTTCACCGTTTTATGCATGCATTCATGAAGTAGCTCGGTGACAGTCTATTTTTCGATCCCATCATGCATTGTTCGAAATCAATTGGTCTTAATTTATCCCACAAAGCCACTCTGAGATCCTTTACCTCCTCAAGCTAGCACTCCAAAAACTTGGTGTTAGCGTGCTCAAGCTTATCGAACTCATCGTCTTCAAATTCGAGAGAGTGGCTTGGGTAATTTTGACACCTCTCGCATTCTAAATTAGTGGGTGAATTACCAAACTACTCTACACTTGAGTTATATCTTTGTGCGTCACTCAACTCCCCGCTAGCTCGTTGTCACCTACTTTTCAAATCATTCTTGAGCCTTCCTAAGTTAAACGCATTAACCAACACAACTCGCTCCAAGTTGATCTCTCATTTGAGTCACTCCAAACACAACATTAATGCATTGAGCCAACACATTTAGGCCTTCTGAACTCCATCCACAAGCACATTACCTTGACGACTGAATTCCTCTGCATCGCCACAACTCAGTGATGGGTTCCTTACACATGGTGGATTCAATCCCGTGCCATTTGAACTAACTATGCCATTTCATGAGCCCCCATGACTCGCTTGCACTTCCAACCATCCTGTCAACCCACCAAAGCAAATAACTCATCAACTCACATGAATCTCGGCCATAGACTCTGGCTCCTTACCAACATGTTTGATTTGTGGAATTTCTTCCTTGGCTTGCTACTATTAATATTCTACTTGGCCATGATCATCTGCATTTTCCACATTGAAGGCTAGAACGTGAAATCTCAACATCGTATGGTCATGTGCTATTTTGGTAGAATGGTCACTGATTTTTGATTCTCCACTAGCATAAAGGATCACTATTTTTCCATACACGGCATGGCCTTTATACCATGAATTTCTACAAGGGGAAATCCGCGTCTTGAGGCCACTTTGCCCATGCATCGTCTTGACGAGTCGATCTTGAATTTCAGCTCAAGTAAGCCATGATGTAAGTAAGCTCGCTTGATGCATCAATGAACACGGCTTTACCTGCAACCACCCTCTCCTTGGCTCGCCTTCATCATTTGTCTCATCACGTGACCTGGCTCAATGTCATGTCAACATCAAACTCACATCCTTTAGTCCTCACAAATTATCCCAACTTCTACGCTGAGATCACATTCATCTCCATGTTTGGCTTCAAATTAGTTATGTTGAGCTAACTCATTTCCTCTCTCTAAGTTGGTGCTTGGCCATGATCTACTCATTTCACTATGAGCAACTCGTTATAAAACCATTCTATCTCTACGCGATTTCATCACTCAATATCCTCCTCAAATTTTGCATTGTGTGGCAAGCCTGCATCCCTTACCCGACAAGCTCGACTCGTGACTTTCCAGTTAAACTCGTCATGCCATCTCCTTTGTATCACATCAAGCTACTAGCCCAAAGCATCGATTTTATCTACAACGTAAACCATTGACTCGAATCCATCTTCTTTGCCTCTAACTTTGTTTACTTACATTATTCCATCTGCAACCCTGGATCGGCGAGCCGGTTTATCTACCCTAGCTTTTGGACCGAGCTCTTTCACTTTCCCACCTACGTCAATCTCCCTTGTTTAGGAGCTCTCGGAGCTTGACCACCGAGTTCTCTCTTGCCCAGAGTTGATTCACTCGAGGACACAATGAAACTCGTCTATCTCCCTCATACCAATCAACTCACCTCGACTTTCATTTCGTAGCTCGTCAAAGATTTGTATTGATCTCACTAAATTTTTAATGATAACTCGCCACTTATTAGATCGACTTGCCAAGTAGCTCGCCGAGCTACTCAGTGAGTTGTTTTAAGCTTGATGCCTCCTTAGCTCATTGAATTGGTTTTTGTTATGAGTTGTAATTTTATTATGTTTTATTGAAATTGAGGAGTTAATGGGAGCATCATAGGACGTTTCAAACATGACTTCTCAATTTTAATGGATTTCTTGTAATTCTTGGTGGAAAGTGGGCCCACAGAGGCCAACCGCACTCTTTGGAAAACTCATTAACCCCTAAGATTCTAAATGGAAAAAAAAACCACGAAACAATACCGAAATTTCCCACAACACCAAGGAGGTTCCTTCATCACAATTTTTTTCCCTTTAAGCATTCAAGATGTTTCATGAATATTTTTCCAATCTTAGGGTCCCATTAGCCCACGTTGTCCAATTTTGTCCTGGGGTAAAATTGGGTAACATTTTGTGACTTCTAATGGATGATTTCCTACTAAACATGATTCCAGGTAGCCTTAAGTCATTCATTGGGCATGGAGTCAATATTGGAATCTTTCGTGATACATGATCTTGAACTTTCAAGCAATGATAAGCAAGAAATGTACGAAACCGATGAATGTTTGACATCTATAGTGCATCGTGGACGTTTGGATGAATCTTTTGAAGAACCTTGGATATCTGAAACTCTTTTGAAACTTAAACCTTCTTCTCCTTTAAAACATCCAATCATGATACTGATTACCTGCACAAAACAATACGAAACACAACAATCAAGGAAAGCAAAATGAACAACAACACTTAACAATGTGTAAAAATCACTTGGAGGAAAACACCTAACTAGGTTATACAAGGGGTTGGAATGATCTCAAAAGCAAGCTTTGATATGTATCTTATTCACATGAATGGGTTGTTCTTCTGTATTAATCCTGGATAAACGAAATGAATTCACCTCTTTGCAACTCGTGATGATGTATGGCCCGCTCCATAGAGCATCCAACTTGGCATGCATGTCCGGTTTGGCTCTCATGCGGTTTGGCATGCGTGTATGGCATGCCTTCTTGTCAAAATATTTCTTAACCTGATCTTGATGTTGCTCCAAAGTATTCATATCCTTGTTACATACTTCTTCTAACTCCATGAGCTCAAAGAAACCTAACTGTCAGAGGATCACTCTCCATAACCTCAAGCTAATGAGATAACTCCAAAGAAGGTAACTCTAAGGAGAGTGGAAACTTTTCTTCTCTTCCATATACAAGTATGAAAGGATAATTTCAAATGGCCCTTTTAGGTGTGATCTGATCTTCCCATAAAGCAATCTTAAGTTGTGTGTGTCAAGTCCTACATTTGGTTTACATAGTGCGTTTGATAATCCTTGTGAGGTTCTTGTTGCTTGACTCAGCCAGTCCATTTCCTTATGGATAGTAATTGGATGAAATTTTGAGATAAACTCCATTCTTAACAACCCATTCACTCAACTTCAGACCAAGAAAATCCATTGTGTTATCTGAAATGATTGTAAATGGAACACCGAACCTTGTCATTATAGCTTCTAAGAAATCAAGAACTGCCTTCTCATTATCGTCCTTCAATGCTACCGCCTCTGTCCATCGAGTAAAATAGTCTGTTGCAACAAGGACCCATTTATGTCTATCACTGGATGGAGGATTAATCATTCCGATGAAATCCAACCCCCATTGAACAAAGGGTTGATCCACATAAATTGGATGCGAGAGAAAGAGTCGCCAACTTCTACTTTCGGTGAAAAAGGCACATTCTTTGCACTTCCTTACCCAGAGATGGGAATCTTTGAACAAATCCGTCCAATAGTATCTAGCTTACATGATCTTCGTAGTAGTGTCTTTGAGTAATGTCCTCCAGATATGCCATTATGAAACTCTTCTAGTATCTTACTTACCTGTTCCGATCCCTCGCACCGAAGGAGAACACTATTCAAATCCCTTCGAAAGAGAACATTATCTACCAGAACATATGGAATAGATTGAAGATGGAAATTCCTCCTTTGATTTTTATTCATGTCAACAGGATATGCTCTTGAGAAAAGGAAACTCTTCATTTTGGATAACCAATCAACCTGATCATCACCTTCATCAGTGTTTAGGAGCGTCACGTCCTCATCACCTTTTGATTCCATGTCTGTAGCAAGTTGTTGACACAAAAATTTTCCTCTAACAAGTTTGGTAACTTTCATATGTATCCATCCAAAGCATGATTTTCGTTCATCTCTTTGTTCAAGCAAAAAGTCCTTGACACTGGATGAGACACCATCGATGAATATCATTTTTGGACAACATGTGCTTGAACTTCTTCAAAGCTCGAATAACTGCAAAGACTTGTTTTTCAATGAATGAATATTTGAGCTCATAGTATTTGAGGGATTGACTAAATAAACCAATTGGTTGTTCCATCAGATCGTCATTTTGCTGGGTGAGGATACCTAAAATTCTCTCTTGACCTACAAAAGCATAAAGAATAAAATCTTTATCAAAACTAGGGTTCACCAGCATGGGAGCTTGAGAAATGGCCGTTTTGATGGCTTCGAAGCTCTATTTCGATTCCTTCATCCATGAGAAAGGCATATTTTTCTTCAACGTGGTTATTAATGGTTTAGCCAAGGCTGCAAACTGAGGAATGAATCTCCGCACAAAATTTATGGTTCGAGAAAACTCTGGAGACCCTTCTTATGACTTGGGAGAGATAAGGACATAATCGATCATGACCTGGGCATGGTTGAACTCACGGCACCAGAATTGATCATGTAATTATGTACCAATTGATCAACAATGATCAAGGAAATATAGAATGGTGGTGGTTTGTTCGCTTTAGGAATACTTTTCCCTTACGGTTGACACAAAATTGTAGCAGTTGCTACCCCACGACCCGATGATACGTCGGTTGTACCAAAATTTTTGAGCCTCTTACAACAAGTTTCTTTGAGAAGGAATTGAGAGTGCATCCCACATGGTAACACTCAAGTTGGTCTTCTTCATTTATTCTACAATATTGAAGGGAATTGCTCCTACTTTGTTGAAATTTCTTTAGGTGTTAGAATCCTCTTTTAGAAAGTGCTTGTTGGGTACCGTGATGCCTGAAGAATCTTCTTTCCTTGTATTTTGGCTAGCATGCATTTCTGGTGGTTTCTTTACCACATCTTTATCAACTGTCACTTGTGGTTGAGGCTGTGAAGTGGATGCTTTATCAGCTTTGGAAGGTTGAGATTTCATTTCTCTCTTTTTGGAGCAGTATTTGCCACCACCGATGAATTTGTATTGAACCCATAAAAAGATTCTCGCTTTCTAATTTAGCAAAGTGCTTTCTTCAGGTTCCTGAGGTTGATCTGCCATTTCCTATGTAGATGAATTTTCTTTTGGCTTTAGAGGGTAGATACGTTTTGAACCATAAGGGCCTAGCTAAGAACTTCATTAGGGAATTTTTTTGGTTGTGAGGTTGAGCACAAGGATAACACCATTCGTAGTCTTGAACTAGATTATTCTCGCAGTACTATGGCTCTAGATGAAGTTCAAAGGCATGACATTCGCAACTTGACTTGTAGTTTGATTTTAAGGTTGGTTGTTCCCTTGAAAAGGAGGACGCTTAGTCCGATAAATCTTGCTTATTTTGTGTCGGTATGGACGGTTATATTGAAATTTTGCCTCTTGAGTGGAGCGAGCTCGTTCCCAAAATTTTACAGCAAAGTGACTTGAGTTCAAATAGACCATTTGAAGGGGTGGGGATAGACTGAACTAGTTGTTTGGAAGATGCTAGAATAAAAGCAATGGTAGGCTGAGTATTTGTAAGATTCGGAGACAATGACATTGGTGATCACGGAGATATCTTTCCAGCCTGAATTAAGGAATTCTCTATTTTTATGACAACTTCGTAGGCATCATGTAGTGTAGTCCCTCCCATGGAATAGATCATAACTGCTACATCGCTATTCAAGGCTCACAAATAGTACAAGAATGCATTATTTGGAGAAGGCTTTATGAGTGCCGGAATCCTATTCCAAGTCCTTTGGAATCAAAAATTGAAATCACTCATGTATTCTTGGGGAGCTCTTTTTATGGTAGTGAGTTGTTCCAAGAGTGATAGGTGATCGCTCTTGTCTTCAAACTATTTCTGAGCTTCTCCCAACTCATCCCAAGTGGTTATAGTTCCAGCCTCTAACCCATGAAACCATTGAAGTGATTTTCCCTTGAAGGAAGTAGCAAGGATTCTGACCACAATGTTGTCTTCTATAACATTATGTATTGCGCAAATGCTGGCCACATCAATAATATGTTCCACAGGAGTAATATGAGTTTCCCCTGTGTAAAAGGGTATACTTTTGAGTGCAAAGAATAGGTATAGGATCTCATTGGGATAATAGAAGAGGGATGCTTGTATTGAATGCAGGAAACACTTGGTTCCTTGCCATTCTACCGAGAGGTTGATTGTTCCTAGGTGGAGGGAACCTTCCATAAGGAGGAGTTGAATGACCTCTATGTGGTGACGTTGTAATTGGTGATGTTGAAATGCCTCTTCTTCTTCTTGGAGGAGACAAGGATAACTCAATATGTTGATAATTTCCTTCTCGTCTCGTGAAGCTCTTGTCTGAATTCTTCGCATATGTTAACACATTGAGATACAAAATCCAAAGATATGGAGTCACCATGTACTTTGATTCATGCAAATATGAAGAGAAGTACCAACTCCTTTCCCACCTTACATGCCAAAAACGGTTATTGCCAAATCACTGCACCCTTCTGAATGGCCAGAATGTGAACAGGACATTTGGTGTGATTGGGTAACATGAGATCACCTCTCAAGCTGTGGTACTTGGGCTTGAGGTGAACCTCTGGAGAATTTTGGCTTCCTCTTCCTAAACTAAATTTTGTACTATTCCTAGTGTAATAAAATGGTTATCTAGACCTATAATAACATTTTCATGGGCTTTAGGGAAAGATATTTGTAACAAATAAAACTACACTAGGAATAGTACAACACTCAGTTTAGAAAGAGGAAGTCGGCCTTCTCTGAAGGTTTGCCTCGAGCCCAAGTCCCACATCTTGAGAGGTGATCCCATGCTACCCAATCACACTGAAACATCCTATTCACATTCTGGCCATTCCGAGGGTGTAGTGATTTTTCGATAACAGTATGTAAACAAGTGATAAAAATTTGATGTTTTGGTGGTACTACTAAGAAATGAAGGGGCATATATACATGACACCATCATCTACGGACAGTGGCATTAGCTATGGAAAAATCAAAATAGATGCCATCGCCCATGGGTGATGACATTGACCTTGGGGAAACCCTTAGATCAAAGGTTGAAAACACAAGGAATGGAGGCCAAGGAATAAATAGGAATGCATGAGGAAGGTCCAGAGTGATCGAAAGTAAGGATAAAAACATGCAATAAGAAGTAAGTAGACATGATGGGAGAAGTAGACATAATGAGTGAAATGCGTATGAACAAAGGTAAAAAACAAGGCAAGTATAGGGTGACTAAGGTGAATAGATACATCTCACAAATGTTGTGGTCTAGACCACATAACCAAGTCTAATCACACCTCAATCCCAAAAATCCCCTTAAGGCACCCACTTAGGAGGATAATGCATCAGTAACACTTGCACAAAATAAATTATTAGCAAACATTAAAAATATGGTGTATATATTAGCAATTCTTCCTTAGTATGATATATGTCCTAGTGTTGCTTTATGACTAATTGATAGTCCCCTTAAATTTCATATTTTATGATATGTAAGGTACATGCGATAGATAATCGTTGCATCGATGCTTCATTTTCCGCATGATAATTGTACATGCAAACCCAAGCTTTGTATGTAAATGGCATGCTTTCACCATGGGGTGTAATGAAAACAATCCCCACTCCAACCCTTGTTAAACATTTGGAGCCATCAAAGTACATAGTCCATGTTTTTGTATCAATATTGTATGCAATGAATTCATCACTAAATGCTTCATTAATAGGAGATGAATCCCGTCTTGGTGTATTGATTAGTTGATATGCACTAATCGACCCTCATGGATTTTTGTGCAACAAACTTGAAGTCAAATTCTTTGAGCAGCCCATTTTGATATGAATCCTAAAATTCGAGTTTTTAGATTAAGAATATAAGTGGATCCACCTTAGCAATAATGCATGTTTCAGTGTTGGTCTATAATGTCACAATTTTTTCTGCTATAAGATTAATGATAAACATAGTATTTCCGGGTGTTGTGATTATGCTTGTAGTAATGTACGGTGCTGATTATATAATATATGGATTGATCTTTTTGTTATCATTGTATTGTGCTAACAAAGCCTTGAGTGCATGTGTAGTATTAGATATGCATAATAAGAGTGGCTTATCCGGTATGGGAGGAGAAGAACGAGTGGATTAAGTAAATATTGCTTAATTGTTTCAAAAATATTTGGCATGCATAGTCCCATTCATTTTTTTGCTTTTTATGAGTTTGGATGTGAAAGGTTGCATCTTATCATTCAATTGAGCCTAAACATGTCGTATTGCATAAATTTTTCCCTAGAGATATCCTAATTTTGTCAAACTTAGGCATGGGCATATTTATAATTGCTTTTATTTTCTTGGGGTAAATTTCAATATCCAAATGAGAAATGATAAATCCCTACTATTTTTCTTGATGTAACCCCAAAGAAACATTTTTTGGGCTTAAACATATAATGTATTCATTCAATCTTTCAAATATTTGTAATAAGGTTTTGGCATGAATTTGATTGTCTTTTGATTTGGCCAAACTATCATCCATTTAGTCATCAATAATAAGCTTTAGTATAAAATTATGAAAGATATGTGTCATAGCTCATTGATAAGAAACTTCTACATTTTTCAACCTAAATGGCATAAATTTGTAGCAAAAATTCCCTCGCATAGTAGTAAAGGATGTCTTGTCTTGATCTACGCTGGGTTGATTTTTATTTAGTTGTATCCCACAAAGTTATCAATGAATCATAGCATTTCATATCCAGTAGTGGAATCTATAATCATGTTGATGTTTGGCAATGGAAAACTCTCTTAAGGCCAAACTTTGTTTAAGTCGAAAATATGCATACTAGCGAATCTCACCATGAGGTTTTTCTCCGGGACAATATTTGAAAACCACTTAGGTAATCGGATGTGCATGAATAAAACCAACATCCAAGAGTTTCTAATTTTCCTTCTTGACAAGGAGTATCACCTCGGGATGCATATTTCTTATATTTTGCTATATTGCCTTAGCATCAAGGTGTAATAATATGCTATGCATAGCTATATATGTGTCGATCCCATGAATATCAGTGTAAGCCCATGCAAATGTCTTTGGAAAGTCTTGGAGTATTTCCTAAGGGATACCCCCTCATCATCTTCTAATGTCGGTGTGAGAAGTATCGTTTGAGGATCTGCATTCATTCAATAATTGTAAGTGATTATTTCCTCATTTAGGAGAGTTGATTGGTCTATAATGTATGACACGGTATGAATAGTATCTGGATCATTGGTCTAGATGTCAAGGGTATGATTATCACTTTCTCCAAAATACACATAGACATTAGTTGTATGAGGAAACATATTCTTATGATAGAAGGGAGGGAAATCCTCATATGCTCCAACATATTCGAGGAGGTGTTCATCCTTGAGAAATACATCCTATGTCTAGAGTTCTTGTGAGATTGTATCATCAATTAAATCAAGTTAGACGAGCTCCAAAGTGGAAGTATAGTGGACTTTGCTTATATTCACATGATGTGCACTTGAGGCATGAACGAACAAAGGGGTAATTTTAACTCTATGTATTGGGGTGATGTGGAATTTTGGTATCCAAGACCTTTTTATGTGATAATATTGGGTAACTCAACAAGATTAAGAACACCTTTCTCATGTTTATTGAGTTTGTTTCGGTATAACCCATCTCGCAACAAATGTCGATATCCAAAACCATATATGTTAGAGGTGGAAGCCTTGTCAAGTGGATTTGTGGTAGGTTGTAGAACATTTTTCTCATACCCTAGTGGTGTGGGTTGCATATATGGGATATAGTTGTCCTTAATTTGTGTCATGTCACATTATGTTAATGGTTCCTAATTTGAAGGACAAGTGTATATATAATTTTGATAGCTAAAATTTAGGCAAACACGTAAGATGGAAGGTACGATATGCATTGTATGTATCCATGGCCACCCTTATAGTACATTATAATTGAGGTCATTATGCATAACATGATATATTATAACCAATGTTTGGTAACCCACTACCGTGAAGCGTGATTTGTTAAAGTATTTTTTGCTAGTATATTGTAAAAATATAGGAAGATTCAAATCCAAGCAAGTGAGATCAGCTACCAAAATGCCTAAGATATTTAGGAAAGATATGTTACAAATATTGAGGCTTGATCCATTATCCACAAGGACTCTCTTAATCAACTTGTTATGTATGTTGGCCATGTATGTAAAATGGGAAACATTGATTGATGATATGTTGGGGTGGAAGATATTCTTTATCGAAGAATGTACTTTTCAATGTATTGTGCAAAGTGCTTAAAATGGAAGCAACATAAGGTGGCTATGTGTCATTAGGTACCACTTTGTTGCTTGTAATGCCCCATAAATAATGTCCTTGCACATAAGGTTACTTTGTAATAGCTCTAATAATGAGATCTCAACGTATGTGGTATTTAGTTGATCATGGAACTCATGGATTATAGGGGAAAGAGGGGAGTTATGGAGTTGTGTCCATTTTTGGCACAATTACATGACCAACCATCTTGCTTTTGATTAACATAATGTGGACCATGATGTTTTTATACTTCATTGGTGAATAACGAGCACGAGATGGTAGCTTTTTTCATTGGAATAGGTAGAGGAAAGATCGTGATGGGCTATGTATACATATGGGCAGTAGAATTCAACAAATTCTAATTGATGGGAAAATGTACATTCTTATAGACTATCTTTTCGTAAAGAAATAAAAAGAGATTTTAAATCACATAGAATTTGAAAGAATAAAAACTCTAAGGAGAGTTAGGGTTTTGTAAGAAGACCCTTAAGGTATGATTAAGCCAAACTCAAAAGTGTGTAAAATCAATTACCAAGTTCACCAAATGATTTACCATAAATTCAAAGGCGGGTGTTGAAACCCTAATTTTAGGATTGGAATCTAGAAACAATGCACATTCATATTATTAAATTAACATTCATTGTACATATTTGAACATTCAATAAAATAATTAAGAAATGTTAAATAATTAGGGCACACACTAAATATAGTAAATTTACAAGAGGATAATGCACTTAGCTTTTCTATGGTCTAGATGTGAAAGTGGAGGGAACATGTTGGAAATTTGATGTATATGCTTTGTCTCTAAACTTGGGTCTTTGTTTGCCTTTGGACAAAATCAGCCAGTAGGATAGAATCAACCATCGATAACATGTGCAATTCCGCATGGAATTATCCAGGTGATTTTTGTGCTTGTGTGTTAGTTTGTGCATTTTTGTTTGTTTGCTCTGCCCTTTTTTTCTTGTGATCACTTCATATATGCACAAATGTTCCTGCAACAATAAACCCTACTTCTCCTATGTAATAATTCACCTTGGCATGAGATGAGGGAATAGGGTTAAGGAATATTTGAGTTGAAGCAACCATGTGCTACATACATAGTCATGTGTGAAATGCAAACTTGAATGTAGTTCTCTGCTATGGAAGTGTTCTTGAGCTCCTTTCAACTACATGTATGTAACTAGAATTTGGTACTTGAACTCTTGATAATATTTGTTTTGACTGCTCTTGGCTTGACTTTGCTTGCTCCTAACTTGGTTTAGAGTTCTTTAATCTTGAAATAAGGAAGAATAGGACAACTTGCTTGACACTTGATGGATATTTTCTAGATGAGCTCTTGATGAGTCCAGGTGAGTAAATGAGTAGGTGTTATTTGTATTTATACGATTCCATGTGTAATAATTCACACCAAGACTAATGTAGAAGGAAAAGACCAACTCATGGAAAGAAGGTCATTCGCAAATTGACCATTGAGAAGTCAAGGACATGTTCGACCAACAAAGACATAATGACTGGAAAAAGCTCACTTAAAGATGCGAAAGGGTCTACACATGAGATGTAAGTTGTTTTGGATTGAAAATAGTATTCATGTGGGTTTTTGAAAAATTTAATGAAAGATTGCAAGCCTTAAGATAGTGTAAGATGGTGCATTTGAACTTGGTTTGTGCAAAAACATATATATAATGAATACAAGCCAAAACTAGCATTATCAATCAACAAATGACCAAAAATAGAAATTTAAAATAGATTTAACTAATAAATATGTATATAGAAAAAATTAAACACAATTAAAAACATAATTAAACGATCAAGCTAAGCTCTTATCATCTAGCAAGATAAAACATGAAGAGAGAAAAATAGACTAAAAACATATATCCTTGGTTTGGGAAAAAGGAGAATTGAGGATGAAAGAGATGTGATGCTTCAAAGTACCATGTACAAGAAAATAAGGTAAGAAGTGTTGAGTTTCTCGACTAAACAAGTGGACGGTTACATTAAAAATATTTTAAACATCAAAACATATGCACAGATAGCATGAGGAAAATGACAGACAAGCCACTGAAAGCTTTTTTTGTAATTTGTTTTCAAACTCTTTTTTGGTATCCCTCCAATACAATCTAACAGGGTATGCTCGATATCAAGAACATTTAGTATGTTACATCGCATTCCTAATTATCAGCAAAAGAAAACAAACTACCGGACATAAAATAGTTGAAAGTATATAAGAGCTATTACAAATGTCTCTGGTAATAATAGCTCTTGAGGGAAGCAAGGAATGTCGTGTGTTTCATTCATAGAGCCTCTCGCTAGGAAAGCATGAGTTTGAGTAATTAAATAATATGAAAATACAAAAATCCATGTACTCTATTTTTGTTTCGGTTTTTTTCTTTCTCTACTTTACCAATATTTGATGTGAAATTTATTATTAAGATATCTGAAACTCTACAATGTCTTGAGTGACCAATGCATAAACTAAAGCCAACTTAACTAATAAGTGTATAAATTTTCTTTGAAGGTTGTATAATGAGATTGAAATGACACTCACTTTAAATTTAATGTAACACAAATTAATTATGATACACCATGAATTCATGCACCCATTAAAAAATAGGGATGCATCCACTAATACATATATCGGTAAAACTAATATAAATATAATTTAAGATTCTCATAATTTACAATAGCATAGTCGGTGGTGTGATCAATATATCCTATTTTACTACCCCTTTATATACATATCCTCATATTTCTAAGAATGTCCTCTAAACGATTTACTCCAACCAAGTAATATGCTCTATATGCCATATTTTGTTGTTTTATTTCGGGGACCTAGTTCCCTCTATTTAATACTTTGTATCCTATCAATTCTTATACATTTAGTAGGTTAGTCACATGTTTGAGATCCATCGAAGGACATCCAATAAACTCTCATGTTTTTAAGAATGTCATATGGGAAGTTTAGATTTTTTCTAGCATTTCGCTAAGATTTAATCTGTTATGGATTTTTTTTGAAACATAAAAATGCATAAAATAGGATTGTAGAATTAGCTTTTGATATTCAACACAAAAAGGTACAAGTGTGAAGGAAAGCTCAAAAACCATATGTTATATTGGTTCTAGTTTTTATCTAACATGTTTTTTTTGGAAAAGGGATTGGAACGAGCTATTAAGAATGTTTTTGTCATATGTTTTTTTCGTGCTAAGTTTAGAAAAGTGTTTGGAGCTCCATTAACTATATTTTTGTTGTATGTTATTATTGAGACCACCATGATTGGTGAATTTATGATTTATTCCTAGATTTGATACGTATATGTTTTGTTTGAAAAAATCTCCTCCAAAATTTGGTTTCATGATCAACAATCATTATTTTATATTTAACATACTATCTACAATTCTACCAATATAAAAAAAAAATCATTTTCATATATCATGTTAGATATCTTAAGAATTTTTATACCTACTCTTGATCTCACATTACTTGTCAAGATTTCTCCTTTAGTTGTTTCTTTAGTGTGAGGTATAGTTCTATAAAATTATAAGGGATTCCGAATGGGAGCTTTAAAATAGAGCATTGTATTCTAGTCATAGATACAAAAGTCTCCAAACAAGTAGTCCCCTAAACTACAGTCGTTGCTAGATATGCAAAACTTAGGCTTGGTGAAAACTTGGATTTTCATATTTTAAGAAAATGTAATAATAACCTCTATTGTCTTGCTCCTAATGAATTCTAAATGGAGAGATCTAAAATAGATAATGGAGGTTCTACATCAACTGAAAACTTGGTCACATTTCATGTTAGACTATCATGTGAGTGAATTCTCTTACCCACTATCATATGTTTAGCATTGGAAGGTTAGTTGATTCTGAAACAAACTTAACAACTATGTGGGTGAATTGGAGTATTATTTATAGGGTTAACTATAGTAGTTTATTTCATTTCACCATCATGACACATACTAAAATTACCTCCAGAGAAAAAATGTGTGTTTGTCTCAAACAAGACAAAAATAGATATGGTAGAAGTCATTGCTCTCACCTTTTTTAACTTTAAGTTGTCAATTTAAATGTTGTACATAGTTGGATTGTCAAGGTCAAGGCCCTAGTGTGGTCTTCAAAATGGATTGGGCTATGTTCTAAATCATTTTTGTAGTATTGTATTTGTTTTCCTTTTTCTAGGGCTTTTATTTTAATGTTTTGATAAAAATTCCTTTGTAATGACGTCCTTTCAAATTTCATAAAATGTCAATTTTTGAAGAGTTCATATCTATGTTTGGAACAACTTTTGTAATAGAGATTTATTATTTGCTAGCATATTTTTTGGTGTTAATTACTAGTATCAAGAATGAAACATTGAAATGCATGTCTATAAAATTATATAATATGTTTTGACATGCCCATTGTCTAATAAAGAAGGATCTCCAAAACAAACATCTAGGGATAGGATATTTGACTCATATCAGGGAAATAAGAGCATCACCTAGAATGTTTTTGTAATATTTTAATCTAGAATCTCCTTCAATATTTCATGTTGCTTCACATTAGATTTAGACATGTTTGTCACTAAACATGAAACAAAAAAGAAAATGTATAATAAATATAGTGTAAGTATTTTCTTTTGGTTTCTACAAGTATCTTTTTACTACTTAGTGACATTTTAGAATACGATATTTTTCATCTTTTTGCAATTTAGTGGCTCCCTTTATAGTGATTTACATGGGTCTATAACACCATTTAATGTTGCAAATTTTGTAGGTTTTCTATTTATCTAGCTAAAAAAGAATATGGATCTCAAAGTGTAATTTTTATTAAAAATAATTCTAACAGTTTTCTTTTTGAAATTCATTTTCCATAATTATGGATCGTCAAACCTTGAAATATATAATAAGCTTATGATGTTAATCTAGTAGCAATGCACTTTCAACTATTAAAAAAATGGGTATAGAGGGAGGGAAATTTGATCCTTTATTTTCAATTTAGTGGAATGGAATTAGATGTTATAAAGGAAATCAAGTTCAAGTCTTGGCCGAAAGGTAATTGTTATCTATTTTTACCCCCTGGTAAAATAGAAAACTTGGGAGGATGGTTTTGAGCACTGGACAATGATTCATGGAGAAATATAGAATGATACAAGATGAGATATCAAGTTTGGGAAGAATTTCAAGTGATTCAGGGAAGTTTCAGAGGTCTTGGGGCCATCCATCAGAAGCATGATTTCGGGCCTTAAGGGTTGTATAGCGTGAAAGAGCACCTGAGATTCAATGGAAGATTCTAATAGCCATGTGAGGAATTATAAGTCCAAAAAGTTCCTATGGAATTAATTTTTCCATGCCCTACATGGTGGAAAAGATGAGACATCTTGAAGCATCATACACTTCCCATGGCAGTTCATTCTTCTGGCACATAACTAGAAATCCTAAGAAATAAGGAGACATTTTGAGATGATAAAGTCAAAATTGGATCTTGTGACCACCACTATTGGATTTAGTGGGTTTTTAGGTGAAATAATATAAAATTTTACCCCAATAATCATCCGGGAGCTCAAGATATCGCCTTCAGAAGTTGGCCTCCCATGGTTGGTGGGTGTAGGTTGGACGCCTTTGGGTTGGAGGCCTAGGTTGGTCAAGTAGGTTGTTTGGGTCACATTTTATATGCATATAGGAATCTATATATTATCGTCGCATTCCTCACATATGCACGACACACAGGTTGGTCGAGTCATCAGGTTGGTCGTCCTTGCAGTCATAGAGACACCATGTTGGACGGGTATCAAGGTTGGTTGGCCTAGTAGATGGATGACCATCAGGTTGGTCAAGTAAATCATTGTACAGATAGAAATATATGGCCATCCAAGCCCCCTAGGTTTTGAAAACCCATTATGTAGAGATGAAAACTATCACGTTGGTTAGCGACCACCAAATGTACGGCCTAGATAGTTGGACGACGTCCAACCCCCCAAGGTTGGACGGTCAAATTCAGGTGACACATAGTTATACGGGTCAAGAGGTTGGATTCCTAGTGATGGTATGACATGTTTGGGTGGGTTATATGGTTGGGTGGCTCATGAGTCCTAGAAAGGTGAAGGTAAGTGAACGAATGACAACCTAACAACCATATTTAATGTGGTATGGTGCCCATGTCTTTTTTGAAAAAATTACCCTTGGGAAGTGAAATTGTATGGGTGCACATACCTCTTTAATGAGGGTGGGTGAAAATTGGCTATATAATGCAATCAAACCCCTCTTTTTTAGAAATACATTATGGGAGTTGAGGAAATTCTTGCAATTTTTTTCTCAACTCCATTTGAGTTGTGAGCCTTCTCTTAGGCCTAACAATGTAATTATGCCTTTGTGCATCAAATGTAATGGTCTGTGCATACTTTGAAGCAATAAAAATTGTGTTTTTGGTGTTTCTTCAACCCTAGCTCATTTTTATTGTATTTTCTTACCTCCCCATTATTATTGTTGTATTTTGTGAATGTTCTCTCACTTACAAGTTTATGATGTTATGTTTAATGGAGTTTTGATGGCGAATTAGGATCTGGGTCTGTGTCACATTTGTCTGGCCTCCCTCAGCCCCTTTTTCCCTGTTTCATCCTCCCTCAATAGAGTATCTCACCCCTTTTCTCTGGTGCTATCACCCCCTTAGTATAGGATTTCCCATTTTCATGCACTTTCTCTCTCCCTGTCTCTTTGGAAGTGTTAGTGTAGGCTTAATAATGCATTTTATTGCATTAGGAGTAGTTGTAGCATTAGGATTAGGTAGAGGAATCGGCATTCTTCTGAGGTCCATCTCAAGTTCACAAGTCCCATAACTTGAGATATGCACCCATGTTATGTAGATTACACCGAATGCCCCCATTCACAATCAGGCCATTCGGGGGGTGTTGTAATTTTGACATAACTTCCATCCTAGGTTTAAGATGGAGATAGATAAGCATGGCCCCACTATCCCCAATATCCAAACTTACCGGATTCATACTTATGACATCAAAAATAAGCCTCTCAATTTAGGCAGATCGACCTGGATAAACATAAGTTTTCCTTAAAATATGGAAGTCACAATCTACCTTGTCTGCATTGTAGCTTAAGTGACACCCATCGGTAAACATGTGTATTGTTGCCTGAAATAATTATGTCATGAAGGAATATGGTATTTTTCATCATGGAATATAAGTACCATCCTTCATTGTAAACCGTGCGAAGCAAAAATGTTGATACACCGCGAATCGCACGATGTTGCCCACTACTTAGGGTAACTCCTTTGGAATGTGCCATTCCTCCTCAAAGGTTGCATGAAGTCAATCATACCATAACTCCACCCTCCGCTTAAACAGGCCACTCATTGATCCTTCACATAGATATTTTTCAAACCTCTCTCTGAGGGACTTCTTTTTTGTGCGGAGTATTCCCAAAGTTTATTATTTGGCCCATCGGGCGCTCCAATTTCTACAAACACAAGTAACAATAGGAGAGTTCCAAAACTTATCTTCTCACATGTGTGCACTTCCTCAAAAATTATATCCACTATGTAGCTAGCTAAGTTGTATACTTCTTCTTGTGAAATCTTCTTGGAAACGTGTAGCCACATGGTGTTTACCTGTGGCCACCTTTCGTGATCATTCAGCTTGGTGAGTAGATGTGCGGCTACATGTATCACTAGTTACTTCCTCATCTTGTAGATACTCATCCCGCATGGACCCTTTGTGTACCCAATCTCCTTAGTGGTGGCCCTAACAATTGCCTTATCGGTTAGATCACAACTAACCTCTTTCCTTGTGACCTTCGATCCCGACAACAACATAGCAATTAAGGTTGTTGTGATCGTTACCCGTCGTCCAACAAAATAGATGAAGTCCTCATGGACTCTACTCATTAGCCATTGGTATATATTTTTGGTTTTCCAAAGTATGGGATTTCATACAACTAGTATACCCCTACCTTCTTCAATAACTTTTCTCTAGCATCGTCATACACTCGACATATCATCAACCATTCGTTTGTTGGTCTTTCTATTCAAGAATGCATCTATTTCCTCCTTAATCTTAGTGGTGCAATGTTTGTAGTCATACACCTTGCATATGCGAATATGGGAATGCTAATCCCTCTTGAGAAGTACATCTTCTAGATACTTCATTTCCAAAAATTCCTCTTAGGAGCATCCTTGACCTCGATTTCCATGTAAAACCACCACCTTATTAATGGTAGACTTCGATTGTAACGTTTCTCCGGTGTGCATAGCTTCAACACATGTAGTAATCTTCACAAGTGTACTACCTCGGGTCCAAGTGCCAACTTTGACATCCATTGATTTTCCATGGTGTGTTGTATTCTAACCATACTTATGCCCTTGTTCTCCTACTTATGATACTTGATAAGATGCTCATATAAGTCTAGGCAATCCTAATAGTTATGATCTTCCCACAAAAAGAAAAAGTACTATTCGAGGGAATTCACGTCTGTAGTGGTCAGGAAGACCCACACGTATAACATATTCCATGAAGAAACTCACCTCGTCTACCACCACAGCCTCAGCCCTTGAATCCACCATGGTATCCTTGACCTCTGCCATGACCTCCTTCAAAGCACCCTTCGTTCTAATCGTAGCGCCTTAAGTGTGATCACGATCATGGTGCTCACTTTTACCTTTAAAGTTATCTAATACTCATGTCTGTCATACACCAATATCAATGGCATCATGGATTTAATCAATCAACTTGCAGTCTTCGGTATTATGAGTAGTGGACCAACAAATCTTACAATAGCAAGATACATTCTTTCTTATTGTGCATTGTAACAATGGGAAACGACTTGCATCATGGTCTAAATGACATATTTCGTAGTCAAGCAACAATGAATTCATTGACCTATGGGGAAAACTATCCTTAGTGTGCCCTTCCACTTCACAATCCGTACACCATATCCCAATGCGCGTCTTGTGTGCTGAATTGGTTGATATTTTCTCCAACTGATTTGTCATAGCTGCAATATGAGCTTCTAGGAATGAGCTCACTCCAGTGTCTATACTTCTAACTACCTCAGTGAGCAATGCTTCTACAAGTTCTTCACGTGGATCCATATATGTATTATGTGATAGTGCCCTCCTAAAAAGTGTGATCAAGCCTCCAACGAACCACTGTGCATGCTGGCTTGCATGGATATCATATGAAAGTTTAGACAAAAGTATTTTAAAATGGGCATCATATTCCTGAACACTTTCAGTAGTTCCTACTTAATATCCTTGAGCGTGCTTATACTCTTCTTCTCAAACTCAAGGATATAAAATTCCTTAAGGAAAACATCCCATCTTTGTTGTATAATCAATGCAATTTTGATCGTGTGGTCAAACCTCCTATACCAACTGTGTATGTATCCTCGCAACGTAGTTGTGAAAATTGCTTTGCTCAGAATACTGTGATCCCTTTTATGTGCCACATTATCTCACACATGTGCACATGCTCAGCAAGATCTTCTATTTCCCTATACTCTAGATGGTGAAGTGACATCTCCATGTAAATATTTTGGGGTTGGTGAGGACAATGCCTACTAGATATAGAACCTCATGTGTTACCTCTGCCTCTAGACCCACTAGATCCACCAAAACTAGAGCCACATTTTCCCCCTAATCCTCCACTTGTAGGTGGAAGTGAACCAAAGGATGTACTTCCCTGTGTCCAAACAGTGGTACTAAACTAAACCCCTATAGTCTGTGAGGTGGTACTACTCCCATAGGTGAGTCCAAAATTATACGTGCTTGAGTTCTGTGCCGATGACATGCTTGAAAAGGTACCTCCAAATAATAAGGAAGACGTCTACCCAGCCATAGATGTACTTGCTATTTGATTTAATCATGTTATTCTACTGCCCAAACAATCTTATTGATTACTGGTTGTACTAGATATTGGAAAACCAAATGCAAGGGCTAGGTTGCTAGGTAGATTCAGATGTGCACCCGCGGCCCATGTTGTCTCTATTGGCGTGCTCTCATATGAACTCTGATGAGGGTTCCTTGTCATGCTTACCCAAATGGGGGAGTTCCATATGCTCTATCTCCATGCCTTATGCATGATCCCCAAATCCTTCATGAACCATCTCTCTCCTCAACACCATCTATTCGAAATCTCGCGTTGCTTCTCTAATTTCCTCTCACGCACCTCGTTGTACTTAAGCTTCCTTTCTTCTCTTTACATCTCTACCGCTAGGTTTGCCATCCGTCACCAAATCTACTCTTTCCCTCACATGTGGTGAAGTTTAGCTCACTATTGGCTTTTTCTTCCAAATTCAGAGTTACCATCAAGATTTTGATCGCTAGTGGAATGCCTTGTAGATAGGATCCCCGGGATAACAAAAAAATTGGAATTCAGCTACCTCCAGGGAAAGAATAAGTGGAAATTGAGTACTCCAAGATATATCTATTCAGAACACCATAGAACCAAGTGTCCACAACACACGTCCAAATCAAATCAGCATCATAAAGGGCCTGTAATTCTTCCTGCATCCAGACAAGTGTGTGATACCTCCAATTCCTTTTAGACACATAAACAACCAGCCACTCGTACAACTCTATCGGAAAGATAGCGAAGAAACTCTCATATAACTAGTCATACAGGTTATCCTCCACTCACGTGTGTCCATCAAACACAGATCTAGTGTTGAATCTACGAGCGTATTCTTCTTCCAAATCTACTATCCACTCCTAAACACTTGTAATGAAATTACTTGTATAATTTAGATCATGAGCAGAAATATAACACCAAATAACACAATATTCTAGAATAATGATCTCAATATGCAATTAGAATAGCTTCACCACTTCGAGGGGGAAACCTCCAAACCATAAAATAAGACTCAAATGCTCCAAATGATGATGAACTACTACCTAAAATCCCCTATATATACTATTCATATGTTATGGCCAACACCAAGGCCGACCTACTAAGCATGAGAAAGTATAAATGATATGGTAAGCCACAAGTTGGCTACTCATATCCTAATACAAGCAATAGGTTAAGGGCGTAGCATGCCCTTCCCCTTCAAAGAAACATTGTCCCCAATGTTGAGAAGCTCTAGCTACTACTACAGGAATGTCATATCTTCCCATGTTGCATCTTCATTGTCCATATTCTTCCACTTGATTAGGTACTTAGTAATAACTCGTGTCCTCAATCTTTTAGTGTGTGTTTGAAGGATGCATTTAGGTTCCAAGATGACTCTCCCCTCCTCATCGAGCTCATGTAACACTGTTTGGTCTTATACTCTTTGTCCAATTACTTTCTTCAAGAAAGAAACATGAAATACTGGATGTATTTTGGTTGATTATGGAAGTTCTAATTTGTATGCTACAGTACCAATCTTCTGCAATACTTGATAGGGGCCATAATACTTTGGTGAAATTTTTTTATCCTTTTATTGTTGTTTCAAAGACATTTGCTTATATGGTTGTAACCACACAAAAACCCAATCACCAACTTCAAAATGCCTTTCTGTGTGATGTTGATCAGCTTGTTGCTTCATGCGGTTTTGTGCCATGACCAAGTTCTCCTTGAGACTAGAGAGGACCTCTTGTTGATACTGAATGTGTTCTTCTATTGCTCTAACCCACGGTTGTCCTCTCAATGATGATGTGATGGATAATGGATGGTACCCATAGAGTGCCAAAAAGGATACCTTTTAGATAAAGTATGGAAGGAAGTTTTATACCACCATTCTGCAAGTGGCAACCATTGGACCCATCTTGCTTGTTTATCTAATGTAAAGCAACGAAGATATCCCTCTAAACACTTATTTACAATTTCTATTTTCCCATCAGACTGGGGATGATAAGAAGAGCTACAAGCTAATTGAGTACCCAAACATGAGAGTAAATTAGTCCAAAATTACTAGTAAATATAGGGTCTCGATCACTTACTATAAGCTTGGTGTCCCATGAAGCATCGAACTGTGTCCATGAAGGTTGTTGCTACCGTGCTTACAGAAAATGGGTGTGCCAAGGCACAAAAATGAGCATATTTGGTGAGTCTATCCACCACAACCATGATGACATTTTTTCCTTCAGATTTAGGCAATCCTGTGATAAAGTCCATGGAAACCTCTTCCCACCACTAGCTAGGAATAGATAGAGGTTGTAGATGACCTAGGGATCAAACTGTTTCACCCTTATTTTGCTGACAAACCATGCATTCTACCACAAATTTTTGGACATCCCCTTTGAGACCTTCCCAAAATAAATATTGTTTGACTCAATGATAAGTCTTCAAGAATCCAGAGTGCCCCCTCTTTGGAGAAGAGTGAAGCTCGGAAAAAATCCTATTTTTAAGAGTGGAGTTCTTACATAGGTATAATCTATCTTTATACCATAAAGCATCCCCTTTCAATACAAATTTTTCAAACATACTTGGATCATTCTAGAGATGATGAATGAGGTTTTGTGTGTTTGGGTCATTTCTCCATTCGGACCTTGCCTCATCTATCTAATATTCCTGTAATATGGATATGTCACATAACAAGGCTGCAGTTGATTCATCTTTCCGCGATAGAGCATCCACAACTACATTCTCCTTCCCTTTCTTATAGATAATCTCAAAATCATATCCAAACATCTTGAAGACCCATTTTTGTTGTTCTTTAGATGATAAACGCTGCTCTAAGAATTATTTTAGACTATCATGATCTACCTTCACTTTAAAGTGTCTTCTTATGAGATATGGTCTCCATTACTTTACTGCATGAAGTATGGCTAGCATTTCCTTCTCATAAGTTGGCTTGGAAAAATTCTTACCTTTGAATTGATGGCTCAAAAAGGCAATAGGACAACCTTATTGCATGAGAACTACCCCCATACCCACCCCTGATGCATCACATTCAACAATGAATGTTTTTGAAAAATCTGGAGTAGCCAAGACTAGAGTGGTGCACATGGCCTCCTTTAGTTTCTCAAATTATTTGGTTGCATCCTCACTCCAATGGAAGGAGTAATTCTTTAATAAAGCTATGAGAGGTGTAGATATGCTTCCATAATGCCTTATGAATATTTGGTAATAACTGTAAGCCCCAAAAATCCTCATAGATTCTTTAGGGTTTTTAGAACCTTCCACTCCATCATGGCTTTGATCTTATTAGGATCCACTTTAACCCCTTCATGAGAGACAATGTGACCCAAATATTCAACCTCCTTGAGTCCAAAAGAACACTTAGATGGCTTTACATAAAGTTGATGTTGCTCAAGGGTTTCCAAAACCTTATTTACATGATGCAAATGTTCCTCCCATGTTTTGCTATAAATTAATATATCATCAAAAAACACTAAGACAAACTTCCGCAAGAATGACTTAAAAATAGAATTCATCAAACTTTGAAATGTAGAAGGTGCATTTGTGAGTCCAAAAGGAATTACTAGGAATTCATAATGGCCTTCATGTGTCCAAAGGTAGTTTTATGAACATCCTCATCCTTGATTTTGATTTGGTGGTATCCCAAACGAAGATCAAGCTTTGTAAAATAAACAACACCATGCAACTCATCAAGAAAATCATCAATTATAGGAATAGGAAACTTATATTTGATTGTGTACTTATTAAGTTCCCTATAATCAGGACACATGCACCACATGTCATCTTTCTTCCATACCATCACTACTGGAGAAGAATAAGCACTATGAATATGACAGATAATTCCTGCTTCCAACATCTCTTGTACAATCTTTTCAATTTCACTCTTTTGCACATATGGGTACCTATAAGGTCTGATGTTAGGTGGTTGACTTCCTGGTAATAACTGAATAGCATGATCATGATCCTCTTTGGAGGTAAGCCCTTTGGTATATTTTCAAATATAACAGAGTGTGCATCCAACACGCTTGCATATCGATGGTATAATGTCCTTAAAATGATGAGCCTCCAATGAAAATAGTTGTTCCAAAATCCCTTTGCACCTTTTTTTAGCATTTTGTGCATCTGATGAGAACTTACTATTTGTGGAGACTTTGCTCTTAAGCCTTTTAGCTCAAAATTCCTTCCTTCAGATTGAAATCGCATGAACAAGTCTTGGAAGTTCATCTCAATGGTTCCCAAAGTGGTAAGCCATTGAACCCCTAACACAATGTCTACTCCTCCCATAGAAATGACATACATGGGACTATTTAGTATGTAATCTCCCATGGCAAGCTTAATGTTATGGAATTTTCCAGAACAAGTAACAGTACCTCCATCAACAATCATTACTTGACATTCAAGAGCTGGATAAATGAAGTAGTTTAGGTGCACTGCTAACTTATGATTGATAAAGTTGTGAGTACTTCTGAATCAATCAACATTGTGACCCTCTATTTTTTAGGAATCCAACCACCTTTAGGGTTTGGGGGTGCTAATACCTAAAATTACATGGCATGAGATTGTTGGCTGAGGATCTCCTGACTCCTCCTCTGGCTCAACCAAGACCTCTGACTCTGAATCTTCATCCTTCTCTTCATCTTCACTAGGCCCATCAATGTAGAACAACTTCTTTTCAGCACATTTATGTCTGGTCCAAATTTACTGTCATAGTTAAAACATAAACCTTTTTCTCTTTTTTCTTCAATTTGTTGAGGTGTCAATCTAACTGGTCAAGGGAGTGCTGGGGCCAAGGTGTTGCGATCTCTAGTATAAGTGAAATGTTGTCTCCTACTTGAAACAAATTTCTCCTCTGCCCTTCTTGCCATAATCATTGAATCAGAAACCTTATGATGATTAAACATACGCACCTCATGCTCAATGTGATCCTTAAGACCCCGAGAAATAGGTCATTTAGATTCTCTTCAGTAATATTTTCCACCCGTAGAGAAAGGTTTTGGAAGTGATGAATGTAATCCTTAACAGATCTTATCTATCTCAATTTTTCTAATTGGCTGAAGTAATTATCTGACACACTAGAACTATAGTGTAATTGCAAATCTTCAGTGAACACTGTCCATGTAACATTGAGACCACTTTTCTTCCTTTGAGCACATAACCATCGATACTGCATTTAATTGGTGGGAGTTCGAGATATAAAGCTGCCATGGTCACCTTTTTTCTGGTGGAATATGATATTCAAAAACATTCTCCATTTGGTTGATCCAATTGAGTGGATCCTTTCCATCAAACTTACGCATCTCCAGTTTTGGAAACATAGTACGGGCCTGCAGAGTGCTCGTATTTGGATTGTGCACACTCAAAGATCCACTCTGGCTCATGTGTCTATTATGTTGACCTAAGGATCCACCTTGATTGACATAAGTATGATTACCCATCATATACATACTAAAGTTTTGCATGAAATCCTCCAATATTTTTCCAATCCTATCCACATCTTCTTTGTTGGCCACCCGAGATTCGAGGTCTCTCAAGTTAAACTCAAGTTGGCTTACTTTGTGGTATGTCGAAGTAAACCCTAACCCTGAGGAATCTGTAGTTATATCTTCTATCTCCAACTCCTCAACTATTATCTCATCCTTTTCTGATGTTTTTCCCGGAGTGATGGGATTCTTTGTTCCTCTTGTGGAAGGCCCCGTAATGATGCCCCAAAATAGTAGGATGTAGGGATCATAGTTAAATTTTAGGGTTTCATATTTCAATGCAAATTCAGCCAAATATAAAAAAACTTAAAGAACAAACCCTAAAGAATTTTTTTTGTGCTTTCCAAAAATGTAACTAATTTGAAAAAAATTCCACAATTTGCACCCTAGGGAGCGATTTTATGGAAAAACCTAAATTTGTAATAAATTTTGCAAAATAAATCAAAAAAGTATGAAATTTTTAGGGAACCTTACTTGAAATGTTTTACAACTATAGTAAAAATATCTCCACCAATTCGCTTTGGTTGGAAATATATGGTGGAAATTTAAAAATAGGGTTTTGCCCTAATTTTTGCTCAGATCATGACTACGATACCACTTGTAATGAAATTACTTGTATAATTCAGATCATGAGCAGAAATATAACACATCACAATATTCCGAATAATGATCTCAATATGCAATTAAAATAGCTTCGCCACTTCGAGGGGCAACCTCCAAACCATAGAATAAGACTCAAATGCTCCAAATCTTTGATGAACTACTACCTAAAATCCCCTATATATATTATTCATATGTTATGGCCAACACCAAGCTGACCTACTAGGCATGAGAAAGTATAAATGATATAATAAAATGATATGGTAGGCCACAAGTCAGCTACTCATATCCTAATAAAAGCAATAGGTTAAGGGCATAACAAAACTTGTTAGGGTCAACCGATATGTCTTCATCACGAAACATCCTGAAAACAACTAAAAAGAGGTCAGATAATGGAACCAATGATGTAACCTATAATTTACTATGAATAACCTAGATGCGCTAGCACATCACTTAGCTTTGAGTGAGTGCTCACTCGAAGCGTGCAAATATACCATGCCCCACTTTAGAGTTACTTGTATAAGATTTTAGTGTGATGATTTTTAAACATATTCATATTCATAGCTAAACATAAACATTCCATAGTGCATAGAACAAATCTAGATCTCATAGAATCATAATAAATGAACTAAATAAAAACTATGATAAGATTAACAATACAAGAACTAGATTCGGTTATGTCTAATACCAGATATCAACCAATATACTCCATTGCCTAAACACGTAAAACACATAATCTTCTTACACTATAAAATATCTCCATGAGTCATGTATGCGCATCAACACCAAAAAAATAACTCCATGAGTCAATCGATATGTCTTCATCACGAAACATCCTCGAAAACAACTAAAATAGAGCTCGACAATGGAACCAATTATGTAACCTATAATTTACTATGAATAACACAGATGCGCTTAGCACATCACTCACTTGAGTGAGTGCTCACCCGAAGCGTGCAAATATACCATGCCCCTCTTTAGAGTTGCTTGTACAAGATTTTAGTGTGATGATTTTTAAACATATTCATATTCATAACTAACCATAAACATTCCATAGTGTATAGACCAAATCTAGATCTCAAAGAATCATAATAAATGAACTAAACAAAAACTATGATAAGATTAACAATACAAGAACTAGATTCATTATGTCTACTACCATTATCCAACCAATATACTCCATTACACTAAACAACGTAAAACACATAAGCTTCTTACACTATAAAATATCTCCATGAGTCATGTCCGCATCGGAACCAACAAAATAACTCCATGAGTCAACCGATATGTCTTCATCATGAAACATCACGAAAACAATCTGAAAAAGAGGTCCGAAAATGGAACCAATGATGTAACCTATAATTTACTATGAATAACCCAGACACGCTAGCACATCACTCAAAGCATGAGCTAAGTGGTCACCCAAGGCATGCAAATATACCATGTCTCTCTTTAGAGTTGCTTGTACACGATTTTAGTGTGATGATTTTTAAACATATATTCATATTCATAACTAAACATAAAAATTCCATAGTGCATAGACCAAATCTAGATCTCGAGAGAATCATAATAAATGAACTAAAAAAAAACTATGATAATATTAACAATACAAGGACTAGATTCAGTTATTTCTAATACCATTATCCAACCAATATACTCCATTGCACTCAACGATGTAAAACACATAAGCTTCTTACACTATAAAATATCTCCATGAGTCATGTCTCGCATCAGAACCAACAAAATTACTCTATAATAATTCACTGTCTTTAAACTACGAGTTCAATACATATTTATAGAGGTGGGGACTTACCCTTCACCACTATGCAGTTCTAAAAATAGGTAAACTTCTCGATAATATCCATGCGCCTTTACATTAGCATGCACAACATGAAAGTGTTCTAATAATATATGTCGTATAGTTAACTCTAAGAAGGAATCCTATTATTAACTTAAACTATGTATGGCGCTTATCATCCACTTGTTCCCCAAATAAAATTACAAGTAGCGCAAGTCTTTATCTATATGTGTGCTCCACATACTATCTCCAAAATAGCCCTTATCCACAAAAATGGCTAAGTCCGAGCCAAAGTGTTATGGTACACATTTCCTTTCCTACCTTGTTGTGCCTTTAAATGCACCTTGTACCCACGCGTGCCTTCTTTGTGTGTCTTCTACTTAGAGCAACATTCTATCTCGCTCAAAACCAATAAGGTAATTGGTTCAACTTAGTGCACCAAAAGGTGTTAATCAAGACATGGGTATGTAACTAAAATAAAATTTAGTATAAATTTGTTCTATATTACAAATGGATATTACTTTAAGAATGGGCCTCTAAGATTATATCTAATATCCTAGAGAAACCTAGATGATAAACATAATTCCACTACGTAGTCATTTAAAATATTGTCACACATGTGAACTAGTTGGTTATTCCATCTCTTTATAAAAACTTATAATTGCTTGGTCAATTAAATATAACAATCAACAAATAATATAATAACATCCACCATCTCTTATGAATAGTTTTTTATCAAAAAAAATTATTTTCTCTTGCTACTTCTTCAAAATTTCACCATTATCTTATTTTCTATAAAATAAATTAGTCTATTGGTTGATGTTGTTTTCTAAATCCTAGACATAAAATTAGCTTGAACATACATAGTAAAGTAAAAACAAACCCCTCATTTTTAAGACCGAAGCAAGATTTTATTACTATCATACAATATATTAATAATCAAACACCAAATTTGGGTCATAATCCCTCTAGCCCCTTTCACTAAGTAATTAGACACATACACCAAGCGATGACCCCTTCTATACATTAGTATTAATTTAATTACCCTTAATTAAATTATTCATCACCCTCACACATTTACTATTTTAATTAATTTAACTAAACTAATATCCATCTTATTAAGCCACCTCACCTTTTCACCTCATCCTAGACATATTCCTATCCTATTAATGAACCTAAAGCAAGTCTCCACTTATCATAACCAATCGGGACTTGTTCTAACCCTAATCATTATGACCTATTATATGTCTAACTACTCTCCTGCTACATTTAGTGTTATCTCCCACTTCGACCTAGACCTAAAACTTGAAACATGCCAAATCTAAGAGCAATCAGGCTAATTTTAGCAAAATTGACCATTTCTCCTTAACCGACACATTAATGTATCTCCCACGAATGCTCGTCAAACAACAACCACCTTCGATCTACAAAGTTACAGATAAGTAATTCATTCTTATTTTTTAAGCTTTTGTTTTGATCTTAAGTCTTTCATTTACGTCTTTCATCCGATCCTTCTCTGTCCCAAATACCACCTTTCACCTGTTTACCACCTATTCCATCAACCTGAACCATTTCACCCATCCTAGCACCTCTACCACCCTTGCTGAGCCTTAACAAAAATCATATCATCCTTCCCAAACCCCCTCAACTCTTTGTGCAATCACAGAGAGACCCAAAACACCCATTTTTAATATTTCCACCATATTTCCCCTATCGACATCAGTCACCCAACCAACGTCGGTCACTTGCTAATACCGACATCGGTCACCTAACCGATACCGGTCTCTATGACTGGTAATTTTTCCTAGAACAATGAGCTTATAACTTTCACCAAACAACCTTAACTGAACAAAAATTCACCTAGACCTTGCCTAATACCTTAGTGACCTTTTCTAACCATAACCATACCTGGCAGAATGCTAGATTTGTTTGTATTTCAATTTTTGGTTTAATCTAGTGTGTTGATAATGTTTTGAGAAACCTAAATCAAAGTCTTAGCAATAAGATCTCTATTTCTCGCATTTATTTTTATTAATTTGATAAAACAATGGATTAACAGCCATCTAGGAAGTATCACACTTCCTGAAACTAGCGATTCTTTAGGGAGTCACTGTCATATATTGTTTAACTCTCTCTTCTGGTCTTGTTGTGTTTTGCAGGTAGTTCCTCCTAGCCAAAAATAAGCTCTCACATATAATTTGATCAAATTCTACAATGCACGCAACCTTCTCCGATTATTCACTGGTATTCCTCCTACGCCTAGTACCCTTATCTGTTTTATCACATACTTTGAGGTGAAACATTTTGGCATGCCCAGTTGAACCCCTTTTTGTGGGTTCTTTGCATTTCTTCATATAGGGATTGTGTGTTTATTTCTTTTCGAAAAGTTCAAATTTAATTTTTCTCTAGTTAATCTTTTCTTCTTCTACTTGTCGAAAGGACATTCATCATTTGGTTTTTAAAAATAAGTCCTCTTCCTTTCTTTTTTACACCCGCATTTAGTGAAAATCATTTTCTTGAACTATTCCTTATTTTCTTCATTGAATTTCATTGTCAATTTGGGTTTTTAAAACATGTGCATTACATCTCTATGATTGTTGCATTAGATCACCTAAATTTATTTGCAATCTATATATTGGAGGTCATGAACAATTGATGGTTGGTAGGAATTAATCGTAGTTCACACTTTGTGCACACACACCCCTATCCAAATCACTTTAACAATTTACTCATTTCTTAAACATCTTCCTTCCTAGTAGTTTCCACCAACGATTAATAATCTAATTGACAGTGGAACTAGCTGGTGTTCTAACCATTCATCATATCAGAGTTAGGCCTCACATACTGTGAAGTATATTTTGGGGACACTTTAACCAGAACACACCTGAAACCAGCCATAGACTGCTTATAGGGCACCTCGTTGACAAAAAAACTCTACTTTATTCATAGTCATTTTTTAATGGCATAAGCCACAATATATTAAAATCTAAAGTATAGGATTGAGGTTTTTTGTTAGCTTTTGACTGTTGAATTATGTTTTGAGGAGTGAGGTCATTTCTTTTATTTTTCTTTTCGTTCACACCCAACCATCATAACTGGTGTATTCCGGTTCATTCTAGGTGTGTTAGGGCTCATCATTGTCATACTCTGCATTTTTGGGTTGGTGTTTTCTTTGGACTTAATCACTTTAAAATTCAGTTTTTCATCTTCTCATATTTCAAGAATCGCATCGGTCCCCAGACCGACATCAATTACCTCCTCATACCAACATCGGTTTCCTTTTGTTTTGGTTATTTTTCCCAAAATAGTATTCAATTCATATCCATTCATTTTATGTGACTTGTTTATATCATTTTACACATTTATGAGTCTCTGTTACCATCAACAGAACTCAGGTTCATCCAATTTATACTCTTCATCTCTAGATTTATAAATCTTTCATTTATTCCCAGTAACTGACATCGGTTACCCATCCTATTGGCATCGGTTAGCCTACCAATGTCGGTCTTTGTGTTTTGATTTTTCTGTCAAAACAATGACCAATTTCCATTTTCCAGACTTATTCTATCTTTTTTTTGTGTTTCTACACCATTTACTGAGTTCATACCACCTGTCCTATCATTATTCACATGGGTTTGACTCATAGACAAGCAAACACTCTAGTTTTTCATGATAGCCACCAACCACTACCACTCAATCCTTCATCGCCTTCCATTTCTTCACCAATGGATCCCACTTCTTCCATCTCTATACCCATTGGTGATGTGGAATTTAGAAAAATCCTTGATCATAATCCCTGACCTTACAACATTACCTTGCTCAATCATCTACCCGCAACTCGTTAGGACAACTTATATATGGGATGTTTATATCCATTCCTCTTGCCATTTTCCCCACCTCCGCATCGGCTAATACCAGTGTAACATTACCTTCTTTTGCCTAAAAGCTGTTATTTCTCAAATTAACCCCACATCTTCGGTGTATCTATCACACCTACAAAATCTATCACACCTTTGATGTCCTGTCACCCCTACAACATCTTCCACTCCATCATCTGCCACTCTTAGTGTAGGCATACCTACATCATCAACTTCTTACATACGCATTGCTTCCTAACCACCTTTGGTGTTGACAACTCACACACCCTTCCGAAATTAGTTCTTTCCATTGTATAATCTCTACGATGATTTCCATGAGGGTCTTCACACAAACCCCTCCTACTTACATATTTTCTCAACAACTTCCTATTACTTTCACTTCTTATTCGGGTACACGCCTTAGACATTGATTCCTTCCTGCATCCCCCCATTGCAATTTTCTTATTCGGTACCACCACACACTAGAGGATCATCCATGCCTATTCATATTTACCTCCTTACATAGTAGGGGGTGCTCCTTCATCTAATCCTATGACCGAACTCATAAAAATGATGATGGATAAGATGCAAACCTTGTAAGCATTTGTCTTTGGTTTGTGTATTTCTTTGACTTACAACGATATTTGTAATGATCATATTCACCCTTCTATTCCAATTCATCCTTACCCCGCACATTGGGAAATGCCAAATTTTAACCGATTTAATAGTAAGGAGGAGCCGCAACAGCACTTGCGATCTTTTAAACATGTATGTTACCTGATTGCCCATGATGATGCCTTGCTTCTTGAACTTTCCCAATGTCCTCGACAGGTTCTAGCTTAGATGATATAGTGCTTTACCTAGGTACTCTATGTTTTCATTCATTCAATTATCCTAGACTTTTCTCAATCATTTCTCAAGAAGGTTCCCATGACCGACTTGTATTCATTACACAAATATGAAAATGATTCTATCAAATATTTTTTTACACGTTGGCGGATCCTTATTAACCAACTCACTTTCCAATTGCCTCAAACTAAACTAATAGAGTTGTTTACTAAAGCATGTGTCAAACATATCTCTCCAACTTTCCAATTTCAAACCTTTTGAGCGTTCGATGAGGCATTCACAATGGCTTGGAAGATTGAAGTCCATGCTATCGAAGAGAAAAAATTATAATTACGCAAGAAGAGCACTCCATTCAAATCAAATGACTCTTCTTATTCTTCCAAACCACAAACTAATCATTCAAAACCCAAAGGATCCACTAATGTGGTGGTCTTGAAGGATTTTCCATCTCATCCATCCAACCAACCAAAACTGTCTTCCACTCTCTCTTGTTTAGAACTTTCAATACATGCATGAACAACGACGATATACTCCCATATGAGAACCTTACTCCTTAATTTTGGAAAAGCTTCTAAACACAAGATCCATAACTCTTCCACCCATCAAACGACATACTAGTTTTGATCCTTCATGTCCTATACCGCATCGCATAAGGAGAATGATTACTATGACTATCACCGTGTCGAGGTCATAGTGACGGTAATTGCATAATGTTTAAAAATATCATCCAAGAAATGCTAGATAGTGGAGATCTTGTATTGGATAACCCTAATTCACTGGAAAACCAAGAACTCCACATCTTTAAGAAGTTTTTTTCAAAATCACACTCCTTCGTCAAAACCAAGCTATCAAAACCTCTTGAAATGACACCAATGTCCATGAAGTTCATGTTGTTTTCTACTTGTTACTGTTCTCTCTACCAAACGTTCTCTTGTAGCTTCCATTGAGGAGATCCTTGCACGACTCCTCTACCTATAGCAGCACCCATTACACCTATTCCTCTACCCACAGAGGAGCCAATTTCATCTACTTCTCTTTCTACCATAGATTCCAACATGCCTATTCCTCTACCCACGGAGGATCACACCCCATCTACTTCCTCATCTACCACCAAACCTATCTTACCTACTCCTTTACTCAAGGGGGAGTCAACTTTATCTATGCTTCTTCCTAAGGAAGAATCCAAGTCACTTGTTTTGTTGTCTCCTTAACCCATAAAGGAGACATTCATGCATCTTCTTCCTATAGGTGATACTCCTCTCAAGATATTCCAAGATCCTTTCGACCTACTAGCATCATTATGTACCTTGGGATATGATAATATAATATATATGGGTTGATGGAGATGCCGACATTTGGCACACATCCCCTTAGATGGGTTCACATGGGATATAATATTATAATGTATATGGGTTGATGGAGATGCCGACATGTGGCACACATCCCCTTAGTTAGTTATATGGGCTCACATAGGAATTAATTATATTGGGTAATGGGTCGGCCTACATTGGGATTAGGTGTTACCCATCCTATTTAAAGGATGTGAGTATCACTATGAGGGTCATGGATGTATGAGTTGATTCTTCTACTTGGTAGAGGTATATTGGAGGTGTCCCCCTGAAGTGGATTCCCATCTTGGGAGATTGTGGAGTTACTCCTTCCTTAAGGAGCATTGTATGGTGTTGCCCTACCTTAAGGGTATTATTCTACATATATTGATATTAGGGCATCTTGGACCCCCATATCTCTTGTGTTTTATTATCTTTTGTAACTTATTGATTTATTATATGCAAGGTTCTTATCAAGTGGTATCAGAGCATCGATTTTGGCAATAACAAAAACATTGGGTCTAAACCCTAATTTTATTGATTCGGCTATATTTTGGAAATGGATACGAATATTTTCTCAAATTTTTTACCACAGTTGTGAAATGGTTTTATAAATATACAGTCCAAATTTCAGAATTTTTGAAGTGTTTTGTGGAAGTTATTGCATTTTTAGGGTTTCACCTAAATTTGCTTTACAGGCTGCAGTTTTTGGAAATAACTTTCTAAATTTTTACCAGAATTGAGAATCCCCTTCATAAAGATATGGTAAAAATTTCAGATTTTTTGATCTATTTTGTCAAAGTTATTACAGTATTATGTTTTTTCAATATTTTGTCCTCGGGCAGTAATTTGAGGAATTTTTCTGAATTTCTTACATTTTTAGAAACCTCTCAAAAATTAAATTTGGATTTTTGTTCTGTGCTTCATGATTTTTGGCTGAATTTTAGCCAAAAGTTTTAGAACAAGTTTTGATCAAAAGGGTCTATTCCTAAAACCCTAGTTTTGTGGATCATAGGGATGGTAACTTTTTTTGGAGATAACAAGATTGATGCTAGAGAATGGTGGAACAAATTTAGGCATAAATTCTCTGAACCATCAGATATTTGGTTCTTCAAATTGTGGATTAGTGGCTCTACATAGATTTGGTTTTCTGAGTTAGAAAAGGAAAAGTCTAATTGGTCCTTGGAGGAACTGGAACAAGTTTTCATGGATAGATGGGAAACAAAAGAAGAATTTAATGATAATAGTGAGGAAGAGGAAATAAGAAATAGAAGAAGAAGAAAAGAAGAAGAAGAAGAAGAAGAAGAAGAAGAAGAAGAAGAAGAAGAAGAAAATGTTGATGATGAAGTTGTTACACATGATAGTGCATCTCCAAAGAAGGAAGCTTCAATATTTCAGTTTGAAGGGTGTATTCAAAGGAAAAAGGTAATTGTTTCCATAAACCCTAGCAGAAAATATAACTTCATCAATATGGATGTAGCTCAAAATCTACATGTGCAAACAAAGCATATCAAGGAATCTCAAATGGATGGTAAGCATATTCAAGTTTTTGAAGATTTAAAGCTTTCTATGGATAAATATGTTTTACATTTAGATTTTTATGCTTTAGATATGGATGGTATGGATATTGTTCTTAGATATCCTTGGTTAGAGACATTGGGAACAATTAATATTAATGTGCAAAAGAAATTCATGAAATTATGGTACAAGAGAAAGAAAATTACATTGCAAGATATCACACTTAGCAAGGAAAAAAATAATGTAAAATTAGATCATGAAGATGAATTTGAAGATGGTGAAGAAGGGAATAAGGATGAATTAGAAGGAGAGGATGAAGAACATGATGAAAAAGTAAAAAATAGTTTCTCTACTAAAGAGAAAAAAGAAATAGCAAACAAGTTGGAAGAGGAAAAGAAAGTGGAGGAAAAGATTGATAAGGTTGAGCATACTAAGGTTGCACCATATAGACACCCACATCATCATGAGAGGAAAAAATCATGGAGACATGCTAGGACACACAAGGGCAGCAATCTATATGGATATACAGGGAATTGGAGGAGTAATAATTTTGGCTATACATGGAATCAATGGAACAATAATTATATGACATGGAATCACATGAATAATAATTATGGATATACATGGATGCCGAGGAGGAACACATATGGACTAGGATGGAATTAGATGAGCACAAGGGAATATGGAATCAGGTTTGGAGCAGCATCACCCCATAGGATTTCATATGGGTGGTTGGATGATCGAGCATGGTGACAAGTGTGCAATAATTTAAAGCACACTCATTATATGGCTTCTTCTTATGTTTCGGGGACGAAACATGTCAAAGAGGGAGGTAATGCTATGTACCTTGGGATATGATAATATAATATATATGGGTTGATGGAGATGCCGACATGTGGCACACATCCCCTTAGATGGGTTCACATGGGATATAATATTATAATGTATATGGGTTGATGGAGATGCCGACATGTGGCACACATCCCCTTAGTTAGTTATATGGGATCATAAAGGAATTAATTATATTGGGTAATGGGTCGGCCTACATTGGGACTAGGTTTTACCCATCCTATTTAAAGGATGTGAGTATCATTATGAGGGTCAAGGATGTATGAGTTGATTCTTACTTGGTAGAGGTATATTGGAGGTGTCCCCTTGAAGTGGATTCCCATCTTGGGAGATTGTGGAGTTACTCCTTCCTTAAGGAGCATTGTATGGTGTTGCCCTACCTTAAGGGTATTATTATACATATATTGATATTAGGGCATCTTGGACCCCCATATTTCTTGTGTTTTATTATATTTTGTAATTTATTGATTTATTATATGTAAGGTTCTAATCACATCACTTTTGCCCTCTTGAGTCGAGGTAGAAACCTTCCATGTGTCACTTAACTCATAATTTGGACAAGTGTCATGGTGTGTTCATCATCTTCCTAGCCAAATCTATTCTCACATTTTGTAGATCGGTTGGAGTATTTCGATTACTCCACGCTCCGGGGTGCCTTCGACTCCTCATATCTACTCAAATTCAGATGGTAACCCCAGATACCTCACTCATTTATCCTAAAGTGTTCAAGACAACCAAATCCTTCACACCTGAGTCGGTTATTTAGCTTCTTCTACATCATCCTCACCTATACCCAATCCTTTACCATTACCCCAACAACCACCTACACCCAAACCTCTACCTACACCCATACTTTCATCTCGCACCCAAGCCTACCATTACCTTGAGGTTTGTGCCAACACCGAGTCTAATCCATCCTCCCGTGAAGATTTATTTAGCTACCTCTTCCTAAAATATCACCAGGCCTATCCCCCCACCTAAGAGGAAGACCCAACCTCTTAGGCCTTGTACCCCAATTTCTCCCATTACTCCCCTTTCACCTTCGCCACTTCCATCCATCTTGGATCCTCATCACTCAAATTTGGTCAAGAAGGTTCCTACCAAGGTATAACTAAAACAAAGAAACTTGCATCATAACCACAACCTCCTATTCCACCCAAGCCTTCTACATTACCCATGCCCTGCTCCATTACCTTTGACTTTAACTTCCTTTTAACCTACACTTCTGTATTACTCTTATCACTATCTTCACCGCAACTCCACTCTCACCTTGGTTGACCCGTCCAATTCCATCTTATGCATTCCCTTCTACTTCATGCACTACCCCAACACTTTTACCCAAGAAGGTACAACCTAAGCCCAAAACCACACTACCTACTAAACAGGTAGTTAAACCTACTCAACCTCCAACTCCACCTCCAACAACACTTCTTCCATAGAAGTTACCCAAACCTCCATCCAAACCCACTCTGACTTCTCATTACAATCCCTTGGCAGGGTCTTACGCTAACATCCTTCCTCGGCTGTTAGAAACTTCTGCCATTACATTTCCATCTCTCAGGCCTTACGACCCACTCAAACCTAAATCTGGAGGGTTTGATGATACCATGATTTGTGCCTATCATTGTTGGCTCATGCTTCTTGCATATCTTGATCTAGAGTTCATTCATTAAAAATATGTTAAAGGAAAAACCATTTTTGATCAACTTGCAGATGCTCCTCTTCCAGGTCACCAACCCTCAAGCTTTAATTTTCCAGATGAATCGATCTACACTCTTTCCATGGATGACATCGTTTATTAGATGACCTTATCATTTGAAATTTCTAAATGTTAGCATGGGGGTGGCACAGGGGTCATCCTCATTCCTCTTGATGGTGAACCTATGCCTTTATCTTTCAAACTTGACTTCAAATGCACCAATAATATGGCTGAATATGAAACACTCGTATTAGGTCTTCAAACCACCATTTACCTTGATGTTAAATCCATTAATATCTTTGGTGATTCTCAACTAATTGTGAACCAAGTCAATGGTCTATTCCAATATCGTAACGAGGTACTTCAAAAGTATAAGCATCATGTCAACATGCTTTTGACTACCTTTTGATCATTACAACCTTCAAACCACTCCATACTCTACTCACAAATTCATGGATACCATGGCTTGCCTTACCTCTCAAATACCTGCCTCACCTTCTGACTCAAAATTTTTTGTCATGATACAAAGGGTGCAGTCACCCTCTCACTTAAGCCTTGGCATAAACTTTTTGGGAAGAATCGAAACCAACCCACATGACCTTTGGTACAAATGGTTTGATAACTATCTTTCTATCTCTGTTATGCCTCTAGATCTAACTCACAATAGATGACAAACCTTTCTCAAAAGTTTTTCTCATTACGTTGTCATGGGGGTCTTCTCTATAAATGTGGCTTTGACATCATTCTCCTATGATGTCTAACTATTTATAAAATTCCATACACCATAAAGGAAATCCATGATGGAATTTGTGGTGGATATTTCAGTGGTCTTGTCGTTTCCAGGTGCATACTTCACCTTGGCAATTACTTGTCCACACTTAACCATGACTATTCTGAGTAGGTTAAATGTTGTGTGAAGTGTCAACAACATGCTAAACTTCACCATACCCCAAGTTATGCCTTACAAGTCACTAGGGAATTTTGTCCTTTCTCTCAATGGGTTTTGGATCTCGTTAGAGAGATTAACTCTCATTCTTCTCAACATCATCAATGGATCATCATGACGACTGAATACTATACTAAATGGGTAGAATACATACCTCTCATTTCTACAAAAGTCAATAAAATATGTGCATTCATCAACCATCACATTATTTGTCATTTTGGTGTTCCTCATTTCCTCATCACTGACAATGGAAAATAGTTCAAAAATAAAACCCTACGAAAACTATGTGACACATTTGACACTCAACTCATTTTTTCTTCACTTTATTACCCATAGTCAAATGACTAACCTGAATCTTCCAGCAAAAACCTAAACAAAATTATCATGAAATCCATCTATGATACTAGTAAGGATTAGAATATGCACATTCCTTTCACCTTATGGGCTTATCCTACCAATATCCATACTTCTACCAATGTCACACCTTTCTCTTTGGTCTACGGTACAGAGGTTGTCTTGCCTCTTGAGGTCCAAATTCCATATCTTTGCATATCACTTAAATATGTGCTCAATGATGACAAATTCCACTAAGAACATTTGGCACAAATGTATCTATTAGATGAATGTCATTTAAATGCTCTTGACTACCTTCAAATATACCAAAAACGTATCAAACGTGCCTACAAAAAATGTGTTCATGAACGAACTTTCAAGATCTTGTCTTAAAGGAAAATCAACATATAACCAAAGTAGAGAAAAGAAAAAAAGGTAAATTTTCTCCTAATTGGCTTGGACCTTACATTGTTATCCATGCCTATGGATCGGGTGCTTATTGTTTAGCTTCATTTGAAGGTAAACCTGAATCCAAGCCCCGTAATTACATGCATCTTCAACCATTCTATTGTTAAATAAATTACTACATCACTTTATGACACTTGCACGCTCGTCCCTTGAGTGAATCTATCCTTGCGTCTACCTCTTTTAAGGACCTACGACTAAATTAGAATTGTGTTACTATCCCTCACCATTATGCCTTGTCTTCAATATGAGTACCACGGCTCTACTCATGGCATGATTCTCATGGATACTTTTTATCACTCTCAAGATGGAATCCCATGGTTTTCGGTTACTTAAAATTTGTATTTCATAACTAACCTATCTCATGATACGGTTTTTCCCTCATAAAATAGGCCTATACTCCTTTATAGTCTCGTCCATGACTTTAAGTTCGAAAAAAAAATTATACATGGGATAACCAAGAACTCAAATCCTTGAGTTAAACTTCTCGCAACTAGATGAATCCCTAAAAATGACATCTACTCCTCTTTCTTGTTCCTATAAGTAGACTTCTCTCTCGAGGGACAACTATAAAAAGCTAGCTATTTATTGTAATTAGTCTATCAAAAAGAAGACTAATCTATATCTCAAATAAAATAATTTTGGAGCTTACCACATCAAACAACCTCAAGAAGACCTCAAGGAGAACATATTTATCCCAATATAGACTTCCCACATCGATCAGTCTATACATACAAAAAAAGTAAAAATAAAAGAAAATGTCGGGTAAAGAAAAAAAAATTTGGTCATGAACTTTCCTATTTTGGTTTTGGGTATCTTACGAAGGGGCATGTTGTCCACCTTACCCTCTGTTTATTATCTTCCAGCTCAACTCAAGGGAGAAAGCGTGTATTTTACACATTGTGATCATGTAACTTCTTTCACCTATAGACCTCTCGCATCATGCAACATATCTAGGAACTAACATTTAATAAGTATGAGGATATGAATATTAAGGTCTTTCTCAACTTGGGGCTTTTTCTTAGTTTTAGTTCACCTCTTCCTACATGGTCGTTTGTTCAAACAAGACAAGATCATCAAAAATTAATCACTTATATGCCTACGCCTAATCTACCTTACCTATTACCTATTTCACATTCAACCTTACCTATCTTCATCAACTTATTTTAGCCAATCAAATTACCTAAAATACCTACCCAAACTATCCCAAATTCTCTCTATTCCATTTTACCACCTAATTAGCCTACATTTCACACCCCCCATACCCAATTTCATTAATTTTCACCACATTTCAATTTAATTTCAAAACCATAATTTTTAGTTCCCCTACCTTCAATTTTCACCAAAACACAAATGGGGATTGAATCCTACCTCTACTCGGCGTCGTCTCCTCAATGGAATGTTTGATCTCTAAACTAGAGGTCCTCACGCACCTCCTCTCACCGCAACCACGCCATAATCAATATTTTAGCTATAAATCAATCAAATCCCTCGTCTAGATCTCATGGGACCATCAACCGTACTCTAATCACCCAATAACAACTCACCAAATCAGCCAAAGGATTCTCTCTATCGTTTTTCTCCTCCAAAATATTCTCTCTGTCGTTTTCCACAAATAGAATGACACAAATAAATCTGCATTTTACGTTGTTTTTTACATTTTTATTCCCGAAATGACTTAGCGGCATCGATTTAGCCTTACCAAGCATCGATTACTACTAAACCGGTTTTGGTCACCTTACCAACCCATTTAGACATAATCTACAAAAATGTTGTTGCAAGATGCCATTTTATTATTACCTAAGCCTCACCCCATCCCTAAGCACCTCACTGAATTACCAAATTACCTAACATGCAACTATACTATCATTTGGGGCATGTTTTTTTCCTCTACATCGTCCTTGCCTACGACCTTAAACCTAGACACCCAACCCAAACCCATCCAATGGACACTCAAATTTGCTTAATCACTATACCTTGCGATGACGCCACTCGTGTTATTTTGCCTATTAACCGTGCCTTGCCTTATGCCGTGATGTTTATCTTGAACAAACCAAACCAATTGGTGCTTTGGAACCCACCTAATGCTCGTTCCTACACTTAGCCTCGTTATGTCCGGGACTATATCCTATACCTTGGATACTTGGACCACATCAACATTTATTATGATAAACTATCGAACTTTCACGATGTAGAGTCGGTGTGCTCTTGACCTAGTGCCTTGTCACAATTTATACGTGATAGTGTGTTTGAATGCCCCTACATATTACCCATACCTATACTACCATTTCTTATGCCTATACCCTACCATATTTTTCATCACCTATCACATTATCAAACCCATCACCGATTCTACCTGCCACTTCATCACTTCTTGGTTTGAGTTGGATCACCTCCATCCATACCTAGGGAAACCTAATCTTCACTCATACTTGGGGCAACCACTCTATTTTTTTTTTGTTAGCATCGCTTAAGTAATTAGACACACATACACTTAAGTAATTAGACCAAGCCATGATCCCTTCTATATATTCGTATTAATTTAAATACCATTCATTAAATTAATCGACCCTCACACCATTATTATTTTGATTATCTTAATTAAACTAATATCCATCTTACTAAGCCACCTCATCCTAAACCTATTCCTATCCTATTAATGAACTTAGACCAAGTCTCCACTTATCCTAACCAATTTGGGACTTATTTTAACCCTAATAATTATGACCCATTATCTCTCTAACCACTCTCCCACTACATTTAGTGTTATCTCCCACTTTTGACCTAGACCTAAAACTTGAATCACGTAAAACGGGAGGAATCAGGCTAATTTTAGCAAAATTGACCATTTTCCGTACCCAACGCTAATTATCCCTCGGCTAGTGCCAGTTGCCTAACTACCATCAATTACCTTGAATAGGCATTTCTAACTCTTTGCACAAGTTATTTAATTCATTCATTCACTCAAGCTTTGGCATTTGAACTCTCAAGCACTCAAGCTACCTGATGATGAACCAGAGCCCATTAGGTCTTCACCAACATCTAGTCATCTCATCCACAACTTTGGATCGTAACAACAAGAGCACACAGGCTCTATTGCCAAAGCACTGGACACATTCTTGTATCTCCCACAAACTCTTGTCAATCAACAACCACCTTCATATCTACATATTACCAGATAAGTAATTCATTCTTATTTGTTAAGATTTTGTTTTGATCTTAAGTCTTTCATTTACATCTTTCATCCAATCCTTCTTTATCCCAAATACCACCTTTCACCTGTTTATCACCTATTCCATCAACCTGAACCATTTCACCCATCCTAGGACTTCTACCACCCTTGCTTTGAGCCTTAACAAAAATCATATCATCCTTCGTAAACCCCCTCAACTCTCTATGTAATCAAAAAGAGACCTAAAACACCATTTTTAATATTTCTACTATATTTCCCCTACCGACACCATTCACCCAACCAGCATTGGTCACTTTCAAGATCTCGGCATCGGTCGCTTTAACCGATACCGGTCTCGTGGTGGTAATTTTTCCTATAGCAACGAGCTTACAACTTGCACCAAACAATCTAGAATTGAACAAAAATTCACCCCGGACCTTGTCTAATACCTCAATGACCTTTTCTAACCGAACCATACCTCATCAATGCTAGATTAGTTTGTATTTTAATATTTGGCTTAATCTAGTTTGTTTATAACATTTTGAGAAACCTAAATCAAAGTGTTAGCGATAGGACCTCTATTTCTCACATTTTTTTTCATTAATTTGATAAAACAGTGGATTGATAGCCATCTAGGAAGTATCACACTTCCCGTAACTAGCAGTTGCTAGCCAATCCACTGCAATATATTGTTTAACTCTCTCTTGTGGTCTTGTTGTGTTTTGCAGGTAGTTCCTCCTAGCCAAAAGGAAGCTCTCACATATAGTTTGATCAAATTCTACAACATGTGCAACCTTCTCCTGACTATTCACAGGTATTCCTCCTACACCTAGTACCCTTATCTATTTTATCACATAATTTGAGGTGAAACAATAACATATTTCTACATGTTGAACCATATAGTATCTTTCTTTAACATCTCTCCCGTATCTTTAAAATGGTAAAAAAATCCACGCCCTTATCTATTGGGTGTTGTATCTTTTATAAATGTTCTTAACACCCTCGTTTCATACACTTTATAAATTGAAATTAATAAAGTGAAAATAGAAATAAACTAGAAATTGTATCTTTGATATATCTATCTCAAAAATTATAACACAAATTAATCTAGCTATACCACTATGTCAGTGGCTAGAAATATCATTTTCTAATTATTATTTTTGTAAAATATAGTATGTGGCTAAGTTATTACAATTTAATTCTCATAGGAAAGGTAGTAAGTACCTAGATAAATGTCAAATTAACATAAATTTTTTTATTAAACTTATCTCATATAAATTGAACAAACATAGAATTATGAGCTATTAATTTTTGATGTTAGAGTCTGGAAACCACCTTGTGTTCCATTTCAACTAATGGTTGTTGCCTAAAATTTTGATAACAAGAATGATAAGTCAATTTATTTGGTTGTAATGTAAGAACAAAACATGGCATGTAACTCATACTTGGCCTCACATCATTTTTCTTAATCTAGCAAAGAAAGAAGTGATAAATTATCAAGGTGTTAGACATAAAGAAACAACAAATTTGTTAGCAAAAGGCTTGAGAATTTGATTCTTGACCATATTTCTAACTTGAGTCTCTCTTGCATGGCATGAGACACACACAATGTGATGGGATTTGAATGAGTTCGAATAGGAGCATCCAAGGGAGATGGAGAACCTATTTGAAATCCCCCATAAGCTCAAATCCATCCTCCCACCATCTCTCTAAGACCACGTAAACACATAATCATTTGGATTCATAGAGTTTCTAGCTTTGTTGTTGTCCCTTGATAGGAAGATTGCATATGTTTAAATGCTTCATGTTTTTCCCTTACCCCTCTTGGTTGGCTTCATCATGTAGGGACCCCGAAGACGATAACCCAATTCATTGTCGCCACCACAATAGTCTGTCTTTGCACGTCATAATGAGAAAACACTTGGTCGTTGCCTAGCTTTATCACTTCTGCATGTCATCCACATCCAAGTGCCATTTGTCATTATCAAAGAGGAACATCTCTGCCCAAAATTGTTAATTCGAATCCCACATTTGAGTGTCATGCAAAGTCGACAACATGTTGACTAATATATGGGTGGTTCCCATTAGAACACAACATATTCAATCATTGTTCAATGTTCGTCGACAACTACATCCGCATAAACAAAACGTTTAATTAGGTACTTGTAGTTCCCACTTCCCTTCGGCACCTTGTGATATTGATATTGATACTACTGACTATATTATGGACATTGTTATAGTTTGATTTAGTATGATGCTAGATGTTAGATCATGGTTTATTGTGGACTTTGATTCATATATGGTGCATGATGATTATTGGAAACTTTTTATATATTGATGTTGATATACTGTTTGACATGGTTATATTATAGATGTGGTTTGGACATGTGATATTTGGATATTTTGAGTAGACCTAGAAAGTGGAATTAATTTGATGATCATATAGTTGTTGATAAAACTGCAAATAATATTGTTGTTTTCCTTGATAATGTTGTGATTCATATGTATATATGGTTTTGGAATTATATTTATATTCATTTTTGATGTTCTGATGTGGCCACGACGCTGAAGGAGGTATTGGTATTTTACAGGTTAAAAATATCACAACAAACATTGAGGGATTAGAGACCAACCACATTGGAATTCTAGATTAATTCAATAAGGTCACCATGGCAACTTGTGTTTGATTGTGTGTGTTGGATTTTGTTAGGGATTCTCAAGGGGGGAAAATCACCTTCAAATGTGACCAAGGGACTTTATGTTTTTCTTTATTTGGTCTTTTGTTAATATGGTATGTGTTTTATAAGTAATGTGTTTTCCTTTTAATTATTTAATTAAATTGTGATTTATAATGTGAGTAATCATGTTATTAAGTTATTAAATTAAATTTTTATTTGAGAATGTAATTAATAGAGTTGTTGGTCTTGGTTTAAGTGTTATAAGAGATGTGTAAGTGATGTGTAAGTTGATTTTAGAGTATGAAACACTCCACCTTCTTGGAAATTCGAATTTTCCTTGGAGGCTGATTTTGGAGGCTAGTGGGACAAGTTAAACTTGTCCCATACCTCTTAAATTTATTTACCAACCATACCTATGGTTGGAGAGTTGAATTTAGACTTTCCTTATGCGTTTTTGTAAGTCAAGTTGTAAGTTTTAATTGCACTTTTCTTACATGTTTTAATTTTAGTCCTTTAAAATGTGGGCTTGTTTTGGAGTGTGTAAGTAATTTGTCATAATATTCACCCACCTATTTAATATGCCTTGGAGAATGAAGTTGAATTTGGTGTTGGAGTTGAGGATGTGTGATGTGGCATCCTACATGGATCTACCTCATCCTCTTCTCTTCCATATTCTACATATTCAAATTCCCATGCTTATTCTTGGGGGTTACTTCACCATGGAATGTTGTTTGAAAAATCTTGCTTTGGAGGGGTTTGAAGATTGTTGAATGCTTGTGCTTGGAGGATATTTTGGATTTCTTGCATTGGAATAAAGCTTGCTATTTGGAACTTGGAACAACTCCATCATGGAAAGGTAAGAGCTTGGCTCTTGTTATATTCTTCTTTCATTTTTATGCTTATGTGAATAGTTGAGTGTGTGAATATGTTGCTTAATTCATTGGCTGGTTGGGTAGATGGCCTAGGAAAGGTGTAGGAGAAGACTATGGGTATTCTTGTGGGGAGACATAAGTGTTATGGGGAGGTATAAGTGTGGAGGGAGTTTGGATTTGGGTTCCACCTTGTAAAAGAAATAGCTTGCATTTATTTACTCATTATGGGGTGCCATAAGAGGTTGGGGAGGCATAAGGAAATGGGAGGAATAAGGAGTACTTGGGGGAGGCATAAGGGCATGTTAGGGTTTTGAAATGATATATTTTTGTGGTTTGTTCTCAGGTGGTGATACCCATTTCCACTTGGGAGGCATAAGCAACATCCCCCATAGTTTCTTGCTCCTTTGGCTTGCATGAGGAATCCTTAGTGTTGTTTGTTGTCTTTTATATGTGGTTTCAAACTTCATTTTTGTTCTAGATTGTGTTTTAAATATGAATTTGTATGTGTGTTGTGGAAGCCTACTATTGCCATGAGTTGAAACACATTTCTTATTGCATTATGGTTAGGGATTGGGGGCCAATGAAGAAGGATGGCTTCTCCTTTTCATTAGATGTCCTTGTTGGGTGGAAAGCATTTCCTTTCTCCTTGCTTTTGTTGTGATCAAACCGGAAAATGGAGGATCTTCACGTTCTTTCTACTAGAGTAGAGGAAAAATACAAGTTTGTGAGTTCTTGTTGAGATTATTCTTATTGTAACCCTTTCCCACTTGAAGTGGATGATCTTGTATATTATTGTGTTAGAAAGACTACTCTATTTTAGCTATGAAATTTGTAATTGATTTTGGAAGGATATATCTAGTATTCAGGTTCCGTGAATAGAAAAGAAAGATATACATTTGGTATGTGGTATTTCGAAAATAAATGGAAAGAAGTTGTAAGAGTTTCCTTTGAATTAATAGAAGTGTTTTGCCTTGTTCATATGATATTATTTCCATTAGAAATCTGTGTTTGATATACTGATAGGAAATATTTGTTGTAAAAGTAAAAAGGAAGTACGTATGAAGAAATATTACACCGCTCTATCTCATTTGAAATGTTTAAATACAAAAATAAAAATAAACATAGAAGTTACATTCTTGTATCTATCATTTCATTGAAGGGAAGAAAATTATTTAAAACTAGCACAGATTAAATTCAATGTTTTTATTGCATGACAAAAGAGGTAGTTTAATCTCTATTCTTGAAGTGTACAAACCTCATTTCTACTTCACTATATACTTCACAAATTCCTTTTAATCAAATATCCAAAAAAACCCTATGAATTTATAAGATACAAATGAAATATTCATTTGGACTTAATGGGATCAAGAATGATCCCCAAATTAAACTAAAACACGAAGAAATTTTTAAAGAACCTTTCAAATCAAGTAAAGGCGAGTGCAAGTTTTATCTTTGTATAAACATTGGTAATTTTTGAATGCAAACCAATCAAGAAAATTTTAACCTTGCAATCTATCCTAATTTTTTTAAGTAATATCCTTCATGCCTGTTTTGTAAGTGAAAAAGAATTAATGACAAATTTGAACAAAATCCATAAGTTAAAATACCGAGTTCACTTCTAAGTGATAGAAATACGTTTTCTCAAAATTGACCCTTTTAACTTTATCAAAATCAAATTTCGTAAGGTTTCTATACAAAGAGGACGTCGAGATATTTCTAGAAACTCCTTGTTTGCCAAAAATTGAGTTCCCTATCAAAAGTTATGGCCTTTTGAAGTTTTTACTTCATTTGGCTTCAAAAATAATCTAACTGTCAATTTTAAATGAATAAAATATTCTTGGGTGGACCTGCGGGCTAAAACTTTCTTCTTTTTTCTTTTTCCAAAAACGTGCAATGTCATGAAGTTTCTCGCCACTCCGCTAACCCGCAAGCCTTCATTTTGTCCAAAAAAAAAAACTTTTTGGCAATTTTTCCTCCGCGGCCCCGCTGCCCCAAAACAAATCCTTGATTTACACGTGGCTTCGTTGGGCACCAGCGGATGCTCGGATCAATTTTAACCTTTAGCGCTCTCAAAAATAAATTTGGAAAATTTTGTAAGTTTCCTCCACAGCCTCGTTGGCTCACATCCAATCACATGCTGCCATGTGGCTTCATGAGGCGTCGGCAGAGGAGTGGATCTTTTTTAGCCTTGACACTTCAGAAAGTTTTTGGAAAAATTTCCCAAATATTCCCGCCAGTCCACCAACCCACAACCAATGGTTGGCTGACACATGGCATCTTCTCATGTTGGCAGAGGTGCAGGTGAATTTTACCCTTTTTGCTCTTCTAGGTGATAAAATTCTTTTATCCCCACTGCCCTACTTTCCCACGTTGGCTTAGAAGGTGCCACATGTCCCTTGTGGACTTGTGGGTGTGTGGGTGCAAAGGTGGCTTTTTACCCCAAGCAGGAAAATTTCCAAAACTTCTCCGTGGCCCCGTCGACCCGCCCATGGGGAAAATTTTCTTCCCCAGCCCCACCGACCCAACTCCTCCTCTCGGGAAAAATTCTCTCCCGCACCCCACAAACCCACTCCTGGGGGAAAATTTTCTCCCCTAGGTCCTCTAGCCTGCCTTGGAAAAATTTTCCTCCTAAGGTCCATCGGCCCATAACTTTGGAAATATAGGGAGTTATGAGGACTTCTTTATATTTGTGGAAAGGTGAGAAAATTTCCTATCTAATGGGAATGTTTTGAGAAGGTTTCAAAGTGTTAATTTCGGGAAAAATTAGGTTGAATATCCCAAGCCTATAAGAGGGTGGGAGAGTGAGAAATTTCCTCGTAATCTTAATGATTATTCTAACTCTAAGTTTTGACCCTATAAATTTAATTTTTGTAATGGGAAAAACTATGAGCTATGATTTTTAATTGGCCTCTAAACCCCGCTTTGCACAGGTTGTTGTTTTGTAAACAGTAGTGAGACACTTTTAAAGAAAAAAAAATATATATATCCCATAATTTTTCTAACTAATCCGAGGTTGTTCTTGAGTCTCAAGTGGGTTGGTGAGCTTGAGAAGATGCTTCAAGATCTCCTTATTATCACAACATGAAATTTCATGTTGTGATCCATCTTGAGGGATGGGGTAGGTGTATTGTGGAGGACGAGAGGAGTAGAAGCTCCATGTTGATTCCGAGATAGTTACCTAGGAGCTCTTTGAGGAGCAGTTCAGGAGTAGATATTTGTCATGGAGATTCATCCAGCAGAGGATAAATGAGTTCCATGACCTCCGAAAGGCATCACTTACAGTAGGTGAGTACGAGAGAAGATTTATGGATCTACTCCAGTATGTTGAGTACATGCAGGATGAGCATGTGTGGATCCATAGGTTCATCTGAGGCCTAAATCTTGACATTGGAGGTGTGGTTCGGATCTATTTCCCACAGACATTAGCTGAGGCCATCGAGAAGGCCTACATAGCAGAGGAGACTCAGGGAAAGACCCAATAGGCTGAGATACCAAGTCTAGAGCCGCATCTAGCAAATGCGGGAAAAAGATCGAGGGGTCGGCCCCTCCTCCTCGTGGTGGACAGGGTTCATCTTAGCCATCTTTTAGACCACAGAATCATCATGCCCACCTTATAGACCTCCACAGAGATTTGATGCAGAGGGGCCGAGTATGGGGCCTCCTCTTAGGAGTTCCACTAGGGCACGGGGAGCACCTAGAGCTTAGTTAGCGGGAGCTCACCAACAAAGACCTCGGCCAGTCCACGGCCGGGTCATCGGGATCACAACATAGCCCTCTAGAGTACCGATTGCAGTTGCCACTCAAGGGAGAGGATCAGGTGGTTATTTTGGGTGTGGAGTTACTGGAAATTTTTGAGAGACTACCCGTAGAACCCTAATAACAAGGGTAAGACATAGATATCAAGGCCTACTTGTTGGTGACATGGGGCGCGAGTCATAGGACGTACACACGGTGATCAAGAACCGCCAAGAAGAGCACTAGAGTAAATTTATTGAGGATACATGTAGCATTGGTTGTATTCCTACCTCTATTTGGTTTGATTCTAGTTCTTCTAATTCCTTTATTGCACCATCTTTAGTAGAGAGATGCAAGCTAGTGGCGATTAAAGGGGTCATAGTTGGGATGTTGAGATGGCTTGAGCCAAGATCTTTGTAGAATCCTTAGTTAAGGAGTGTGTAGTGGATTTGGGACATTTTACCACTACCTTGGATCTTTGTATCCTTCCATTGGGCTCTTATGGAGTCATCTTGGGAATGGACTAATTATCTACACACAGAGCTAGAGTGGATTGTTACCACAAGATCATATCTTGTACAGATGATCTAGGAGTTGAGACAATGATAGCAGGGGTCAAGAGACCCGTTTATTCACACCATCTTCGCAATGCAGCTTAAGCGGTGTGTGCGACGGGGTTGTCAGATGGTTGCTATCACAGTTAGTGACCGATCAAAGGATGGGTCTAGTGGACCATCACTAAATGAATATCCCATTTTGAGAGATTTTTCGATGTCTTTCGGGGGAGCTACGGGGTTACCGCCCCACGTGAGATAGATTTTCATATAGATCTCGGTTAGGGAGTAGAGCCTATCTCATGAGCACCTTATCAGATGACTACCCCTGAGCTCTGCAAGCTAAAGTTGCAACTTGAGGGCCTTCGGAGAAAGGCCTAATTTGTCCTAGTGTATCCCCTTGGGGTGCATCGGTGATCTTTGTAAAGAAGAAGGACAGATCCTTACGATTGTGTATTGACTACCGCCAAATTTGAATAAAGTAATGATTAAGAATCGTTATCCCCTTCCATGCATTGATGATTTATTTGATCAAATGAAGGGAGCCACAGTTTTCTCTAAGATAGACCTTAAGTCAAGCTACCATTGGCTGAGGATTTCGAAGGTGGATATTCATAAGACCGCCTTCCATACGAGATATGGCCACTTTATGAGTTCACGGTGATACCTTTGTGCTTGACAACGCCCCCACAAAGTGTTTATTAGTTTGATGAATGGGGTATTTAGGACATTCTTAGATCACTTCATGCTGATCTTCCTTGATGAAATTTTGATTTACTCAAGTACACGTGAGGAGCACGAGGGGCACCTTCGCCAGGTTCTTCAGTGTCTTCATAAGCTGTAACTTTATGAGAACTTGGAGAAGTGTGCATTCTTTTAGACAGAGGTGCATTATCTGGGCCACATCATTTCCGGGGAAGGTATCACTGTCGATCCTTCCAATATTAGAGCTATTATGGATTGGCCATCACCCACAACTATGACAAAGGTGCGTAGCTTCATGGGATTAACAAGTTATTACAAGAGATTTGTTCAGTATTTCTCTCAGATTGCAAATCCCATCACTTCCCTTAGCGGAAAGGGAAGAAGTTTGTTTGGTCAATCAGATGTGAGTAGGCCTTCAAGACACTAAAGGAGTGCCTCATGACAACACCTATTCTTGCAGTGCCAGATCCTCATGGTGATTTTTTCGTATGCACAGATACTTCATTAGCAGGTCTTGGAGGTGTGTTGATGCAGGAGGGCAAAGTAGTTGCTTTTGAGTCTCCCAAACTTAAATATTATGAGATCAATTATCTGACTCATGATCTTGAGCTTACAAAAGTGGTTCACACTTTGGTTCGATGGAGACACTTTCTTCTTGGTCGAGATATTCACACTTAGGAAAAATCACTTGAGTCCTTACCACCTCTTCACGCAGCCCAATCTCAATGCTCACCAATGACATTGGATGGAGTTTATTTGTGAGTATGATATAGAGATAGAACATGTGAAAGGGAAGGAGAATGTAGTTTCAGATGCTCTTAGTAGATAGAGACATGTGGTTATGGCCACCTCAATGAGCACAGATTTACAGAGCAAGATTCTACAGAAGCTTACTCACGAAAACTTCTACATTGCATCCAGAGCAGAGATTGAGTCTCAAAGACCCCTTGAAGGGAAGTTTGATGGTGTTTCTTTAGATGTAGATGGCCTACTTAGGAATAGAGGTTGGATTTATGTTCCTAGAGATGGAGGCTTGAGGCAGGACATCTTGACAGAGGCACATCGTGCACCCTATTCAGCCCATCCCGGGGTGAAGAAGATGCATGCCACCTTGAGACAACTATTTATCTGGAGGGGACTTCATAGAGACGTGGCTTAGTTTGTGTCACAATGTTTATAGTGGCAAAAAGTGAATGTCAAGCATCAACATCCAACTGGCCTTCTCTATCCTCATGCTATACCGGAATGGAAGTGGGACACCATTTCCATGGACTTCATTTTTGGGCTACCGATTGTGAGATACCTCCATGACGCCATCATGGTCACGGTGGATAAATTGAAAAAAGTGGCTCATTTTTCTCTTGTAAAGACCACTAATATAGCTAGTGCAGTGGTATGGGTATATCTTGATGATATTTTCAGTTCTGAGGATTCTGTGGAATATTATTTCTAACCGTGATCTTTTGTATACTTCCCATTTTTGGACCACCATGTAGTATGCCCTCATGACGAGGATCAAATTCAGCACATCATATCACCCTAAGACAAATGGCCAGTCTGAGCGGGTGAAACAGATCTTGGAGGACATGCTTAGGATGTACGTTATGGACCAGCAGTCCAAATGGGAGGAGTACCTGTACTTAGTGGAGTTTACCTACAATAATAGTTTTTAGAGTTCTATAGGCATGGCTCCTTTTCAAAATTTATATAGTAGAGAGTGCAGGACACCCCTTAGTTGGGACGGAGTTAGAGGACGGGGTTTCTTTAGGACCAGCTTTATTCACAGGACATGGAGCAAAGTAGGTGGTTATGATCAGACAAAGGCTACAGGAGGCACATGAGATGAAAAAGAAATACACGGATCAACATAGGACCGATCATAGTTTTGATGTGGGCATGAAGGTTTTCCTTTGTGTCAAGCCACACAAGAGCTCTATCCATTATGGAAAAGGTTCTAAGTTAGCTCTTAGATTCGTTGATTCTTTTGAGATATTTGAGTGTATCGACACTTTGTCCTACCGTCTAGCATTGCCACATAGCTTGTCTCGCATCCATGATGTGTTTCATGTTTCAGTTCTTAGGAGATATGTTGCAGATCCTTCTCATTTGCTAGATTGGACATCATTGTAGGTACATGATCAGGGATAGGAGATAGTGCAACCCATTTACATTATAGATTGTAGGACCCTGGGCCTTCGAGGCAGAGAGATTAAACAGCTCCGGGTGAAGTGGGAAAAATATGATGAGACTGCAACTACATGGGAGGATGCTACATTGCTACGAGTTCAGTTCCCACATATGTTCCAGTGACTTCCAGGAGGAAGTCGAGTCTAAGGGAAGGGGGATGTAGTGTCCACTTCACTTCGACACCTTGTGATATTGATCCTGATACTGCTGACTATATTATGGACATTGTTATAGTTTGATTTATTATGATGCTAGATGTTAGATCATGGTTTATTGTGGATTTTGATTCGTATATGGTGCATGATGATTATTGGAAACTTTTTATATATTGATGTTGATATACTATTTGACATGTTTTTACTATAGATGTGGTTTGGAAATGTGATATTCGGATATTTTGAGTAGATCTAGAAAGTGGAATTAATTTGATGATCATATAGTTGTCGATAAAATTGTAAATGATATTATTGTTTGCCTTGATGATGTTATGATTCATATGTATATATGGTTTTCGAATTATATTTAGATTCATTTTGGATGTTCGATGTGGCCTGAGGTGAAGGAGGTATTGGTATTTTGTAGGTTAAAAATATCACAACAAACATCGGGGGATTGGAGACCAACCACATTGAAATTCTAGATGAATTCAACAAGGTCACCATGGCAACTTGTGTTTGTTTATGTGTGTTGGATTTTGTTAGGGATTCCCATGGGGGGAAATCACCTTCGAATGTGACCAAGGGACTTTATGTTTTTCTTTATTTGGTCTTTTGTTAATGTTGTATGTGTTTTATAAGTGATGTGTTTTCCCTTTTCATTATTTAATTAAATTGTGATTTATAATGTGAGTAATCATGTTGTTAAGTTATTAAATTAAATTGTGATTTGAGAATGTAATTAATAGAGTTGTTGGTCTTGGTTTAAGTGTTGTAAGAGATGTGTAAGTTGATTTTAGAGTATGAAACACTCCACCTTCTTGGAAATTCGAATTTGTCCTTGGAGGCTGATTTTGGAGGCTTGTGGGACAAGTTAAACTTGTCCCATACCTCTTAAATTTATTTACCAACCATATCTATGGTTGGAGAGTTGAATTTAGAATTCATTATGCATTTTTGTAAGTCAAGTTGTAAGTTTTAATTGTACTTTTCTTACATGTTTTAATTTTAGTCATTTGGAAGGTGTGTTTTAGAGTGTGTAAGTAATATGTCATAGTATTCACCCACCTATTTAATATGCCTTGGAGAATGAAGCTGACTTTGGTGTTGGAGTTGAGGATGTGTGATGTGGCATCCTACATGGATCCACTTGATCCTCTTCTCTTCCCTCTTCTATATATTAAAATTCCCATGCTTGTTTTTGGGGGTTACTTCACCTTGGAATGCTTCTTTTGGGTGAATTATTTTGTTGTTTGAGAGCTCTTGCTTTGGAGGGTTTGAAGTTTGTTTAATGCTTATGCTTGGAGGATATTTTGGATTGCTTGCATTGGAATAAAGCTTGTTGTTTTCAACTTGAACAACCCCATCAAGGAAATGTAAGAGCTTGGCTCTTGTTTTTCTCTTTATTCATTTTTATGCTTACGTAAATAGTTGAGTATGTCAATATGTTGTTTTATTCATTGGGTAGTTGGGTAGATAGCCTATGAAAGGTGTAGGAGAAAAATATGGCAATTCTTGTGGGGAGACATAAGTGTTATGGGCAGGTATAAGTGTGGAGGAGTTGGGATTTGGGTTCCACCTTGTAAAATAAATAGCTTGCATTTCTTTACTCATTATGGGGTGCCACAAGAGGTTGAGGATGCATAAGGAAATGAGAGGAATAAGGGGTACTTGGGGGAGGCATAAGGGCATGTCAGGGTTTTGAAATGATATATTTTTGTATTTTTTTCTTAGGTGGTGATACCCATTTCCCCTTGGGAGGCATAAGCAACATCCCCCATAGTTTCTTGCTCCTTTGGCTTGCATGAGGAATCCTGAGTGTTGTTTGTTGTCTTTTATCTATGGTTGCAAACTACAGTTTTGTTCTGGACTGTGTTTTAAATATGAATTTGTATGTGTGTTGTGGAAGCCTATTGTTGCCATGAGTTGAAACACATTTCTTATTGCATTGTGGTTGGGGCTCGGGGGCCAATGAAGAAGGATGGATTCTCCTTTTCATTGGATGTCTTGGTTGGGTGGAGAGTGTTGCATTTCTCCCTGCTTTTGTTGTGATCAAACTGGAAAATGGAGGATCTTCACGTTGTTGTATTTAAGCAGAGGAAAAAGAAAAGTTTGACAATCCTTGCTGAGATTATTCTTATTGTAACCCTTTCCCACTTGAAGTGGATGATCTTGTATATTATTGTGTTGGAAATACTACTTTGTTTTAGCTATGAAAGTTGTAATTGATTTTGGAAGGATATATCTAGTATCCAGTTCCGTGAAAAGAAAAGAAAGGTATGCATTTGGTATGTGGTATTTCAAAAATAAATGGAAAGAAGTTGTAATGAGTTTCCTTTGAATTAATAGAAGTGTTTTGCCTTTTTCATATGATATTATTTCCATTAGAAATCTATGTTTGATATACGATAGGAAATATTTGTTGTAAAAGAAAAGGAAGTATGTATGAAGAAATATTACACCACTTTGTCTCATTTGAAATGTTTAAATAAAAAAAATAAAAAAAAGCATAGAAGTTACATTCTTGTGTCTATCATTTCATTGAAGGGAAGAAAACTATTTAAAACTAGCACAGATTAAATTCAATGTTTTTATTGCATGACAAAAGAGGTAGTTTAATCTCTGTTCTTGAAGTGTACAAACCTCATTTCTACTTCACTGTATACTTTACAAATTCATTTTTATTAAATATCCAAAACAACCCTGCAAATTTATAAGAGACAAATGTGTTAGGAAATAAGGGATAAAATATGTGAAATAATCCCTCATAGAATCGCAACAGTAGAAACTAATATGCAGAAATTATTTCAGATCTCAAATAAAATTACAGAATAAAATAACACAACACTAAGAGATAGTATTTAACGTGGTTCACCCAATTTGGGCTACGTCCACCAAGAATCACTTGCTCAGATTTTATTACAAGCCACCGCTCTCTCAATACAATACCCAGATCCGTTTGGAGCTATGCTCAACAAACTCTACAGAATTCACAGCCGAATTCAAAACACATCTACAATATATTTTCTTGTACATCTATCATATGCATAAGACCATATAAACAAACAATGCTTAAGCGAGTTTTACAAAACCGTGGGTATCAAAACCATGGGCAAAACCCATCCCATAAACCTATGGGTCAAAAACTAGCCCATATGAGAAAAGCACGTTTCCGATATATCGGGTGCATTTTCGAGGCCAAAAAAATTATGCCTAAATTTTTTTTTTTTTAGAAGAAGCTCGAGGCTGCCGACCCCGAACCCAATGAGGATACATGAAAAGTGTACGGTACTCTTAGTGTATAGTCTTCAACACTTTCACACATGAAAACAGGCTCCACAACCTAACAATCTCCCACTTAGAGACTAGTTTTCCTCTAAGCAAGCTTCTCAACCCTTCACTAGTTTCCGTGAAGACCAACCAAAGTTGAACACAACTTTAGTTTTCCCTTGTGACCACCTTGGTCATCATGTCTCTGAGGATTTGACTAGTATGAATCTTCTCAACTTCAACTTCTCTTCCTCCAAAGTTGTCATGATGAAATGGTACCTTAGCTGTATATGCTTTGTCCTAGAGTGGAAAGCAGAGTTCTTAGCTAGGTGTATAGCACTCTGACTATCACTATGCAGCTTACATTCCTCCTGCTTATGCCCCAACTCCTCAAGCAATTGTTGTAACCAAATCATCTATTTGCTTGCCTCTGTGGCAGCAACATACTCAGCCTCTGTGGTTGACAAAGCCACCAACTTCTATAGTCGTGAAATCCAGCTCACTGTTGTCCCACCTACAGTGTAAATATAACTTGTCATGCTCCTCTTTGTCTACATCTCCAGCCATATCTGAATCTACATAACCACGTAAAGTGGTGTTTGATCCACTGTAGCACAAAACTGTCCCCATGGTCCCTCTCAAATACCGAAGGATCCACTTTACTGCTTGCCAATGCTCTTTACCTGGATCACTCATAAATCTACTCACTGACTCCCCTTTGCATGGGCAATATCGGGCCTAGTGCATACCATAGCATACATCAAATTTCCAAGCTGCTGATGAGTAAGGTACCTTAGACATCTGGTTTCTTTCCTGCTCTGTCATGGGACACTGCTCCTTTGATAACTTGAAATGGCCTGCCAAAGGAGTCCCAACCGGTTTAGCATCCTGCATGTTAAACCTATCCAATACCTTCTTAATGTACTCTTCCTGAGATAAAGTCAACTTCCGTTCCTTCCTATCCCGAGAGTTATCCTCATACTAAGGATTTGTCTGGCTGCCCCCAAATCCTTCATATCAAAGGATTCACTTAGCTGTTTCTTAAGTACTTTTATTTCTTGCATGTTTTTACCTACAACCAACATGTCATCAACATACAAACATAGGATAATATAACTTCCATCCTCAAATTTCTTTGTATAAACACAATGGTCATAATGACATCTAATATAACCTTGCTCCATCATGAAGCTATCAAACTTCTTATACCATTGACGTGGAGCTTGTTTCAGGCCATACAAGCTCTTCTTCGGTTTGCACACCATCTCCTCTTTACCTTTGACTTCATATCCTTTTACAGCTGCTTTGCATATATAGCTCCTCCTCCAAATCACCATGGAGAAATGCAGTCTTTACATCTAAGCTGTTCTAAGTGCAAGTCTTCTTTGCCACTATTCCAAGAAACGATTCGATAGAAGTCATTTTTACTACGGGGAGAAAAAATCTCATCAAAATCTATACCTTTTTACGTGCAAACCCCTTGACCACCATAGGGCCTTGTATCTTTTCTTGCCTCCTTCTTCCTCTTTGACTCTAAACACCCACTTATTCGTAATGCTCTTTTTCCTTCGGGTAGCTTTACCAAATCCCATGTCGGTTCTTCATGAGAGACGATGCTCCTCATCCATGGCTTGCTTCCACTTCTTCTTGGCATCTACTGCGTTGCTTCATAAAAGCTCTCTACGGCTCTCCACTATCGGTGAGTAATAAATAATAAAGAGAAGGAGAAAATTGTTCGGGTTCTTTTCTTACCCTAGAAGACCTCCTCACTATAGGAGTTTGGGGTTCTGTTGAGTGGGTTCTAAACCGATTCATGGGTCACTTTCCCATCCAGGAAGATCCTCTACCACTTTGCATATTCTTTCTTGGATTCTTCCCTATTTTCTCTGTTATTGCTTATACATGACTTTCTCATTAAAGACCACATCCCTAGACCGAATAATTTTCTTGTCCTTAATACTCCAACATTTAAACCCAAAGTCATCACCACCATAACCAATAAAAGTACATTTTTACGATTTAGCCTCTAACTTGGTCCTATCATCCTTGTCTATATGAATAAACACTTCACATCCAAAGAATCTAAGAAATGAATAATCAACTTTCTTACCATACCATGCCTCCTCGGGTATGCCTCCATCAAGGCACTTGAGGGTCCTCTGTTTATCAAGTACAGTTGTGCTCACCTCAGCTTCGCCCAAAAAGAAAGAGGTAGTCTGCATGTAACCTCATGCTCTAGCATGTTCCATTATTTTTCCGTTCATCCTTTACGATACCCCATTCTCTTTGTGGAGTTCTGGAACCATCTTTTGCCTACTCTGATTCCATTCTTAGAACAATAATCATTAAATTCATTGTTGCAATACTCCCCTCCATTATCTGACCTGAGACATTTTAGCTTAAGACCTGTTTCATTCTCTACCAAGGCTTTCCATTTAACAAAAGTGTCAAATACATCAGATTTGTTTCTAATACAATAAACCCAAACTTTCCTTGTTGCATCATCAATAAAAGTAACATAATAACTTGAACCCCCAAGAGATGATACCTGAGCTGGCCCCACACATCAGAATGCACCAGCTCTAACTTACTCTCTTTCTTTGTAGGTCCAACCTTGAGAAACCTTACTCACTTCTGTTTCCCATATATGCAGTTCTCACAGAAATCCAAACATGTTTCTGTATATCCAGGAAAATTCTTCTTTATGATGTTCATGCCCTTATGGCTCATATGACCGAGCCTATAGTGCCATAATGTTGTATCTGCATCTGAAGCCACAAGATTACAATCATTAGTACTATCAGTGGTTAAATACAAGGTTCCAACCTTCTTACCTCTTGCCACCATAAGAGCACCCTTGGTAACCTTCCAAGAGTTCGTTGTAAATATCACAGTACAACCATCACTTCCCAACTACCCTGCCGATATCAGATTTTGTCTTAATGTAGGCACATGTCGACATCCTTGATAGCCAAGTATTCCCATTCTACATCTTAACACAAGCAGAACCTTTTCAACTATATCTTTGCATGAGGCTCATCATCAAGAAAAACATGCCCAAAATCTCCTTGAACATAATCAACAAAATAATGCCTATGTGGAGAAGCATGGAAAGAAGCCCCTGAATCTAAAACCCAAGATTCAGTAATATTGTGCAAAGAAAGAATCAAAGCATCCTGACATACATTACCCGTTGCCACATTTGCCTCCTTGTTTTCTTCCTGTTGTTTCTTCTTATCCCGAAGCTCCCAACAGTCCTTCTTTGCATGCCCAGGCTTTCCACAATTCTAGCATACAATCTTGTTCTTGGATTTTGACCTTGCCCGATCTTTTGATTTTCCACGGTTTCCTCTATTCTTCTGTCTCCCTCTAGTTTCCACATTGTCAAAGCATTCCCTGAAGTAGAAGATTCCCAGAGCTTTTTCTTCACATTTCCTCTTAGAATCACCCCTACAACATCCTCAAAATTCAACTTGAGTTAGCTGGAACCGAGTTACTTACCGCCATTACCAGGCTATTCCAACTCTCAGGTAAAGAGCACAGAATTAATAAAGCCCTAACTTCTTCATCAAATTCTATTGTAACTGAAGCTAGCATATTCACTACCATATTGAAATCATTTAAATGATCTGCTACTGAACTATTCTCAGACATCTTCATATTAAACAACTTTTTTCATTAAAAATATCTTATTAGAGGCAGAGGGTTTTTCATACAACTTCCCTAATGCATCCATTAGATCTTTTGTAGTCTTTTCCTTTGAAACATTAAATAATACCGAAGATGCAAGACTCAGCCGGATCGTTCCAAGTGCCTTCCGATCTAACAAATCCCATTCCGCATCTGTCATACTCGAGGGTTTGTTCACCTTCTCAGACAACGGAGTATAAAGATCCTTCTGATAAAGGTAATCTTCCATCTGCATCTTCCAAAGACTGAAATTCTTCCCGTTGAATTTATCAACCCTAGATCTTCCTTCATCTGCCATAGCTCCCACTCAAGCTAAAAACTTTCCCTGTGATTCAACACTTCAGCAAACCAAACCTCGCTCTGATACCAATTGTTAGGAAATAAGGGATAAAATATGTGAATAATCCCTCATAGAATCGCAACAGTAGAAACTAATATGCAGAAATTATTACAGATCTCAAATAAAATTGCAGAATAAAATAACACAACACAAAGAGACAGTATTTAACATGGTTCACCCAATTTGGGCTACGTCCACCGAGAATCACTTACTCAGATTTTATTACAAGCCACCGCTCTCTCAATACAATACCCAGATCTGTTTGGAGCTATGCTCAACAAACTCTACAGAATTCACAGCCAAATTCAAAACACATCTGCAATATATTTTCTTGTACATCTATCATATGCATAAGACCATATAAATAGACAACTACTTAAGCAGTTTTACAAAACCGTGGGTATCAAAACCATGGGCAAAACCCGTCCCATAAACCTATGGGTCAAAAAACTCACCCATATGAGAAAAGCACGTTTCCCGATATGTCGGGTGCATTTTTGAGGCCAAAAATTTTACGCCTAAAAAAAAATTTGGGACTGCCACCCCGGACCCCACTCGTGGCCCGCCCGCCCGCCCGAACCCCGGTGAGGATACATGAAAAGTGTACAGTACTCTTAGTGTACAGTCTTCAACACTTTCACACATGAAAATAGGCTCCACAACCTAACAAAATGAAATATCCATTTGGACTTAATGAGATTAGAATGATCCCCAAATTAAACTAAAACATTGAAGAAATTTTTAAAGAACCTTTCAAATCAAGTAAATGAGGAATTGTAGGTTTTTCTGCTGTGTAAACATTGGTAATTTTGAATGCAAATGAATCAAGAAAAATTAACCTTGCAATTTGTTGGTACCCAAATTGATTCTCCCTCAAAGTCCGAGTAGCATCATAGGTTTAGCGGGAATCTTAGAGATAGGTAGATCATGATGAGTCATTTTGTTCACTCGGATGTGGAGAAATGGATAAGCACCCTCAAAAGAGGATTTGATCTATCCTCACTATTTTAGGTTGTGACTTTCAACCAAGGTAAGAGAACCCTTTTGTAGCCTATTGTTTATGGAGGAGATGGAGATATCCTTCCTGATGAAGTTGTTAAGGAGACCTTGAAGAAAATATGATCAATGCAACAAAATCTAACTCTCACGAGTTGTCACTCTAGATAGTGGAGATATTCTCTAGGCAAGGTTCAAGCTACTAAATACATTTGAAATGCTGATTTTTTTACATGTTTTGGTAGTAAAATTTATGCATTTGTATACACACATGAAAAACAGGGGTAGTATGGGTAGGATTAGTTGTTTTTGAGTGAATTTTGGTGGGAGGTGAAGCAGGATAAAGTTGATTATACCTAATCTTTGAGAACTCTTGCAAAATGGAAAACTAAACCAACATAATACTATAGAGAAACTAAAACTTTTCTTTAACTAGAATATGTGCTTCAATGGAGGCCTAGATTAGCAATTTTTCATACAATCTATGAGATTCTAACATGAAGGATCGAGTTAGAAAACCCAACAAAACATCAAATCTAAGATCTAAGGAAAATCACACCTGAGGTACACTGAAGGCTTACTAAACAATCTCTGTCAACAGATGAGAGAAAAGTGATTTTAAATCATTTATTTCATTCCCAGATGAAATCTCTTCTGAGAAATGAAATTGCAGATGCCACTAAACTATCACAAGGATTGAGACCTGTGTGATTGAGACAGATTTTGACACAAGATTGCAACAAGAACAAGAAAACTACTTAGACATTTAAAAGTAAAACAAACACATTTTGCATAAGATCACACAGAATAACTTGAGTTTGATTAAATTTATCAGCAAGGGAAAGTTTCTAGAACAATCTCAGAGCTTGTCAATGGTTGTACACTTGCAACCACCTTGACATGATCAAATTCAATACAAAAGAGATATATAGGCTTCTCAATAAACTTCTCAAAAGATGAGGCTTTGTAAATTTTCCTCTTTTCTATTAGGAAATTTTCTTCGACCTCTAACACTCCAACCTCTAACCCTTTTGCACGAAAAATTTGTGCCATTTATAACATTTACAACAAAGCCCCTTCTCCCCCCAAAAATAAATACATTGAGTGTCACCAATGTTTGCCATGATCTCGATCGTGATTCCCAGAATCAGATCTGTAAAAATTTTCAGGTGCTCATGGGGCAGATCTCTTCAAAAATCTTAGCATTCAACTCTTCATCGGTAGAACATCACTCCTCCTTCAATCTTACCAACCACTTTTGTCCCTAATTTGTCAAATCTGGTTCTTTGCATGCTAGGGAGAAAAAAATGGAAAATAGATCGACCCCCGATAGTCGAGACTCATTTAATGGTAAAAGACATCCCGGATCTCTCCCACCAAACTTAGATATCAAAATTAACTCCCCTCTTTTGGCATGTAGGAAAATACCAAGAAATCATGAAGACTCACACTTATAGGACTTTATTAAAATGGTGGAGAAAACATTTTAGACTACCACATGATACCAAATTGATCTTCACTTTGAATTTGGGTAGGAGACTCCGTGGAAGATTGATTTTAAAAAAGGCTCGGGGTTTCCTTTGCTTTTTACAACCTTTTGAAAAAATGGAAAAAAATTCCATTTTAGTTGCCATTGATTTCTATTTTGAGAAATTGGCTGACATGTCCTAAGGTGGGATCCATTTTAGAGCGCAACCACGGGTTTCCATTTTTCCCCTTTTTAAATTTTAGAAAATGTAAAATTTTTTCCATTTTACCCGCACCTCCGCCCTTGAGAAATGAGCCTCCGACACGATTCCTAAAGTGGGTCTCAAAGGAACCATAGAAAAATTATACCATTTCACCTCTTTTTTGGAAAAAAAATTTTCCAAAGTTTTCCCCAACTCCACACTCCTACCATTGATCGGGAAAAAATTTTGACTATTTTTCCCTGTGGGTGCAGCCAGCATTCCATTTTGATGTTTTAATTTTTTGGAGAAAAATCCAAAGTTAACCCCAATGGTCGCGCTTCCATTGCCCTTTGAATTTTCATCCTTGACCTCACCTTTTTTGGGCTTGTGGGCCATTTTGATGTTTTAATCCTTTGGAAAAGGAAAAAAATCCAAGTTGCCCCCAATGGTCTGCTTCCCTGCCCTTTGACTTTTCAAACTACCACGTGTCACAATGGCGCATCTTGAGATGGTCCCCAAAAGTTGAGATCCTAAATGAGTGTGGGCTCACCACGTGTCTTGGCCCAAAAAATTTTTTTGAAGGCTTGAAGCTCAGTGGAAGGCACCATGCATCAGAGTTTAAGGCAATCTCCTTTGGCCATTGAAAAGTCCATGAAAAATGCAAAGTGATTGGAGGCCTCCAAGTGTCCTCCTCCTAGCACTTCTTTTAAATGAAACTCAAGGGCTAGTCCCCAAACATACGCGGTTCCTCCACGTGTCCTAGGCCTCCCAAAACCTTTTGAAAAAAGACTAAGTATGGGAAGACCCAGTGGAAACCTCCACATGTCTCCATGGCACAATTTCAAAATGGTGCCCAAGTTTGAGACCCTGAATGAGTGTGGGCTCACCACGTGTCCCCAAATTTGCCTTTAAACTATATTAGCTAAGCATTAAAACTTGCTAAGTCAAAAAAAAAAACTTGAAGAGACCTCCACATGTTCAGGAGGAATGCTACTCTAGGAAAAAGGACCCCAAACCAAAAAAAGTAAATCTTCAAATGAGCACCATTTTTGACTCCACGTGGACAAATTTCTAAGAGAGGCAAATTCAATAAAATTTTGAGCAATTTTACCCATGGATATTGAGATTTTGCATCAACCAAAAGAGACCACGCTCCATGTTGATGCAAATTTGATTGGGAAAAATGGAAAAAAAATCAAACCATGGATTTTGTAAAAAATGTAGGGAAAAATGACCATTTGAGACTTGGGAGAGATGAATTTTTCCAAGGATAGAGTTAGAATGGAATATAAAGGCTCGAATATGCTCTCATCGAGAGAGCTACAGTTTGCACTTCAAGTATTTATGGAAAAAAAACAAGGACAAAAAAATGGGGTGAGACAATTTTGAGCACCAACATCGGCTCCGACTCGGGGATGGGCACTCCCTGTGAGTGCCACAAGAAAAAGGTAGACCAAGTGCCAAAATATCCATTGGGAAAAGGAGTCAGCTTGCAGAGCAGAGAAATAGAGCCATCTTCCAAAAATGAATAGAGAAACTAGCAAAAATAGGTCACCAAGGACTAGAGCGAGAAAAAAACACAAAGACAAGAAACAAACAACAAACTATACACTGTACAAAATATTTTTACCTTGATCTGGGAATCAATCCAAGAAATGCTTCAAATGCCTACCATTAATAGGAAGCTCAAGCAATTCACCATCCAAATCCTTCAAGAAGAAGGTATGTTCACCAATCCTGATATCAATGGAGTAAGGGCCCATCCATAATGAGTCAAATTTTCCATGCTTGCCCTTATCTTCATGCCTGTTATCCCATAGTAGCACAAGATCTCCAACATTGAAAGCTCTGGGAGTGACCTTCTTGTCAAATAACTTCTTCAGCTTTTCTCTAAACTTTACATGCCTTTGGTGGGATGCCCTCCTTTCTTCATCAAGTTCAACAATCTGGTTAATGTGAGCATCATAAGGACTTACTTCTTGATCCTCCAGTTGTTGAATGAACTGATATGAGGATAATTGCATATGCAAGGGCAAGCAGGGCTTGAGTTCCATACACCAACTCAAATGGACTCTTTCAGTGGCTCTTTTAATAGTGATTCTATCAGCCCAAACAACAAACTTCAATTGTTCACCCCATTTTCTCTTGTTCAGCTCCAAGGTTCTTCTGATAATCTTCACAAGTTTTTATTACTGGACTCAACTTGTCCATTTCCTTGGGGGTTGTAATTAGATGCATATGTCAAGTTGATCCCATATTCTTTGCACATTTCCACTAAAGGTTTAGCTCTGAAGCTCATGGCATTATCAAGCTACAATCTTGATTGGCACCCCAAACCTACAGATGATGTTGTTTAGCACAAAATCCATGACAACTTGGTGTGTTTCCTTCTTGGTGGGGATTGCCTCCACCCATTTAGTAAAGTAATCAGTGGCTACAAGAATCCACTTATGGCCAGCACTTGAAGGGTCTGAAATCTCACCAATGAAATCCATTCCCCATTGCTTGAATGGAGCTTCAATTGATACAAGCTATAAAGGAAGGGAGCCTAAAGCTTTCAGTCTTCCAGAGAAGCGTTGGCAACTCTCACATCTTCTAACCAAAAGGTTGTATCCTTGAAAAGAGTTGGCCACCAATAACCAGCCCTCAGGATCTTGTGTGTTGTGACTCTTGCAAAAAAATTTCCCCCACAAACTCCTCCATGGAGATCAGCAATTATCTTGGGGGATTCTTCTTCAGTAATGCACCTTAAGAGGACTCCCTCTAGGATTCTTCCAAGCTAACCCATAATCAGTAATGACATATTTTTGGGAAGCCAACTTAAGGGCTCTTTTCTAGTTCTTACTTAAATACTCAGGGTAGTTCAGATGTCTGAGATAAAAATTACATCTTTGTACCACTCAGAACTCATCAATTTTTAAAAACATCTACCCTACCTTCTTCTACCTCATTTACCTCAATAGTTTGCAAGTTTCTCTCAGCCATAAGCTTAGCCAAGCCCAAACCTCTCACTAGCTTCATGGTTTGGATATCCATGTCATATTCTTACAACTTGTTCACCCATCTACACCTTTTGCTTGAGACTTCCATCTCTGATAAGATGTCTTTGACCATGGTGTGGGGAACATAAGCAACAATTTTAGAACTTAGAATATAAGGCTGAAAACCTTTGTTGCTTTTACCAAGGAAAATGCTTGTTTCTCCATAATAGTGTATTTCAACTCAGCCCCCTGCAATGCCTTACTAAAAAAAGGCAATTGGCCTCTCAGCCCCCTTCATCATATTTTTGCAATAGGACAGAAGCAATAGTGTTCTCTGAAGCAAAGGAAAATAGTTGAAAGGGATTCTTATAATCTGGAGCTGCTAGAACAGGTGCATGCTTTAGTGCCTCTTTAATCCCATTGAAAGCTTGGATGGCAACCTCCTCCCATTTGATGGCTTGGTCCTTTTTTAGCATGGAAGTGATTGGAATGGTCAACTCAACAAAGTTTGATATGAATCTCTGATGAAGTTTATTTCCCAAAGAAAGACTGAATCCTTTCTTGGTCCTTGGAATTGGGACCTTGTTGATGGCCTCTACCCTTTCTGGATCAATCATCACCCCTTCTTGTGACACAATGTGGCCAAGAAATTTTTCCTTCTACACTCCAAAATGGCACTTCTTTGGATTGAGTGAGATGCCATATTCCCTACATCTTATCAACATCTTCTCCAAGTGTAGCAGGTGATCACTTCTCTTCTGAAAAAATATGAGTTACATCATCTTGATAAAACAACAATAAACTCATTGATGTAACTAGCAAAAGCAACATCCATTTCTCTTTGAAAGGTGGGCTCCAGCATTCATCAAACCAAAGGGCATCGACATATACATATATGTCCCCCAAGGAGTAGTAAGGTTGTCTTGATCCTTTTAGATTCCTTCACCACAACTTTTTTATAACCAAGAGAAACCATCTAGGGTGGAGAGTAATTCAGAACAGTCACTAACTGCATGTTTTCCATATTTGGTAAAGGATAATTATCCTTCATAGATGCTCTATTAGATTTCTGAAATCACACATAACTTTGATGTCACCATTCTTCTTTCTGACTGGTACTAGGTTTGCAACCCAAGAAGAATACCTTGTGGGTTGAATAATCCCTCCATCTCTTAGCTTCTTCAGTTCCTCTTGCATTTTAAGAGATAAGAGTGGATTGATGGGCCTCTGTTTCTTCCTGAATGGCTTTGCATTAGACTCAAGGGAATCTCATGTTGAAACAAGTCCTCTCTGTATGCTTTAGTTCAGAATAGGTCCAAGCCATGCAATCTTGATATTTTTTCAACAATTGGATGTATGATTGCTTCTCCTCCTTGCTTGAGATTACTGCCTAACCAAATTTTCCTTGGCTTCTCCTTTGTACAAGGTCATGCTCCTCAATATCCCTTGAGGCTGCCATGCATCTATTAATAATGCAATCAACATTATCAAAATTGGACTCAAGAGCAACCAGCCCTCTAGGAATGGTATTAGTCTTTAGTTGGATGATGCCCTTGCCAAACAAGGTTTCCTTCCCTCTATTGCACATACCATTGGCTCCCAATCAATGCATTGATCAACAAACTCTCCCTTGTTCTAGAAATCTTTTGATCGAGCATCATCATCAAATACTTGCTAGTGTTTAATGTTGTCAGGGACAGAGGGTCTTGTCAACACTTCCACATCATATTCACAATATGGGGACACTTTGCATAAATTGTCAAAATGAGACCCCAACACTGCAAGTTTTCTACCAAGTCATTGAACTTCCTATCATGATGCACAATGTTGAATGAATCAAACATCTCAATGAAATCCCAAACTGCATGCTTGTATTGTTTCATTCATTGATTCTTTGTGGCATACATTTTTGACTTGTTTTACAATTAATTCTGAGTCTCCTTTGACAATGATGTCTTTGACACCATATTTCCAAGAAATTCTTAAACCCAACAATAGTGCCTCATACTCAGAAATGTTGTTAGTGCACTCAAAATTGAGTTTGAAGGAAAAAAAATTTTTCTGACCTGGAGAAAGCAAGAACAACACCAGCACCATTCCCAAACTTGGAGCAAGCTCCATCAAACAATAAAGTCTAGGGAGAGCCTGTTTGTTCAAGGAATTTGCATTCTTCAATCTTGTGCTCCTTTCCATCAGCAAATCCTACAAAATTATCTAGCATTAACACTTGTGTACAATACCTCATAGGATGCATTGTTGGGATCCTCAATAAGGTGCAACATCTTCTTTTCCCCATACAACTTGACAAGGCTGCCCTCAATTGGGATGGTGGCATAGGACATATCCATTTGGACACTCCCACCAACACTTGCAGCCCATTTTCTAGATAATAGCATACCCCACTTGGTTGGGAAGTCAACAATAACTACATCAAGCTTCAAATTTTTCCTGGATAGGTAGCAAGTTATACCACCAGACCCTTCACACATCCCACCACTGGCACCTCTCTGGAGTCCATAGTAGTACACTTCCCATATGTTGTTGTTACTTTGATATTCAAGCTCATTCATGACTTCAGAGGCATAACATTGCATGATGCCCCTAAGTCAAACATATAGTTGTGCAACAATCTATCTTTAATGATCAGAGTGGTGAAGAATGGATCCACATTTAGCTGAGAATATACCAAGGATGTTCCCAAATAAACCTTAGGTGGTTCATCTAGCTCTTCTGATGCTGGTGGTGCTTCTGGTTCTTCAATGACTGGTGGGGTCTCCATAATGTTTATTTTCTACCTAGGGCAGTCTTCTCTTCTTTCAATCCCAAGTATTCAAATGCTCTCTTTTTGTGCTCAAGAATCCTAAGCAACTCAACAATTGGAACAAAGACTTTGATTTGACTTAAAACTTGGGCAATGTCATATGGGACATTCTTTGGCAAGGCAGTATTGGAAGGAAAGCTAACACACTCATTAGGTGGTACAAGATTTTTACAACTTGGGCATGAGGAGGGGTATGATTTTTGTTTGGAATTGTAGGGCTTTTGGCAGATGCATCTTTCTTAGGAGCCTCTTTAGGAATGTTTGAAAGTAAGGGATATTTTGGCTTGGCTTGAGGCCCTGCCCCTTTGATAGCCTTACTTCTTGTGTTATATTCCTTCTCTTGAGCAACAACAACATTCATCAATAACTATCTATCTTCCTCAGATGGGATTCCTCCATCATACTTCTTTATCATTAAAGCCCTTAAATATTCAAAGTCATTATTGGGAAATTCAAAATCTTGTACAGTATCTACTTCTAAAGTATGAGAGGGAGGAAGAATAGGTACCCTATGAATGCAGTCCCAAAAAGTGGTAGTAGTTCGGGCACTTATCACCTTAGTTGAAGTTGCCCCTTGTTGTGAGCTCGTGGAACAACCCATCATGCAGAACATCATCATCATTATCATCATCAACTTCTTCTTCTTCTTTTTGATATTCTTCACAAGGAGCATGGGGCATGAAACATTTGTCACACCAATCAATGACATTTGTCTCCTCCACAACAGCAACTCTAGCAGCCAAAGGATCAGGCACCATTTTATTTTCCCTACCTTGGGACTGCCTATTTCCAAATCCAATAGGTCCTTTGCCTCTATCATCAAGATCTTTGGTGATTTGTGAACCTATCTTGGCCTTTTTGCTTGTGTTGACCTTGTGAACTTTTCCCAATTCCTTTCTCATCCCGGGCTAGTTTGTAGGAAATTTCTTTGACAACCCCTACCAAAGTCTTCACAACTTCTTCCAAATCAGTAGCCTTGCTTGTTTGGGGTTTTTCTAGGTTAATCACTTTACACCATCCCTCTTTGGAGGCTTTCAATTGCCTTGATATTGTTTTCAATTTGTAAGGCCATAGTGAAGGCCTGCCTCAAATTAGGGTTTTTGTCCCTCAAGTAGTAAGTAACCTTTTTATCAAATGCATCGAATATTTGATCAAACATGATTCATCACATGGCCTTATCCTAATAGGAAATCTCCTCAAGGTCTTATTAAACCTTGTGTTGAAATCATGTATTGACTCATTAGGATTCTTTTTATGTTTTCAAATTCTGTCAAAAGAAACCTAGGGTCAGTTCTATCACCATACTGCAATCTAAATGCATTGCTCATCTCTATCCAAGAATCAATTAGAATTATCTGGCAAAGCTTTATACCAGTCCCTTGCATCCTCTTCCAGAGTATGGATAAATAGTTTGATATACACATCTTCATGTTCAATCTCAAAGTCTTCCATCATATTGATAAAAAGCTTTAAATGTTGATCACTAGTTATAACATTGTTTCCTTGGAACTTTGGTAATTGTTCCTTACTTCTTGAGGAACTACATTTGGATAACCAACCATCCCTACAAAATTTATAGGTCCAAAGGTATTTACAACAAATGGAGGTCTAGGTGGGGGCAAGGCCATGTTGTTTTGAGGAGGTGACCTAGAGGGGTGACAAATTGATAAGGGGGGTAGAAGGTCTTTGAAACACAGGGGTATAACTTTCAAAATGGATATCCCCTAAAGGCCTTAGTTTCTTGGAAATCCCTATCAACTTCTGAAAAGATAGGGGTAGAATGAGAAGAAAACTTTTCAAAATCAAATGAAGGCCCCTCTCCAGTTGGAGAATTCAATTCCACAAAGAGGCTACCTGATTCAGAAGCACTTGAATTGCAGTCTTCAATAATAGGCTGATCACTTTCATCAATGGAGATCCCCTTTCTTGTCTGTTGATTTCCCATAACTCTCCAAGCTTTTCTTCCTTCTGATTTTGCTTTTCCTAGCTTTGGAAATAATGTCCTAGCAGGATCCCTAGCAAAGAAAGATCTTCTTCCTTCCATCTTTGTAAAAGATTAGTAAAAAACTCACTTGATAGAGGTTAAGACACTGGTACTCATCAAGAATCAAATCAACAGGAGTCGCCACTAAGGATTTCCACCTTAGTTGTGCAAATGCACTAAATATGATATGTCAAAAAATTTGTCAACACTAGAAACTAGAAATGGAAAGATCTGACTTTTCTTTACCCAGATTTATCAATGAAAAAGTGCATTAGGTGTGTTGATGGGATAAATAGATATAAATAGGAATTGAATCAACAAATTTATCTCAAAACTCAAATTACACCCATCATATATGCCACTTAGGTGTTGTTGGGCCAAATGAATGGATGAATGGATGGCAGATCAATAACTCAATGAAACTCAGATTAACAAGTCCATACAGAAATGGTGCCACTTAGGTGTTGTTGATGGGCCAAATGGATGTGAATGGACTGCAAATCAATAACTCAATGAAACTCTAGATTAACAATTCCCGGCAATGGCGCCACTTAGGTGTTGGTACCCAAATTGATTCTCCTTCAAAGTCTGAGCAACATCACAGGTTTAGTAGGAAGCTTAGAGATAGATAGATCATGATGAGTCATTTTGTAGCTGGGGATGGGATCTAACTGGCCCTTAGTCACTCAGATGTGGAGAAATGGATAGCACCCTCAAGAGGATTTGATCTATCCTCACTATTTTAGGTTGTGCCTTTCAACCAAGGTAAGAGAACCCTTTTGTAGCTTGTTGTTTATGGAGGAGATGGAGATATCCTTCCTAATGAAGTTTTTAAGGAGACCTTGAAGAAAATATGATCAATGCAACAAAATCTAACTCTCACGAGTTGTCACTCTAGATAGTGGAGATATTCTCTAGGCAAGGTTCAGGCTACTAAAGACATTTGGAATCTTGATTGTTTTTGCATGTTTTGGTAGTAAAATTTATGCATTTGTATACACACATGAAAAACAAGGGTAGTATGGGTAGGATTAGTTGTTTTAAATGAATTTGGTGGGAGGTGAAGCAGGATAAAGTTGATTATACCAAATCTTTGAGAACTTTTACAAAATGGAAAACTAAACCAACAAAATGCCATAGAGTAGCTAAAATGTTTCTTTAACTAGAATATGTGCTTAAATGGAGGCCTAGATTAGCACTTTTTCATACAATCTATGAGATTCTAACGAAGGCTCGAGTTGGAAAACCCAAAAAAACATCAAGATCTGAGGCAAATCACGCCTGAGGTACACCCAAGAGGCTTACAGAACAATCTTGTCAACAGATGAGAGAAAAGTGATTTTAAATCATTTATTTCACTCCCAGATGAAAGCTCTTCTGAGAAATAAAATTGTAGATGCCACTAAACTATCACAAGGATTGAGACCTATGTGATTGAGACAGATTTTGATACAAGATTGCAATAGGAACAAGAAAAACTATTTGTAGACATTTAGAGAAGAAAACAAACACATTTTACATAAGATCCACACAGAATAACTTGAGTTTGATTAAATTTATCAAAGGGGAAAGTTTCTAGAACAATCTCAGAGCTTTTCAATGGTTGTACACTCGCAACCACCTTGACATGATCAAATTCAATGCAAAAGAGATATGAGGCTTCTAGATGACTTCTCAAAAACGAGGCTTTGTTAAATTTTCCTCTTGGGAATTTTCTTGACCTCTAACACTCCAATATCCAACCATTTACATGATAAATTTTGTTTCCTTTTATAACATTTACAACAGACCCCTTCTCCCCAAAAATCCAAACATTGAGTGTCACCCAGTGCTTTCCATGATCTCGATCGTGATTCCCAGAATCAGATCTGTAAAAAGTTTCAGTGCTCATGGGGTAGATCTCTTCAAAAATCTCATCATTCTACTCTTCATCTAGAGAACACTCTCCTCCTTCAATCTCGCCAACCACTTCCATCCCTATTCTATCAATCTGGTTCTTTGTGTGCCGGGAAGAAAAATGGAAGATCAAATCGAGCCCTAAAGTCAGTCTCATCTTTAATGGTAAAAGACGTCTGCCCCGGATTTCCTCACCCAACAAGATATATCAAGAAGAGAAAAATTGGGCTTAATCCTCTCTTGCTTGGCATATTAATGGTGAGAGACACCAGAGAAACCATGATAAAGATTAATGCTCCTCTTCACAGCGTGCAAGAGACTCCAAGAAATGATAAAATCCATCAGAATACATAAAGATGGAGGAAAATGGCGGAAAAATCGAGACACACAGTTGTCATTGATTTCTATTTTGAATTTGGGGTGTGGTCCACATGGGAGATTCCATTTTAGAGTAGGCCTATGGGTTTCCTTTTTCCTTTTCTAACTTTTGAAAAAATGTAAAATTTTCCCATTTTCTCCATACCTCCGCCCTTGAGAAATGAGGCACGACACGTGTCCTAAGGTGGGCCCCAAAGGAACCATGGCCAAATTATGCCATTTCACCTCTTTTTTGGAAAAGGAAAATTTTCCAAGTTTCCCCACAACTCCGCTCCTCACCGTTAGTTGACCAGGGAAAAGTTTTGACTCTTTTTCCGCCGGGTCTGTGGGCCATTTTGATGTTTTAATCATTGGAGGTAAAAAACCCAAGTTACCCCCAATGGTCCGCTTCCCCGCCCTTTGAATTTTCATCCTTGACCTCACCTTTTTCGGGCTTGTGAGCCATTTTGATGTTTCAATCCTTTGGAGGAAAAAAACCCAAGTTACCCCCGATGGTCCACTTCCACGCCCTTTGACTTTTCAAACTACCACGTGTCACAATGGCACATCTTGAGATGGTCCCCAAAAGTTGAGATCCTAAATGAGTGTGGGCTCACCACGTGTCTAGCCCGGAAAAATTTGTTTGAAGGCTTGAAGTTAAGTGGAAGGTGCCACGCATCGAGTCGAGGAAATCTCCTTGGCCATTGAAAAGTCCAAGAAAAATGCAAAGTGAGCGGAGGCATCCAAGTGTCCTCCTGGCGCTTATTTAAAATGAAACTCAAGGGCTGGTCCCCAAACATGCGTGGTTCCTCCACGTGTCCTGCAGACTCCCAAAACATTTTGAAAAAATACTAAGTATGGGAAGACCCGGTGAAACTTCCACATGTCTCAATGGCGCGATTTCAAAATGGTGCCCAAGTTTGAGACCGTGAATAAGCATGAGCTTTCCACGTGTCCCTGTCCCACCAAACTATATTAGCTGCATTAAAATTTGTCTAAGTCAAAATGGAGCAAAAAGCGGATACCTCCACGTGTCCTCCTAGCGGTACTACTCTTAGGCCAAACCAAAAAGTAAATCTTCAAATGAGTACCGCTCCTCCACGTGGACAAATTTCTAAGTGGAGGCAATCCATAAAGTTTTTGAACTACCCCGTCGAGCCACGTCTAACCAAAAGAGGCCATGCTCCATGTCGATGCAAGGATGAAAATTTGACCGAGAGAAACACCCTTCAAATAGTAAAATGTATAAAAACAACCATTTGAGCTCGGAGATGAAATTTTTGCCAAGGAAAAAGGATTTAGAAATATTATAAGGCTCCAATACACTCCTTAGAGCTACATCCCCTCATTTTCCTTCAAGTATTTAGGGAAAAAACAACAAGGACAACAAAATGGGGCAAGACTATTTTGAGCACTAACACAATCTATCCTAATTTTTAAAAAGTAAAATCCTTCATTCCAGTTTGGCAAGATGAAAAAGAATTAAAGAAAAATTTGAACAAAATTGATAAGTTAAAAATACCAATTCATTTCTAAGTGACATAAAGACGTTTTCTCAAAATTTACCCTTTAAACTTTATGAAATCAAATTCTTAAGGATTTTGTGCAAAGAAGACATCAAGAGCTTTCCAGAAAGTCCTCGTTTGCCGAGTTCCCTATCAAAAGTTATGACCTTCTGAAGTTTTTCCTTCATTTGGCTTCAAAAATAATCTAACTGTCAAATTTAAATGAATAAAATATTCTTGGGCGGACCCGCGGGCTAAAAATTTCTTCTTTTTGCTTTTGGCAACAAAGTGCAAGGTCATGAAGTTTCCCGCTACTTCGCTAACCCGCAAGCCTTCATTTTGTCTAAAAAATTTTTTTTTGACAATTTTTCCTCTCTTGGCCTGCCACCTCGTAGCCAATCCTTGATCGACACATGGCTTTGTTGGGTCTTTGGCGGATGCTCGGATTGATTTTAACCTTTAGCGCTTTCAAAAATAAATTTGGAAAAATTTATAAGTTTCCTCCGCAGCCCCCGCCTCGCCCACAACCAATCAAAGTGCCGCCACGTGGCTTCACAAGGTGTCAACGGAGGAGCGGATCTTTTTAAGCCTTGATGCTTCTGAAAACTTTGGGAAAAATTTCCCAAATATCTCCCCGCCAACCCACAACCAATGGTTGGCTGACACATGGCATCTTCTCGCGTCGGCAGAGGCGTGGGTGAATTTTACCCTTTTCGCCCTTCTAGGTGATAAAATTCTTTTATCCCCGCCACCCCACTTTCCCACGTTGGCTTAGGAGGTGCCACGTGTCCCTTGCGGACTTGCGGGCGCGTGGGTGCAAAGGTGGCTTTTCACCCCAAGCGGGAAAATTTCCAAAACTTCTCCCATGGCCCCGTCGACTGCCCCTAGGAAAATTTTCTTCCCCAACCCCGCCGACTCGACTCCTCCTCGGGAAAAATTTCTCCCCGCGGCCCACAAACCCACCCTTGGGGAAAATTTTCTCCCCTAGGCCCGCCAGCCCACCTTGGGAAAATTTTCCTCCCAAGGTTTGCCGACCCATAACTTTTGAAATATAGGGAGTTAGGAGGACTTCTTTATATCACTGGAAAGGTGAGAAAATTTCCTATCTAATGGGAATGTTTTCAGAAGGTTTCAAGTGCATTAATTTTGGAAAAATTATGTTGAATCTCCCAAGCTTGTTAGAGGGTGGGAGAGTGAGAAATTGCCCTCGTAATCTTAATAATTATTCTAACCCTAAGTTTTGACCCTGTAAATTTAATAATTGTTGTAATGGGAAAAACTATGAGCTATGATTTTTAATTGGCCTCTAAACCCCGCTTGTGGCAACTGTTGTTTTGTAACACAGTAGAGACACTTTTAAACAAAAATAAATAAATTATCCCATTTTATATGTTTTATTACAAGTATATAAATAACACTATTTTACATTTTTAAGAACATTACCATCACCAAAAAATTATTTGATATGCATAAATGGCCATCAAAATTAACCCATGCATCCAATTCATTTGTCTTTATGGAGATTTTAACATGTGAATTAATTTGTTATACCTTAATTAATTAAACTCTGAAGTTGAACTGATTTTAAACATTTTGCGTGTAAAATGATTATTACAATTTTGGGCAAGTGGGAACAATTATATTAGTAAATGCAGCCGTGTTCGATCTGTCGTGCCTGGAAATTTGTGGTGACATCGGCAGGGCAGAATGGCAAGGTGGCAAGCTGATTTAAAATGGAACGCCGTTAAAATCCGTTATGCCTTTGGTTATATATCCGTTGGAAAGATATTTCCCCTCCTTTCTTCTTCAGTTTGAAAGCTGTTTCATTTCTTGCTGCAATGGAAAGGTCGCGTGATGCAACGGTGTATTTCGCAGGAGCTCGTCGCACCTGCAAGAACAACACTGTGTATGTTTTTGAAATGGTGATGGGATTATGCATCTGTAACAACAAGACTGTATATGTTTTTGAAATGAACTCATCCATGGTAATGGTAATATGTTCTTTAATTTTAGTTAATGTTTATATTATATGTAAGTACCTGCGCATTTGGCCAATGTGTTCCAACGAACAGAAATCCAACATTCCAAATATGCCACATTTAGTGCTATATGAAGGCCAATACGAAAAGTTAAATTAACATAACTATTTAAAGGGTGAAATAAAGTGTATGTGGCGCCCAATAAGTTAATGTAATTTAAAGGGTGAAATAAAGTTTAAGTTGTGCCAAAATAATGTATATAATGGAATTCATTTCACATGCATTTGGATTTAATATAGTTTTCTAGGAAACCTTGTCTATGAGAACCGCTTTTATGATGACCTCCTTTCACTTAATCCAATTAATAAAACTACAATGGAATAGAATGGTTCCTCTAAGAAAGAAACTGATAAAATTTGTACCAAAAGTATTCTATGAGGTAATGATTCTCTCCCTTATATTTATTACCGATTAAGGAATTGAACATTGCTTGTTAATGGATTGTATAGTTTTTAATGATAGGTTGTTTTCTTGAAAGGATTACCTCCAAAAGCATGCTAAGATCATGGGTTCAAACGACCTCAACCCAATTTGGTATAGCATTGAAGTCGGTCAAAAATATGAATAAAGGGTTATTTTTATACCATTTTGCGTACCTTGCCAACATCATAAAATATTCCTCACAAATACTCAACCTAATACATTATAAGTTCAATACTCGTTGTGGAAATTATGTTTATTCCAACCCATTTACTACACTTCCTATATATTTTGGTTAATAGGATTGTGTAGAAACAAAATTATGCACATATCATCACTTTATTATGTGGTGTGTTGTTATATGATTGAATCTTAAGTAAGAAAAGTATGCACGGTGACACTTCCCCTTGCCCTTCTATGTTATTTGATTTATTTATATTGTGACTCTCTTTTGCATCTCTTAGTTTTGTATGCACTTTCAATCAAGTCATATGGATCCCTATATGTCATGTCTGGTCACATTTGTCACTTTTAGTCTTAGGACTAGTGCTCACTTTGGACACTAACGCTCAAGCACTTGTGTCCCTTCTAGGTGCTCCCATCCTTATTTTTTTGCACATTTTGACATTTGTGGTCGGCCTTGTTTCTTTTCTTATCAATTTATCACACTCTTAATCAACCTTTTGTGTCAATAGTGCCAAAATTTAAGCAAAGGACTCATATATATACACAACATACTAACTATTATTTTGCTGGTAATTCAAAAGAGACTATCACATCTACATATTACTACCACTACTCAAAGGGACTATATTCTAAGATGTATATGATGAATATGAAGGTGAAGTGATGAATTCAATATTACACATTTGCATTATTAAATCAAATCAAGTTATATAATTTTATCTTGGCATCGTTGGCGCAAGGAAAAACCTAGGAAAGGGACGTTATTTCACACAAAAGCATGGAGAACTACATGGAGTGTGAAATGTAGTGCAACACTCGGTCATAACTTCATTCCTCGGGTGACCGCCGGGGTCATCCAAATTCACATATCATATATTTTATTCAGATCTCATGTGTTTGTGAGCTTGTGCAGATCAAAACCATAATAGAGAAATCAGAGTGATAAAGACAAATTAGAAGAAAATATCTTCCAATGCATAAAGGACCATATCCTGAATATCCACGTAGTCACTAACACCAGAACAATCACTAGCACATGGGGCACTTTTGTCCTTCTATGGGAAATTCTATCCATCATAGTTATGTGTTCTAAAACCTTATATGAGCCATTTCATCATTAATTACAGACAAGTCCAACAATCATATAGCCACGAGCACTCCCGAATTACATAGAATCAAGTATTCATTCCTCTCTTATATGATTTAGGGTTTTACATTCTCAAATACTTATTACTTCTATATTATTGTATCTTATCATCTAAATATCATTAACTACATTAGTTACTCGAAATTAGATTTACTTATTTATATTAAATCATTTGGTACCCATCCTTGTCCTTGATGGGATCCACTCCTTGATTGAAATCCTTGTCTTAGGATCCACATCCCTCATGGCTAAAAAATGGTACCCATCCCCAGATCATCCTATGACCTTTATGAACCATCCAATCCTTTCTGACGCCCGCGTAGAATCTAGATTTCATAATCTTATGTAAAATTCTAAATATGACCCCCATGTCATCCAACAACTCCATGCATTCCAAACATCTAATTATGATGATCTCTCAAGTAATGATTCTTGATTTGTCTCTCCTATTCAAAACCTTGATGAATATTCTCTCCCATCCACCGCTGCCATGAATGATGCTCCATCCTCTTCTCCTTGTACTATGGTAAATGATAGCACTAATGTAGATTCTTTGCATGATGAACTTCTTTCCTGTGAAAATATGGATGATAGTGACTACAAATGTAATAATGATGATGTACATGTTAATGAAGATGTTTCTTGCATTAATATTGTTGAATGTGAACCTACACCTCATATCTCTTCTAATTCTAATTTTTTTCCAATTATTGCGATGTTGAAACGAATGATAATCTTAGTACATCTCCTATTATTCATGATGACCATACACCAATTGACTCTTTACATACCACACCTTTATAACGTTCACATACGACCCCTTCTTACACATGTCAATCCCCTCATCAAGTCCCTATGATCACTCATAATGGTATGATTCAACACCTCAAAATACCTCTCACTACCTAAACCATTCGCTCCTGCAAGACATCCTTTCTCTCATGTATGTTTTTGGTGATTTACAAAGCAAAGTACATATACCCTTATCCTCAAGAGAAAATCCTATTATGCTTCGAGTTGACAAAAAACCCTTCATGTAAATCCTATCCCTAAGAAAATTCACAATTCCATTTTTCCTAAGGGTTTCACTATGCTTACTTTTTCACATTTCAATGGCAAAGGTAATCCTACTTACATATTAAATCTTTTTATTAGTCATGGCTTCATATTCCAATGATATATTGTTACTAAAATGTTTTTGTCATAGCCTTGTCGATATTTCCCATCAATGATATACTCATTTATCTAATGGATCTATTAGTACTTATTATGATATAGAGGATGTTTTCCTTAGATTTTTCATTTCTAATAATGGGCCTAAAGTTACATATGAACGCTTACCTTCTTTGCATCAAGGAAAGATAGGACTGATTCTAGATTATATTTTATGCTTTAGTTCTACCATGCACCATTTACTTTGTCATCCTATTGATCTATAAATGTAATATATCTTTTTCGTGGCTTGATTCCTCCATTTTAAAAAAGCAATTATATGATACATGTGATTCCTTTACTCTTCTTTACAATAACATTTTTTTATAGATAAAGTGGGTTGAAGGGACCCATTCCCTATTTACATATATAGAGGCCAAGCCTCGAGAAAGCATATAGAGACACCATGCCAAATGAATTTTCTCATGATTCCAATCAACTTATCTAGGTCACCTTTGGTGATTTTAAGAATGGAAAGCATATAGAGAGGGCAGGCGCAAATAACATACTTGATAAGCACCAATATCCCCACCGAAACAACCACTTTCCTTTCCATGAGATCAGCTTTGAATCCATCGAAGAAAGAAGATCCTTCCATAGAGAAGATCTGCCCAAGCCACATAACAGGGGGACACCAAGATACTTGACCGGAAGAGATCCTTTCTTAAATCCAATAATTCTCAAAATTCTTACCTCCAAAAGTGGGGGAACATTAAAAAATAAGATGGAGGATTTAAGAACGCTGACCTCTTTCCCAACAACAACATCATAGGAATCCAACACGTCCTTCAGCTCCTTAGCCTCCTACACACTTGATTTACTAAACAAGAAGGTGTCATAAACGAATTTCGATGGGAAATGGGGTTCGCCCCTTCCATAATTTTAAGGCCACGTAATTTACCCTCTCGAATCTTCTTGCAAATGGACTCGCCAAGAGAATCCACCACCAAAATATACAAAAAGGAGGACATTGGGTCCCCCTGCCTAATGCCCCGATTACCTTCAAAAACCTTTAGCATTTCCATTGATCAAGATAGAGAAAGAGGGACTTGAAATACAACTGAAAATCCAATTACAAAACTACACCGAAAAACCAAACTTCTTGAGCACCCTGATAAGGAAATGCCAATTAATCTTGTCATAGGCCTTACTGATGTCCAACTTTAGTAACATACCCAGAGAATTGTTATTGGAAAGAGAATGAATAAGCTCATGGGAAAGAAAAATACCATCAAAAATAGACCTCCCAGGCATAAACCCGAGTTTTCTCCTGAGAAATAAGAGGACCCAACACACCTTTAAGCCTGGAAGCAATCGCCTTGAAATGATTTTGTAGGTAGTATTGCACAGGGAGACAAGCCTGAAATCAGCAAATGAAGAAGGCTGAGTATTTTTCAGGAAAAGACTAATAAAGGAGAAATTCAGTGTTTTGAGCATCAAGTGAGACCTTCGAGATTCTTCAACAGCAGCCCACACATCATAACCCACGATGCTCCAAAATTTCTGGAAGAAATCCGCTTGGAAACCATCAAGACCCGGCGCTTTATTCTTGGCCATAGAGAACACGAACTTCTCCAACTCCCCAGGGAAAAGGGCTTAAGAAGGGCAACATTTTGATCATCAAATATCAATGCCGAGATATTAGCCAAAAGAGAGGATTGCTCCTCATCAAAAGAGGCAATTTCGCCCCCTAATAGAGAGGTGAAAACTGAACTCCTTCTTCCGAGATCTTCTTTTGATTAGAGAGGACCATACCTTTACTATTCTTGATTTCAGAGATAATGTTCGAGCTCCTTCATGATTTTATTGCAGAGTGAAAGAATTTGGGATTCTGTCGCCATCCTTAAGCCACAACTCTCTCGATTTTTACTTCCAGAAAACTTCCTCCCTAAGGAACAATTCACCAAGCTTGGCCAAAAGATATTTCTCTAACAAATACTCCTCCGCCCCATCCAGGAAACAAAGACCTTCTCATTCAAAGCTTTCAAATCAACTTCCACTCTAGCCTTTTCTTGAAAAATATTCTTAAAACAAAACCTATTCCAATTCCGCAAGTCCCCTTTGAGAAGCTTGAGCTTTTGAGCTAACACATACATTTTTGTTCCATCAATCTTATAGGAGCTCCACCGGTGCTTAATATTTCCTTCCAAAGAGGCATCCTCTCAGCCACATTAGTTCAAACTTAAAAGGGATTTACGAGGAGCAACATCAATATTTACCAAGAGAGACATCGAAAAATGATCTCGAACTGGACCAAGGCAAAACCAAGATTTCTAGGACAAAATTATTAAGAGACCAATGGGGCCACTAAAAACCTATCCGGCCGCCCAATGATATTACAAAACCCCTTCGTGATTACTACGGGTGAACCACCCTTGTTTGGGCTCAATATCAAGAAGAGAACAATCAAAATAAAGGATCAAAATCTACCAGAGACTGCAAGTTCCTTCTAAGACCATCTTTCTTATCTCTCTCCAAGGTAATAACGTTGATGTCACCCCCAAGTAAAAGAAGATGATCCTCTAGCGGCAAGCAATGACGTGGAAAGTTCCGCTTACATTGCTCTCTTTTTCACAATGATACTATTTGTACCATAAACATTGAAGAGGTAGAAGAATGATTGAGAATGCTTAGGACTAACAAGACCTAATCGCCAACCGAGACTACGAGAAACAAAATCCACCCGCACCGACACTCCTTTCGTAGGAAGCCCAAACCCCGGAGGCACCAAGGCTGGCGTCGAAAAGAAACCCTTCCAGCCTTTAACCAGGTTTCCCCATGATTACGCCGCCTCCACAACGAACATCTTTGTTTCTATAGCAGAACCACACACATAGCCGATGAAAAAAATTAAATGCTTTAACAAGCGTTGTTTGTCAGTGGGGTATTAAGACCCCTGACATTCCAAGAGAGGAGCTTCATTGCTAGGAGGGAAGGAATTTCACCTTCCGGCCTCGGCCTTGGATAAATTCATGATACTCGCTTACTCGCATCAACTTCCTTATAGGTAGCCTCCGCTTAGATTTTTAACCCCTTTTTCTTCTTGAACCACAATTGGCCACTTTTAAACCTTCCTGTCCTAACGCCAATTTAGAGGGATTCAAAGCAGGGACCAACACATCGGCTCAATTTCCCTATCCTCCAAACCGCCACCCCCTTAGAGGGATGAATCATCTTCGCCTCAACCTTATCCGAAAGCCAAACTTGAAGATTATTTAGAGAGTCTGTGTGCCCCTGTTCGAAACCCTCCTTAATCGGGGACTCCGGTTCCTCCGAATTATTATGAACCTCTTCAATTTCGCCTCAACAAGGAGAGGGGACAATTCCCCAACAAGAGGGGCATCCGGCTGCCACCTTTTTCCGAGAGGGGTTAGACCAGTGACACTAAGAGGAGATTCGGCTCTAATCAACAAGCAATCGGGTCAAGAATCTCCTTCTAAAAAGTAATAGTCTTAGATTCCTTCTTCAATTTTACCACGCAATCCTTTTCAAATGTCCGACTTCCCACAATAGAAGCACTTCACATTCAACCCCTCATACTTGATGTCAAAGCATCTAGGACTGAACTTGGTTTGGAGACGCAAAAATCTCGGCAATGGGACGGTCAGATCCATATCCACACAGACTCGCACCACGGATTTCCTCCAAAAATTCAGAGAAGGGTTACGAATGGGCACGAAGGCACCCATAGAATTCACGATAGACTTATGGGCTGACCATTTTTGGAATTAAGAGGAAAACCCATGAATACTAAGCCAAAGCAGTGGCTGGGAAAAGTTTTCCTTCCTAGGATTGAAATTTGGAGACCGGGAGCGAAAATACAGGGTAGAAGAATTCATAAACCGGGGCCTCCCTTGTATATTTCATGTTGTTCTTTTCCATCATCTTATTCATTATTTTATTTACGTTGTAAATATACTTAGAATAAAGCTTCCACTACAAAACTTCAGCACTCAAATCTACTGATTTTATAAACTCATCAACTCCAAGAATGTAATAAAAAAATTCTTGAAAGACACTTGAATGGACATATTTTGACTATGTTTTTGTTACGAAAAATAGGAAACAAAATTTCAAACAAGAAAATAAACTTAAAATTAAATTAACCTATCCTCAATTACGCCGGAGAAAATAGGTGGCACCCCATAATTAGGTTAATCTGGTTTTTAGTATCCACTCTCACGATGGTAACAAAAGTATGGAAGCCAAGAATCTACTTGAAGACACGCAACGGCCATGGAAGCCGTGTAACATGTATTCTTGTAAATGTTAAGGATGCGTTGACTTTGGTGGGGCCGCTCAAATCTGTAAAATTCATAACCGTTGAAATCTGTTAAGGATGTCAGGGACTATTAATATCATAAATATTTAAATAAAGAAAATGAAAAATGCTTAAAATGCAAAAACCAGAAATAGATGCTCAGCAGTTCTATTTTTGAGAAATAATTAGGAGGCGATGATAAAAATTTAATCTTTCCCGTCAGATGATCTAATTAGCAGATGAGATAATATATAAATAAAGTCAGGTAGGGCTCCGGCTGGGTATAGTTGTTTTTGTTGATCTATCTTAATTTTGAGCAGGAAATATCATTCAGAGCAGAAATGGATTACTCTGATTGTAATGAAGATGTTTCGGTGGCAGCGCAAAGCTTGCTTCAATTGAATTCAGGCGAGGATGGGCATTTGGTTGAGCAGAAAGAAGTGACAGTGAAAAAGAAGGACGCAAGGAGATCAGCAGCAATGAATGGCGGAAAAAGATCAGCAGGGAAGAAGGGCACAAGAAAAAGAAGATCAGCAGGAAAGAATGGGTCAATTAGAAGATCAGCAGAAAAGAATGTGTCTGGCATTGGCATCGCAAGAGAAAGGACAATGAAGATGGAGGAGAGAGCGTGGAAGTGGAACAGAGAAACTAAAACAGACAATGAGAGGGAGATGAAGAGTCACAATATGCTGATCCGTGTGAAAAGAGAAACTAAACCAGTCAATGAGAGGGAGGTGAAGAGTCACAATATGCAGAAGCCCTGCTGCAACTTATCTCCTACTACTCCTGATCCGTGTGAAAAGAGTGCAGTGCAGCATCCGGCCATTGGCATTCCCAGGCTAAGAACTATCACGTTTAAGTTTACAGGAGTGAGGGAGGACATCTGAAGGAATTTCTAGCCGCCATTGAAGTTCTCAATTGGAATGATTAGTTGATGAAGTACAGCATGTCAATGTGTTACATAGGCCAATTCAGGGATTGGGATTTTGGAGGGTAAGTTCTTGAATTTTATATCATGGCCTCTTGTTCATAAAAAGAAATTTGTGTTATCACAAATATCTTTAATGATTTCTTGATCGACGATGATTTTTTTATCAAAAATCTGTGGCAGAATACTTGTAGTTTAATGTCATAATTGGAATTCAGCGAATTAAAACCTTTGGAAAACTTTAAAACAAAATCTAGATCTCCAATTGTATTCGGCCTAAATTCATCTAGTTTCTCGAATGAATGGGCCAATGTATTAAAAAAACATGCCCTTAGTAAGGCGGTAAAATACATACAGTAATATTCATTTACAAAGAATCATTCAATGTATCATGTTGAACTATGGTTAGAGTTTGGAAATTTACAATCTAAAAGACTTGGAAATATGTACAGAAAGATTTGTGGTATTTTGAGATTATCTGCACTTTCATTGAAACCTTCACAAGTCCTCGTTCTTTGGAAAATAAAATTGGATCTTTTGTTCTGTATATTTGCATTACATTAACATTCCAATCAAAGTTTAATTACAATTTACAAAACAAATACATTACATTTTCCAAACAACGGGGGCTCCATTTGAGGGCAAATCTAAATTTGGTTTGGTTGAATTAATAGAGCAATGTTTTAAACGAATGGGGCTCAACTTTGGCCAAACTGTACTATTCTTCTTCTCTACTCACCTTTGGCCGAACTGTTTTTCTTAAAACTGAAATGAATTTGTTATTCTAGTCCCCCACCCAATTCATGGTCAGAAGCTCCCTGTTTAAATTCTGCATAAACAATTTGCATTCATCGCAATGTCTGCAAGATCGACTACAAAATGGGTTGCTTCTCTACACAGACCCCCCTCGTGCATTTAAAAATGTGCTTGAGATCTATTGTAATTTTGGCAAGTATCAATTCAACATTGATACTGTGAATATGTCAAAGACTGTTGAAACTGTGAATATGTCATGTATTATCAGTTCTACATAGTCAATTCTTGTGTGAAGTCCATGTTTTTGGAGTTTTTATTAAGTTTTATCAGTTGTTTGATTATTTTCTAGAATATCTTATAGAGTTGGTCTTTAGAATGTGGTTTAAAAAGTAACCATATAGTATAAACATGTAAACGATCCCAATTAGACCAGACCAGACCAGACCTGAACAAGTCAGAAAGTCGCTATTTAAGATTGATGTAACCCTGCTAAATCCCTTGACAGAGAGAATTAAGTGAAACATTATAGATGTCCTCCCAACAATGTTTTACCAAATCTTTTATGTGTACAATGCGTTTCCCTTTTGAGCTCTACCACAGCAGTTTTGGAGTGGTGAATTGCTCTTCTATTTCTGAGCAACTTTAACAAATACAGAGTATAAACATGTAAACGATCCAAACATGAAAATATACTTTTATTACAGCTCATTCTCAATTACACATTCTCAGTCATTCATATGTAAATCCTAAATACAGTATAATATGTATTATCAACTGGATCTCAAAGAATATTCATCCCATGCTAGCTTGCCTTTTTGCTAGGAATGAAGAAACATTACACGATCAACAGGCCTTCCGCTTTGATATATATATTTCATCTCAGAATCAAGAAACATTAAATCTTTTAATGCTTGCATGAAAAACTTTCCATTTAAATGCTCTGCTTAACACCTCCTTGTTCTCCTGCAAGACCAGACCTGAACACAGAAAGTCGCCATGTCATGGAGTTCTCATCTACCTCAAAAAATTCATAAATAGTAGCATAATGTAAAATTGAGAGAGAAGAATGTGAGAGTTTTTACCTTGCTTAATCTGAGTCTTCGGAAGGGCGAAGATAATGCAATGTCTTAAGTATCTTCACCCTCAGCCAGAGATTGCCACGCTTGAAAACCTTCGTAACTGTGAATGTTAGAGGTCGAGGTCGTTCCCACATGTGATATACCACTAGGTTGCCATTGATAGACAGAAAGTTGAACTTCATTTTTGGGTTGTGATAAACAACAAGAAGATTCTATAATGGAAGTCATGTTCCGCTTTCCTGTTCATATGCCCCCAGTCTTGTTTCTCCATTTTCCCCTTTGTTATATGTAACCAATATTCCTGCCACTTCATCCACTTACTAGATATATCCTCTGGTATCTTCTCCCAGGTGGAAGATATTGCATTAAATGCAATTATGCTGCAATCATTTCCTTTGAAAATCTGGTCTCTGAATACAACACCCTGTACTTGGTGCCGGGAAAGACTGAAAGAAAATTCAGGCGCCGTGATTGCAATTACAGTCCATTGAAATGCAAATAAGTGGTATTCTTCTTCCCAAGGAAGATCATCTTTCGGGTGAGCGTAGTGGCATCCTATCAACAAAAAGATACTTCCTTTTTCTACATCCGCCACTACATTTTCGCTAGGTGTGTGCATATTAGGCAACCGAAGCCATGTAAAGCCCGATGTGAAAGGATCACACATGTACACCTTCCTACTAGGGTTTCCATCACGCCAACTCCCACCAATCACATAAAGTTTCTGTGAAACACCACAGTGGCAAAATTCAAAACGCCTTACGGAAGAGGAGGAAACACGGGACTTGGTGGTGTGCACATTGAAACCATAGAAGACTTGATTGATTTCATGCTCGAAAATCTTTAAGTATACCCAAGATCTCGAAATTTGACAATTTGTGCTGAAAGTAGCAGATGTTTTTGGGCTGGTAGTGGTAGGAGGTGGATCACCTCTTAGAACAATATTGGGCTTTGATCCAATGGATTGATACAAGATGAAACGAAATCGGGAAGAAGGATTTTAGTTAAAATTACGTTGAGAGAGAAACATATCATAATCAGGCTCAGAGAAAAACATATCAAAACGGTAGCGGTAGGAAAATGAAGATGATGACGAGAAGGGGATACATTGATATTCGAGAAACAATAGTATTTGGATTTTAAGAGGCATCTCGAGAAGAAAAATGAGGTGTAGTATTTTCATTACTCATGCTCGAGAGATTCAATGGAGCTGGTTGCGGTGTTTTGGGTGTGGGTGAGAGTTGAAGTAGCTCATAATAATCTGCACACGAGAAGAACACTTGTTTCTCTGCTACTTTCAAGACTATGAAAGTAGAAGAGAAGTACATCTTACATGCCTCCCATGACCGTTGTTTGTCTTCTTCAAGAATATTCTATTCATAACCATAATTTGTCCTCATTTGAATATTTAAACGACCAAGTCGATCAATCTTGTTAGATCTTTTACAAACATTGGCCACAATTGGTGACATTTTTAATCAATGCAGCTAAACATTAAATCAACCTAATTAGGAGGAAGAATCGAACACATTGAAAAGCATATAATCATCTAAAAAGTAAATGAAATAAAAGGAAATTAGAGCCCATAGAGCCCCGTCACCCCTAACCCAAGTGACATAATAACTTGTGGTTCAATAACCCGCTAATTATCTGTAACTCCTTGGGGCATACCCCCATACAACGAAGCAGGTCCATAGGTCCAACCACTCCATGGTGAATCCCATGACCCTATTCCAACACATTACGACATTAGAACCAACATAACAATCTGTCTCAAATGCCAAGTGGCAAAATCCTAAGCCTTGGGCAAGGCTATAAAACTTTTAAACATGAAAATAAAGTTTAAAACTAAGAAAAACAAATGGCTAATTAGCCATAGTTAGTGCAAAAATCCGCATGTTAGTGCAACAACCAAATAAAATGCCCAAAATATAAGAACACATCAATCAAGAAAATTGTTGGTTCTTGCAAGAAAAGAGATAATGATCAATTTACGAATAAAATATGTATTGAGAAATAACACATTACAATCACTATGTGGCCTCATATGGCCACCAAAGGGGTACTCATCGAGTTTCTTTGGCACTCGATATCGAGCCTCATCTCGCAAAAATATACATGTAACTAGAAATGAGTATATCAAATAATGTAACTGTCATCATCTCTGCTTGAATCATCCCTCCATACTCCCACAAGGCTCCACATAGTCAAAATCACATAGGATTATTTGATGGACAACCCAATACAAAAGAGCACGAGACACTAGTTTGCATAATTTGAGCCTAAGGTAATGTGCATCCACAATATCCGAGCAAGCTCAAAGTATACTAAATAGATAGAAGTGGGTTTTCAGTCTATATAAGACTCCACTTCCTCACTTGTACTTGGCTCAAGATTATGAAAACCTGGTCCACGCCTCCTCTCTCCACACATAAACTCTTGACGGTTTCTTCCCTTAGGGTCATCTAGTGTAAGGTTCACAACATAACACATAACTACATCACTAACACGATGGTGAATCATGCACATTAACCATAGCGTATTATGTGTGGTATATATACTTGGGTATAGCACAATCATTACTTTCACATGTTACAATACATTACGTTTCCACATGATGCACCCAAAGTGCAAGCACTATACAATAAGGGTCATACGATCACCATATGCCCCTAATTCACGACATGAACCATCACATATTACACGAATTATATGTATGATGAACACAATGACTAACATTACAACATATAGTCAATTGCAATACAACATGGTGACACACATTATTCATCACAACATGGTGGTGACATCACGATAAAATCCAATTCACTATACACCAATTTTGTCATGCAACACATCAAAACACCTTTATATCACATAATTAAAAAACACTCCAATACTCTGAAATTCGCAATAACATTCTTTTCCCACATCATACGTGAACTCCTCATCGAGTCCACAAAAATGAGATGAAATACTCTCATTACAAACACATCAACATTATATCAAAAGTATGGAAGCCGTGTAACATGTATTCTTGTAAATGATGTCCGAGGCGTTGACTTTGGTGGGGCCGCTCAAATCTGTAAAATTCATAACCGTTTAAATCTGTTAAGGATGTCACCGACTGTTAATATCATAAATATTTAAATAAAGAAAATGAAAAATGCTTAAAATGCAAAAACCAAAAATAGATGCTCAGCAGTTCTATTTTTGGGAAATAATTAGGAGGTGATAATAAAAATTTAATCTTTCCCGTTAGATGATATAATTAGCAGGTGAGATGATATATAAATATAGTCAGGTAGGGCTGAGTTTAGTTGTTTTTGTTGATCTATCTTAATTTTGAGCAGAAATGGATTACTCAGATTGTAATGAAGATGTTTTGGTGCCAGCGCAAAGCTTGTTTGAATTGAATTCAGGCGAGGATGGGCATTTGGTTGAGCAGAAAGAAGTGACAGTGAAAAAGAAGGGCGCAAGGAGATCAGCAGCAATGAATGGCGGAAAAAGATCAGCAGGGAAGAAGGGCACAAGAAAAAGAAGATCAGCAGGAAAGAATGAGTCAAGAAGATCAGCAGAAAAGAGTGTGTTTGGCATTGGCATCGCAGGAGAAAGGACAATGAAGATGGAGGAGAGAGCCTGGAAGTGGAACAGAGAAACTAAAACAGACAATGAGAGGGAGATGAAGAGTCACAATATGCTGATCCGTGTGAAAAGAGAAACTAAAAAGACAATGAGAGGGAGACGAAGAGTCACTATATGCACAAGCCCTGCTGCAACTTATCTCCTACTACTCCTGATCCGTGTGAAAAGAGTCTAGTAGTGCAGCATCCGGCCATTGGCATTCCCAGGCCAACAACTATCACGTTTAAGTTTACAGAAGTGAGGAGGACATCTGAAGGAATTTTGACATTATTTAGACTTGCATTGAAACGATTTGGGAAATCAATTTTGGATCTTTTGCTCTGTATATCTTGCCGTGTATTGTCAAAGCAATTTGCATAACTGTAACATTCCAATGCTTAATGAATTCTTGATCGACCATGATTTTTTTAATAAAATATATGGTCTATTATGTCAAAAATCCGTGGCAGATGAAGGAATTTCCCTGCAATATCATACCCTTTTAACTCGGTTATTTAATGGCATAGTTGGAATTCGGCGAATTAAAACAAAATCTAGATATATATTGATCTCAAATTGTATTCGGCCTAAAAAAACATGCCCTTAGTAAGGCGGTAAAATACATACAGTAATATTCATTTACAAAGAATCATTCAATATATCATGTTGAACTATGCTTAGAGTTTGGAAATTCACAATCTAAAAGACTTGGAAATATGTACAGACAGATTTATGGTATTTCGAGATTATCTGCAAGATCCCTATAAGACCAGACCAGACCAGACCAGACCTGAACAAGTCAGAAAGTCGCTATTTAAGATTGATGTAACCCTACTAAATCCCTTGACAGAGAGAATTAAGTGAAACATTATAGATGTTCTCCCAATAATGTTTTACCAAATCCTTTATGTGTACAATGTGTTTCCCTTTTGAGCTCTACCACAACAGTTTTGGAGTGGTGAATTGCTCTTATATTTCTGAGCAACTTTCAAAAATACAGAGTATAAACATGTAAACGATCCAAAATGAAAATATACTTTTATTACAACTCATTCTCAATTACACATTCTCTGTCATTCATATGTAAATCCTAAATACATTATAATATGTATTATCTACTGGATCTCAAAGAATATCCATCCCATGCTAGCTTGCCTTTTTGCTAGGAACGAAGAAACATTACATGATCAACAGGCCTTCCGCTTTGATATATATATGTCATCTCAGAATCAAGAAACATTAAATCTTTTAATGCTTGCATGAACAACTTTCCATTTAAATGCCTTGCTTAACACCTCCTTGTTCTCTTGCAAGACCAGGCCTGAACAACACAGAAAATCGCCATGTCATGGAGTTCTCATCTACCTCAAAAAATTCATAAATAGTAGCATAAGGTAAAATTGAGAGGGAAGAATGTGAGAGTTTCTACCTTGCTTAATCTGAGTCTTTGGAAGGGCGAGGATAATGCAATGTCTTAAGTATCTTCACCCTCATCCAGAGATTGCCACGCTTGAAAATCTTCGTGAATCGTGAATATTAGAGGTCGAGGTCATTCCCACATGTGATATACCACCAGGTTGCCATTGATAGACATAAAGTTGAACTTCATTTCTGAGTTGTGATATTATACATCAAGAAGATTCTCGTAATGGAAGTCATGTTCCACTTTCTTGTTCATACGTCCCCAGTCTTGTTTCTCCATTTTCCCCTTTGTTATATGTAACCAATATTCATGCCACTTCATCCACTTACTAGATATATCCTCCGGTATCTTTTCCCAAGTGGAAGATGTTGCATTAAATGCAATTGTGTTGGAATCATTTCCTTTGAAAATCTAGTCTCTGAATACAACACCCTGTACTTGGTGCCAAGAAAGGCTAAAAGAAAATTCAGGCATCGGGATTGCAATTACAGTCCATTGAAATGTAGATAAGTGGTATTCTTCTTCCCAAGGAAGATCATCTTCCGAGTGAGCGTAGTGGCATCCTATGAACAAAAAGATCCTTCCTTTTTCTACATCTGCCACTACATTTTCGCTAGGTGTGTGCATATCAAACAACCAAAGCCATGTAAATCCTGTTGTGAAAGGATCACACATGTAAACCTTCCGCTAGGGTTTCCATCATGCCCACTCCCACCAATCACATAAAGTTTCCTATGAAACACCACGGTGGAAAAATTCAAAATGCCTTCGGATGAGGAGGGAAACGCCGGGGAGTTGGTGGTGTGCACATTGAAACCATAGAAGACTTGATTGGTTTCATGCTCAAAATCTTTAAGTATACCCAAGATCTCAAAATTTGATGATCTGTGCTGAAAGTAGTAGATGTTTCTTGGCTGGTAGTGGTAGGAGGTGGATCGGCTCTTAGAACAATATTGGGATTTGATCCGGTGGATTGATACACGATGAAATGAAATGGGGAAGAAGGATTCTAGTTAAAATTGAACTGAGAGAGAAACATATTATAATCAGGCTTAGAGAAAAACATATCAAAAATGGTAGCGGTAGGAAAATGAAGATGATGACGAGAAGGGGGTATATTGATATTCTAAGAAACAATAGTATTTGGATTTTAAAAGGCATCTTGAGAAGAAAAATGAGGTGCGTATTTTCATTACTCGTGCTCGAGAGATTTGAGGAGCTGGTTGCGGTGTTTTTGGGTGTGGGTGAGAGTTGAAGTAGCTTATAATTATTTGCCACATAAGAACACTTGTTTCTCTGCTACTTTCAAGACTATGAAAGTAGAAGAGAAGTACATCTTACATGCCTCCCATGACCATTGTTTTTCTTCTTCAATAATATTCTATTCATTACCATAATTTGTTCTCATTTGAATATTTAAACGACAAGTCGATCAATCTTGTTAGATATTTTATAAACATTGGCCACAATTGGTGACATTTTTAATCAATGCACTAAACATTAAATCAACCTAATTAGAAGTAAGAATCGAACACATTGAAAAGCATATAATCATCTAAAAAGTAAATGAAATAAAAGGAAATTAGAGCCCATAGAGCCCCGTCACCCCTAACCCAAGTGACATAATAACTTGTGGTTCAATAACTTGCTAGTTATCTCGTAACTCCTGGGGCATACCCACATACAATGAAGCGAGATCCATAGGTCCAACCACTCCATGGTGAATCCCATGACCCTATTCCAACACATTACGACATTACAACCAACATAACAATCAGTCTCAAATGCCAAGCAGCAAAATCCCAAGCCTTGGGCAAGGCTATAAAACTTTTAAAAATGAAAAGAAAGTTTAAAACTAAGAAAAAAAAATGGCTAATTAGCCATAGTTAGTGCAAAAATCTGCATGTTAGTGCAACAACCAAATAAAATGCCTAAAATATAAGAACACATCAATTAAGAAAATTGTTGGACTTGCAAGAAAAGAGATAATGATCAATTTATGAATAAAAGGCGTATTGAGAAATAACACATTACAATCACTATGTGGCCTCATACGGCCACCAAAGGGGCACTCATCGAGTTGTTGGCACTCAGATATCGAGCTTCATATTCCAAATATATACATGTAACTAGAAATGAGTATATCAAATAATGTAATTGTCATGATCATCTATGCCTGAATCATCCCTCCATACTCCCACAAGGCTCAACATAGTCAAAATCACATAGGATTATTTGATGGACAACCCAATAGGAAAGAGCATGGGACACTAGTTTGCATAATTTGAGCCTAAGGTGGTGTGCATCCACAATATACTGAGCAAGCTCAAAGTATACTAAATAGATAGAAGTGGGTTTTTCAGTCTATATAAGACTCCACTTCCTCACTCGTACTTGGCTCAAGATTATGAAAATCTGGTCCATGCCTCCTCTCTCCACACATACACTCTTCACACTTTCTTCCCTTAGGGTCATCTAGTGTAAGGTTCACAACATAACACATAACTACATCACCGACACGATGGCGAATCATGCACATTAACCATAGCATATTATGTGTGGTATATATACTGGGTATAGCACAATCATTACTTTCACATGTTACATTACATTATGTTTCCACATGATGCACCCAAAGTGCAAGCACTATACAATAAGGGTCATACGATCACCATATGTCCCTAATTCACGACATGAACCATCACATATTACGCAAGTTATATGTATGATGAACACAATGACTAACATTACAACATATAGTCAATCGCAATACAACATGGTGGCGATATCACGATAAAATTAAATTCACTATACACCAATTTTGTCATGCAACACATCAAAACACGTTCATATCACATAATTAAAAACACTCCAATACTCTGTAATCCGTAATAACATTCTTTTCACACACAACAAGGCAGCACATCACACGTGAACTCCTCATCGAGTCCACAAAAATGAGATAAAATACTCTCATTACAAACACATCAACATGATAACAAATACGCACTAAGTGACATGTATAACACGTGTGTTCATAATATCACAATTACAACACTGGTCACATCACAACATATATCACATTACTCTTCCCATCTCCACCACCACCATGCAAAATAATCACAACTCCAATCCATCCCAGAGGTTCGAGAGCATGAACCTCCGCTCTGATACCATATGTCACGCCCACAATTTTGACACACAAATACAACAGTAAAAATACAAGAATAATTTTATTTATTTGAATGCTCATGACACGACGCCATATGATCTCAAATAGAAAAATTCAACATCACATAAGACACTTACAAAAGTATGGACCCACATAGACAACTTGATAACTTAGTGTACACATCAATGTATTACTCAAATGGCGTAAACCAAGAGAATGACCCAACTATGGTAAGGCACACAAAATAGGCATGCTCCATAACATGGCTATTTTTTTCTAGATTACATATTTATTACATTTAGTTTTCCATTATATAACCTTATAGGTTTCCAGTGAATTAAATTGGCAAGGGTGTAAAATTTTCCTTTTTCTAAAACTTCAAATACTTTATTTTTGTATAGCATTAGCCTTTAAAAGAGAATGCATTGTTGATTCCTTTCTCAATTTCCATTAACTATCCACAACTCATTTGTTAATGAAATTCATTTTAAACACCTACGAGCCTCATAATATTCATTCATACATCGGAGGTTTGTTTCAAATATTTTAATCGATGTTAAATTTTATGCTAGTAATGAAAAGTAACTAACAAGGTGTTAAGGTTCTCGCTTTTGAGACGTATATTCAATGTTTGAACTTTACCTTTGCTAGAAAACGGAAAACTATCATGAGGTCAAGGAAGATATGTTAAAGTTTGAAAGGGTGATTTAGATTCAAGATATCTCTTCCCATAAACACCCTTCCATCATAGTACCCTATTCTTCATATTACAGTTGATATAGTTCAATAACTTGTTTGAATCCATTCAACATTTCCACATCAAGAAATTTTATCTAGATTTACACACACACACACACACACACACACACACACACACACACACACACACACACACATACATATACATATTACATATATATACATACATATGTATATATATGTATATATATGTGTATATATGTATATGTGTATATGCATATGTATATGTGTGTCTATATATATATATATATATATATACATACATACATACATACATACATACATATATATATATATATATATATATATTCTTGAAATTTTGATCTCGCCAAGGGCAATTAATATTTATTTTTAACAACATGAAAGTGTCTAGTTGAGTTATAAGGACTTGAAGTATGACATTATTCCTAACCCAAAATCTTGTTAACTCTTGTACGCTTTACACTTACGATGTACTTTGGTCTCACTATTCATGTTTTTTTTAACAATTAAAAATTCAAATGATACGTAATTTACACTTAGGGATTCAGGACTATAAGGACTTGTGACATTTCACCTATCTACTTATTTCATTTCTCTTAGACCATCAAGAATTAAACACATATAACAAGGCAACCCAATAACTATATGTTTCTCAAAGGCCTTCTAAGGAATAATTTAAATCGTTGTGTGAATAAGCATTAGTGTTTCCTTCACCAAAAACCTTAAGAGAGGCTTTACGATCTCCAAAATTTAAAAGAATTTAGGGATGGTGGATAAACTACCCCATATGAGAACACATTGTAATCCACTACTACATACTAAGGGACACATTTATTTAAGAGGGACAATAGAGGTTCAAATGCAAAAGATATAAAATTTTATACGTTCAAAAACCTTCTGAAGTCATATTTACAATCATTGATAATCGTACATCATATCCCATTTGTCCAATAACATCAAGAGAGGTCACTCGATATTTTGCATTTGTTAGTTCTCGAGGGTTTCTACACCTTACCACAAGATAAAATTAGAGAAATCAAATGTCCATGTCTTGCAAGGCATTCGTGCCACTCGAGGTATTCCAAGAATACATTTCCTCACTTTCGTTTAACATTTATCTTATAAAGGGTTCTATTAGATTTGGTTTGTTTATTTGACTGCCAATAAAAATATATCACCCGATAGTTAATTTCAAATATCCTATCATATTCACCTTTTAGGTTTGATTCTTAAATGGGAAACTATGTTTTCTTATTCACTTATTCTCGTGTGGATCAAATCACATCCACTTCACCTCATAAGAAATATTTAATATGTTATAAGAAATATCCATGACCCTTGAAATGATTAGATCAACATCACAAGGGTATGTTCCCAAACGAGGAAAGTTACAAATTTCATTTACAATTAAAAACTTAATAGTGAAGTAATGCACAATATAACTATCTTTGTGGTCCCACCCACTATTCATTACATTCAACTTCTAACATTGTCATGAGATTTCAAGCTCAAAATGTCATCTTGTATGCCATAAAAATGATGTTATGCCTCGCACTAAGAAATCTTACACACTTTCATACCTATGTGAATGCTCTCAACTAGGTTTCTAGGGAGGAGTACACAAACACATACAATGCCTATATGTCTCTAAGACTATGAAATATGTTGAGCTAGCCTAACTTGAAGCTTACTAGAGAGGGTCATTACATTCAACAAAGGTAATTATTTTGAGCTATATGTTTTTTTGGTCACTTCACACTCGATATGAAAAACACACACAATGTAAGTTGATACTTTTATTCAAAGATTAATTTATTTCCTAGGCCATTGCAACACTAGTAGATAGGTAAAACACATCATTTTAAATTACTTGCTCACAATTTTACTAGCACAATCATATCCAAAAACTTTGGCTACAATAAACGTTTTAAATGACAAGGTTCCAATTTCATCCTCCTATATTTTTTTGACACTAAAATAAGGAATCTTTGACATATTTTTCCAAAGTACATAATACAATCAACTCCATTTACTTAACAGAATATACAATTACAATTAAGAGTAACATTCGTTAAATAGGCAAAAGTACAATTACTTACTAAATAGTACATTTTACCAATACGTAACCACTATCATTTTCATCATGGAAATAATGAAAATAATACATTATATTCATAAAAATATCATTGAAAAATTCTAAGAAATTACATTTCCTTAAAATAACATGCTAATAAAAGACATAAATATCATTTTTAATACTCCTTTTGTTCAGGTACCTGTAACCAATGTTGCGTCATTCCTAGGATTGAGTATGGAAAACCCTTACACTCAAGCACAAACAATACATTCATAATTTCAAGTAATTTAAAACAAAGTACAAAGAGAGGTAGAGATAAGGAGAGAGAGAGGCGAGATAATTTCCTCACATTCATTTACATTTATATTTTCAAGAGAGAGAGTAAGGGAGAGGGAGAAATTGTAAAACATTTTCTTTTCTATTCACAATATTTTGACCATTTCTCAATTCATACCCAATTTCATTTTATTTCAAACTAATATGTATTTTTAATTCGTTCATGTTTCCAAGACCAACCATAATTTCATGTTTATTTTAAGAGGGAGAGGGAGAAGAGAGAGAAAATTATAAATTGCAAAATCCATTTATAAAAAATTATTGATTAAATAATACTCTACACACATTGAAATGCTATAAGAAAGGGTTCACAAGTAAGTTTACAGGACCAATGGGATTCTCAAGAATATTTTCTAGCTTAAGTTACGAGTGTGTGCAAAAATTGACCAAAACAACTCAAGTACATACAATTGGTATACCCCTACCTTCTTCAATAACTTTTCTCAAAGCATAAATCATACACTTACATATCATCAAACCATTCGTTTGTTGGTCTTTCTATTCAGTAATGCATCTAGTTCCTCCTTACTCTAAGTGGTGGGATGTTTGTAGTCATACACCTTACATCTGTGAATATGGGAATCCCAATCCCTCCTGACAAGTACTTCTTCTAAATACTTCATTTCCAAAAATTCCTCTTAGGAGCATCCTCGACCTCGATTTCCATGCAAAACCACCTCCTTAGTAATGGTAGGATTCTATTGTAATGTTTCTCCGGCATGCATAGCTTGAGCACATGTAGTAATCTTCACGGAGTACTACCTCGGGTCCTAGTGCCAACTTTGACATCCATTGATTTTCCATGGTGCGTTGTATTCTAACCATCCTTGCGCCCTTGTTCTCCTACTTATGCTACTTGCTAAGATGCTCATATAAGTCTGGGAACTCATAGTTATGATTCTTCCCACAAAAAAAGAACAAGTAATATTCTTAGGGCATTCACATACTGTAGTGGTCGGAGACCCACACATATAACATGTTCCACGAAGAAACTCACCTAAATCGACCACCACACCTCGACCCTTGAATCCACCATAGTATCCTCGACCTCTGCCATGACCTCCTTCAAAGCGCCCTTTGTTCGATTGTAGCACCTTGGGTGTGATCACGATCATGGTGCTCACTTTTACGTTTAAAGTTATCGATACTCATGTATGTCGTACACCAATATCAATGGCATCATGGATTTAATCAAGTGACTGCGCATTCTTCATATTGTGAGTAGTGGACCAACAAATATTACAATAACAAGATACATTCTTTCTTATCGCTCATTGTAATAGTGGGCAACGACTTGCATCATGGTCTAAATGACATATTTCGTAGTCAAGAGAAACAATGAATGCACAATGACCTATGGGGAAAACTATCCTTAGTGTGCCCTTCCACTTCACAATCCGTACACCAAATCCCAGTGCATGTCTCATGTCTTTGAATTCGTTGATAGTTTCTCTAACTAATTTATCATAGCTGCAATTTTAGCTTCTAAGAATGAGCTCACTCTAGTGTTTATACTTCTAACTGCCTCAGTGTGCAATGCTGCTTCAAGTGCTTTACGTGGATCCGTATATGTATTATGTGATAATGCCCTCCTAAAAGGTGTGATCAAGCCTCCAACGAACCCTTCAGTGCATGCTTGCTTGCATGGATATCATATGAAATTTAGATAAAAGCATTTTAAAATGGGCATCATATTTTTGAACACTTTGTAGTTCCCGCTTAATATCCTTGAGTGTGCTTATACTCTTCTTCTTGAACTCAAGGATATAAAATTCCTTAAGGAAAACATCCCATAATATTGTATAATCTATGCAAGTTTGATCAGGATCAAACTTCCTATACCAATTGTGTCCGCATCCTGAAATGTAGTTGTGAATTGATATGCTTTGCACTCGAAGTCATGATCCCTTTTACGCACCACATTATCTCACACATGTGCACATGCTCAACAACATCTTCTATTTCCCTATACTCTGGAAGATGAAGTGACATCTCCATGTAAATATTTTGGGGTTGGTGAGGACCATGCCCACTAGATCCAGAACCTCATGTGTTACCTCTTCCTTAAAGACCCACAGATCCACAAAATGAGAGCCACCTATGCCCCATGATCCTCCTCTTTATGCGGAAGTGAAAGGAGGATGTACTTTCCCGTGTCCAAAGTGGTACTAAATTGAACCCCTATAGTGCAGCCTGTGAGGTGGTACTACTCCCAAAGGTGAGTCTAAAATTCTACGTGCTTGAGTTTTGTGTCGATGACGTGCTTGAAAAAGTACTTCCAAACAACAAGGAATACATCTACCCAGCCATATATGTACTTGCTATTTGATTTCATCTGTTATTCTACTTCCCAAACAATCTTATTGACCTTTGGTTGTACTAGATATTGGAAAACCAAATGCAAGGGCTAGGTTGCTAGGTAGATTCAGATGTGCACCCATGGCCCATGTTGTCTCTGTTGGCGTGTGCTCTCATATGAGGCCGATGAGGGTTCCTTGTCATGCTTTCCCAAATGGGGAGTTCAGATATGCTCTAGCTCCATGCCTTTGCGTGAGCCCCAAATCCTTCATGAACCATCTCTCTCCTCAACACCATCTTCTGCAATCTTGATGCTTCTCTAACTCCCTCTCATGCACCTCATTGTACTTAAGCCACATTTCTTCTCTTTGCCTCTCTACTAATAGGTCCACCATCCATCACCAAACTTGCTCCTTCCCCGCACGTGGTGGGGTTTAGCTAGCCATCGATTTTCTTCCAAATTTAGAGTTACCATCAAGATTTTGATCGCTAGTGGAATGCCTTATAGATAGGATCCCTTGGGATAACAAAAAAACTGGAATTCAGCTACCTCTAGGAAAGAATAAGTGGAAATTGAGTACTCCAAGATATATCTATTCAAAACACCACATAACCAAGTGTCTATAACGCACGTCCAAATCAAATCAGCATCATAAAGGGCTTGAAATTCTTCCTGCGTCCAGACAAGTGTGTGATACTTCCAATTCCTTTTAGACACATAAACAACTAGCCACTCATACAACTCTATCGGAAATATAGCGAAGAAAATATCAAATAAACAATCATACAGGTTATCCTCCACCCACGCACGTGCATCAAACTCATATCTAGTGTTGAATCTACCAAGTGTATTCTTCTTCAGATCTACCATCCACTCCTCAACACTTATTAGGGTCAACCAATATGTCTTCATCATAAAACATCATAAAAACAATGAAAAAGAGGTCCCAAAAATGGAACTAATGATATAACCTATAATTTTATGAATAACCTGCACACTAGCACATCACTAACCTGGTGAGTGCTCACCCAAAGCATGCAAATATACCGGGCTCCTCTTTAGAGTTGCATATACAAGATTTTAGTGCGATGATTTTTAAACATATTGATATTCATAACTAAACATAAACATTCCATAGTGCATAAAACAAATCTAGATCTCATAGAATCATAATAAATGAACTAAACAAAAACTATGATAAGATTAACAATACAAGAACTAGATTAGTTATGTATAATACCATTATCAACCAATATACTCCATTGCATTAAACATTTGTAAAAACATAAGATTCTTACACTATAAAATATCTCCATGAGTCATGTGTGCATTAGGACCAACAACATAACTCTACAATAATTCACCTCTCTCTAAACTACACAGTTCAATACATATTTATAGCGGTGGGGACCTTACCTTCACCACCTATACACTTCTGAAAATAGGTCGCATGCTGATAATAAGCATGCACCTTTACATTAACATGCACAACATGCAAGTGTTCTAATAATAGATGTCCTATAGTTAACTCTAAGAAGGAATCCTATTATTAACTTAAACTATGCATGACGCTTATCATCCACTTGTTCCCCAAATAAAATCGCGAGTAGCGCAAGTCTTCATCTATATGTGTTCTCCGCATAATATCTCCAAAACAACCCTTATCCACAAAAATAGCTAAGCCTCGAGCCAAAGTGTTTGGCACACATTTCCTTTCCTACCTTCCCATGTGCCTTTAAATGTGCCCTTTCCCCACGCACACACATTCTTTGTGTGTCTTCTTCTTAGAGAAACATTTTGTTTTCTCAAAAACCAATAAGGTAATTGGTTAACTCGAGTGCACCAAAAGGTGTTAATCAAGACATGGGTATGTAACTAAAACCAAATTTAGTATAAATTTGTTCTATATTACAAATGTATATTACTTTAAGAATGGGACTCTAAGATTGTATCTAATATCCTAGAGAAACCTAGATGATAAACATAATTCCACTATGTAATCGTTTAAAATATTGTCACACATGTGAAATAGTTGGTTATTCCATTATCTCTTTATAAAACTTATAACTCCTGGTCAATTAAATATAATAATCAACAAACGATATAATAACATCCACCATCTCTTATGAATAGTTTTTTTATCAAATAAAATTATTTTCTCTTGCTAGTTCTTCAAAATTTTACCATTATCTTATTTTCTATAAAAGAAATTAGTTTATTGGTTGATGTTGTTTTCTAAATCCTAGACATAAAATTAGCTTGAACATACATAGTAAAATAAAAAATAACCCCTCATTTTTAGACCAGAAGCAAGATTTTATTACTATCATACAATATGTTAATAACTGTAAACACCAAATTTGGGTCACAATCCCTCTAACCCCTTTCACTTAAGTAATTAGACACATACACCAAGCCATGACCCCTTCTATACATTAGTATTAATTTAATTACCCTTAATTAAATTAATCCTCACCCTCACACCTTTATTATTTTAATTAACTTAATTAAACTAACATCCATTTTATTAAGCCACCTCATCTTTTCACCTCATCCTAGACATATTCCTGAGCCTATTAATGAACCTAGAGCAATTCTCCACTTATCCTAACCAACTATGACTTGTTCTAACCCTAATCATTATGACCTATTATATGTCTAACTACTCTCCGCTACATTTAGCATTATCTCCCACTTCCCACTTTGAATCACGCCAAATCTGGGAGCAACCTAATTTTAAAATTGACCATTTCTCCCTACACGATGCCAAGTTATCCCTCACGAGTTCCCTAAGCGCCATCGATTATCTTAAATAGAAGTTTCTAATTTTAGCAATTCATTCATTCACTCAAGATTTGGCATTCAAACTCTGAGCACTTACATGACGATGAACCAGAGCCCATCGTCTTCACCAACATGTATCTCCCACAAATGCTCATAAAACGATACAGACACATTCCCATATCTCCCATCGACACTTGTCACAATCAACAACCACCTTTAGATTACTAGATAAGTAATTCATTCTTATTTTTAAGCTTTTATTTTGATCTTAAGTCTTTCATTTACGTCTTTCATCTGATCCTTCTCTGTATCCAAATACCACCTTTCACATGTTTACCACCTATTCCATCAACCTGAACCATTTCTCTCATCCTAGCACTTCTACCATCCTTGTTGAGCCTTAACAAAAATCATATCATCCCTCTAAACCCCCTCAACTCTCTATGTAATCACAAAGAAACCTAAAACACCCATTTTTAATATTTCCACCATATTGCCCCTACCAATCTGGGCATCAATCACCCAACCGACATCAATCACATGTCAATACTAACATTAGTTGCCTAACCGATACCGGTCTCTGAGAGTGGTAATTTTGCCTAGAACAATGAGCTTATAAATTTCACCAAACAACCCAAAACTGAACAAAACTTCACCCAGACCTTGCCTAATACCTCAGTGACCTTTTCTAACCAGAACCATACCTCGCCAAATGCTAGATTAGTTTTTATTTCAATTTTTGGCTTAATATAGTGTGTTGATAACGTTTTGAGAAACCTAAATCAAAGTGTTAGCAATATGACCTCTATATCTCACATTTATTTTTATTAATTTGATAAAATAATGGATTGACAACCATCTAGGAAGTATCACACTTCCTAAAACTAGCAGTTGTTTGGCAGCTCATTGCCATATATTGTTTAACTCTCTCTTCTGGTCTTTTTGTGTTTTGCAGGTAGTTTGTCCTAGCCAAAAGGAAGCTCTCACATACAATCTGATCAAATTATACAAATGCACACAACCTTCTCCTAATTATTCAAAGGTATTCCTCCTACGCCCAATACCCTTATCTATTTTATCACATACTTTGAGGTGAAACATTTTGGCACACCCAGTGGAACCCTTTTGTGGGTTCTTTGCATTTCTTCATATAGGGATGTGTGTTTATTTCTTTATGAAAAGTTCACATTAAATTTCTCTCTGGTTAATCTTCTCTTCTTCTGATTTTTAAAGGATATTTCGTCATTTGGTTTTTAAAAAGAATTCTTCTTCCTTTCTTTTGCACCTACATTTAGTGAAAGATCATTTTCTTGAACTATTCCTTATTTGCTTCATCGAATTTCATTTTCAATTTGGGTTTTAAAAATATGTGCATTACATCTATATGATTGTTACATTAGATCACCTAAATTTATTTGCAATCTATATACTAGAGGTCATGACCAGTTGATGGTTGGCAGGAATTAATCATAGTTCACACTTTGTGCACACACCCCTATCCAAATCACTTTAATAAATTACTCATTTCTTAAACATATTCCTTCCTAGTAGTTTCCACCAACGATTAATAATCGGATTAACGGTGGATCCAGTTAGTGTTCTGGCCATTCATCATATCATAGTTGGGCCTCACATACTGTGAAGTATATTTTGGGGACACTTTAACCAAAGCACACGAAACCTCCATAGATTGCTTATAGTACACCTCGTTGACAAAAACTCTACTTTATTCATAGTCATTTTTAATGGCATAAGCCACACTATATTAAAATCTGAAGCATAGGATTGACGTGTTTTGTTAGCTTTTGACTATTAAATTATGTTTTGAGGAGTGAGGTCATTTCTTCTTATTTTTCTTTTTCTTTCACATGCCCCACCATCATAACTGGTGTATTCCGGTTCATTCTAGGTGTGTTAGGACTCATCATTGTCATACTTAGTTTTGGGTTGGTGTTTTATTTGGACTTAATCACTTTAAAATTCAAATTTTCATCATCTTCTCAGATTTCACAAGAATCGCATCGGTCCCCAGACCGACATCAATTACCTCCTCATACCAACACTTGGTTTCCTTCTGTTTTGGTTATTTTTCCCAAAATAGTATTCAATTCATATCCATTCATTTTTGTGACTTGTTTATATCATTTTACACATTTTTGAGTCTGTTACCATCAATGAATTTAGGTTCATCTGATTTACACTCTTCATCTCAAGATTTCTAAATCTGTCATTTATTCCCAATGAATCGCATTCGGTTACCCATCCTTCCGGCATCGGTTAGCCTACCGATGTCGGTCTTTGTGTTTTGATTTTTTGTCAAAACAAAAACAATTTCCATTTTCTAGACTTCTCTATCTTTTTTTTTGTGTTTCTACACCATCTACAGTTTGAGCTCGAGACCATTGTCCTATCATTATTCACATGGTTTTGACTCGTAGACAAGCCAACACTCTAGTTTTTCACGATACCCACCAACCACTACTACTAGTCCTCCATCACCTTCCATTTATTCACCAATGGATCCCACTTCTTCCATCTCTATACCTATTGGTGATGTGGAATTTACAAAACTCCTTGATCATAATCCCGCAGCCTTACAACATTACCTTGCTCACTCATCTACCCGTGACTCGTCAGGACAACTTATATATGGGATATTTGTATCCATTCCTCCTGCCATTGCCCTCACCTCCGCATCAACTAATACTAGCGTAGCATTACCTGCTTCCGCCTCACATCCTATTATTTCTCAAGATTAACCCCACATCTCCTCGGTATCTATCGCACCTAAGAAATCTATCGCACCTTTGAAATCTCCCCTACAACGTCTGCCACTCCATCATCTACCACTCTTAGTGTAGGCATACCTACATCATCAGATTCTTACATACCCATTACTTCCCAACCACCTTTGGTGTCGCTGCTCACACCCCCTTCCAAAACTTAGTTCTTTCCATTCTACAATCTCTACCACCTATTTCCATGAGGGTCTTCACACAAACCCCTCCTACCTACACATTTTCTCAACAATTTCCTATTACTTTCACTACTTATTCGGGGTACACACCTTCGACATCGATTCCTTGCTGCATCCCCCATCGCATAGTTTGCTTATTCGGCACCACCACACACTAGAGGGGCATCCATGCCTTATTCATCATATTTACCTCCTTACACCATAGGAGGTGCTCCTTCATCTAATCCTATGACCGACCTCATAAAAATGATGATGGATAAGATACAAACCTTAGAAGCATATGTCTTGGTTCGTGTAATTTTGACTTATGATGATATTTGTAATGATCCTATTCACCCTTATATTCCAATTCATCCTTACCCCACACATTGGGAAATGCCAAATTTTAACCGATTTAATAGTAAGGAGGATCCGTAATAGCACTTGCGATATTTTAAACACGTATGTTCCTAATTTCCCATGATGACGCCTTGCTTCTTTGAACTTTCCCAATGTCCCCTGATAGGATTTCCTTAGGAATGATATAGTGCTTTACCAAGGTACTCTATCTTTTCATTCATTCAATCAGCCCAAAATTTTCTCGATCATTTCTCCATCAACATTGTCAAGAAGGTTACCATAAACGACTTGTATTCATTACGTAAATATGAAGATGAGTCTATAACATATTTTTTCACACGTTGGTGGATCCTTATTAACCAACTCACTTTCTAATTGCCTCAAAATGAACTAATAGAATTGTTTACTAGAGCATGTATTAGACATATTCTCTAACTCTCCAATTTCAAACCTTTCGAGTGTTCGATGAGGCATTCACAATGGCTTGGAAGCTTGAAATCCATGCTATCGAAGAGAAGAAATTATAATTACACAACAAGAGCACTCCATTCAAATCAAATGACTCTTCTTCTTCTTCCAAACCACAAAACAATCATTCAAAACCCAAAGGATCCACTAATGTGGTGGTCTTGAAGTTTGTCCATCTCATCCATCCATCCAACCAAAATTATCTTCCACTCTCTCTTGTTAGAACTTTCAATACATGCATGAACAATGACGATATACTCCCATATGAGAACCTTACTCCTCGGTTTTGGAAAAGCTTTTAAACATAGGAGCCATAAATCTTCCACCCATCAAACCACATAATAGTTTTGATCCTTCCAAGACTTTATACCCGCATATAAGGAGAATGATTATTGTGACTATCACCATGTCGAGAGGTCATAGTGACGGTAATTGCATAACATTTAAAAATATCATCCAAGGGATCTTTGTGGAGATCTTGTCTTGGATAACCCTAATGTACCCAAACCAAGAACTCCACATATTTAAGATTTTTTTCCAAATCACACTCCTTCGTCAAAACCAAAGTGTACAAAACCTCTTCAAATGACACCAATGTCCATGAAGTTCATGTTGTTTTCTACTTGTTACCTATTCTCTCTACCAAACCTTCTCCTGTAGCTTCCATTGATGAGATCCTTGCACGGAATCCTCTACCTATAGTTGCACCCATTACACCTATTCCTCTACCCACAAAGGAGCCAACTTCATCTACTTCTCTTTCTACCACGATTCTAAAGCATGCCTATTCCTCTACCCACGGAGGATCACACCCCATCTACTTCCTCATCTACCACCGAACCTATCTTACCTACTCCTTTACTCAAGGGGAGTCAACTTTATCAACTCTTCTTCCTAAGGAAGAATCCAAGTCACTTATTTTGTTGTCTCCTTAACCCATAAAGGAGACATTCATGCCTCTTCATCCTATAGGTGATACTTCTCTAGATATTCCAAGATCCATCGACTCTACTAGAATCACTTCTGCCAATTGAGTCGGAGGTAGAAACCTTCCATGTGTCACTTAACTCATAATTCTGGACAAGTGTCACGATGTGTTCATCATCTTCCTGTCCAAATCTATTCTCACGTTTGGTAGATCGGTTGGAGTATGTGGATTACTCCACACTCTAGGGGCACCTTAACTCCTCGAGATCTATACATATTTAGATGGTAACCCCAAATACCTCACTCATTTATCCTAAATTTTCAAGAAAACCAAATCCTTCACACCTAATTAGTTTATCTTAGCTTCTTCTACATCATCCTCACCTATACCCAATCCTTTACCGTTACCCCAACAACAACTTGCACCCAAACCTCTACCTACACCCATACTTTCACATGTGCCCAAACCTACCATTACCTTGAGGTTTGTTCCAACATCGAGTCTAATCCATCCTCCCGTGAAGATTGATTTAGCCACCTCTTCCTAAACTATCACCAGGCATATCCCCCACCTAAGAGGAAGACCCAACCTCTTAGGCCTTATACCCCATTTTCTCCCATTACTCCCTTTCACCTTCACCACTTCCATCCATCTTGGGTCCTCATCCCTCAAATTTGGTCAAGTAGATTCCTACCAAGGTTAAACTAAAACAAAGCAACTTGCATCCTAACCTGCAACCTCCTATTCCACCCAAGCCTTCTACATTACCTACGCCTACTCCACTACCTATGCCTTTACCTTCCCTTTAACCTACACTTTTGTATTTCCTCCTACCACTATCTTCACCGCACCTCCACTCTCACCTTGGTTGACCCATCCACTTCCATCTTCTACATTCCCTTCTACTTCATGCACTACCCCAACACCTTTACCCAAGAAGGTACAACCCAAGCCCAAAACCACACTACCTACTAAAAAGGTAGTTAAACCTACTCAACCTCCAACTCCACCTCCAACAACACTTCTTCCACATAAGTCACCCAAACCTCCATCACCACCCACTCTCACTTCTCATTGATCCTTGGCAGGTCTTACACTAACATCCTTGCTCGACTGTTAGAAACTTCAGCCATTACATTGCCATCTCTCAAGCCTTACGACCCACTCAAACCTAAACTTGAAGGGTTTGACGATACCATGATTTGTGCCTATCATCGTTGGCTCATGATTCTTGTAGATCTTGATCTAGAGTTAATTCATTAAAAATATGTTAAAGGAAAACCATTTTCGAACAACTTGACAGATGTTCCTCTCTATCCGGTCACCAACCCTCAAACTTCTATTTTCCAGATGAATCGATCTACACTCTTTCCCTGGATGACATCATTTATCATATGAGCTTATTCTTTAACATTTCTAAATTTAGGGTGGGGTGGTGTAGGGGTCATCCTCATTCCTCTTGATGGTGAACCTATGCCTTTATCTTTCAAACTTGACTTTGAATGCACCAATAATATGGCTAAATACGAATCACTCGTATTAGGTCTTCAAACCGCCATTTCCCTCGATGTTAAATCCATTAATATATTTGGTGATTCTCAACTAGTTGTGAACCAAGTCAATGGTCTATTCCGATTATGTCGTAACGAGGTACTTTAAAAGTATAAGCATTATGTCGACATGCTTTGACTAGCTTTGATCATTACGACCTTCAAACCACTCCGTGCTCTACTCAAAAATTCAAATATACCATGGCTTGCCTTACCTCTCAAATACCTTCCTCACCTTTCGACTCAAAAATGTTTGTCACGATACAAAGGGTGCAAAGTCACCCTCTCACTTAAGCCTTGGCATAAACTTTGTGGGAAGAATCGAAACCAACCCACATGACCTTTGGTACAAATGGTTTGATAACTATCTTTCTCTCTCTCTCTGTTATGCCTCTAGATCTAACTCACAATAGACGACAAACCTTTCTCAAAAGTGTTTCTCATTACATTGTCATGGGGGTCTTCTCTATAAATGTGGCTTTGACATCATTCTCGCTATAATGTCTAACTAGTTCTAAAATTCCGTACACCATAAAGGAAATCCATGATGGAATTTGTGGTGGACATTTTAGTGGTCTTGTCGTTGCCAAATGTATCCTTCACCTTGGCTATTACTGGCCCACACTTAACCATGACTATTATGAGTAGGTTAAATGTTATGTGAAGTGTCAATAACATGCTAAAGTTCACCATACCCCAAGTTATGCCTTAAAAGTCACTAGGGACTTTTGGCCTTTCTCTTAATGGGTTTTGGATTTCGTCAAAGAGATTAACCCTCATTCTTCTCAACATCATCAATGGATCATCATGATGACCGAATACTATACTAAATGGGTAGAATACATATCTCTCATTTCTACAAAAGTCAATAAAATATGTGAATTCATCAACCATCACATCATTTGTCATTTTGGTGTTCCTCATCACCTCATCACTGACAATGGAAAACAGTTCAAAAATAAAACCCTACAAAAATTGTGTGACACATTTGACATTCAAATCATTTTTCTTCACTTTATTACCCACAGATTAAAATGACTAAGCCGAATCTTCCAGAAAAAACCTAAACAAAATTCTCATGAAAGTCATCGATGATACTGGTAAGGATTGGCATATGCACATTCCTTTCACCTTATGGGCTTATCGTACCAATATCTATACTTATACCAACGTCACACCTTTCTCTTTGGTCTACGATATAGAGGATGTCTTGCCTCTTGAGGTCCAAATTCCATCTCTTCGCATATCACTTAAATATGTTCTCAATGACAAATAATCCACTAATAACATTTGGTACAACTATATCTATTAGATGAATGTTGTTTAAATGCTCTTGAACCACCTTCAAATCTACCAAAAACGTATCAAACGTGCCTAAGATGAATGTGTTCATGAACAAGCTTTCAAGATCAACGATCTTGTCCTAAAGGAAAATCAACATGTAACCAAAGCAAATAAAATAAAACAGGATAAATTTTCTCCTAATTGGCTTGGACCTTACATTGTTATCCATGCCTATGGAAGTGCTTATCGTTTAGCTTCACTTGAAGGTAAACCTAAACCCGAGCCCATTAATGCATGCATCTTCAACTCTTATATTGTTGAATAAATTACTACATCACTTTATGACACTTTCATGCTCATCCTTGAGTGAATCTCTCATTCCGTCTACCTCTTTTAAGGACCTATGACTAAACTAGAATTGTGTGACTATCCGTCACCATTTAGCCTTGTCTTCAATATGAGTACCATGGCTCTACTCATGGCATGATTCTCATGGATACTTTTTTTCCCTCTCAGGATGGAATCCCATGGTCATCGGTCATTTAAAATTTGTATTTCATAGCTAACCTATCTCATGTTATGGTTTTTCCCTCATAAAAGAGGCCTATACTCCTTTATAGTCTTATTCATGACTTCAAGTTTAAAAAAAAAATTATACATGGGATAACCAAAACTCAAATCCTTGAGTCAAAATTCTCGTAAATAGATGAATCCCTCAAAAGGACATCTACCTCTCTTTCTTGTTGCTATAAGTAGACTTCTCCCTCGAAGGACAACTATAAAAAGCTAGCCATTTATTGTAATTAGTCTATCCAAAAAGAAGACTAATCTGTATCTCTCAAATAAAATAATTTTGGAGCTTCCCACATCGATCAAGCTTCAAGAAGACCTCAAGGAGAACCTATTTATCCCATTATAGACTTCCCACATCGATCAGTCTATACATAAAAAAATAAAAGAAAATGAAAATGTAAAAAGAAAACTTTTGGTCATGGAATTTCCTATTTTGGTTTTGAGTATCTTGCAGAAGGGGCATGTTGTCCACCTTACCCTTTGTTTATTATCTTCCAGCTCAACTCAAGGGAGAAAGTGTGTATTTTACACATTGTGATTATGCAACTTCTTTCACCTATAGACCTCTCATCATGCAACCGTATCTAGGGAATAACATTTAATAAGTATGAGGATATGAATATTAAGGTATTTCTCAACTTGGGGCATTTTCTTATTTTTATTTCAGCTCTTCCTACATGGTTGTTTGTTTAAACAAGACAAGATCATCGAAACTTAATCACCTATATGCCTATGCCTAATCTACCTTGCCTATTACCTATTTCACATTCGACCTTGCCTATCTTCATCAACTTACCTTAGCCAATAAAATTACCTAAACTACCTACCCAAACTATCCCAAATTGTCTCTATTCCATTTTACCACCTAATTAGCCTACATTTCACACTCCCCATACCCAATTTCATTAATTTTTCACCACATTTCAATTTAATTTCAAAAACCCCAATTTTTAGTTCCCTACCTTCAATTTTCACCAAAACATAAATGGGGATTGAATCCTACCTCTACTCGGCATCATCTCCTTAATGGAATCAATCTCTAAACTAGAGGTCCTCCACACCTCCTCTTGCCGCAACCATGCCTCTAATCAATATTTTATCTCTCAATCAATCAAATCCCTCATTTAGATCTCGTTGGACCATCAACCATACTCTAATCACTCTAATAATAACTCACCGAATCAGCCAAAGGATCTCTCTATCGTTTTTCTCCTCCAAAATATTCTATCCTGTCATTTTCCACAAATACAATGGCACAAATGAATCCATTTTACGTTTATTTTTACATTTTTATTCCCAAATTGATTTAACAGCATCGATTTAGCCTTATCAGCATCGGTTCTTATTAAATTGGTGTTGGTCACCTTGCCAACCCATTTAGACCTAATCTACCCAAAATGTTGCTTCAATATGCCATTTTCTTATTACCTAAGCCTCACCCAATCCCTAAGCACCTCACCTAATTTCAAATTACCTAACACCGACAATTGTATTATCATTTGGGGCATGTTTTTGCCTCTACATCGCCTTTCCTATGGCCTTACCTAGACACCCAACTCAAACCCACCCAATGGACACTCAAATTTGCTTAATCACTATACCTTGCGATGACGCAACTCATGTTATTTTACCTATTGACCTTGCCTTTCCTTATGCCATGATGTTTATCTTGACCAGACCAAACCTATTGGTGCTTTGGAACCCACCTAATGCCCATTCCTACACTTAGCCTCGTTGTGTTCCAGGACCATATCCTATACCTTGGATACTTGGACCACATCAACCTTATTTGGATAAACTATCGACCTTTGATGATGTAGAGTCTTTGTGAGCTCTTCAACCTATTTCATTGTCACATTTTATACATATGTGTGTGTTTGAATGCCCCTACATATTACCCATACCTATACCACCATTTCTTATGCCTATACCCTACCAGATTTTTCATCATCTATTACATTATCAAACCCATCACCGATTCTACCTACCACTTCATCACTTCTTGGTTTGAGGGGGATCACCTCCACCCATACTGGGAAACCTAATCTTCACTCATACTTGGGGCAACCACTTTTTTTGTCAGCATCACTCGTCAATACAAGCTACATGAAAAAAGGGGAAAATGTAGACACCAAATTTGGGTCACAATCCCTCTATCCCCTTTCACTTAAGTAATTAGACACATACACCAAGCCATGATCCCTTCTATACATTAGTATTAATTTAAATACCCTTAGATTAAATTAATCTTGACCCTCACACCATTATTATTTTGATTATCTTAATTAAACTAATATCCATCTTACTAAGCCACCTCATCTTTCACCTCATCCTAAACCTATTCCTAGCCTATTAATGAACTTAGACCAAGTCTCCACTTATCCTAACCAACTAGGACTTATTTTAACCCTAATCATTATGACCCATTATCTCTCTAACCACTCTCCCACTACATTTAGCGTTATCTCCCACTTCTGACTGGACCTAAAACTTGAATCATGCTAAATATGGGAGCAATCAAGCTAATTTTAGCAAAATTTACCATTTTTCCCTAACCGATGTTGGTTATCCATCGGTAATGCCAATTGCCTAGCTTACCGCCATCAATTACCTTAAATAGGCATTTCTAACTCTTTGTAGGAGTTATTTAATTATTTCATTCACTCAAGCTACAGCTATGACGACGAACAGAGCCCATCGGTCTTCAACAACATCCACATCATCTCATCCACAACTTTGGATCATCACAATAGAGCACACAGCTATGTTTCCATAGCTTGGACACATTCTCGTATCTCCCATAAACACTCGTCAATCAATAACCATCTTGAGATCTATATGTTACGGATAAGTAATTCATTCTTATTTGTTAAGATTTTTTTGATCTTAAGTCTTTCATTTACGTCTTTCATCCAATCCTTCTCTATCCCAAATACCACCTTTCACCTGTTTACCACCTATTCCATCAACCTGAACCATTTCACCCATCCTATCACTTTTACCACCCTTGCTGAGCCTTAACAAAAATCATATCATCCTTCCTAAACCCCCTCAACTCTCTATGTAATCACAAAGAGACATAAAACACCATTTTTAATATTTCCCCTCTGAAACCATTCACCCAACTGACATTGGTCACTTTCCGATCACATCGACATCGGTTGTTTAACCAATACCGGTCTCTTGCAGACTAGTAATTTTTCCTAGAACAACGAGCTTACAAATTTCACCAAACAATCCAGAATTGAACAAAAATTCACCCAGACCTTGTCTAATACCTCAATGACCTTTTCTAATAAGAACCACACCTTTGCCAATGCTAGATTAGTTTGTATTTTAATATTTGGCTTAATCTAGTTTGTTTATAACGTTTTGAGAAACCTAAATCAAAGTGTTAGCAATAGGACCTCTATTTATCGCATTTATTTTCATTAATTTGATAAAATAGTGGATTGATAGCCATCTAGGAAGTATCACACTTTATGTAACTAGCAGTTTCTAGCCAATCCACTACAATATATTGTTTAACTCTCTCTTGTGGTCTTGTTTTGTTTTGCAGGTAGTTCCTCCTAGCCAAAAGGAAGCTCTCACATACTGATTTGATCAAATTCTACAACATGCGCAACCTTCTCCCCACTTATTCATAGGTATTCCTCCTACACGTAGTACCCTTATCTATTTTATCCCATACTTTGAGGTGAAACAATAACATATTTCTATAGGTTGAGCCATACAAGTATCTTTCTTTAACATCTCTTCCATATCTTTAAAATGGTAAAAAAATCCACACCCTTATCTTTTGGATGTTGTATCTTTTATAAATGTTCTTAACACCCTCGTTTAATACACTTTATAAATTCAAATCAATAAAGTGCAAATAGAAATAAACTAGAAATTGTATCTTTGATATATCTATCTCAAAACTCGAGAAAAAAGTAATCTAGCTATACCACTATATGTCGGTGAATGGAAATATCATTTTCTAATTAGTATTTTTGTAAAATATAGTATGTGGCTAAGTTATTACAATTTAATTCTCATAGGAAAGGTAGTAAGTCCCTGATAAATGTCAAATTAACATAAAAATTTTGATTAAACTTACCTCACGAAAATTGAACAAACATAGAATTATCAACTATTAATTTTTGACGTTAGAGTCTAGAAACCACCTTGTGTTCCATTTCAACTAATGTTCGTTGCCTAAAGTTTTGATAAAAAGAATGATAAGTCAATTTCTTTGGTTGTAATGTTAGAATAAAACATGGCATGTAACTCATACTTGGCCTCACATCATTTTACTTAATCTAGCAAAGAAAGAAGCGATAATTTATCAAGGTGTTAGACATTAAGAAACAAAAATTTGTTAGCAAAAGGCTTGAGAATTTGATGCTTTGACCATATTTCTAACTTGAACCTCTCTTGCATGGTATGAAACACACAATGTGAGGGGATTTGAATGAGTTCAAATAGAATCATGCAAGGGAGATGGAGAACCTATTTGAAATCCCCCATAAGCTCAAATCCATCCTCCCACCATCTCTCTAAGACCAAGTAAACACATAATCATTTGGATTAATAGAGTTTCAAGCCGTTGTTGTCCTTGATAGGAAGATTGCATATGTTTGAATGCTTCATGCTTTTTCCTTCCTCCTCTTGGTTGGCTTCATCATGTAGGGACCCTAGTATGACAACCCAATTCATTGTTGCCACCATAATAGTCTATCTTTACATGTCATAACAAGAAAACACTTAGTTGTTGCCTAGCTTTATCGCTTCTCATTATCAGAGAGGAACATCTCATGCCGAAAATTGTCATCCACCTCCAGTGCCATATGTCATTATCGAGAGGAACATCTCTAACAAAATTGTTAATTCAAATCCCACATTTGAGTGTTATGAAAAGTCAACCACATGTTGACTAATATATGGGTGGTGCCATTAGAACACAACATATTCCATCAGAATTGTTCAATGTTCGTCGAAAACTACATCCACATAAACAAACCATTTAATTAGGGACCTATAGTGCTCACTTCCCTTCGACACCTTCTCGATATTTATCTTGACACTCGTTGACTATATTATGGACATTGTTATAATGTTATTTAGTATGATGCTAGATGTTAGATCATGGTTTATTGTGGACTTTGATTCATATATGGTGTATGATGATTATTGGAAACTTTTTATATATTGATGTTGATATCTTTGTTTGACATGGTTATATTATAGATGTGGTTTGGACATGTGATATTTGGATATTTTGAGTAGACCTAGAAAGTGGAATTAATTTGATGACCATATAGTTGTTGATAAAACTGAAAAATGATATTGTTGTTTACCTTGATGATGTTGTGATTCATGTGTATATATGGTTTTGGAATTATATTTATATTCATTTTGAATGTTACGATGCGGCCATGATCTTTGAAGGAGGTATAGGTATTTTTACAAAGTTAAAAATATCACAACAAACATTGGGGGATTGGAGACCAACCACATTGGAATTCTAGATTAATTCAATCAGGTCACCATGGCAACTTGTGTTTGATTGTGTGTGTTGGATTTTGTTAGGGATTCCCATGGGGGAAAATCACCTTGAATGTGACCAAGGGACTTTATGTTTTTATTTATTTGGTCTTTTGTTAATGTGGTATGTGTTTTATAAGTGATGTGTTTTCCCTTTTCATTATTTAATTAAATTGTGATTTATAATGTGAGTAATCATGTTGTTAAGTTATTAAATTAAATTATGTCTTGAGAATGTAATTAATAGAGTTGTTGGTCTTGGTTTAAGTGTTGTAAGAGATGTGTAAGTGATGTGTAAGTTGATTTTAGAGTATGAAACACTCCACCTTCTTGGAAATTCGAATTTGTCCTTGGAGGCTGATTTTGGAGGCTTGTGGGACAAGTTAAACTTGTCCCATACCTCTTAAATTTATTTACCAACCATACCTATGGTTGGAGAGTTGAATTTAGACTTTCATTATGCATTTTTGTAAGTCAAGTTGTAAGTTTTAATCGCACTTTTCTTACATATTTTAATTTTAGTCCTTTGGAATGTGGGCTTGTTTTGGAGTGTGTAAGTAATTTTTCATAGTATTCACCCACCTATTTAATATGCCTTGGAGAATGAAGTTGACTTTGGTGTTGGATTTGAGGATGTGTGATGTGGCATGGATCCACCTCATCCTCTTCTCTTCCCTCTTCTACATATTCAAATTCCCATGCTTGTTTTTGGGGTTACTTCACCATGGAATGTTGTTTGAGAGCTCTTGCTTTGGAGGGGTTTGAAGATTGTTGAATGCTTGTGCTTGGAGGATATTTTGGATTGCTTGGATTGGAATAAAGCTTGTTATTTTGAACTTGGAACAACTCCATCATGGAAAGTTAAGAGCTTGGCTCTTGTTATTCTATTCTTTCATTGTTATGCTTATGTGAATAGTTGAGTGTGTGAATATGTTCTTTAATTTATTGGTTGGTTGGGTAGATGGCCTAAGAAATGTGTACAAGAAGACTATGGGTATTCTTGTGGGGAGACATAAGTGTTATGAGGAGGTATAAGTGTGGAGGAGTTTGGATTTGGGTTCCACCTTGCAAAAAGAAATAGCTTGCATTTCTTTACTCGTTATGGGGTGCCATAAGAGGTTGGGGAGGCATAAGGAAATGGGAGGAATAAGGGGTACTTGGGGGAGGCATAAGGGCATGTTAGGGTTTTGAAATGATATATTTTGGCGGTTTGTTCTCAAGTGGTGATACCCATTTCCCCTTGGGAGGCATAAGCAGCATCCCCCATAGTTTCTTGCTCCTTTGGCTTGCATGAGGAAGCCTGAGTGTTGTTTTTGTCTTTTATCTGTGGTTACAAACTGTAGTTTTGTTAGACTGTGTTTTAAATATGAATTTGTATGTGTGTTGTGGAAGCCTATTGTTGCCATGAGTTGAAACACATTTCTTATTGCATTGTGGTTGGGGCTTGGGGGCCAATGAAGAAGGATGGCTTCTCCTTTTCATTGGATGTCTTTGTTGGGTGGAGAGCATTGCCTTTCTCCCTACTTTTGTTGTGATCAAATTGGAAAATGAAGGATCTTCACGTTGCATGTCTTAGGAGCAGAGGAAAAGACAAGTTTGATAGTCCTTGCTGAGATTATTCTTATTCTAACCCTTTGCCACTTGAAGTGGATGATCTTGTATATTATTGTGTTGGAAAGACTACTACTGTTTTAGCTATGATAGTTGTAATTTATTTTGGAAGGATATATCTAGTATTCGAGTTCCATGAACAAAAAGAAAGATATGCATTTGGTATGTGGTATTTCGAAAATAAATGGAAAGAATTTGTAAGAGTTTCCTTTGAATTAATAGAAGTGTTTTGCCTTGTTCATATGATATTATTTCCATTAGAAATATGTGCTTGATATACAGTAGGAAATCTCTGTTGTAAAAGTGAAAAGGAAGCACGTATGAAGAAATATTGCACTGCTCTGTCTCATTTGAAATGTTTAAAAAAAAAATATATAGAAGTTGCATTCTTGTCTCTATCATTTGATTGAAGGAAAGAAAACTATTTAAAACTAGCATGGAATAAATTCAATGTTTTTATTGCATGACAAAAGAGATAGTTTAATCTTTGTTCTTGAAGTGTACAAACCTCATTTCTACTTCACTGTATACTTCGCAAATTCCTTTTTATCAAATGTCCAAAACAACCCTACAAATTTATAAGAGACAAATGAAATATTCATTTGGACTTAATGAGATTAGAATGATCCCCAAACTAAACTAAAACACTGAAGAAATTTTTAAAGAACCTTTCAAATCAAGTAAAGGTGAAATTGCAAGTTTTATGTTGTGTAAACATTGGTAATTTTGAATGTAAACCAATCATGAAAATTTTAACCTTCGTAATCTATTATAATTTTTTTAATTAATATCCTTCATGCCTGTTTGGTAAGACGAAAAGAATTAATGACAAATTTGAACAAAATTGATAAGTTAAAAATACCAGTTCACTTCTAAGTGATAGAAATATTTTTCTCAAAATTGACCCTTTTAACTTTATTAAAATCAAATTATTAAGGTTTTTATGCAAAGAGGACATCGAGATCTTTCCAGAAAGTCCTTGTTTTCCAAAACCGAGTTCCCTATCAAAAGTTATGGCCTTCTGAAGTTTTTACTTCATTTGGCTTCAAAAATAATCTAACTGTCAAATTTAAATGAATAAAATATTCTTGGGTGGACCCATGGGCTAAAACTTTTTTTTTTGCTTTTTCCAAAACATGTAATTTCATGAAGTTTCCCGCCACTCGCTGACCCATGCAAGCCTTCATTTTGTCCCAAAAAAAATATTTTGGCAATTTTTCCTCCGTGGCCCCGTTGCCCCGCAACAAATCCTTGATCGACACGTGGCTTTGTTGGGTGCCAGCGGATGCTCGGATCAATTTTAACCTTTAGTGGTCTCAAAAATAAATTTGGAAAAATCTGTAAGTTTACTCTGTAGCCTCGCCAGCCTGCAACCAATCACGTGTTGCCACGTGGCTTCATGAGGCATCTGTGGAGGAGCGGATCTTTTTAAGCCTTGACGCTTCATAAAACTTTTAGAAAATTTCCCAAATATCCCCTGGGTCACCAACCCTGACCAATGGTTGGCTGACACGTGGCATCTTCTCGCGTTGGTGGAGGTGTGGGTGAATTTTACCCTTTTTACGCCCTTCGGGTGATAAAATTATTTTATCCCCACCACCCCTCACTTTCCCTGCGTTGGCTTAGGAGGTGCCACGTGTCCCTTGTGGACTTGCAGGCATGCGGGTGCAAAGGTGGTTTTTCGCCCAAGTGGGAAAATTTCCAAAACTTCTCCCGCGCCCCACCGACCCACCCATGGGAAAAATTTTCTTCCTAGCCTCGCCAACCCGAGCTACTCTCCTTCGGGAAAATTTCTCCCCATAGCCCATAGATCCGCTCATGGGGGAAAATTTTCTCCCCTAGGCCCGCCAGCCCGCCTTGGGAAAATTTTCCTCCCAAGGTCCATCGACCCATAACTTTTGAAATATAGGGAGTTAGGAGGACTTCTTTATATCACTGGAAAGGTGAGAAAATTTCCTATCTAATGGGAATGTTTTGAAAAGGTTTCAAGAGTGTTAATTTTGGAAAAAATAGGTTGAATATCCCAATCCTATAAGATGGTGGGAGAGTGACAAATTTCCTCGTAATCTTAATGATTATTCTAAACCTAAGTTTTGACCCTATAAATTTAATAATTGTTGTAATGGGAAAATATATGAGCTATGATTTTTAATTGGCCTCTAAATTTTGCTTGTGGCATTGTTGTTTTGTAACCCAGTAGTAGACACTTTTAAACAAAAAAAAAAAGTTATCCTATAATTTTTCTCGACTAATCCTAGGTTTTCTTGAGTCTCAAGTGGGTTTTTTAGCAGAGGCACTGGTTGGTGAGCTTGAGCGGATGATTCAAGATCTCCTTGCTATCGTAACATGAAATTTCATGTTGTGATCCATCTACCGAGGGATGGGGGGGCATATGGTGGAGGACAAGAGGAGTAGAAGATCCATGTTGATCGAGAACAACAGTTACCTAAGAGCTCTTTGAGGAGTGGTTCAGAGTAGATATTTGTCACAGAGATTAATCTAGCGAGAGGATAGATGAGTTCCATGACTTCCGATAGGAATCTATCTACATGAGGTCAATACGAGACTAGATTTTGGATCTACTCCGGTATGTTGAGTACATGTAGGATGAGCATGTGTGGATCCACATGTTCATCCGAGGCCTAAATCTTGACATTGGAGGTGTGGTTCGGATCTATTTCCCACATACATTAGCGAAAGAGGCTGTCGAGAAGGCCTACATAGATAGAGGAGACTTGGGAAAGACCCAAGAGGCTAGAGACCGAGTTCGAGCCACATCCGGTAGATGCAGGAAAACAGATCAGGGGGTCGGTCCCTCCTCGTCATGGTGGACAGGTGGTTCATCTCGGCCATCTTTTAGACCACAACAATAGTCTTTCCCACCTTACAAACCTCCACAAAGATTTGATGTATAGAGGGGACAGAGTATGGGGCCTCCTCCTAGGGGTCCCACTAGGGCACGAGGAGCACCTAGAGCTCGGTGAATGGGAGCTTGCCGGAGAGACCTCAACAATCCAGGATAGATGATTTTCATGAGATCCACAACACAGACCCTCTAGAGTACCAATTAGATCTCTACAACTAAAGGGAGAGGATCAGGTGGTTGTTTTGGGTGTGGAGTTATTGGACATTTTGGAGAGACTACCCATAGAACCCTAATAACAAGGGTAAGACACAAATATCAAATCCTACATTGTTGGTGACATGGGGTGTAGTCATAGGATGTACATAACGATCGAGAACCGCCAGAAGAGCATCGAGTAAAGTTATTGAGGCTCAGGTGGTAGCATTGGTTGTATTCCTACCTCTATTTTGTTTGATTTTGGTTCTTCTAATTCCTTTATTGCACCATCTTTAGTAGAGAGATGCAATGGTGGCAATTAGGCGGGATTATAATTGGGATGTTAAGATGGCTTCGGAGCCAAGATCTTTGTAGAATCCTTAGTTAAAGAGTGTGTAGTGGATTTGGGACATTTTACCACTACCTTGGATCTTCGTATCCTTTCGTTGAGGCTCTTATGGAGTCATCTTGGGCATGGACTAGAAAATTCTTGAGTTATCACACACAGTAACTAGAGTGGATTGTTACCACAAGATCATATCTTGTACAAATGATCAGGAGTTGAGATAGTGATAGCAGAGGGTCGGGAGACCCATTTCTATTCGTACCATATCCTCTATGCAGCTTAAGCAAAGTGTGTGTGACGTGAGTTGTCGATGGTTTCTGGTCATACGATTGGAGTGACCGATTAGAGGATGGATCTCATGTGGACCATTAGTTAAATGACTATCCCATTTTGAGAGAGTTTTCGATGTCTTTCCAAGGGAGCTACCTGTGGTTACCACCCCCACGTGAGATAGATTTTCATATAGGTCTAGTTTTTGGGAGCAAGAGTCTATCTCATGATCACCTTATCGATGATGAGAGACCCATTTCTATTCGTACATCATCTCCTCTATGTAGCTTAAGCGGTGTGTGTGTGGGGTTGTCGGATGGTTTTTGTCACGCTTAGTGACTAATCAAAGGATGGGTCAGTGGACCATCACTAAATGACTATCCCATTTTGGGAGAGTTTTTTATGTCTTTCAGGGAGCTACTGGGGTTACCACCCCACGTGAGATAGATTCTCATATAGATCTAGTTTGGGAGAAGAGCCTATCTCATTAGCACATTATCGGATGACTACCCTTGAGATTTGGGAGCTCAAGTTATAACTTGAGGGCCTTCGGAGAAAGCCCTAATTTTTCCTAGTGTATCCCCTTGGGGTGCACGAGTGATCTTTGTAAAGAAGAAGGACGGATCCTTGCGGTTGTGTATTGATTACCACCAATCGAATAAAGTAACAATTAAGAATCGTTATCCCCTTAGTGTATTGAATATTTGTTTGATCGGATGAAGGAGCCACAATTTTCTCTAAGATACACCTTAAGTCAAAGCTACCATCAGTTGAAGATTTTGGAGGTAGATATTCATAAGGCCGCCTTCCATATGAGATATGGCCACTATGAGTTCACAAAGTGGTACCTTTTAGCTTGACCAACACCCCCGCAGTGTTTATGAGTTTGATGAATGGGGTATTTAGGACCTTCTTAGATCACTTCGTTCTCATCTTCCTTGATGAAATTTTAATTTACTCAAGTACACATGAGGAGCACTGAGGGCACCTTCACCAGGTTCTTGAGTGTCTTCGTGAGCGGCAGCTTTACATGAGAACTTGGAGAAGTGTGCATTCTTTTAGACATATGTGCGATATCTAGGCCACATCATTTCGGGGAAGGTATCACTATCAATCCTTCCAAGATTAGAGCTATTATGGATTGGCCAGCACCCACTACTATGACAGAGGTGCACAGCTTCATGGGATTAACAAGGTATTACAGGAGATTTGTTCAGATTTCTCTCAGATTGTGAATCCCATCACTTCCCTTTAGCGGAAAGGGAAGAAGTTTGTTTGGTCAGTCAGATGTGAGCAAGCCTTTAAGACACTGAAGGAGTGCCTCATGACAACACCTATTCTTGCAAGTGCGATCCTCATGGTGCTTTTTTGTATACACAGATGCTTCATTAGCAAGGCTTGGAGGTGTGTTGATGCAGGAGGGCAAAGTAGTTACTTTTGAGTCTCGCAAACTTAAATATTATGAGCTCAATTATTTGACTCATGATCTTGAGCTTACGGAAGTGGTTCATGTTGTGGTTTGATGGAGACACTTTCTTCTTGGTCAGAGATTCACACTTAATAAAAATCACTTGAGTCTTCGCCACCTCTTCACGTAGCCCAATCTCAATGCTCACCAGTGACATTGGATGGAGTTTCTTTGTGAGTATGATATGGAGATAGAACATGTGAAAGGGAAGGAGAATGTGGTTGCGGACACTCTTAGTAGATAGAGACATATGGCTATGGCCACCTCGGTGAGCATAGATTTGCATAGCAGATTCTACAAAAGTTTAATCACGACAACTTCTCGCATTACATCCGAGTAGAGATCGAGTCTCAAAGACCCTTCAAGGGAAGTTCAATGGTTTTTCTTTAGATGCGAGATGGATTTCTCAGAATAGAGGTCAGATTTATGTTCCCAAAGATGGAGGCTTGAGGTACGACATCTTGATAGAGGCGCATCCTACACCCTATTCATCCCATCCCTGGGGTGAGAAGATGCACGCCACCTTGAGAATACTGTTTATCTAGAGGGGACTTCGTAGAGACGTGGATCAGCTTGTGTCACACTATTTATAGTGGCAGAAAGTGAATGTCGAGCATCAACATCCGGCCTAGCCTTATCTATCCTCATGCTTTACCGAAATGGAAGTGGGATACCATTTCCATGGACTTCATTGTTAGGCTACCGATGTCGAGATACCTCCACGACGCCATCATGGTCATGATGGATAAATTGAAAAAGTGGCTCATTTTCTCTAGTAAAGACCACTTATACAACTAGTGCAAGTGGCATGGGTATATCATGATGAGATTGTCGGGTTGCACGGGATTCTATAGAAGATCATTTGTGACCGTGATCCTTTGTATACTTCCCATTTTGGACCACCATGCAATATGCCCTCGGGACGAAAATCAATTTTAGCACCACATATCACCCCGAGATAAATGGCTGACCGAGTGAGTGAATCAAATCTCCGAGGACATGCTTAGAATGTTCGTTATGGACCAGCAGTTCAAATGGGAAGAGTACTGTGCTTGGTGGAGTTTTCCTACAATAATAGTTTTAGAGTTCTATAGAATGGCTCCTTTTTAGGATTTTTATGGTAGAGAGTATAGGACACCCCTTAGTTGGGACAGAATAGAGCACAGGTTTCTCAGGACAAGCCTTATTGTAGGACATGGAGCAACAGGTGGTTATGATCGACATGCAGGTGTAGGAGGCACAAGATAGGTAGAAGAAGTACACGGATCAGCATAGGACCAACCATAGTTTTGATGTGGGCATGAAATTTTTCTTCATGTCAGGCCACACAAGAGCTCTATTCATTATGGAAAATGTTCTAAGTTAGCTCTTAGATTCATTGGTACTTTTGAGATCTTCGAGTGTATCGGCCCCTTTGACCTATCATCTAGCATTGCCACCTAGCTTGTCTCGCATCCATGATGTGTTTCATTTTAAGTTCTTAGGAGATATGTTGCAAATCCTTATCATTTGCTAGATTGGACATTATTGTAGGTGTAAGATCAGGGGCAGGTGATGGTGCATCCCATTCCTATTATAGATTGCAGAACCTTGAGCCTTCGAGGTAGAGAGATTGATCGTGTCCGGGTGAAGTGGGATAGATATGATGAGATTGCAGCTACATGGGAGGATGCTACATCCCTATGAGTTCAGTTCTCACATTTGTTCCGGTGACTTCCGGGAGGAAGTCGAGTCTAAGGAAGGGGGATGTAGTGTCCACTTCACTTCGACACCTTGTGATATTGATCGATATCGTTGACTATATTATGGACATTGTTATAGTTTGATTTATTATGATGCTAGATGTTAGATCATGGTTTATTGTGGACTTTGATTCATATATGGTGCATGATGATTATTGGAAACTTTTTATAAATTTATGTTGATACTTTGTTTGACATGGTTATATTATAGATGTGGTTTAGAAATGTGATATTTGGATATTTTGAGTAGACCTAGAAAGTGGAATTAATTTGATGATCATATAATTGTTGATAAAAGCTGTAAATGATATTGTAGTTTTCCTTGATGATGTTATGATTCATATGTATATATGGTTTTCGAATTATATTTATATTAATTTTGGATGTTTTGATGCAGCCACAAGGCCGAAGGAGGTATTGGTATTTTGAGGTTTAAAATATCACAACAAACATCGGGGATTGGAGACCAACCACATTGAAATTCTAGATGAATTCAACAAGGTCACCATGGCAACTTGTGTTTGCTTGTGTGTGTTGGATTTTGTTAGGGATTCCCTTGGGGGTGGGGGAATCACCTTCTTGAATGTGACCAAGGGACTTTATGTTTTTCTTTATTTGGTCTTTTGTTAATATGGTATGTGTTTTATAAGTAATGTGTTTTCCTTTTCATTATTTAATTAAATTGTGATTTATAATGTGAGTAATCATGTTGTTAAGTTATTAAATTAAATTGTGATTTGAGAATGTAATTAATAGAGTTGTTGGTCTTGGTTTAAGTGTTGAAGAGATGTGTAAGTTGATTTTAGAGTATGAAACACTCCACCTTCTTGGAAATTCGAATTTGTCCTTGGAGGCTGATTTTTGATGCTTGTGGGACAAGTTAAACTTGTCTCATACCTCTTAAATTTATTTACCAACCATACCTATGGTTGGAGAGTTGAATTTAGAATTCATTATGCATTTTTGTAAGTCAAGTTGTAAGTTTTAATTGTACTTTTCTTACATGTTTTCATTTTAGTCCTTTAGAAGGTGGGTTTGTTTTAGATTGTGTAAGTAATATGTCATAGTATTCACCCACCTATTTAATATGCCTTGGAGAATGAATTTGAATTTTATGTTGGAGTTAAGGATGTGTGATGTGGCATCCTACATGTATCCACCTGATCCTCTTCTCTTCCCTCTTCTATATATTCAAATTCTCATGCTTGTTTTTGGGGTTACTTCACCTTGAAATTCTTCTTTTAGGTGAATTATTTTGTTGTTTGAGAGCTCTTGCTTTGGAGGGGTTTGAAGATTGTTGAATTCTTGTGCTTGGAGGATATTTTGGATTGCTTGCATTGGAATAAAGCTTGCTATTTTGAACTTGGAAAACTCCATCATGGAAAGGTAAGAGCTTGGCTCTTGTTATGCTCTTCTTTCATTTTTATGCTTATGTAAATAGTTGAGTGTGTGAATATGATGTTTTATTCGTTGGTTGGTTGGGTAGATGGCCTAGGAAAGGTGTAGGAGAAGACTATGGAAATTCTTGTGGGGAGACATAAGTGTTATGGGGAGGTATAAGTGTGGAGGGAGTTGAGATTTTGGTTCCACTTTGTAAAATAAATAGCTTTCATTTCTTTACTCGTTATGGGGTGCCACAAGAGGTTGGGGAGGCATAAGGAAATGGGAGGAATAAGGGGTACTTGGGGGAGGCATAAGGGCATGTCAAGGTTTTAAAATGATATATTTTAGTGGTTTGTTCTCAGGTGGTGATACCCATTTCCCCTTGGGAGGCATAAGCAACATCCCCATAGTTTCTTGCTCCTTTGGCTTGCATGAGGATCCTGAGTGTTGTTTGTTTTCTTTTATCTCGTGGTTACAAACTACGGTTTTGTTTTGTATTATGTTTTAAATATGAATTTGTATTTGTGTTATGTAAGCCTACTATTTCCATGAGTTGAAACACATTTCTAATTGCATTGTGGTTGGGGCTCGGGGGCCAATGAAGAAGGATGGATTCTCCTTTTCATTGGATGTCTTGGTTGGGTGGAGAGCGTTGCCTTTCTCCGTGATTTTGTTGTGATCAAACTGGAAAATGGAGAATCTTCACATTGATGTCTTGAAGCAGAGGAAAAAGACATGTTTGACAGTCCTCATTGAGATTATTCTTATTGAACCCTTTCCCACTTGAAGTGGATGATCTTGTATATTATTGTGTTGGAAATACTACTTTGTTTTAGCTATGAAATTCGTAATTGATTTTGGAAGGATATATCTAGTATTAAGTTTTGTGAACAGAGAAGAAAGATATGCATTTGGTATGTGGTATTTCAAAAATGAATGGAAAGAAGTTGTAAGAGTTTCCTTTGAATTAATAGAAGTGTTTTTCCTTGTTCATATGATATTATTTCCATTAGAAATTTGTGTTTGATATATATTAGGAAATATTTGTTGTAAAAGTAAAAAGGAAGCATGTATGAAGAAATAGTACACTACTTTGTCTCATTTGAAATGTTTAAATAAAAAAATACAAATAGATATAAAAGTTACATTCTTGTCTCCATCATTTGATTGAAGGGAAGAAAACTATTTAAAACTAGCATGATTAAGTTCAATGTTTTTATTGCATGACAAAAGAGGTAGTTTAATCTCTGTTCTGAAGTGTACAAACCTCATTTCTACTTCATTTGTATACTTTGTAAATTCATTTTTATCAAATGTTCAAAACAACCCTGCTAATTTATAAGAGACAAATGAAATATTTATTTGGACTTATTGAGATCGAATGATCCCCAAATTAAACTAAAACACTGAAGAATTTTTTAAAGAACCTTTCAAATCAAATAAAGGTGGAATTGTAAGATTTTGCTCAGTAAACATTGGTAATTTTCAAATGCAAATGAATCAAGAAAATTTTAACCTTGTAATTTTTTGGTACCCAAATTGATTCTCCCTCAAAGTCTAAGTAGCATCACGGGTTTAGCAGGAATATTAGAGACAAATAGATCATGATGAGTCATTTTGTAGCTGGGGATGGGATCTAACTGGCCCTTATTCACTCAGATGTGGAGAAATGGATAAGACCCTTAAGAGGATTTGATCTATCCTCATTATTTTAGGTTGTGACTTTCAACCAAAGTAAGAAAACCATTTTGTAGCCTATTATTTATGGAGGAGATGGAGATATCCTTCCCAATGAAGTTGTTAAGGAGACCTTGAAGAAAATATGATCAATGCAACAAAATCTAACTCTCAAAAGTTTTCACTCTAGATAGTGGAGATATTCTCTAGTGCAAGGTTCAAAGTGCTACTAAAGACATTTGGAATGTTGATTGTTTCTACATGTTTTGGTAGTAAAATATATGCATTTGTATACACACATGACAAACAGGGGGTAGTATGGGTAGGATTAGTTGTTTTGAGTGAATTTGGTGGGAGGTGAAGTAGGATAAAGTTGATTATACCTAATCTTTGAGAACTCAAGCAAAATGGAAAAATAAACCAAAGAATACTATAGAGCAACTAAATTTTTCTTTACCTGAATATGTGCTTCAATGGAGGCCCAGATTAGCACTTTTTCATATAATATATGAGATTCTAACACAAAGGATCGAGTTGGAAAACCCAACAAAACATCAAGATTTGAGGCAAATCACACCGAGGTACACCAAGGCTTACAAAAATCTCTCACAATGATGAGAGAAAAGTGATTTTAAATCATTTATTTCATTCCCATATGAAATATCTTTTGAGAAATGAAATTGCGAGATGCCACTAAACTATCACAAGGATTGAGACTGTGTGATTAAGACTGATTTCGACACAAGATTGTAACAGAACAAGAACAAATACTTGTAGACATTCGTAAATAAAAATACACATTTTACATAAGATCCACACAGTAATAACTCGAGTTTGATTAAATTTATCGGCGGGGGAAAGTTTCTAGAACAATCTCAAAGCTTGTCACTTGGTGTACACTCACAACCAAATTGACATGATCAAATTCAATGCAAAAGAGATATACTGAATTCTCGGTCAACTTCTCAAAAGATAGGCTTTGTTTAATTTTCCTCTTGGGAATTTTCTTTGACCTCTAACACTCCAACCTCCAACCCTTTTGCACGAAAAGTTTGTATCTTTTATAAAATTTTCAACAAAGCCCCTTCTCCCACAAAAATCAAGACATTGAGTATCACCGGTGTTTGCCATGATCTCAATCGATCGAGCCCCAAAGGTCAGGTCTCATCTTAAATGGTAAAAGACATGCCCTGATTTTCCTCACCCAACCAAGATATCAACAAGTCTTTTGCATGCCAAGGAGAGAAAAATTGGACCGAATCTGATAGTCAAACTGCATATTAATGGTGAGAGACATTTACAGAGCTTTCCTACCAACCAGGATACTAGATTAATGCTCCTCTTCATTTGGCATGCAGGAGACTCCAAGAAATGATAAAAAACCCTCATAATATGCATCCCCAGGAGCTCTGGAGTGAAAATGGCAGAAAAATCAGATACAAGTGCACAACTACCATTGATTTTTATTTTGAATTTGGGTCGTCCATGTGGGAGATCCATTTTAGAGCAGGCCTACGGGTTTCATTTTCCCCTTTGTAACTTTTGGAAAAATGTAAAATTTTCACATTTTGCTCTGCACCTCCGCCCTTAAGAAATGAGCCTAACACAAGTCCTAAGGTGGGACCTAAAGGAACCATGGCCAAATTCTTCCATTTCACCTCTTTTTTTTTTTTTTTTTGAATAAGGAAAATTTTCCAAGTTTTCCCCGCAACTCGCACTCCCGCCATTGATCGGGGAAAAGTTTTGATTATTTCCCGCTAGGTCTATGGGCCATTCTCGATGTTTTAATCCTTTGGAGGAAAAAAACCCAAGTTACCCCTAATGGTCTACCGCCCCACCCTTTGAATTTTCATCCTTGACCTTAGCTTTGTCAGCTTGTGGGCCATTTTGATGTTTCAATCCTTTGGAGGCAAAAAAACCCAAGTTGCCCCGATGGTCCGCTTCCCCACCCTTTGACTTTTCAAACCGTAATGCATCACAATGGTGCATCTTGAGATGGTCCCCAAAAGTCGAGATCCTAAATGAGTGTAGGCTCACCATGTGTCTTGGCCCCGAAATTTTTTTTTGAAGGCTTGAAGCTCAAGTGGAAGGTGCCACACGTTAGAGTTCGAGGCAATCTTCCTTGGCTGTTTGAAAAGTCCAAGAAAATGCAAAGTGAGTAGAGGCCTCCAAGTGTCCTCCTGGTGCTTCTTTAAATGAAGCTCAAGGGCTGGTCCTCAAACATGCGTGGTTCCTCCACGTGTCCCAGCCTCCCAAAACATTTTGAAAACGAGAATACGTATGGGAAGACCGGTAGAAACCTCCACATGTCTCCATGGCGCGATTTCAAAATGGTGCCCAAGTTTGAGACCTTGAATGAGCATGGGCTCACCACATGTCCCCTCGTCCCGCTAAACCGTATTGGCTACATTAAAATTTTGTCCAAGTCAAACGGAGCAGCGGAGACCTCCACGTGTCCTCCCTGCTACTCCTAGGCCAAACCAAAAGTAAAAATTCAAATGAGCACCACTCTTCCACATGGAAAATTTCTAAGTGGAGGTAATTCATAAAATTTTGAAGTACTCTGTCGAGCCATGTTCAACCAAAAGAGGCCATGTTCCATGTCGATGCAAGGATGTAAATTTGACTAGGAGAAATGCCTGTCAAACTGTAAAATGTAGAAAAATGACCATTTGAGCCCGGAGATGAAATTTTTTCCAAGGATAGAGGATTTAGAAATATTACAAGGCTCGAATACGCTCCTTAGAGCTACATCCCCTCATTTTCCTTCAAGTATTTAGGGAAAAAAACAAGGACAACAAAATGGGGCGAGACTATTTTGAGCACCAACATCGGCCCCGACTCGAGGATGGGCACTCCCTATGAGTGCCACAAGAACAACGGTAGACAAAGTGCCAAAAATATCCATTGGGCAAAGGATTCAGCTTGTAGAGCAGAGAAACAGAGCCATCCTCCAAAAATGAATAGAGAAACCAGCAAAAATAGGTCACCAAGGACTAGAGCGAGCAAAAACATAGAAGACAAGAAACAAACAACAAACTATACACTATACAAAATATTTTTACCTTGATCCTAGGGAATCAATCCAAGAAATACTTCAAATTCCTACCATTAACAGAAAGCTCAAGCAATTCACCATCCAAATCCTTCAAGAAGAAGGTATGCTCACCAATTCTTATATCAATGGAGTAAGGCCCATCCATAATGAGTCAAATTTTCAATGCTTGCCCTTATCTCTATGCATGTTATCCCATAGTAGCACAAGATATCCAACATTGAAAGCTCTGGAGTTACCTTCTTGTCAAATAACTTCTTTAGCTTGTCTCTGAAATTTACATGCATCTGGTGGGATGCCCTCCTTTCTTCATCAAGTTCAACAATCTAGTTAATGTGAGCATCATAAGGACTTACTTCTTGATCCTCTAGTTGTTGAATGAACTAATATGAGGATAATTTCATATAAGGCAGCAGGGCCTGCATTCCATATACCAATTCAAATGGACTCTTTCCAAAGTGGCTCTTTTAAAAATGATTCTATCAGCCCAAATAGAAAACTTCAACCTGTTCACCCCATTTTCTTTTGTTCAGCTCCGTGGTTCCTCTCGATAATTTTCATCAATTTTTATTACCTGGACTTAGCTTGTCCATTTCCTTGGGTATTGTAATTAGATGCATATGTAAAGTTAACCCCATATTCTTTGCACATTTCCACTAAGGGTTTATCTCTGAAGCTTGTGGCATTGTCAGCAATAATCTTGACTAGCACCTCAAACCTACAAATGATATGGTTCAACAGAAAATCCATGACAACTTGGTGTGTTGCTTTCTTGGTGGGGATTGCCTCAACCCATTTAGTAAAGTAATCAGTGGTTACAAGAATCCACTTATGGATAGAACTTGAAGGATCTGAAATCTCACCAATGAAATCCATTCCCCATTGCTTGAATGGAGCTTTAATTGATACAAGCTACAAAGGAAGGGAGCCTAAAGCTTTCAGTCTTCTAGAGAAGCGCTACCAACTCTCACATCTTCTAACCAACAAGGTTGTATCCTTGAAAAGAGTTGGCCACCAATAACCAGCCCCTAGGATCTTGTGTGTTGTGACTCTTGCACCAAAATGCCCCCACAAATTCCTCCATGGAGATCAACAATTATCTTGGCACTTCTTTTCAAAGTAATGAACCTTAAGAGGACTCCTCTGGATTCTTCCAAGCTAGCCCATAATCGTAATGACATATTTCTAGGAAGCCAACTTAAGGGCTCTTTTTCGGTTCTTACTTAAATCTTACTTAAATACTCGGGGTAGTTCAGATGTCCGAGATAAAAATTACATCTTGTACTACTCTTAACTCATCAATTTTTCAAAAATATCTACCCTACCTTCTTCCACCTCATTTACCTCAATAGTTTACAAGTTGCTTTCACCATAAGCTTAGCCAGCCCAAACCTCTCACCAAATTTGATGGTTTTGATATCCATGTCATATTCTTGCAACTTGTTCACCCATCTACACCTTTGCTTGAGACTTCCATCTCTCGATAAGATGTCCTTGACCATGGTGTGGGGAACATAAGAAACAATTTTAGAACTTAGAATATAAGGCCTGAAAACCTTTGTTGCTTTTACCAAGGAAAATTCTTGTTTCTCCATAATAGTATATTTCAGCTCAGCCCCCGCAATGCCTTACTATAAAAGGAAATTGGCCTTTCAGCCCCCTCATCATCTTTTCTCGCTACAGTGTTCTCCAAGGCAAACAGAAAATAATTGAAAGGGCTTCTTATAACTGGAGTCTGCTGTAACGGGTGCATGCTTTAGTGCATCTTTAATCCCATTGAAAGCTTAGATGGTAGCCTCCTCCCATTTGATGGCTTGGTCCTTTTCTAGCATGGAAGTGATTGGAATGGTCAACTCAAAATGTTTGATATAAATCTTCGATGAAGTTTATTTGTCCAAAGAAGGGCTGAATTCCTTTCTTGGTTCTCTAGATTGGAACCTTGCTTTGATGGCCTCTACCCTTTCCAGATCAATCATCACCCCTTCTTGTGACACAATGTGGCCAAGAAATTTTTCCTTCTACACTCCAAAATGGCATTTCTTTGGATTGAGTGAGATGCCATATTCCCTACATCTTATCAACATCTTCTCCAAGTGTGTAAGGTGACCACTTATCTTCATGGAACATGTCACATCATCTTGCTAGACAACAATAAAATCATTGATGTAACTAGCAAAAGCAACGTCCATTTCTCTTTGAAAGGTGGCTCCAGCATTCATCAAACCAAAGGGCATCCTGACATATACATATGTCCCCCAAAGGGTGATAATGGTTGTTCTAATCCTTTTAGATTCCTTCACTACAACTTTTTTATAACCAGAGAAACGTTCTAGGGTGGAGAGTAATTCAAAACAAGTCACTAACTCGCAACATGTTTTCAATATTTGGTAAAGGATAATTATTCTTCATAGATGTTCTATTCGATTCCGAAATCCACACACAACCCGATGTCACCATTCTTCTTCTCGACTTGTACCAGGTTTGTAACCCAAGAACAATACCTCGCGGTTGAATAATCCCTCCATCCCTCGCTTCTTTTAGCTCCTCTTACATCTTAAGAGATAAGAGTGGATTGATTTGCCTTTGTTTCTTCCTGAATGGTTTTGAATTAGACTCCAAGGGAATCTCATGTTGAAACAAGTCCTCTTTGTATGCTTTTAGTTTAGAATATGTCCAAGCCATGCAATCTTGATATTTTTCAACAATTGGATGTATGACTGCTTCTCCTCCTTGCTAAGATTCTTCCTAACCAAATTTTCCTTGGCTTCTCCTTTGTGCCAAGATCATGCTCCTCAATATCCCTTGAGGTTGTCATGCATTTGTTAATAATGCGATTAGCATTATCAAAATTGGACTCAAGAGCAACCAGCCCTCTAGGAATGGTATTAGTATTTACCTGGATGATATCCTTGCCAAACAAGGTTTCCTTTCCTTCTGTGGCACATACCATTGGCTCCAAATCAATGCATTGATCAGCAAAATCTCCATTATTCTATAGAAATCTTCTGATCTGAGCATCATCATCAAAAACTGTCAGTGCTTAATATTGTCAGGACCGAGGGTCTTGTCAACACTTCCACATCGTATTCACAATATGGGGACACTACACAATCATCAAAACGGGACCCCAACACCGCATGCTTATCTCACAAATCATTAAAATTCCTATCATGATGCACAATGTTGAATGAATCAAACATCTCAATCAAATTCCAAACTACATGCTTGTATTGTTTCATTCATTGATTCTTTGTGGCATACAATTTTCTGACTTGTTTTACAATTAATTCTGAGTCTCCCTTGACAATGATGTCTTTGACACCATATTTCCAAGTAATTCTCAGACCTAACAACAGCTCCTCATACTTAGAAATGTTATTAGTACATTCAAAATTGAGCTTGAAGGAAAAGGAAAACCTTTCCTAGCCTAGGGAAACCAGAACCACACCAGCACCATTCCCAAACTTGGAGCAAGCTCCATCAAACAACAGAGTCCAAGGAGAGCCCGTTTGTTCAAGGCATTTGCATTCTTCAATCTTGTGTTCCTTTCCATCTCGTAAATCCTACAAAATTATTTGCATTAACACTTGTGTACAATACCTCATAGGATGCATTGTTGGGATCCTCAATAAGGTTTAACATCTTCTTTTCCCCATACAACTTGACAAGGTTGCCATCAATTGGGATGGTGGCATAGGACATATCCATTTGAACAGTTCCACCAACACTTGCATTCCATTTTCTAGATAACAACATACCCCACTTGGCCGGGATCAATAATAACTACATCAAGCTTTCGTGATTACCTGGATAGGCAGCAAAGTTATACCACCGCACCTTTCACACATCCCACCACTCGCACCTCTCTAGAGTACATAGCGAAACACTTTCCATATGTTTTTGTTACTTTGATATTCAATTCATTCATGACTTCCAGAGGCATAACATTACATGATGCCCCGATTCAAACATACTGCTTGTGTAGCAATCTGTCTTTAATGATCGTGAGCGGTGAAGAATGGATCCACATTCAGCCTAAGAATCTACCAAGGATGTTCCCAAATAGAACTCAGCTAGTTCATCTAGCTCTTCCGATGCTGGTTGTGCTTTCGGTTCTTCAATTATGGTGAGGTCTCCACAATGTTTATGTTTCTACCTGTGGAAGTCTTTCTTCTTTCAATCCCAATTATTCAAATGTTCTCTTTGTGCTGCTCAGAATCCTAAGCAACTCAACAATTGGAAAGAGACTTTGATTTGACTTAAAACTTGAGCAATGTCATATGGGACATTCTTTGGCAAGGCAATATTGGAAGGAAGGCTAACACACTCACTTGGTGGTACAAGATTTCTTACAGCTTGGGCATGAGGAGGGGTATGATTTTTGTTTGGAACTGTAGGGATTTTAGCATATGCATCCTTCTTAGGGCCCTCTTTAGGAATGTTTGAAAGTAAGGGAGCTTTTGGCTTGGCCAGAGGCCCTGCCCCTTTGATAGCCTTACTTCCTGTGTTATATTCCTTCTCTTGGGCAACAACAACATTCATCAGTAACTGTCTATCTTCCTCAGATGGGATTCCTCCATCATACTTCTTTATCATTAAATCCCTTAGATATTCAAAGTCATTATTAGGCAATTCAAAAGCTTGTACAGTATCTACTTCTAAAGCATGAGAGGGAGGGAGAATAGGTACCTTATGAACGTAGTCCCAAAAAGTGGCAGCAGTTCGGGCACTTATCACCTCGGTTGAAGTTTTCCCTTATTGTGAGCTTGTGGAACAACCCATCATGCAGAACATCATCATCATTATCATCATCTTCTTCTTCCTCCTCTTACCGATCTTCTTCACAAGGAGCATAGGGCATGAAACATCTGTCATACCAATCACCGACATCTTTCTCCTCTACAAAAGCAACTCGGAAGCCAAAGGATCGTGCACCATTCTATTTTCCCATCCTCTGGGACTGCCTATTTCTAAATCCAATAGGTCCCTTGCCTCGTCATCGATATTTGGTGGTTTGTGAACCTTTCTTGGCCTTGCTATTCGTGTTTTCCTTGTGAACTTTTCCCAATTCCTTTCTCACTGAGCTAGTTTGTACAAAATTTCTTTGATGACCCACTATCAAAGTCTTCACAACTTCTTCCAAATTAGTAGCCTTGCTTGTCTGAGGTTTTTCTGGGTTAATCAAATCAGCTTTACACCCTCCCTTTTTGGAGGCTTTCTAATTGCTTTGATATTGTTTTCAATTTGCAAGGCCATAGTGAAGGCCCGCCTCAAATTAGCAGGTTTTTATCCCTCAAGTAGTAAGTAGCCTTTTTATCAAATGCATTTGAATATTTGATCAAACATGATTCATCACATGGCCTTATCCTAACAGGAAATATCCTCAAGGTCTTATTAAACCTTGTATTGAAATCATGTATTGACTCATTAGGATTCTTTTGATGTTTTCAAATTTCACAAAAGAAACCTAGGGTCAGCTTCTATCACCATACTACAATTTAAATGCATTGCTCATCTCATTCTAAGAATCAATAGAGTTACCCTGCAAAGCTTTGTACCATTCCCCGGCATCCTCTTCCGAGTATGGACAAACAAGTTTGATATACACATTCTCATGTTCAATCTCAAAGTCTTCCATCATATTGATAAAAAGCTTAAAATGTTGATCACCAATTATAGCATTGTTTCCTTTGAACTTCGGTAGTATGTTCCTTACTTGAGGAACGCATTTGGATAACCAACCATCCCTACAAAATTTATAGGTCCATAGGTATCTACAACAAATGGATTCGGGTAGTGGCAAGGCCATGTTGTTATGAAGAGGTGGCCGTGGAGGGGTGACAAATTGATGAGGGGATAGAAGGTCTTTGAAACACAAGTGTATAACTTTCAAACTACATATCCCTAAAGGCCTAGTTTCTTGGAAATCCCTATCGCCTTCTAAAAAGACAAGGGGAAAATGAGAAGTGAACCTTTCAAAATCAAATGATGGCCCCTCTCCGGTTGGAGAATTCAATTTCACAAAGAGGCTACCCGATTCAAAAGCACTTGAATCATAGCCTTCAATAATAGGCGGTCACTTTCATCGATGGAGATCATAAATGCCATGTACGTACCCAAAATTGTATGTACTGTACAGTCAGAAATTGGTTACAACAGCCCCAATGATGATACAGGTCTCCTCGCAAGGTGTTCTAATCCAGTAAAGCCCGTTAAACATGCGTTAACATCCCGCATGCCCTCTTTTCCCCCGCGCCCTTTGTTTTTCCTTTTCTTTCCTCTTTCTTTGGCTTGGCCTTCAAGGACGAAACCACCGCCCCGGGCAGGGCACAGTCTCGTGATCGCCTCCTCGAAACAGGCGGCGGTCCTATAACCGCCCCGCTCAAAGCGGCGGTCCTGTGCACATTTTCCAGAACGCTCTTTTGACGCGACCCGCGTGAAATATCACGATTTACCAACTTTTCTTTGCCGACTTAAGCTTGTATTTATGTTTTTGCTTGATCAATGCTGATTTATCTTTGTTTAATGGTGGGAGAGTTCAATTTGAACTTGCCTTCTAGTCATCAGCAAATACTATAAATATGCATGGTTTGTGTACATGCAAATGGTCCGAGTTTTGGGTGAAGAATTAGAGCTGGAGCTTTTGGGCCACCATTTCCTCGGCAAAGGCTGTTGTTTCACCCATGGTCCGGTTTGTTTTGGGCTGAGTTCTTTGGTTTGGAGTCTTCATTCTTGGGCTTTAGTCTTCAATACTCACCCTGGATTTATTTTATGAATCATTTTATTTTAGCATGGTTTAGAATTCTCGAGTATTTAGTTATGCCTCATCTGTACACCGACAACGATCTCGCTTAGGAATCGATAGGCCAAGCTCTGTTCTCTTGTGCCATCCTCTCCTACTTGTACTTCGTTGTATTTCTCCTCAAGCTGCTATTATTCATTGTTTGAGTACCGATGTTTATCATTTTGTTTTATCATTGCTGCAACAACCCCGTTTAGGAATCGCATAGGCCAAGCCAGTTCACTTGCGCCATCCCTCTCCTACTTGTGCTTTGTGCCATTTTCACTTTAAAGTAATTGTCGTCCCAAAGGCCTTCCCTTGCCAATGTTTTATGCTCCTACTCTTTCTCGGATTCACGTGAACATGCAAGAACGAAGAGATCACTCGAGGGGACAAGCTACAACACAACCTGGATTTGCCTCCGCTCAAGCAAATGCTAGGTTTAAATTGTCAAATTTATTATCAAATAGAGTAGTGAATCATTTTATTTCAGTTAAGCTTCGCTTTCAATATTTCAGTGGAAGTCATGGGGAATGATAGTTTCGAGAAACTATGATTTGTTCCTCACTTCGAGGTAGGATCAAGGTTTTCAATTAAGTTAATTAGCTGTCTTTTATTTAGATTCACACATTCGCACAGTGAATAACCACACCGGGTTATTTCACTTGTTTAGTTTTAGTATAAAGTAGTTTAATTGTTACTTGTAATTATAATGTTTCAATCATATATTTTGTTTAGATTAGTTTCCCTTTCAATAGTAGTATAATTATTATTTTCAGTTTAAGTTAACTTGGAGACTTCATAACTAGATTAAACGCTTAACTTCTAGTTAGGAGGATAAATCACTAGGGAATTTATGCTACCCGCTCATAGCCTCTAAATCTCCCCTTTGTCATTTTAGCTACCAGGAGATCACACTACCAGATCTTAGTCACTGATTCTCCCATGGTTAGCCATAGGAAAGTTGCTTGCCAATTCTCATCCTTGCCTGCAGCTTTGTCTATCTAGAAAACTGACCATAATCCCGGCTGTGACTTCATCTAAGTCACCCGCATTTCAAACCCATAGATCGAATCACGCCAGAGCTCGATATTGATTGGAGCCTTCGAGCAGTCATCCTCGCTGATCGATCTATCACACCAGTCCAAGTTAGAAGGGCCTTCTTTGCCTTAGATTCGCAAATACCATTAGTGCGTGTCGAAGACATTAGACTCCCCAACTAGTTTGTCTGCATATTCTACCCCCACCGGCTGTCTCAGCACGACCTCGGGAGGTCGGGTACGTGGAAGAGTCACTTGTTGATTCTCACGCTCACCTGTTGCTTTTCCGACGACAATCCCCTTTCTTGTCTTTTGATTTCCCACACTCTCCAGATTTTCTTCCTTTTGATTTTTCTTTTCCTAGCTTTGGGAAATAATGTTCTAGCAGGATCCCTAGCAAAGAAAAAATCTTCTTCCTTCCAGATTTGCATAGATTAGTAATGTAACTCACTTGCAAGATGTTAAGACATTGGTGCTCTTTAAGAATCAAATCAACAAGGAGTCGCCACTAAGGACTTTCACCTTAGTTGTGCAAATGCACTAAATATGATCTGTCAAATGTATGTCAACTCGTGGTTCGAATATAAACCGCAATCACGTAGTCCCCAAAGAATGACATCGCTTATGTGTTGTTGATGGGATAAATAGATATAAACAGGAAGTGAATCAACAAATTTATCTCAACAACTCAAATTAGTCCCCAGCAACGGTGCCACTTAGGTGTTGTTGACGGGCCAAATGGATGTGAATGGATGGAAGATCAATAACTCAATGAAACTCTAGATTAACAAGTCCCCCAAACAGCGCCACTTAGGTGTTGTTGATGGGACAAATCGATGTGAATGGAAGGAAGATCAATAACTCAATTAAACTCCAGATTAACAAGTCCTCTGTAATGGCACCACTTAGGTGTTGGTACCCAAATTGATTCTCCCTCAAAGTCTGAGTAGTATCACAGGTTTAGTAGGAAGCTTAGAGATAAATAGATCATGATGAGTCATTTTTAGCTAGGGATGGGATCTAACTGGCCCTTAGTCACTCAGATGTGGAGAAATGGATAGCACCCTCAAGAGGATTTGATCTATCCTCACTATTTTAGGTTGTGCCTTTCAACCAAGGTAAGAGAACCCTTTTTGTAGCCTATTTTTATGGAGGAGATGGAGATATTTTTTTAATGAAGTTAAGGAGACCTTGAAGAAAATATGATCAATGCAACAAAATCTAACTCTCACAAGTTGTCACTCTAAATAGTGGAGATATTCTCTAGGAAAGGTTTAGGCTACTAAAGACATTTGGAATCCTGATTGTTTTTGCATGCTTTGGTAGTAAAATTTATGCATTTGTATACACACATGACAAACACGGGGGTAGTATGGGTAGGATTAGTTGTTTTGAGTGATTTTGGTGGGAGGTGAATCAGATAAAGTTAATTATACCTAATCTTTGCGAACTCTTGCAAAATGAAAACTAAACGAATAGAATGCCATAGAGCAAAGCTAAAATGTTTCTTTACCAGAATATGTGCTTCAATGGAGGCCCAGATTAGCACTTTTCATACAATCTATGAGATTCTAACATGAAGGCTCGAGTTGGAAAACCCAACAAAACATCAAGATCTAAGGTAAATCACGCCTGAGGTACACCCGAGGCTTACGGATAATCTCTCGTCACAATGATGAGAGAAAAGTGATTTTAAATCGCTTATTTCATTCCCGTGATGAAAGCTCTTCTGAGAAATGAAATTACAGATGCCACTAAACTATCACAAGGATTGAGACTTGTGTGATTGAGACATATTTTGACACAAGATTGCAACAGGAACAAGAATAACTACTTGTAGACATTTAGAAGTAAAACTACACATTTTACATAAGATCCACACATAATAACTTGAGTTTTATTAAATTTATCAGCAGGGAAAAGTTTCTAGAACAATCTCAGAGCTTTTCAATGGCTATACACTTGCAACAACCTTGACATGATCAAATTCAATGCAAAAGAGATATACAAAGCTTCTACCAACTTCTCAAAAGACAGATTTGTTAAATTTTCCTCTTGGGAATTTTATTTGACCTCTAACACTCCAACCTCGCAACCCTTTTCCATGAAAATTTTGTGCCTTTTATAACATTTACAACATCACCCCTTCTGCCCCCAAAATCTAGACATTGAGTGTCAGGTTGTTTGCCATGATCTCGATCATGATTCCTGCACTAGATCTCGTAAAATGTTGTCAGTGCTCATGGGGAATATCTCTTCAAAAATATCTACATTCTACTCTTTCATCCGGCGTAACACTCCTCCTTTAATCTCGCCAACCACTTCCATCCCTATTATGTCCAAGCCTGGTTCTTTTTGTGCCCAGGAAGAAGAAATGGAAGATCAGATCGATCCCCAAAGGTCAGTCTCATCTTAAATGGTAAAGACATCCCCTGATTTTCCTCACCCAACCAAGATATCAACAGTCTTTTACTTGCCAAGGAGAGAAAATTTGGGCTGAATTTGATAGTCGATCGCATATTAATGGTGAGAGACATTTACAGAGATTTCCTACCAACCAAGATACTAGATCAATGCTCCTCTTCATTTGGCATGCAAAAGACTCCGAGAAATGATAAAAACCTTTGAGAATACGCATCCCTAGCAGCTCCGGAGTGAAAATAGTGGAAAAATCATATACAGTGCATATCTCGTTGTTAATTTCTATTTTGAATTTGGGTCATCCACGTGGGAGATCCATTTTAGAAAGGGCCTACCGGTTTCCTTTTCCCTTTCTAACTTTTGGAAAAACATAAATTTTTCACATTTTGCTCCACACCTCCACCCTTGAGAAATGAGCCCGACACGAGTCCTAAGGTGGGTCTCAAAGGAACCGCAGCCAAAGTCTTCCATTTCACCTCTTTTTGAAAATGGGAAAATTTTCCAAGTTTCCCCGTAACTCCGCACTCCCGCCGTTGACCGGGAAAAGTTTTGACTATTTCCCGCCGAGATTGTGGGCCATTCTCGATGTTTTAATCCTTTGGAGGTAAAAACCCAAGTAACCCCGATGGTCGGCTTCCCCGCCTTTGAATTTTCATCCTTGACCTCACCTTTTTCAAGCTTGTGAGCCATTTTGATGTGTCAATCCTTTGGAGGTAAAAATCCAAGTTGCCCCAATGGTCCGCTTCCCGCCCTTTGACTTTTCAAACTGCCACGTGTCACAATGGCGCATCTTGAGATGGTCCCCAACAGTTGAGATCCTAAATGAGTGTGGGCTCACCATGTGTCCTAGCCCGGTAAAATTTGTTTGAAGGCTTGAAGCTTAGTGGAAGGCACCACATGTCAGAGTCCGAGCAAATCTCCTGGCCGTTGAAAATTCCAAGCAAAATGCAAAGTGAGCGGAGGCCTCCAAGTGTCCTCCTGGTGCTTATTTAAAATGAAACTCAAGGGCCGGTCCCCAAACATGTGCGGTTCCTCCACGTGTCCCAGGCCTCCCAAAACCTTTTGAAAAAGACTAAGTATGGGAAGACCCGACGGAAACCTCCACATGTCTCCATGGTGCAATTTCAAAATGGTGCCCAAGTTTGAGACCCTGAATGAGCGTGGGCTTGCCACGTGTCCCTATCCCACCAAACTATATTAGCTGCATTAAAAATTTTCTAAGTCAAAATGGAGCAGCAGATACCTCCATGTGTCCTCTCGGCGTTACTCTTAGGCCAAACCAAAAATAAATCTTCAAATGAGTGCCGCTCCTCCACGTGGAAAAATTTCTAAGTGGAGGCAATTCATAAAATTTCTGAAGTACCCTACTGAGCCGCGTCCAACCAAAAGAGGCCACGTTCCATGTCGATGCAAGGATGAAAATTTGACTAGGAGAAACACCCGTCATACCATAAAATGTATAAAAATGACCATTTGAGCCCAGAGATGAATTTTTTGCCAAGGAAAAAGGATTTAGAAATATTATAAGGCTCAAATACACTCCTCAAAGCTACATCCCCTCATTTTCCTTCAAGTATTTAGGTAAAAAACAACAAGGACAACAAAATGGGGCAAGACTATTTTGAGCACCAACACAATCTATCCTAATTTTTTAAAAGTAAAACCCTTCATGCCGCTTTGGCAAGACGAAAAGAATTAATGACAAATTTGAACAAAATTGATAAGTTAAAAATACCAGTTCACTTCTAAGTGACAGAAAGACGTTTTCTCAAAAGTAACCCTTTAAAATTTATCAAAATCAAACTCTTAATATTTTTGTGCAAAGAGGATGTCGAGAGCTTTCCAGAAAGTCCTCGTTTGCTAAAAATGAGTTCCCTATCAAAAGTTATGACCTTTTGAAGTTTTTACTTCATTTGGCTTCAAAATAATCTAATCACAAATTTAAATGAAAAAATATTCTTGGGCGGACCGCTGGGCACAAAACTTTCTTCTTTTTCTTTTTGCCAAAAAGTGCAAAGTCATGAAGTTTCTCGCCACTCCGCTAACCCGCAAGCCTTCATTTTGTCTAAAAAAGTTTTTGGCAATTTTTCATCTCGCGCCCCTCCGCACTCTACAACCAATCCTTGATCAACACGTGGCTTCATTGGGTGCCGGCGGATGCTCGGATCGATTTTAACCTTTAGCACTTTCAAAAATAAATTTGGAAAAATTTGTAAGTTTTTCGCAGCCCCGCCGCCCACAACGAATCAGTGTTGCCACGTGGCTTCACGAGGTGTCAACTTAAGGAGCGGATCTTTTAAACCGACGCTTCATAAAACTTTGGACAAAATTTCCCAAATATCCCCACTGGTCCGCAATCCGTAGCCAATGGTTGGCTGACACGTGGCATCTTCTCACGGCAGAGAGTGCGGGTGAATTTTACCCTTTTCGCCCTTCTGGGTGTTAAAATTCTTTTATCCCCGCCACCCCACTTTCCCACGTTGGCTTAGGAGGTGCCACGTGTCCCTTACGGACTTGTGGACGCTGGGTGCAAAGGTGGCTTTTTGCCCCAAGCGGGAAAATTTCCAAAACTTCTCCCGCAGCCCCGTCAACCCGCCCCTAGGAAAAATTTCTTCCCCAACCCCACTCACCCGACTCCTCCTCCAAAAAAATTTCTCCCGCGGCCCACAAACCCACCCCTAGGGGAAATTTTCTCTCTAGCCTGTCGGCCCGCCTTGGGAAAATTTTCCTTCCAAGGTCCGCCGACCCATAACTTTGGAAATATAGGAAGTTATGAGGACTTCTTTATATCACATTACAAAATTACATTACAAAATGTGAATTCCAACAAAGTGATGAGAGTGGAGAATAGACACAATGCATCGAGTTAGGGGTTGTATTTGATGGTCGCTTAAATGTTTTCCATGATTTTCATTGTAAAGTACTTGCAGATATTTGAAATAACTATCATATGTAACTCGTGTATTTAAATATGACCGTCAATTTTTATATAGGTATGTATGTAAACTACATGAATATATATTAAAAATAATTATATAAATATAAAATATTGTTTTATATGTTGTATTACTAGTATATAAATAACACTATTTTACATTTTTGAAGAACACTACCATCACCAAAAAATTATTTGATATGCATAAATGGCCATCAAAATTAACCCATGCATCCAATTCATTTGTCTTTATGGATATTTTAACATGTGAATTAATTTGTTATACCTTAATTAATTAAATTCTGAAGTTGAACTGATTTTAAACATTTTGCGTGTAAAATTATTATTACAATTTTGGGCAAGTGGGAACAATTATATTAGTAAATGCAGCCGTGTTCGATCTGTCGTGCCTGGAAATTTGTGGTGACATCAGCAGGGCAGAATGGCAAGGTTGCAAGCTGATTTAAAATGGAACGCCGTTAAAATCCGTTATGCCTTTGGTTATATATCCGTTGGAAAGATATTTCCCCTCCTTTCTTCTTCAGTTTGAAAGCTGTTTCATTTCTTGCTGCAATGGAAAGGTCGCGTGATGCAACGGTGTATTTCGCAGGAGCTCGTCGCACCTGCAAGAACAACACTGTGTATGTTTTTGAAATGGTGATGGGATTATGCATCTGTAACAACAAGACTGTATATGTTTTTGAAATGAACTCATCCATGGTAATGGTAATATGTTCTTTAATTTTAGTTAATGTTTATATTATATGTAAGTACCTGCGCATTTGGCCAATGTGTTCCAACGAACAGAAATCCAACATTCCAAATATGCCACATTTAGTGCTATATGAAGGCCAATACGAAAAGTTAAATTAACATAACTATTTAAAGGGTGAAATAAAGTGTATGTGGCGCCCAATAAGTTAATGTAATTTAAAGGGTGAAATAAAGTTTAAGTTGTGCCAAAATAATGTATATAATGGAATTCATTTCACATGCATTTGGATTTAATATAGTTTTCGAGGAAACCTTGTCTATGAGAACCGCTTTTATGATGACCTCCTTTCACTTAATCCAATTAATAAAACTACAATGGAATAGAATGGTTCCTCTAAGAAAGAAACTGATAAAATTTGTACCAAAAGTATTCTATGAGGTAATGATTCTCTCCTTATATTTATTACCAATTAAGGAATTGAACATTGCTTGTTAATGGATTGTATAGTTTTTAATGATAGGTTGTTTTCTTGAAAAGATTACCTCCAAAAGCATGCTAAGATCATGGGTTCAAACGACCTCAACCCAATTTGATATAGAATTGAAGTCTCGCACAAAAATATGAATAAAGGGTTATTTTTATACCATTTTGCGTACCTTGCCAACATCATGAAATATTCCTCACAAATACTCAACCCGATACATTATAAGTTCAATACTCGTTGTGGAAATTATGTTTATTCTAACCCATTTACTAAGCTCCCTAGATATTTTGGTGAATAGGATTGTGTAGAAACAAAATTATGCACATATCATCACTTTATTATGTCACCTAGTATGTTCTTATATGATTGAATCTTAAGTAAGAAAAGTATGCACCGTGACACTTCCCCTTGCCCTTCTATGTTATTTGATTTATTTATATTGTGACTCTCTTTTGCATCTCTTAGTTCGTATTCACTTTCGATCGGGTCACATGGATCCCTATATGTCTGTCTAGTCACATTTGTCGCTTTTAGTCTTAGGACTAGTGCTCACTTTGGACACTAATGCTCAAGCACTTGTGTCCCTTCTAGCGCTCCGTCCTTATTTTTTTGCACATTTTGACATTTGTGGTCGGCCTTTTTCTTTTCTTATCATTTTACCACACTCTTAATCAACCTTTTTGTGTCAATAGTGTCAAAATTTAAGCAAGGGACTCATATATATACACAACATACTAACTATTATTTTTTAGTGGTAATTCAAAAGAGACTATCACATCTCGCATATTACTACCACTAGTCAAAGGGACTGTATTCTAAGATGTATACGATGAATATGAAGGTGAAGTGATGAATTCCATATTACACATTTGCATTATTAAATCAAATCAAGTTATATAATTTTATCTTGGCATCATTGGCACAAGGAAAAACCTAGAAAGGGACATTATTTCACACATAAGCATGGAAAACTACATTGAGTGTGAAATGTAGTGCAACACTGGTCATAACTTCATTCCTCGGGTGACCGCTGAGTCACCCAAATTCACATATCATATATTTTATTCAGATCTCATGTGTTTGTGAGCTTGTGCAAATCAAAACCATAATAGAGAAATCAGAGTGACAAAGACAAATTAGAAGCAAATATCTTCCAATGCATAAAGGAACATGTCCACGAATATCCACGTAGTCACTAACACCTTAACAATCACTAGCACATGGGGCACTTCATCCTTCTATGGGAAATTCTATCCATCATAGTTATGTGTTCTAAAACCTTCTATAAGCCATTTCATCATTAATTACAGCCAAGTCCAACAACCATATAGCCACGAGCACTCCCGAATTACCTAGAATCAAGTATTCATTCCTCTCTTATATGATTTAGGGTTTTACATTCTCAAATACTTATTACTTCTATATTATTGTATCTTATCATTTAAATATCATTAACTACATTAGTTACTCTGAAATTAGATTTACTTATTTATATTAAATCATTTGGTGAACCCCACTCCTTGATTGAAATCCTTGTCTTAGGATCCACATCCCTAATATCTCAAAAATGGTACCCATCCCCCGAGATCATCCTATGACCTTTATGAACCATCCAATCCTTTTCGACGCCCGCGTAGAATCTATATTTCATAATCTTATGTAAAATTCTAAATATGACCCCCATGTCATCCAACAACTCCATGCATTCCAACCATCTAATTATGATGATCTCTCAAGTAATGATTCTTGATTTGTCTCTCCTATTCAAAACCTTGATGAATATTCTCTCCCATCCACCACTTCCATGAATGATGCTCCATCCTCTTCTCCTTGTACTATGGTAAATGATAGCACTAATGTAGATTCTTTTCACGATGAACTTCTTTCCCTGTTAAAATATGGATGATAGTGACTACAAATGTAATAATGATTATGTACATGTTAATGAAGATGTTTCTTGCATTAATATTGTTGAATGTGAACCTACACCTCATATCTCGTCTAATTCTAATATTTTTTCCAATTATTGCGATGTTGAAACGAATGATAATCTTAGTACATCTCCTATTATTCATGATGACCATACACCAATTGACTCTTTACATACCACACCTTTATAACCTTCACATACGACCCCTTCTTACACATGTCAATCCCCTCATCAAGTCCATATGATCACTCATAATGGTATGATTCAACACCTCCAAATACCTCTCACTACCTAAACCATTCCTCCGCAAGACATCCTTTCTCTCATGTATGTTGTTGGTGATTTACAAAGCAAAGTACATATCCTTATCCTCAAGAGAAAATCCTATTATGCTTCATTGACAAAAACCCTTCTTGTAAATCCTATCCCTAAGAAAATTCACAATTCCATTTTTACTAAGGGTTTCACTATGCTTACTTTTTCACATTTCGATGGCAAAGGTAATCCTACTTACATATTAAAGCTTTTTGATTAGCCATGGCTTCATACTCCAATGATATATTGCTACTAAAATGTTTTTGTCATAGCCTTGTCGATATTTCCCATCAATGATATACTCATTTATCTAATGGATCTATTAGTACTTATTATGATATAGAGGATGTTTTCCTTATATTTTTCATTTCTAATAATGGGCCTAAAGTTACATATGAACGCTTACCTTCTTTGCATCAAGGAAAGATAGGACTGATTCTAGATTATATTTTATGCTTTAGTTCTACCATGCACCATTTACTTTTTCATCCTATTGATCTATAAATGTAATATATCTTTTTCGTGGCTTGATTCCTCCATTTTAAAAAAGCAATTATATGATACATGTGATTCCTTTACTCTTCTTTACAATAACATTTTTTTATAGATAAAGTGGGTTGAAGGGACCCGTTCCCTATTTACATATATAGAGGCCAAGCCTCAAGAAAGCATATAGAGACACCATGCCAAATGAATTTTCCCATGATTCCAATCAACTTATCCAGTCACCTTTGGGGATTTTAAGAATGGAAAGCATATAGAGAGGGGAGGGGCAAATAACATACTTGATAAGCACCAACATCCCCACCGAAACAACCACTTCCATTTCCATGAGCTCAGCTTTGAATTCACCGAAGAAAGGAGATCCTTCCATAGAGAAGATCTGCCCGAGCCACAGAACAGGGGGACACCAAGATACTTTGATGGAAGAGATCCTTTCTTAAAACCAATAATTCTCAAAATTCTAGCCTCCAAAAGAGGAGGAACATTAAAAAAGAAGATGGAGGATTTAAGAAGGCTGACCTCTTGCCCAACAACAACAACATAGGCATCCAACATTACCTTCAGCTCCTTAGCCTCCTACACACTGGCTTTACTGAACAAGAAGGTGTCATCAACAAATTTCTGATGGGAAATGGGGTTCACCCCCTCCATAATTTTTAGGCCCTGTAATTTACCCTCTCGAATCCTCTTGCAAATGGACCTGCCAAGAGAATCCACCATGAAAATATACAAAAAGGAGGACATTGGGTCCCCCTACCTAATGCCCCGATTACCTTCAAAAAAACCTTTAGCATTTCCATTGATCAAGATAGAGAAAGAGGAACTTAAAATACAAATGAAAATCCAATTACAAAACTGCACCGGAAAACCAAACTTCCTGAGCAACCTGATAAGGAAATGCCAATTAATCTTGTCATAGGCCTTACCGATGTCCAACTTTAGTAACATACCTAGAGAATTGTTGTTGGAAAGAGAATGAATAAGCTCATGGGAAATAAAAATACCATCAAAAATAGACCTCCCAGGCATAAACCCAGTTTTCTCCTAAGAAATAAAAGGACCCAACACACCTTTAAGTCTAGAAGCAATCGCCTTCAAAATGATTTTGTAGGTATTATTGCACAGGGAGACAAGATTGAAATCAGCAAAGGAAGAAGGCTGAGTATTTTTCAGGAAAAAACTAATAAGAGATAAATTCAAAGTGTTTTTAGCATCGAGTGAGACCTTTGAGATTCTTCAACAGCAGCCCACACATCATAACCCATGATGCTCCAAAATTTCAGGAAGAAATCCGCTTGGAAACCATCAAGACCTGGCACTTTATTCTTGGCCATAGAGAACACGAACTTCTCCAACTCCCCCAGGGAAAAGGGCTTAAGGAGGGAAACATTTTGATCATCAAATATCAATGCCGGGATAGTAGCCAAAAGAGAGGATTGCTCCTCATCAAAAGAGGCAATTTCGCCCCTAATAGAGAGGTGAAAAAATGAACTCCTTCCGAGATCTTCTTTTGATCAGAGAGGACCATACCTTTACTATTCTTCATTTCAGAGATAATGTTTGAGATCCTCCATGATTTTATTGCAGATTGAAAGAATTTGGGATTCCTGTCGCCATCCTTAAGCCACAACTCTCTCGATTTTTACTTCCAAAAAGCTTCCTCCCTAAGGAACAATTCACCGAGCTTGGCCAAAAGAGATTTCTCTAACAAATACTCCTCCACCCCATCCCGGAAACAAAGACCTTCTCATTCAAAGATTTCAAATCGACTTCCACTCTAGCCTTTTCTTGTAAAATATTCTTAAAAAAACCTATTCCAATTCCGCAAGTCCCCTTTGAGAAGCTTGAGATTTTGCGCTAACACATACATTTTTGTTCCATCAATCTTATAGGAGCTCCACCACTGCTTAATATTACTTTCCAAAGAGGCATCCCTCAGCCACATTAGTTCAAACTTAAAAGGGGATTTACGAGGAGCAATATCAATATTAACCAAGAGAGACATCGAAAAATGATCTAAACCAGACCAAGGCAAAACCAAGATTTCTAGAACAAAATTATTAAGAGACCAATTGGGGCCAACTAAAAACCTATCCAGCCTCTCAACAATATTACAAAAACCCCTTCATGATTACTCCAGGTGAACCACCCTTGTTTGGGCTCAATATCAAGAAGAGAACAATCACAAATAAAGGATCAAAATCTACCTGAGATTGCAAGTTCCTTCTAAGACCACCTTTCTTATCCCTCTCCAAGGTAATAACGCATTGAAGTCACCCCCAAGTAAAAGAAGATGGTCCTCTAACGGAAGTAATTATGTGGAAAGTTCACCGCACCTCGCTCTTTTGTCAATGATACTATTGGTACCATAAACATTGAAGAGGTAGAAGGATGATTGAGAATGCTTAGGACTAACAAGACCTAACTGCCAACTGAGACTCTGAGAAACAAAATCCACCCGCACCTGACACTCCTTCCATAGGAAGCCCAAACCCCCGGAGGCACCAGAAGCGTCTGAAAAGAAACCCTTCTAGCCTTTAACCAGGTTTCCCCATGATTCTCGCCGCCTCCACAATGAACATATTTGTTTCTTGTAGCGAGAACCACACACGTAGCCGATGAAAAATATAACACTTTAACAAGCGTTGTTTGTCGGCGGTATTAAGACCCCTGAAACATCCAAGAGAGGAGCTTCACTGATAGGAGGGAAGGAATTTCACCTTCCCGGCCTCAGCGTTGGAGAAATTCATGATACTCTGCTTACTCGCATCAACTTCCTTATAGGCAACCTCCTACTTAGATTTTTAACCCCTTTTTCTTGCTAAACCACAATTGGCCACTTTTAAACCTTCATGTCCTGACACCAATTTAGAGGGATTCAAAGCAGGGACCAACACATCTGGCTGAATTTCCCTCTCCTCCAAACCGTCACCCCCTTACAGGGACTGAATCATCTTCACCTCAACCTTATCTCGAAAGCCAAACTTGAAGATTATTTAGAGAGTCTGCGTGCCCCTGTTCGAAACCCTCCTTAATCAGGGACTCCAGTTCCTTCGAATTATTATGAACCTCTTCAATTTCCCTCAACAAGGAGAGAGGGGATAATTCCCCAACAAGAGGGGCATTCGGGCTGCCAACTTTCTCCAAAGAGGGGTTAGACCAGGGGACACCAGGAGGAGATTTGGCTCTAATCAACAAGCAATCCAACTGAGGAATCTCCTTCTAAAAAGTAATAGTCTTAGATTCCTTCTTCAATTTTATCACGCAATCCTTACTCAAATGTCCCAGCTTCCCACAATAGAAGCACTTCACATTCAGCCCCTCATACTTGATGTCAAAGCATCTAGGACCGAACTTGGTTTGGAGACACAAAAATCTCGGCAATGGGATGGTCGATCCATATCCACTGAGACTCCCTCCACGTATTTCCTCCAAAATTCGAGAGAAGGGTTACGAATGGGCACGAAGGCACCCATAGAATTCACGATAGACTTATGGGCTGACCATTTTTGGAATTAAGAGGAAAACCCATGAATACTAAGCCAAAGCGGGGCCTAGGAAAAGTTTTCCTTCCTAGGATTGAAATTTGGAGACCAGGAGCAAAAATACATGCTAGAAGACTTCATAAACCAAGGGCCTCCTTGTATATTTCATGTTGTTCTTTTCCATCATCTTATTCATTATTTTATTTACCTTGTAAATATACTTAGAATAAAGCTTCCACTACAAAACTTCAACACTCAAATCTACTAATTTTATAAACTCAGCAACTCCAAGAATGTAATAAAAAAATTCTTAAAAGACACTTAAAACAAAATATTTTGACAATGTTTTTGTTACGAAAAATAGGAAACAAAATTTCAAACAAGAAAATAAACTGAAAATCAAATTAACCTATCCTCAATTACGCCGGAGAAAATAGGTGGCACCCCATAATTAGGTTAATCTGGTTTTTAGTATCTACTCTTACGATAGTAACAAAACTATGGAAGCCAAGAATCTACTTGAAGACACGCAACGGCCATGGAAGCCGTGTAACATGTATTCTTGTAAATGTTAAGGATGCGTTGACTTTGGTGGGGCCGCTCAATCTGTAAAATTCATAACCGTTTAAATCTGTGAAGGAGGTCACCAACTGATAATATCATAAATATTTAAATAAAGAAAATGAAAAATGCTTAAAATGCAAAAGCCAGAAATAGATGCTCAGCAGTTCTATTTTTGACAAATAATTAGGAGGCGATGATAAAAATTTAATCTTTCCCGTCAGATGATATAATTAGCAGATGAGATGATATATAAATATACTCAAGTAGGGCTGAGTATATTTGTTTTTGTTGATCTATCTTAATTTTGAGCAGGAAATATCATTCAGAGCAGAAATGGATTACTCAGATTGTAATGAAGATGTTTTGGTGGCAGCGCAAAGCTTGCTTCAATTGAATTCAGGCGAGGATGGGCATTTGGTTGAGCAGAAAGAAGTGACAGTGAAAAAGAAGGGCGCAAGGAGATCAGCAGCAATGAATGGCGGAAAAAGATAAGCAGGGAAGAAGGGCACAAGAAAAAGAAGATCAGGAGGAAAGAATGGCTCAATTAGAAGATCAGCAGAAAAGAATGTGTCTGGCATTGGCATCGCAAGAGAAAGGACAATGAAGATGGAGGAGAGAGCGTGGAAGTGGAACAGAGAAACTAAAACAGACAATGAGAGGGAGATGAAGAGTCACAATATGCTGATCCGTGTGAAAAGAGAAACTAAACCAGTCAATGAGAGGGAGGTGAAGAGTCACAGTATGCACAAGCCCTGCTGCAACTTATCTCCTACTACTCCTGATCCGTGTGAAAAGAGTGCAGTAGTGCAGCATCCGGCCATTGGCATTCCCAGGCCAAGAACTATCACGTTTAAGTTTACAGGAGTGAGGGAGGACATCTGAAGGAATTTCTAGCCGCCATTGAAGTTCTCAATTGGAAATGATTAGTTGATGAAGTACAGCATGTCAATGTGTTACATAGGCCAATTCAGGGGTTCGGATTTTGGAGGGTAAGTTCTTGAATTTCATATCATGGCCGCTTATTCATAAAAAGAAATTTGTGTTATCACAAATATCTTTAATGATTTCTTGATCGACGATGATTTTTTTATCAAAAATCTGTGGCAGAATACTTGTGGTTTAATGTCATAGTTGGAATTCAGCGAATTAAAACCTTTGGAAAACTTTAAAACAAAATCTAGATTTCCAATTGTATTCGGCCTAAATTCATCTAGTTTCTCGAATGAATGGGCCAATGTATAAAAAAACATGCCCTTAGTAAGGCGGTAAAATACATACAGTAATATTCATTTACAAAGAATCATTCAATGTATCATGTTGAACTATGGTTAGAGTTTGGAAATTCACAATCTAAAAGACTTGGAAATATGTACAGAAAGATTTGTGGTATTTTGAGATTATCTGCACTTTCATTGAAACCTTCACAAGTCCTCGTTCTTTGGAAAATAAAATTGGATCTTTTGTTCTGTATATTTTGCATTACTTTAACATTCCAATCAAAGTTTAATTACAATTTACAAGACAAATACATTACATTTTCCAAACAACGGGGGCTCCATTTGAGGGTAAATCTAAATTTGGTTTGGTTGAATTAATAGAGCAATGTTTTAAACGAATGGGGCTCAACTGTGGCCAAACTGTACTATTCTTCTTCTCTACTCACCTTTGGCCAAATTGTTTTTCTTAAAACTGAAATGAATTTGTTATTCTAGTCCCCCACCCAATTCATGGTCAGAAGCTCCCTGTTTAAATTCTGCATAAACAATTTGAATTCATTGTAATGTCTGCAAGATCGAGTACAAAGTGGGTTGCTTCTCTACACAGACCCTCCTCATGCATTTAAAATTGTGCTTGAGATCTATTGTAATTTTGGCAAGTATCAATTCTACATTGATACTGTGAATATGTCAAAGACTGTCGAAACTGTGAATATGTCATGTATTATCAGTTCTACATAGTCAATTCTTGTGTGAAGTCCATGTTTTTGGAGTTTTTATTAAGTTTTATCAGTTGTTTGATTATTTTCTAGAATATCTTATAGAGTTGGTCTTTAGAATGTGGTTTAAAAAGTAACCATATAGTATAAACATGTAAACGATCCCTATAAGACCAGACCAGACCAGACCTGAACAAGTCAGCAAGTCGCTATTTAAAATTGATGTAACCCTGCTAAATCCCTTGACAGATAGAATTAAGTGAAACATTATAGATGTCCTCCCAATAATGTTTTACCAAATCTTTTATGTGTACAATGCGTTTCCCTTTGAGCTCTACCACAGCAGTTTTGGAGTGGTGAATTGCTCTTCTATTTCTGAGCAACTTTAACAAATACAGAGTATAAACATGTAAACGATCCAAACATGAAAATATACTTTTATTACAGCTCATTCTCAATTACACATTCTCAGTCATTCATATGTAAATCCTAAATACAGTATAATATGTATTATCAACTGGATCTCAAAGAATATTCATCCCATGCTAGCTTGCCTTTTGCTAGGAATGAAGAAACATTACACGATCAACAGGCCTTCCGCTTTGATATATATATTTCATCTCAGAATCAAGAAACATTAAATCTTTTAATGTTTGCATGAAAAACTTTTCATTTAAATGCCCTGCTTGACACCTCCTTGTTCTCCTGCAAGACCAGACCTGAACAACACAGAAAGTCGCCATGTCATGGAGTTCTCATCCACCTCAAAAAATTCATAAATAGTAGCATAAGGTAAAATTGAGAGAGAAGAATGTGAGAGTTTTTACCTTGCTTAATCTGAGTCTTCGGAAGGGCGAAGATAATGCAATGTCTTAAGTATCTGCACCCTCAGCCAGAGATTGCCACGCTTGAAAACCTTCGTAACTGTGAATGTTAGAGGTCGAGGTCGTTCCCACATGTGATATACCACTAGGTTGCCATTGACAGACAGAAAGTTGAACTTCATTTCTGGGTTGTGATATACAACAAGAAGATTCTGTAATGGAAGTCATGTTCCGCTTTCTTGTTCATATGCCCCCAGTCTTGTTTCTCCATTTTCCCCTTTGTTATATGTAACCAATATTCCTGCCACTTCATCCACTTACTAGATATATCCTCTGGTATCTTCTCCCAGGTGAAAGATATTGCATTAAATGCAATTATGTTGCAATCATTTCCTTTGAAAATCTAGTCTCTGAATACAACACCCTGTACTTGGTGCCGGGAAAGACTGAAAGAAAATTCAGGCACCAGGATTGCAATTACAGTCCATTGAAATGCAAATAAGTGGTATTCTTCTTCCCAAGGAAGATCATCTTCCGGGTGAGCGTAGTGGCATCCTATCAACAAAAAGATCCTTCCTTTTTCTACATCCGCCACTACATTTTCGCTAGGTGTGTGCATATTAGGCAACCGAAGCCATGTAAAGCCCATTGTGAAAGGATCACACATGTACACCTTCCTACTAGGGTTTCCATCACGCCCACTCCCACCAATCACATAAAGTTTCCTGTGAAAGACCACAGTGGCAAAATTCAAAACGCCTTCTGGAAGAGGAGGGAAACACCAGGACTTGGTGGTGTGCACATTGAAACCATAGAAGACTTGATTGGTTTCATGCTCGAAAATCTTTAAGTATACCCAAGATCTCAAAATTTGACGATCTGTGCTGAAAGTAGCAGATGTTTTTGGGCTGGTAGTGGTAGGAGGTGGATCAGCTCTTAGAACAATATTGGGCTTTGATCCAGTGGATTGACACAAGATGAAACGAAATGGGGAAGAAGTATTTTAGTTAAAATTACGTTGAGAGAGAAACATATCATAATCAGGCTCAGAGAAAAACATATCAAAAACGGTAGCGGTAGGAAAATGAAGATGATGACGAGAAGGGGATACATTGATATTCTGAGAAACAATAGTATTTGGATTTTAAGAGGCATCTCGAGAAGAAAAATGAGGTGTAGTATTTTCATTACTATGCTCGAGAGATTCAAGGAGCTGGTTGCAGTGTTTTTGGGTGTGGGTGAGAGTTGAAGTAGCCCATAATTATCTGCCAATAGAAGAACACTTGTTTCTCTGCTACTTTCAAGACTATGAAAGTAGAAGAGAAGTACATCTTACATGCCTCCCATGACCATTGTTTGTCTTCTTCAATAATATTCTATTCATTACCATAAATTGTCCTCATTTGAATATTTAAATGACCAAGTCGATCAATCTTGTTAGATCTTTTACAAACATTGGCCACAATTGGTGACATTTGTAATCAATGCAACTAAACATTAAATCAACCTAATTAGGAGGAAGAATCGAACACATTGAAAAGCATATAATCATCTAAAAAGTAAATGAAATAAAAAGAAATTAGAGCCCATAGAGCCCGTCACCCCTAACCTAAGTGACATAATAACTTGTGGTTCAATAACCTACTAATTATCTCGTAACTCCTTGGGGCATACCCCATACAATGAAGCGGATCCATAAGTCCAACCACTCCATGGTGAATCCCATGACCCTCTTCCAACACATTACGACATTACAACCAACATAACAATCGGTTGCAAATGCCAAGTGGAAAAATCCCAAGCCTTGGGCAAGGCTATAAAACTTTTAAACATGAAAAAAGTTTAAAACTAAGAAAAACAAATGGCTAATTAGCCATAGTTAGTGCAAAAATCTACATGTTAGTGCAACAACCAAATAAAATGCCCAAAATATAAGAACACATCAATTAAGAAAATTGTTGGTTCTTGCAAGAAAAGAGATAATGATCAATTTACGAATAAAATATGTATTGAGAAATAACACATTACAATCACTATGTGGCCTCATATGGCCACCAAAAGGGTACTCATCGAGTTGCTAGCACTCAGATATCGAGCCTCATATCACAAAAATATACATGTAACTAGAAATGAGTATATCAAATAATGTAACTGTCATCATCTCTGCCTGAATCATCCCTCCATACTCCCACAAGGCTCAACATAGTCAAAATCACATAGGATTATTCGATGGACAACCCAATAGGAAAGAGCAGGGGACACTAGTTTGCATAAGTTGAGCCTAAGGTGGTGTGCATCCACAATATATTGAGCAAGCTCAAAGTATACTAAATAGATAGAAGTGGGTTTTCAGTCTATATAAGACTCCACTTCCTCACTCGTACTTGGCTCAAGATTATGAAAACCTGGTCCACGCCTCCTCTCTCCACACATACACTCTTGACGGTTTCTTCCCTTAGGATCATCTAGTGTAAGGTTCACAACATAACACATAACTACATCACTAACACGATGGCGAATCATGCACATTAACAATAGCGTATTGTGTGGTATATATACCTGGGTATAGCACAATCATTACTTTCACATGTTACAATACATTACGTTTCCACACGATGCACCCAAAGTGCAAGCACTATACAATAAGGGTCATACGATCACCATGTGCCCCTAATTCACGACATGAACCATCACATATTACACGAATTATATTTATGATGAACACAATGACTAACATTACATTATATAGTCAATTGCAATACAATATGATGACACACATTATTCATCACAACATGGTGGCGACATCACGATAAAATTCAATTCACTATACACCAATTTTGTCATGCAACACATCAAAACACCTTCATATCACATAATTAAAAACACTCCAATACTTTGTAATTCGCAATAACATTCTTTTCCCACACAACAAGGTAGCACATCACACGTGAACTCCTCATCGAGTCCACAAAAATGAGATGAAATACTCTCATTACAAACACATCAACATTATATCAAATACGCACTAAGTGACATGTATAACACGTGTGTTCATAATATCACAATTACAACACCGGTCACATCACAACATATATCACATTACTCTTCCCATCTCCACCACCACCATGCAGAATCATCACAACTCCAATCCATCCCGGAGGTTCGAGAGCATGAATCTCCGCTCCGATAACATATGTCACGCCCACAATTTTGACACGCAAATGCAACAGTAAAAATACAAGAATAGTTTCTATTTATTTGAATGCTCATGACACGATGCCATATGATCTCAAATAGAAAAATTCAACATCACATTTAAGAAACTTACAAAAGTATGGACCCACACAGATAACTTGATAACTTACTGTACACATCAATGTATTACTCAAATGGCGTAAACCAAGACAATGACCCAACTATGGTAAGGCACATAGGATAGGCATGCTCCACAACATGGATTTTTATGGTTTACATATTTATTACATTTAGTTTTCCATTATATAACCTTATAGGTTTCCGGTGAATTAAATTGGAAAGGTCTGTAAAATTTTCCTTTTTCTAAAACTTCGAATACTTTAATTTTGTATAGCATTAGCCTTTAAAAGAGAATGCATTGTTGATTCCTTTCTCAATTTCCATCACCTATCCACCACTCATTTGTTAATGAAATTCATTTTAAACACATACGAGCCTCATAATATTCATTCTTACATTAGGGGTTTGTTTCAAATATTTTTAATTGATGTTAAATTTTATGCTCGTAACGAAAAGTAACTAACAAGGTGTTAAGGTTCTGCTTTTTGAGACGTATATTTGATGTTTGAACTTTACCTTTGCTAGAAAAGGGAAAACTATCATGAGGTCAAGGAAGATATGTTAAAGTTTGAAAGGGTGATTTAGATTCAAGATATCTCTTCCCATAAACACCCTTCCATCATAGTACCCTATTCTTCCTGTTACAAGTTGATATAGTTCAATAACTTGTTTGAATCCATTCAACATTTCCACATCAAGAAATTTTATCTAGAGTTATATATATATATATATATATATATATATATATATATATATATATATATATATATATATATATATATATATATATATATATATATATATATATTGTTTTGTCGAAATTTTGATCTCACCAAGGGAAATTCATATTTATTTTTAACAACATGAAAGTGTCTAGTTGAGTTATAAGAACTTCAAGTATGAAATTACTCCTAACCCAAAATCTTGTTAACTCTTGTACGCTTTACACTTACAATGTACTTTGGTCTCACTATTGATGTTTTTTTGAACAATTAAAAATTCAAATGATACGTAATTTACACTTAGGGATTCATGACTATAAGGATTTGTGACATTGCACCTATCTACTTATTTCATTTCTCTTAGACCATCAATAATTAAACACATATAACAAGACAACCCAATAACTATATGTTTCTCAAATGCCTTCCAAGGAACAATTTAAATCGTTGTGTGAATAAGCATTAGTGTTTCCTTCACCAAAAACCTTAAGAGAGGCTTTATGATCTCCAAACTTCAAAAGAATTTAGGGATGGTGGATAAACTACCCCATATGAGAACAAATTGTAATCCACTACTACATACTAAGGGACACATTTATTTAAGAGGGACAATAGAGGTTCAAATGCAAAAGATATAAAATTTTACACGTTCAAAACCTTCTCAAGTCATATTTACAATCATTGATAATCGTACATCATATCCCATTTTTCCAATAACATCAAGAGAGGTCACTCGATATTTTGCATTTGTTAGTGCTTGAGGGTTTCTACACCTTACCACAAGATAAAATTAGAGAAATCAAATGTCCATGTCTTGCAAGGCATTCGTGCCACTCGAGGTATTCCAAGAATACATTTCCTCACTTTCGTTTAACATTTATCTTATAAAGGGTTCTATTAGATTTGGTTCGTTTATTTGACTACCAATAAAAATATCTCACCCAATAGTTAATTTCAAATATCCTATCATATTCACCTTTTAGGTTTGATTCTTAAATGGGAAACTATGTTTTCTTGTTCACTTATTCATGTGTGGATCAAATCACATCCACTTCATCTCATAAGAAATATTTAATATGTTGTAAGCAATATCCATGACCCTTGAAATGATTAGATCGACATCACAAGGGTATGTTCCCAAATGAGGGCAAGTTACAAATTTTCCTTTACAATTAAAAACTTAATAGTGAAGTAATGCACAATCTAACTATCTTTATGGTCCCACCCACTATTCATTACATTCCACTTCTAACGTTGTCATGAGATTTCAAGCTCAACATGCCATCTTGTATGCCATAAAAATGAGGTTATGCCTCGCACTAAGAATTCTTACACACTTTCATACCTAAGTGAATGCTCTCAACCTGGGTTTCTAGGGAGGAATACACAAACACTACAATACCTATATGTCTCCAAGACCACGAAATATGTTCGGAGCTAGCCTAACTTGGAGCTTACTAGAGAGGGTCATTACATTCAACAAAGGTAATAATTTTGAGCTATATGTTTGTTTGATCGCTTCTCACTCACTATGAAAAATACACACAATGTAAGTTGATATTTTTATTCAAAGATTAATTTATTTCCTAGGCCATCGCAACACTAGCAGAGATAGGTAAAACACATCATTTTAAATTACGTTCTCACAATTTTACTAGCACAATCATATCCAAAATTTTGGCTACAATAAACATTTTAAATGACAAGGTTCCAATTTCATCCTCCTATATTTATTTTGACACTAAAATAAGGAATCTTTGACATATTTTTCCAAAGTACATAATACAATCAACTCCATTTACTTAACAGAATATACAATTACAACTAAGAGTAACATTCGTTAAATAGGAAAAAGTACAATTACGTACGAAATAGTACATTTTCCCAATACGCAACCACTATCATTTTCATCATGGAAATAATGAAAATAATACATTCTATTCATAAAAATATCATTGAAATATTCTAAGAAATTACATTTCCTTCAAATAACATGCTAATAAAAGACACAAATATCGTTTTTACTACTCCTTTTGTCTGGTACCTGTAACCAATGTTGCGTCAGTCCTAGGACTGAGTATGGAAAACCCTTACACTCAAGCACAAACAAGACATTCATCATTTCAAGTAATTTCAAACAAAGTACGAGAGAGGTAGAGATAAGGAGAGAGAGAGAGAGAGAGAGAGAGGCAAGATAATTTCCTCACATTCATTTACATTTATATTTTCAAGAGAGAGAGAGTAAGGAAGAGAGAGAAATTGTAAAACATTTTCTTTTCTATTCACAATATTTTGACCATTTCTCAATTCATACCCATTTTCATTTTATTTCAAACTAATCGTATTTTTAATCCATTCATGTTTCCAAGACCAACCATAATTTCATGTTTATTTTAAGAGGGAGAGGGAGAAGAGAGAGAACACTATAAATTGCAAAATCCATTTATACAAAATTATTGATTAAATAGTAGGCTACACGCATTAAAATGCTATAAGAAAGGGTTCACAAGTAAGTTTATAGGACCAATGAGATTCTCAGGAATAGTTTCTAGCTTAAGTTCTGAGTGTGTAAAAATTGACCAAAACAATTAAAGTACATACAATATGGTTTCCAAAACCACTTGTTTCAAGTTCAAACATAAATTTTATTGATTCCTACCTACTCACCTATAAACAAAGAACTCTTAAGATTCGACACAATTCAAATACGTTATACAGGGCTCAATTTATGAAGGTGACTTTGAGACCAATTTTCGTAAACACATCGAATACTTATCTTGTACGACATACGGTGGGCTCCAACATCCACTTGAAACTCTAACTTACGAAATTATTTTTTGAAACTAAGAGTTGGTTTCAATTCTTACATAGGAGTGCTAGAGGTAAGTGAAGGTGTTTTCTAGTTACACCAAATCAATACGACATTTGTAGTCCAAACCGATCACTATCTCATAAAGTGGGAACGTCACCAAAAGTGACTAAAGTGTTAAAGGGGTATTGAATCTCACCTCATTAAGGTATCTAATTGAGTTAGTCATCTTGGTTAAGAAAATTCATGGTGTCTTGGGTTGACATGGATCTTGTTTGAGGTTTTGGTTCCCATTAACCATTCGACATGGCGCTCCATGCACATGCTTCCAAAGGCCTAATTTATTTTTAAATTATTATTTTTGCATAAGAGTTTAAAGAAAAATATTTTGAAAAGGTAAAATCCATGTCATTCATTCCAATTTGCATTTTTTTCATATATAACATGCTGAAATCCAACACTAAAAATAAATAAATGATGAAATGTTTAGTTTGAAACGAGAGGAAGAGTGATCCATACCTTTTACACTAATCCCATGATCCCCACACTAGATGAGACCGCATTGGCTTTAGGCATTCGGATAACTATTTTGGCTCACTCATGCTTCACCGCTTTGCATTTTTGTGAAGTTTCTAAAGCCTTTTCAACAAAAACATTTAGTGCATACCCTGGTTAAGGTTCCCATACTCTGTTCTACGGTTCTTATTTAACGGTGGCCATGTTTCATGAGGGTGCCCACGTCTCCACATTTGGTCCATGGTGATGACCCACTATCAGTGTCTTAGTTGTATGTTTTCCCTCATCATAACAGATTCTAACACCTTGTGACATGGCTAGAGAAGGAGAATCCTTCTTGCAACACTTATCTGCTAATTCCAATGAACTATTATAGAGTTGCATTACTAAGAAAACACCCCCAATAAAGTTATTGTTTGACCCTAAATTTTAAACATGCCATTGGTATTTACTTATACGCCTAAGAGGTCCTTACAAAAACTCATTTTGTGCATATATCTGTATTCTACGACATTCCATGAAACATGTTTCTTTTGGGTACTCTATCAAATGACTCACGTGCCTTTGCCAAAGAGTTCATTTTCCTTCTATTGCATCTATAATTTTAAAACTTGATCATTCAAGAGGACATCCCAACCACTATAATAGACAAAATATTCCATCTTTTTACAAATCTTGTATAGCGTTGACAAAAGAAATTTGGAAGGGATAAATAGGGTGTTTCATGTAGAGGAGTGAAATAGACAAAACTTGCATAAAAATATGTGGGATAATAGGAATGGAAATTGTAATGTCTTATTATATACAACAACTACTCATAATAAAATATAAAGAGTAGGAAATTGAAGTTGCACTGTTTACCACAAGAATATTGCAACAATTTTACAGTGTACATAGCACAAATAGAATTAGGATGGGCAAAAATCAATACACGTAGAAATTATGCCCTTCCCAACACCTCCTAATATTCAATCTTTCCTTTTTCTCTTTTGAAAACAACAAACACTACAATGACAAGAAGTAGATAATCTCTTCTCAGAGACAAATTCAACCTGCTTCAAACACAAATACAAATGCAAATCAGTCAATTTGTAAAAAAGTAAAAAGAAGAGATATTGGAGTACAACTTTATCTCACTGTGCAGGTTGATTTGACCCACTCACTGCAACAAACCAAATACTTCTAATTTTCCAACATTAACTCGGTTTCGGTGTGATTTTCTTTTGCCTCGGATCCCAAATAAATTTATTGTATTATTCCGCAAGGAAATGACAACTCTAGAAATGCTACTATGATGTGTCGCTCTCCCCCTGCAATTGTGTGTTGTCATGTAGGGGTACTACAGGTTGGAGGAGGATCGACTCTTAGAACCATAGTGGGATTTGATCCAATGGATTGATATGAGAATAAATGAATCGGGAAGGATTCCAGTCGAGAATCGGGATGAGAGAGAAACATATCACAATCAGGCTCAAAGAGAAACATATCAAAAATTCTAGTGGAAGGAAAATGAATATGATGATGAGAAGGGGATATATTGAGCTAGGTATTTTCATTACTCATGTTTGGGAGATTCATCGTGAGCTGGTTGTAGTGTTTATGGGTGTGAGTGAGAGTTGAATTATCGCATAATTCCACTCAAAGTTATCTACATACCGAAGAACACCGTTGTTTTGCTTTTTAAAGACTATCAAAAAGATTACAGTACAATATCTTACATGGCTTCTTTGACCATTGCTTGTCTTTTTCAAGAATATTCTATTCATAACAATAATTTTTCCCCATTTTGAATATTTAAACGATGAAGGTGATCCATCTTTTAAAAAGATTGGTCACAATTGGCAACAATTTTAATCATTGCGTAACTAGACATTACATCAACCTAATTAGCAAGATGAATAGAATACATTGAAAAGCATATAATGATTCAAAAAGAAGATGAAATAAAAGAAAATTATGTGTAACATAATTAGATTATATTAATTTATGAATGGTAAGGAACTTTTTAGTGTTAATAGGAAAATTGTGTGTTTAGTTAAATGCTTAATCTATCATATAATCATATGGGAGTTTTTGCCTTGATATATGTAGTGTAATAAATATATTGCATGGTAGATGGATATATAAAGATAAATTATTAGTATTGTTAGTATCATTGTTCTTATTTATTTATATTAGTGGATCCAATCTCATATCTTGTATTTTTGTTGTTTCCTCTACTCACCATACAAAACACCATATATATTTTGAGCTTTAAAAAATTATAATTTAAGAAAAATCTAACAAATTCAACAGAAGTAAATTTTAAAATTATGAGCTTTAAAAAATTATAATATAAGAAAAATCTAAAAATAAAAAATCAACGAATCTAAAAATTCTATTTCTATGAGTATTATTTATAATAATATTAGACATAACTTTTATTACAAAGCAAGCAATCTAAGCACTTTATCATTTTTAACAGCATTCAGAAATTTTATTTTTTTCTTTTTGTATAAGCATTCAAAAAACCCTCTATTAATTTATCGTATATATTTTTGTATTCATCCTATCTTTTGTTTGGATCATTTTTTTCCATTTTGAGGTCTATTGTTAAATAATCAACATTCAAAAGTTACTTCCTTGACCACAAAACTTGTTTTATTGTTCCTAGATATGTAAAGTATATGATCCTTTGTCTTAGAATTAGCTTGAAACACATGATCAATTGCAAACATTCCATGTGGTTTTGTAATAAGAGGTTTTTGTGAACATACACTTTGAGCTTTGATATTGACTTTTAGAATTTGTTTCTCATGTTCTTTAGGTCTAATAGTTGATCCGATTATTTTTGTATTGCTTTAGGTATGACCCTAGCTTGAACTTGTGGTGGAATGGTAATAATAATATCTCTTTATATCAAATTCAGTTGGTAGTTATAGATGAATTTCAAACACTCATGTAAAGTAGATGGCATTGTTTTCATTTGTGATCAAAGTAAAGTAAGAGGCAACCAAGTTAACATCATAGGGGATTCACTATGTAAAATGATGGTCTATCATGTGTGTTTGTAGCATACTAAATAATACCCATATTTCCTAATCCACATCTCAATCCTATATTATTAACGCCATCTTCCAATACAACTTTTCAATATAAAATACTCCTCATTTTACCAATATATCCAAACTATTCATTTTCCATATGACATTTTAAATACCCCTTTTATTTCCACCCTCTTAGTGTTGGATTCAATGTCTTACATTTTCACAAAACTTAATTATATTTCCACTTAAACATGGATGAAATTCATATTGAACTCAAAAATAACAAAATCTCAATATGTGGAATTTGATGTCTCTCTTCCTTTATTTTCTGTTAACATTTGTGACAATAATCAAACTTTGTACATGTTGTCATGCATTTTTGCAATGTTAAAAATCAAGGTGAAAGCATGACAACTATACCCCAATCTTGAAACTTTTATCCAATCCCTCCCGAGTCATCCTCTGGGCAGTCTACCTTCAATGTCATGAATCCTCTGTCTTTAAAAAGCTTCATAATAAGATTTTTATAAGGAGAATTAATAGATATTGAATATCTCTTACTATATATAATTCAGAAGCAAATACATTGTTTGTAGGGAGGAGAAGTAACAATACTCTCCACAATGAAAGGAGCGATTAAAAACTAGGAGAGAGAATAATGGAATACATTAAAACAAACTCTCCTAATTATATAAAACAAGTGCTATGTATCATAATGCTAACATTCCCCCCTTATTACATTATTCTTGCAAATGTAACCCCGAAAAAGTTCAAATTTCACTTTTCCAAGAGATTTGGTGAGAATATCAGCTACTTGTGCTTCTGTAGGATAATACTGGAGTTGAATGTGATGGTTCAAGATGCGTTCTCGAATGAAATGACAATCAATCTCAATATGCTTTGTTCGTTCATGAAAAAATAGATTTTGCATGAGCTTCAACACACTTTAATTGTCACAATAGAGAATAGGTGATTGTTTTTCAAGAATGCCCATGTCATCTAAAATGTGATGTAACCATATCGCTTCGCACACTACTCCTCATACGGTGCAATATTATGCCTTTGTGGATGAGATAGAAACAACATTCTACTTCTTGCTTATCCAAGAGATAGGTCTAGATTTGAGATGAAATATGTATCTTGTGATTGACTTCCTGTCATCAACAGATTCGACGTAGTCCGATTCGACATATCCCTGTAAGAAGAATTGATCATTCTTCTTATATTCTAGACCATAATCAACTGTACCTCGGACATACCTCAAAACATGCTTTGTTGCAGTCCAGTGACATTTCTTCAGCTCTGCATGAACCTAGAAAGATAACTGACAACATAGCATAGATCTGGTCTGGTATATGTCAAATAAATGAGCCCTCCAACAAATTTCATGTAGAGAGTAGCATCTACTTGAGGTGAGTCTTGGAATCTTGAATGTTGCAATCCTTTTTCCATGGGAGTGGATATAGGTTTACAGTTGGACATATTGTACTTTTTCAGGAGTGTCTTGGCATATTTTATCTAGGAGACAAAAATGTGATGCTCCTTTTGCCATATATCCAAGCCAAGATAGTAATGTAGTAGCCCCAAATCTGTCATGTCGAAGGTTCTTTTGAGATCATTCTTTACAATATCAACTTGATCTTCTGAACTGCCAGTGATCAAAAGATCATCTACATACACAACAAAAATGACAATTTCTTTGCCTACCTTCTTTATATACAAATTAGAATATGAGGGGATACGAGTGATCCCATGTTGCAGATGGTGATCATCGATCTTGATATACCATGCCCTTAGAGCTTGTTTCAGTCCATACAGTGATTTGATGAGACAATGTATCTTCTTAGGATGCTCTTTATCAACAAATCCTTAAGATTGGGTCATGTACACTTCTTCTTTTAGATCACCATTTAAGAAAGTACTCTTGACATCCATCTGCTGAAGTCTCCATCCTTTCTGTGTTGCTAGTGCACAAACAAATCTGTTGGTCTTGATCTTTGCAGTGGGTGCAAAGGTTTCTTCATAGTCAATGCCCTCTTTCCGAGCATACCCGTTTTTGCTACAAGTCATGTTTTATGTTTGTCGATGGATCTATCTCGCCTTATATTTTATCTTGAAAACCCATTTGCATCCTATGGGTTTCTTTCATGTAGCAGATTGAAAATTTCCCATGTCTGATTTTTCTTGAGTGATTCAATTTCTATATCCATGTATTTCTTCCATTAAGGTTGGTCGAGAGCTTCATGATCATTATCGGGCTCACGGCTATTAATCGCTGAACTCATGACTGAAAATTTTATCTCATTTGTTGTTTGAATCCTTGTTTTGAGTTCGGATGATGTATCCGGGAGTTGTTTCAAATGTGAGTCCTTGATGGTGCTTTGTACCCACTTTGACGAGAACTTGGCTACTTTTCATAAGAACTATGTCGTTTCCATGTGGATTGATTTGAAGTCACATTCTCCAATTCTCAAGTCACATTCTCCAATTCTCTAAGGTAAAAAAATAGCTCTCCTAATGGTACATATTTTCTCTATGTAATCTCCTCTAGTTGATCATCTGATTCAGAGACTAGTCGGTGAGAGGTGGTTGGTAATGGTTCTTATGTTTTCACTACTGAGTCAAAGGATGACTTGTCACAAACCATGTCTCAACTCTCATAGATTTTCTTCATCTCAGGATCCATGAGATGGTATGCCTTTGAGGTAGTGTTATAGCCAAGTAGGATGCATGGGAGCATCTTTGGCTCAACCTTCTTTCTCTTCTGAGATGGTACATGCATGTATGTTGTGCAACCAAATACTCGTAAATGATAAATTGATGTATTTCTACCACTCCATACCTCTTCTAGCATTTTATTTTGTAGAATATTTAACGGTTCTCTGTTGAGAAGATATACAACTGTCTATACTACTTCAACCCAATTTAATTCCTCTAGATTTTTTGTTGTTAGCATGCAGCGAGCCATCTCCATCACTGTGTGATTGCGACGCTCAACAATGTCATTTTTATGGGGTGTGTAGGGAGAAGTCAGGTTCTGCTTAACACCTTTTTGGTTTAGGAAGGCCAATAAATTATTTGATGTGAATTTCCCCCTCGATCTGAGAAAAGTAGAAGAAGTGGTTGTCCAATCTCTTTCACAACATGATGATAGAAATTATGGAAATGTTGAAGAGCCTCACTTTTCTTCTTTAGGAAAAACACCCACATCTTGCAAGAGTGGTCATCCACAAAAATTGGAAGTACTTGTATCCTAAAAATGAAGTAGGCAACGGGCCATTCAAATCGGTATGAACTACCTCCAGACTCTTCTTAGCATGGAAGGTGCTCACTGAAATGGATCCTTGTGTTGTTTTCCTGCAAAACATCTAGGGAAAATAGGCAATGAACTGGAAAATTTGGGTAGTCCATGGACCATTTATTTTGAACTCATCTAATGCAATGAACTAACCAACAAGTGACCATATCTAAAATTCCAAAGGGCTATAGATTCTACTTTTGAGATAGATAAAGCTACTGCAGAAGATGAAATAGTATATAAAACAAATAACTTATCTTTTAGAAATGATCTAGCAATAACCGTACCTTATCTTGAGATCAAACATGATTTGATGCCATTTTGGACAAGAAATTCTACCTTTAGATGATGATTCAAGAGCTGAGTCACTGACAAGAGGTTGTTAGTCAAGCCAGGAACATATAGTACCTTTGTAAGCGTACATTTTCATGGTCCCAGAGGAATGGTGACTTGGCCTATTCCTTCTGCAATGTACTCTTTGTCATCAGCTATGCGAACTCGATCTCCATTTGGTTGTTCATTTAGTGAATCAAACAACTTCTTGTCACCTGACATATGCTTACTTGCACCCGAGTCTATCAACCAGACTCTCTTCATGGGTTGCAAAGTCTGAGAGACTAGTACAAGGTTCTTACCACAATTGGCTCCTTCTGGTGTCTCCTCATCCAGAGTCATCATCATGTTGGGTTGCAATATGTCCCTTCTTCTTTCTTCGGCAAGGGCATCATTTAGATTGTTGAAAATCTTCACGCTCGGATGTGCTTGAATGACTCAAGACCCCTACTTCAAGCCATTGTACGAGTAGTGATCAGTGTCATGAGTATTGGTTCTACAAATGTGACACCATCTATTTGACTTTTTATCTTTCTACTATTGATTTGGTTGCACTTGAATTGGCTTCTCTGGGGGACCCTTCGATTCTTCGGCCATGTATGGAGGATCTTGGTCTGATTTTTGGCTTTATAAATAGTTGCCAACTTGTCCCAGGCCTTCTTTGGTTCCTCTATAATCTGAACATGCGGTTGCGCATCTTCACTAATACTGAGCATTATCAACATCAAGGATTTGGCACTAGCCATCTCATACTTCATTAATTCATCAGTGGCTATGGGGACTAGTATAGATCCGGTTACGATGCCCCATAATCCTTCAAATTGAAGGATCGTTTGCATCTTTGTTTTCAGGCCGCAAAATTTGGCCCTTTAAGTAACTGAGCATCGAAGAGTAGAATTTTTGGTGTAGACATTGGAATAAAATAAAATTTTATTTAATTATTGATTTCAAGAGATATTACAACTTTGACTCACTGATGAGAAGTACTAGCTCGTAGATTCTCTCGATACTCACGTGCTGAGAGACAAAGTGACACTTTGTGGGGTGTTCTTCTTCGTCTTCACAATCAACATCGTACCCAGATTCTAGCTCTTCCCGCACTCGCTTTTCTTGGTAGCTGACATCGAAAAGGAAATATTCAAGAATTTCTCTTCGAACTAACTTGTCGAGGACTAGATTGCCAGTGTTTCAAAGCTCATTGAATAAGGAAAAGTAGAACTTGGATCTCTCTTGAGCGTCTTCACGGTGTTATTGGGCTTGCGAGTCTTCGGATAGGTTGCCGATAGTCTCAATATGCTCATGCACATTCGACATTCAACATAAGTTTTTTTAATGAAGAATTTTGGCTTCTATGAGACCTTGGCTATGATTTCTTTATTTTCTCGTACCGTTTGTGAGATCTCGAGCCTTGAGATGTTGGGATTTGAGGTGGAGATTTTGTGCCACTAGCTATCTACCATAAAACACCAATTTCGTTGAACTGGAGAATGTTTTAACAACAAATATACTTAGCTTTTACTTGCACACAGGTTTGTCACCACACGTCCAGCTATTCACCTTTCACGCAGCAAGTATTCACGTACAACAGAGAGAAAAACTCTCCACACACAGCTATTTTCACGCAGGTCTCCACGTCCTAGGAGAAAAAAACATTGCAAAATTCCATCCAGCTTTTTCAAATGAACTCTCCAAGCAGGTGTAGAAGACTTCTGTGTCTTCATGTAGGAAGGTCATTTGGTCAGATTGAGATCTTATCAGCAACAATTTTCCACACAGCAACAATTGAAAACTTTATATAAAGGAAAACGCTGCTCTTTCACTCCTTTCCACGTGTTCATTTGTATTTCACAATGTTGAAAAGGGGTCACACGTAAGGTTCTAGATGACCACGTCTCCACGTCCAGTCTTCATGCAACAGTCAAAAACTCCCACGCAAGAAATGAAAACTTTATATAAAATTCTCACGCTGCTCTTTCACTCCTTTCCACGTGGTTCATTTGTATTTTTCTTCACACAAGCTGCAAAGTAATCAAATCTTCCATGCATTCTTTGAGAATAGCACGTGTTGGTAAATAAATAGAAGAAGAATATATAGCAAGTCACTGACATTATCCTTATTTCTTCCTCACACAGATCCTTCAAACACACGGGTCAGAGATCAAGTTTTCTCTGATACCAAATTATAAGGAGAATTAATAGAGATTGCATATCTCTTACTATATATAATTCAGAATCAGATACATTATTTATAGGGAGGAGAAGTATTTTTCATATGAACAATATTCCACAATGAAAGGAGTGATTACGAACTAGGAGAGAATAATGGAATATGTTAAGAAAATGTACATTAAAATTGAAGTATAATTATTTTATTATTTATTTATGGTAATAAATCCATAACTTTCACAAATTTAAAGCAAGATTGTTCATCACACGTGTAATTAATTTTTACTGCATTTATGCATGTAATGTATTTACTCTTGTTCAATCAAGAATTATATTCAAGAAAAAGAAAACACAGATGGTCTATGTTAAATCGTAATTCGATTATAATATGGAATAAACTTAAGTCTAAATCAGCTTGATGTTCGAGCTTTGCAGTGAAATAGAGATTACTCATGTGTACCAAAATTTTCGATGATAATTCAGTGAATTTCTTCTAATGATCAATGCAGCACATTTCTAGTCCCACATATATTATATAAAACAAGTGCTATGTATCCTTATGCTAACAATTTTAATAATTCCAAATTATCTACCATGTGTTCATGGGATCACTTATGCCATTCAATGAAATGTCATCAAAAGTGGAAATTTTCACAAGGCTTAGAATGGCTTTTCCCTAGCCTTTCAAAACTAGGTACATAGCCCCTGAAGCTGATCAATAAGCCTAAATTAATCTAAGGATATTATTGAAAGAGAATAAAGTGCAATGTAATAGGTTAGGGAAGTTTTGGAAAGTTTCAGAGGTTTTGGGATTAGAACAAAGAAAGTGAGTCTTGGAGGCTTAAGGAGCTTGTAATATGAAAAGCACCTGACCTTCAACTAAAGATTCTAGGGGCTTTGAGATGATTGCATAGGAATATAATATACCTTTGTAAATGTATTTGAATTCCCTACATGTTGGAAAAAGCGTATTCTTACAACACCTAAGCGCACCTTTATGTAGAGCAATATGTGGAGACTCATCTTGCATGTTTAAAAAATCATGGTATAGAAAGAAAAAAACAACATTTTTTGGAGAAGAAGGAAAAATAAATTCTTGGATACCCTTCCATTGTTCTCAAAATGGTATTTTCAATCAAATTCATATACAATTTCACACAGAAAAACTTCCTACAACTATGAGAAAGTCAATTTCATGTTTTGAGTAGTTAGAAAATTTCACAATTTGGGGCATGGTGCATTTTTGTGTCCCAAATCTCCTGACTGTCCCAACTATCCCAATTATATAGGAGAGTGGAGAAAGTGGGGAAATTATGGAGCCTCAAAATGACAAATTTGACTAAGTGTGGAGCCACCCAAGCCTAGGGAAAAATTTTTGCCCTACTATCCCAATTAGTTGGGAAAGTTAATATGGTTAAATGTGCTCCTATGACCTCCAAATTTCCCATCGGGTGCTAGAAAATCTCTTCTTCATTCTCCATGCCCACCAATCACCTTCGCAAAATGTTAGTCTTAATAAGGGGGCACATTTTTTCGCACCTATTACAACTACACAGGGATAGTGTAGTGCCCATCTCTACTTATAATAATTCTTTTGTTGACTCATTAATTTTTATTTGATGATGGACATGGACTTTAGCATCATTTGGATACTATATGTTCATATTATGGTTATTTTGATGACATTTGTGGTGATTTGGGCGCATAAAGCACCAAGCTAGTATTATGGATCATTATCTTAGCTCTTGCATGGTATGGTTTGGATATCAACATGTTATGGTATAATTGATTTCATTTCATATGTGATGGAATTACTTATGGTTTTTTCGTATACTTGGTTATCATTTTTATTGTAATGGATAATTGGATTTTGGCATGTATTTCTTATATGGATAGTATAATTTGAGTTAGTATGGATGTATATGATTAGCGTTTAGCCATCTTATACTGACATTTATTTGGTAGCAACTAAATTTGACAATATCTTAAATTTTAATGTTTTGTGAAGATTGACAATTCTCTTTGACTTTATTCCTTAGTTATGACAATTCTCTTTGACTTTATTCCTTAGTTATTATTTTCCTTTAAAGTATTTATTAATCTCAACTCTTAGTATTTCATTGTTTAAGGTTTTTGTTTTCTTATGTTTGTGGGTGCCCAACAAAACGATATCACAATACCACATCAGGGCCAAACACAACACTAATGGTTCACAAGACATCATGATATGTACCCTCACGACTATATCACATCACAAGAACTCAACTAAACCATGGAAAAAACATACATAGCCCTAACAACATAGTACGTTTCACATACATGCTCCTCAAACCAAAAGTACTTATAACATAAGAAGACTACAACAACATGGAATTCCCAACATGTACACACATAGGAGTTTCACACAACTCAAAACCATAACTATAACTATATAGGTTCAAGATGGAAACAACATCACAAAACATAAACTAGACTCACAAGAATACACATACTCATAATACCAACACCACACACCTCCCAAAACATCACAAAACAACTCCATATACCTCCCAAAGCATAACAAGACAACTACATATACCTCCCATGCATCACAAAATGACTACATATACCTCTCAATCATCACAAAAAAACTAAATTTTCCTCTCAAAGCATCACAAAGCAACTCCATATACTTCCCAATGCATCAATCACACCCACACAAATCTCTTATGCCTCCCTCAAGGAGGCCGGTTTCCCTATGGCCCTAGGCACATAAAGTCCAGACACCCCTAACCCAAGTGACATAATAACTCGTGGTTCAACAACCCACTAGTTATCTATAACTCCTTAGGGCATACCCCCATACAACGAAGTGGGTCCATAGGTCCCACCATTCCATGGTGCATCCCATGACCATATTCCACACATCATGACAATAGAACTAGCATAGCAATTTGATCCAAATGCCAAGTGGCAAAGTACAAGCCTTCAACAAGGTGGTAAAAATTTTAAAATTTAAAAGAAGATCTAAATCCAAGCAAAAAAAATGGCCAAATAGCCATAGTTAGTGCAAAAATATGCATGTTAGTACCAAAACCAAGGAAATGCCCAAAATATAAAACATGGCAATCAAGAAAACTGTTGGTCCTTACAGAAATAAAATAAAAAGTTCAATTTACAAATAAAATACATATATAATAATAGCACATTACGATGACTATGTGGCCTTATCTGGCCACCAAGGGGGTACTCAATGAGTTTCGGCACTCAAAACATCGAGCCTCATCTCGTAAAATAACATATCAATAGTACAATTGTCATCATCTCTATCTGAATCATCCCGCCACCACTTCCACAAGGCTCAACATAGTCGTAACTACACTTAGGTTGAATCCATATGATAACCATATAGGGAGAGAGAAGAGTAAAATTCACCATCTACTGAGCCTAAGGTGTCCGCGAAACACAATATACATGAAACCCGTTGAGCGAGTGCCATACATACCAAACGAACAAAAGTGGTTTTTCAACCTATCTAAGACTCCACTTTCTATCTCGTACTTGACTCGAGTGACTAGTCAATGGTACACATTTCCTCACTCCAAACATACACTTTTACCAATTTCCCTTAGGGTCGGTTAGTGTAGGGTTCACAACATAACACATAACTACATCACTAACACAATGGTGATTCACACAAATTAACCATAATGTCTTACGCATGGTATATATATAGGGTATAACAAAATCATTACTTTCACAGTTTCAATACATCACATTACCACATAATGCACCCAAAGTGCAAGGACTATACAATAGGGATCATATGTTCACCATATGCCCCTAAATAACGACATGAACCATCACATATTACACAATTTATACATATGAGGAACACAATGTCTAACATTACAACATAGAGTCAATTGCAATTACAACATGGTGACACACACGATTCATCACCGCACGGTGATGACATCATGATACAATCTAATTAACTTTACACCAAATTTGTCATGCAATACATCAATACACATTCATATCACACAATGCAAAAATGCTCCAACACTCTGCATGTTGATCTGCGTTTCAGCCTTCTGTCTAGATGAGTGTACAAGTAATCAAGAAACATAAGACCACGTCGAGTATACAAGGGCTTAGTACCTTGGAGATAGCGATGGATGATACAGGTGCAAAGTTTACAGATGCATGATATCAAGAAGCTAGATCTACAAAACTAAACCAGATAAGATTAGATCATAATATGCAGGGGTTGCCCAGACAATATCGGTTCTAGGAGGATTTTAACTCCCTTCGAGGATGTCAACCCCCATGTCAGACAAGATAATAATAGATCGTGAACAGTAGTAAAAATGACAAGCAACTGAAATAACAAGAGTACTTAGCTTATGCTCTACTATGGAGATGAACCAGGCATTAAGATGGTATGATGACGAATTAAGGCAAATATTTCTCCTTTAAACAGGTAGAACTCGGTTAAGCTCTTCTTTCTCTTCTGTAGGCCTAGATCTCTCCAGGTCTTCGATCCTTTCTCTTCTTTTGGTCCTTCTTCTTTTTATATGCTCTCCCTTTTTATATGATCTCCCTTTTTCCTCCTTTAAAAATATATTCTCCTTAAAAATATGTATCCTTCTCCAAATATGGGGAAAACCCCATATTTATAGTTTAGATGTGATTCTAAACTACAGGTTAGATGATACCTAGGGTGTAGTAAAGTAACTTGAGTTAGGGATGTGATGTGATCATATGGGTCCCATATTTTGACTTATTAGGAAAAGTGGGGGACATGATTTGAATGGGGGGTGAGATAAAGATTTCATTTTAAAAAGAAGGTGTCGAAGATATGCATTATGAATTAAATAATTTGTGAGAGATGGGGGTGATTCCAAAAATTGAATTATCAAATGGGTCCATACGGAGCCCATTGATAATCAATCAAATAATGTGAGAAAATAAATAAGATTTAATTTAATTTAAGAGAAAGAGATGCGAGAATGGAATTAGCGTGCATGTGAGATGTTGGAGGGGCGCTATACCAAAAATAGGTGTCTACATTTGCCCCTTTTTGTTGAGTGGTTTGCGATAGCAAGCCACGAGACAAAAACAAAAAGGGTTAGATGAAAGATGTGTCGAGGATGGATGAAGACATGACCAAAGGCAATATGCCCCTAGGCAAAAAAGGATCACAATAAATAAAAAAGTATGGTGGTGACTCCAATATCACATTGGTAGAGGACAATTGCGGTCTCAATGGAGACAGACGACAATGTTCTACAGACCAATGAGTGGGTGAAGACCACTACAGTATGGATGTAAACCAAGATGACCAATGGGTCATAGGAAAACATCAAAAATATGTGCAACTAAATGTGAAATATGTGCGCAATCCTTTATCTACGAGGAATTGTGCGAAAAAAATGCATCCAAAAAAGGGACAAAGATGAAGATAATGATGCCCCAACACAAGGCACAGGAAGGACACAAAGTGACTTATATGTGTTGATACGTACAAGGATGAGGATGAAAAGGTGCCCCAACATAAGACATAGATAGAATAATCATAAATGTGGACAAGATGAGTAGATAGGATAGAAAGGTAAGATAAAATGCCCTAAAAGGGTAATAAATATGATGACAATCATGTTTCATAGAAAATATGCATAAGTGTTAGAAAATTAGAAGATGAAGAACACAAAAAGTCTTATTTCTTTGGTAAGTGTGATAGAGATACTTTTGAGACAAAACAAAAAGCAGAGAAAATATCCATGGAAGAGAACTAGATTAGATAGGTGATGGTCATTATGGTAGCTTCCAAGACAAAAATGTCAAAAGAAGATGGGAAGAGATTCTTAGAAATGGATATGATGATGTCATTGTGAGAGGAATGATGAAAATAAAAGATATGACAGGTTCTTAAAAAGAGAAGAGGTCAATTTGGCAAAGAGAAGAACAAGAACGGTAATGAAAGGGATAGATAACGATACATAAACGGAGAAACATTGGCATTGACTATGAATGCCAGATGTAAGGGATGTCGAGAAAGAGAAAAGGGAATAGACAGGAGGATTGGTTGATTATGAGAAAAGCAAGAACAATTCAATATGAAGGTGATAGGGATATGGAATAGAGGGATGGAGATGGAAGAGGAGAAAATAAAGGGTGAAAGGGGAGGAAGAAGATAAAAAGAAGGATTATGAAAAAGGACAAACAAAGAGAAGACAAAAAAAGCACAGAGCAGAGGATGAAATCATGAAAAAGGGAGAGAGTTATTTAAAACGAAAGATGTGATTAAGGTTGGACCAAAGGAAAACAGAGAGGTAATGGAAAACGAAAGAGATGATAGAGAAAAGAAAAATAAAGGAAACGGATCATAGTGAGGAAATCCAAGGCAAAGAATATGGAATCGACTACATGGAGATGCATGTGCATGATGAGATGATAAAATAAATGGGATAACATCAAGAGTCGGTTTTGATGGGGAAGTAAGGAGGAAGTGTGAGGTAAAATAGGAAAAAGGACGATGTAGAGGAAGTGAAATAAGACGAAGATCGAAAGGAGGAGGAGACAATGAAGAAGAAAATTATGCTAAAGGAAGTGAACCAAGAATGAAGATATTTGGTAAAGAGTGAGAAGCATAATGAGCGTAAAGAGAAACTTGAGGGAAGGAATGACATCGTTTGGAAAAGAAACGAAGATGCATGAGATGAGGATATGCGATGACAAGAAAATAGAGAGAAGGTGTATGATGAAGACAAGTGAAGAAATAAGCAAGGAAGAATGGAAGATGGAGAGGTGGCGAGGAAAAAGAAAGGATGGGATAGGAGAGGCAATGCTAGTGAATGGATGTTAGGAGAAATCCATCAATAATGATCAGTAGGAAAAGATGAGACAAAAGATAAGACAAGGCACAAATTAAACGAAGAATGGGAGGGGGAATGCCAATGAAGGGACATTAGGAGAAGTCCTCTGATAATGATCAGAGGACACAAAGGAAGGAAGGAATGAAGATAGAATGGAGGAGGTCAAAGAAAAGGATTCAGGCTGTGCGGAATGGGGATGAGTGATTTTTAGGAGAAGTCCATTGATAATTCTTAGCACGGAAACAGAAGAGGAAGATGAAAGAATGTTAAGGGAAGATCAATGGCAATGATGTGTAAGCATGGGGGTAGATATGTGGGAGAACTCTAGAAGATGGAGTGAAAAGAGTAAAGAAACGAGGGATGAAAATGTGTAGGAAGATGAAGACGAGGAGAGGATGCAAGTGGATGAGAATGAATGAGAGAGAAATGAAGAAACAAGACATGAAATGAACGAAGAAGCAATGGTTAAGTAAGATTACCCAGTGAGGGATGATGGAGATGAAAAAGGGACCAATAGGAAGTGGTGTTTGTGAGAATGAAAGAGGAGGTGAGAGTATGTGATGATGGGGAATGCTGAGAAAATGTAGATGGAGAGAATGTGGGGTATTGGGGGGGCGGGATGAAAAATCATGCTTAAGAGATACTCTTAAGTAATATCGCCATGCCGCAAGAGACTTTAAGTAAGATCACCAAAGCGGTAGTGACATATGGAAGGAGAAAGACAACATTGTATTGGATGCGGGTGTGGAAGGGTTGATTGGAATGGACGAGTATGATGAGAGGCGAGAGACAGAAGATGAGGAAGAGATGATGGGAGGTTGAAGGATCAGACGACCAACCATTCTTAAGAGAAACTCTTAAGTAAGATTTCCCTACGACGGAGATGGTTAAGTAGGATCACCAAACCAAAGAAGAATAAGAATGATGAAAAGACTAAGCAGTGTATACCAAAATGTAACAAGAGATGAAAGTAGGTGATAAAAATGTGATAACAAGGAAATAGAGGAATGTGACATGAATGGATGGAGGAACATATGTAGTGTAGATGGAGAGTGTAAGGGTAATCCTTAATCGGGATGCCCACGTGGTGTTAGTGATGATGCAAGAGTGTTAAGCGAAAAGGAAGAGTGGAAAGACATTTTTGGTGGTGATTCTTTTCTCGTTGAAAGAAGAAATGGTGGAGAAGCTTCTACAAAGTGGGAGGATCCAAGGAAGAAGATATGCCTTAACTAAGGTTCTCTGCTATATGGATGGTTAAACAAGATTATCAAATGAAAGCGTAAGATTAAAAGAGAAACTCAAGAGGAAAGATGCATAAGATATCTAGCGTCGTGCAAGGGGACAAAAAGGTGAGAAGGATGATGTGGAGATAAATGGTGATGAGTGGACATGGAGAGTGAGGAGTAATGGATCAAAGATGGTGTTGAACATGTTGAGAGATAAGGAGCTGCAGGATAACAAAATTTCCTTGAGAAGGATCCTCAAGTAGGATTCACAAACTGCAACGGTGATCAAGTAGAATTCACAAACCGAAAAGTGTATTTGTAAATGCATTCATGGATATTATAGATAGATAGTGTGAAATTTGATATGATGTTGATAAAAGATGACCTGCATGAGATGAATGAAACATATTTGTAGCAAGGGCATACAGGGAGACTATATGTCAAACTGGATTGGAGATAAACAAGAAAGGTTACTACTCAAGGCATTGCACTTGCAACCAATAGTAGGTGTTAATACATAACCAATGATAGTTAGTTATACCAAAAGATCATGAGAGAAATATGGATGAAAGATTCCCGTAATATTAATATTGACATGACAAAGGGATTGAAGATGTGACTTGTACGTGGGAAGAGGGATCTCCAAAGTTGGTGTTCCTTAAATCTATGCCCTAGCTCTGGGAAAAGAAAAGAACAATAGTAGAAAGATGATTAATGCGGGAAGCTTTCGGAAAATATTGATAAAGGAAGGCTGATCAATGTGGAAAACCTTCCAGATGCCATAATAACAGAGTATCCATCCTTCGAGGGTATGGTCTACTTTATACATAATATGGATGAAAAAAATAATATGATAGTCATCCTTTAAGGGATCAGTCTATTTCTTTTGATTTTTCTTGGATTTTGATTTGTATACTTTTATTCTTTTTTTGTAATTGCATAAACAGCTTGTCCTTTGAGGGATTAGTTTGTTTTTTATAACTTTGATTTTTCCTTTTACATACTTGAGTTTGAGCTTCACATGGGGGATAGCTGGGAATAGCAAAGTAAACCACTTAAGAGGGGATAAGGAATGTACAAGAGACATCCTGAACCCTTCGCATGGCCTGGAGAGGAGAATGAGAAGATAACGGATGTAATGGTTACAGGATCACATCAAAGTAGTGAAGGCGAACCACATAATTCATTACAATGACAAATGGAAGGAGCTGAAGATGGCAGAACAATCTAAGGATGTAACTAAGTTTTCATTAGTAAATATGCTAGCAGTAGACTAGTCACAAGTGCAATGCATTAAGAGATCACATCTCTAGTTTACCACCATGAGAGGGAAGACAGTGAAGTTGTAATGAGATGAGATGATAGCTAAGCAAGAAACAAAAACTATGTCCTGAAGGAAACAAACATATGACCACAATGGTGGATTTAGATGAAAATAAATGATGATACCCCAAGAGAGACATAAATATAGCAAGACAATCATGGCCTCAAAGGAGGGCTTGATGAAATAAACAGTGTCCCAAAAGAGACACACATATAGAAAAAATGGTGGACTTTGAAATATATGGTGCCCCAAAAGAGACACAAATATAGCCACAAAGGTGGAATCAAAGAAAAAGGATCCCTCAATGGAGAGACAAACATGGCCTCAAAGGAGGGCTTCAATGAAAAAGATGATACTCCCAAAAGGAGCACAAACATAAAAGAACAAATATGGCCTCGAAGGATGGATTAGAATGAGATGAGGATCTAGATATAATTAATTTATATTGGATGGATGTGAATAAGGTAGATAAAAAAATGTCAAAGAGTGAAGTCCCCTAGTAACAAGGGATTTGTACGAATGATGTGTTCAAGGGAGAGGGAAGGTTATTCCCCCAATGAGTTAAATGTGAAGGAGGTAAAGGATGTCGAAAGAGCTTAGATGAGATTGTTTTAGATTTGGATGGGGTAAACGATCAGAGACCACAAGTGTGCTTAGTAAGATAAGAAACATTGATGAACAATGGTGGGCATTCCTTAGGAGGAATGACATGGGTTGGATGAATATTAAGGGATGATGTGGATGGAGGGATCATGGGAGATCTGACAGATGGGATATGGATTGGATTCAAGGTGGATGAAGAAGGAACTTTCCCCTAAATGAGGAAATCATCTTTCTCAATAAATTTGTGGACGATTGACCGAAAGGCCTTACAATGTTCAATGTCGTGACCTGGGGTATGATGATAAGCACAATTGCAATTAGGATTGAACCATGATGGCTTGGGACCATATGGATTGAAGGCTTTAATAGGAGGAAGTTTAATGACAGATGTTCAAGTTAAATGTCAAAATATGTCTGCGTATGACCCCATTGAAGTGTCATGGGGAAGGTAACTTTTGTGGGTTTTGATAAGATGTCTCAACTTAGCGTTAGGAGAAAACGTAGATGTAGATTGGATGTGTGAATTTTGTGTTTTAGATGACAAATCAAATTTGGTTGAAGGATGTTATTGTTTGGATATGGATTGATTATTGCAAGATGTCATAGATGGAAAAACTAACCCCGACGTGGATGTTGTGGCATTGGATTGTTGAGAAGAGGGAAAGCCCGAATGTTTCGAGGATGTGTAGGGACAATCGGGGATGTTTTCCCCAAGTCTTAGACTTCAAATGAGAATATTTACCTTTCACAGGGGATGACAATAATTTCAATCGAGCGGATCCGATAGCGGTGGTGTGGTTATCAATGGAGAAACTATTCTAAAACAAGACGAAGATGTTAATGAAGAGATAGACCTTGTTTGTATGATGCGATTAATGATATCTATGTGAGACATGGATTGTTTCGATTTGGGCATGGAAAGAGATGATTTTTTAGAGGGAGAAGGTAAAACATCTTTATTTGATCGAGGTGGATGTGTTGGTTCAATAGGTGATTCAAGGGGTATATTTGGTAGGGTTGTAGATAGAGAGGATTTGATTGATGTGATAAGAGGATTGGGTAAAGAATATTTGGTTAGACTCGGTGATGTTTCCATGAGCAAGGTTGTTAAGGTAGAGATAGGTAGACTTGTTGATGTAATAAATATAGGGGTAGCTAGGATAGATAAAGATGTAGGCATTTTTGGAATATGTGGAGATGTGAGTGATGTGATAACCGATGGAGTAGACCTTATAGGTATGGGTAATGTAGCAAATGCAGGAGAATTTTTGGATGTAGAAGTAGAAGAGACTAGTTGTTTCATAAATGTTTCAAGGGGTAAGAATGATATGTTAGCTAATGGGGTTGATGTCGAAGATGGGGTTGTAAGGGTGCATGTAGTAGAACTGAGTTTAGTTGGGATGGTTGTGAGTAATGTAGGTGTAGTAAGGGTTGGGATGGGTGAAGAAATATATGGGAGAGATGTAGGGATATGTGTCGATACGAGTGGGGCCGAAATAAGCGCTGAGGGGAAATTGAATGTGGTGGATTGGGGTATGTTTGAAGTGGCAGAAATGGATGATATAGTTGAATTTGATGTGGATGTGGCAAGAATAGGAGAAGGTACAGTCCCTGCACAAGTAGTGAAATTTGATGTAGGTGTGATATGTTCGAATAAGAGGAGGGAACAATGTCCTTTGTGGGAATATGTGGAGTTAGTGATAAGATGGGATCTTGATTGACAGTGTCAACCATACAAGCATTTGATAGTTGAGATGTAAAGGGGGCAACATGATTCGTTGGTGGTTGATTAGTCTGTGTAGTGGATGTATCAATTTGGATATCCCCTTGATTTACAAGTTGTTGGACACAATCTTTGAAGGAACGACATCTCTCAATGTCATGACCTTTGACTTGATGATATTTACAAAAGTGGGAATCGTAATACCAAATAGGCTTGGATTGCAAGTTGTCTACAAAGGTTGTATGAGAGGCATTTGGATAGATTTTACGCTCATCAAATTATCAAATACAAAACTATATGATTCTCTTAAGGGAGTGTAATTGGATGTTGATTGAGGAGATCGTTGTTGAGACCATGTGTTTGGTGTAGATGGGGATGAGGGTTCAATGACCATAGTTTTGGTTACAGTCTTGAACTCACCATTATGTGTGAATGGTTTAGTGGATTCAAATTTTGGTTTAATCGAACTTAATTTAAGATGATCCTTCTTAATGGCACTAGTTTTGAGCTCATGAGCCATTGTGAAAGCTTCATTAAAGTTTCGGAATGATTGGATTTGCAAAGTGGATGATATATGTTTGGCACACAAATGCAAGAATAAATCAATGAGTTCGGTTTTCAGGATAGTGAAGGATAGTTGGTTTATAACAGCATGCCATTGTGCGTACGAAGTCAGCAATGGGCTCATTTTCATACTGTCGAATGGTATATAGATCAGCGATAGTGGTCTTGCGTGTGATATTGATAGAAAAGTGTTCTAAGAACAAATATGCATGTTGAGTGAAAGAGAATATGGAATGTCATGGGATACTGTGGTACCAGTCTAATGCAGGACCAGACAGAGACATGGGGAAAGTACGGAGGAGTGAATCATGATCATGCGTAATAAGACAACATGCGTGTTTAAATGCGAGGAGATGTTGTTGGGGATTTTATTTATTATTGAATTTATTAAATGCGGGAAGTCTCCAATGAGGGGGATAGGGTTTGATTAGGACCGATGGATAAATGGGTTCATTACAAATGTTTTCATAGGGTAAGGCGTTCTTGGGTGGTACGGTAAGGGTTTCTAAACTAGCTAACCGATTCATTAAGGCATGAATTGAATTAGTCGAGGTATTGTAAGGTTGAGATTGGATTGGCTTTGTGGTTTGAAAAGTAGTTTGATAAGGAAAATGATGTGTTTGTGGGTGTGTGGGTGTTTGGTGAAGTGTCTGATAAGGTGGTTGATAAGTTTGTGGATAGGATGTTTTCAGAATGGTTTGATAAGACATTTGATTAATATGTGGATGTGTGGGTGTTTGGGGAGTTGTTTGGTAAGGATGAACATGTGTCATGGGTTAAGATTGTTGCATAGGTTGACTTATAATAATAGGAATATGGTATGTTTGTCAAGTGGGTAGGTTTTTGTGGTAGATGATAAGTAGGGATATGAGTGTTAAGGGGTTGAGACTACTTTGGAGCATAGGATGGATAGGAATGTAGGTATTCAAAGGCTGAGATTTTTTGATGGGCATACTAGTGGATGAAATAGAATTGACAAAAAGGGATGTGGGTGGAATGTGATCCACCAATTGAGGAGATTGGGAGGATTGAGAGATTGTAGGGGATTTTTGGAGTAAGAAGTCATACATGGGGTTAGGAGGAGATTTGAGTGTATCTAGAGGAGCAAGAGATGGTGGTGCGATCGGTTTAGGAAGACTGGATTGACGAGGGATATGAGGGTTGGTGTCAAGGTGGGGAGAATTTTGTATGACATGGTTCTCATGAGGTGAAACCATGGAGACTGGAGGTTGAGTAACTGGAGGCGTGGTTTTGATTTTAGAATCATGTTGAGTGAGATCATCAGAGGAAGTAAGTTTATTGGATATAGCAGATTGTTTGTTTGTATCAATTTGGGAGAGAGTGATAATAGGTGTGAAATAGAGAAACATATGTTTATGTATGTTGTTGACAAATAAATCAAGCAGAATATTTTTCAGCCTCATGATTAATTTAGAGGATGTGAACAAAAAATAAAAGTAGGTAATGAAGGTTCCTACAGGATTCTAAGGTTGGTTTCAAGCAATTATGGATTGGGAGATGTCTGAGGTGGTTTCCTATTGGGTGTTTAGGTCCCAATCAATTAACCAGGTGAGAGGAGAGTTTTGATGTGTTAATTATGTTTGTGTAGTCTCAGGTAGTGTGTGATAAGTAAAATGCAAAGATTTAAATGTTTTTACTTAAGCTATGTGCTCAGAAAGATGTAGAAGGTTCATTTTAGACCAAAATGAAATGTGATATTTGATGTATACTGAGACACTTAGGAAAGGGAAAGTTTGATACGAGAAAAAGAGAACATACGGAAAAATGAGAAATACCTAGAAAACATGCTTCTTGGTTATTTGATTGTACGTGATAGTGATGTATTTAGAAGCATCGGTTATTGACTTTGAAGCACCCAGTACCCTAAAATGGCACCGTTTATGACCTAAAATTGCACCGTTTGACTACAGGAGGAGTTGGTGAAAATGATTTGTTAATTACAAAGTGAGTGATATCGGATGACGTTGTTGGATGATTGTGAATTTGTTAATTTCACCTGGAAAATAAGACAAATATAATCAATTGATATGGTTAAGAAAGAAGATATAGATGTTATCAAAAGTTACTTCATCAAAAAGAAGCAAGATAATAATAATGAAAATAATATAAAAAAGTTATAGATCATTGTTCATATACAATGAAAGGAAATAAGCTACAAAATCTATTAATAAACTATAAACGATTAAATGCTATAAACTATAAACTATAGTTTTATTAATAGACTATAAACTAAAGACCGGTTTTCTTATTAAAATAAATGATTAAAGAAACTATGAATTAAATAAACATATAAAACAAATGGCGAAATAAATGATTAAAATGCTAAGATATACTATAAACTATCGTAATAATAATAATAATAATAATAATAATAATCTATGCAAGGAACTATGAAATGGATCTAACGAAAAGAATTTGGAGTAGATTAATCGATTCAAAATTGACTCGAGATGAGGAATGCTCAATCATGCAAAAAAAAGTGTCTCAACTTTACTCACCCACATGTGTGGGACCAACAAATTGACTTCTCACCACCTTTGTGGAGTCATTCCACGTGGGGAAGAATGTTTCCAAAAGGTAGATCAATTTACAAAGATGATGGATCGTTTTGATAGAAAAGCAAATCAAATTTAATCTTGCCTTTAGGAACAACAAGTCAAAAGTTGAATCTAGGACGGGTAGATTGAAACCGGTTAGTCATATTGCACATGGATGTGGCTCTTCACATAACATCTAATTATAATTAGATGTTATGTGAAGAGCCACATCCATGTGCCATATGACTAACCGGTTTCAATCTACCGTTCTAGATTCAACTTTTGACTTGCTTTTCCTAAAGGCAAGATTAAATTTGATTTGCTTATCTATCAAATCAATCTACCGGTTTCAATCTACCCATTCTAGATTCAAATTTTGACTTGCTTTTCCTAAAGGCAAGATTAAATTTGATTTGCTTATGTGTGTGTGTGTGTGTGTGTGTGTGTGTGTGTGTGTGTGTGTGTGTGTGTGTGTGTGTGTGTGTGTGTGTGTGTGTGTGTGTGTGTGTTTGTTATGTGAAGAGCCACATCCATGTGCCATATGAATAACCGGTTTCGATCTACCCGTTCTAGATTCAACTTTTGACTTGCTTTTCCTAAAGGAAAGATTAAATTTGATTTGCTTATATATATATAATTGGCAATATATATATTAGATGTTATGTGAAGAGCCACGTCCATGTGCAATATGACTAACCGGTTTCAATCTACCCATCCTAGATTCAACTTTTGACTTGCTTTTCCTAAAGGCAAGATTAAATTTGATTTGCTTATATATATATATATATATATATATATATATATATTTGATGGCACTATGAGTAGTGTTTATAAATACAAAGTGGAAAAGATTGTAAACACTACTCATAGTATATATTAGATGTTATGTGAAGAGCCACGTCCATGTGCCATATGACTAACCGGTTTCAATCTACCCGTTCTAGATTCAACTTTTGACTTGCTTTTCCTAAAGGAAAGATTAAATTTGATATATATATATATATATATATATATATATATATATATATATATATATATATATATATATTGCCAATAATTGCAATGGCACTATAAGTAGTGTTTATAAATACAGTGGAAAAGATTGTAAAGTAATTGCTTAAAAAGGAGACTGTACACGCATGAAATTACACTTCAATACTAAAAGACATTGTTAATAACAGACATTCGTTATAATTGTGTTCTAAAGAATTAGAAACCAATTGTGGTAAAGAGGTTGCACAATCACTAAATACAAAGTTGGCGTGGATGTGATACTTCCTCTAGAAATAATTGAAAGCATCAAATAGTGGAATCTTATAAGTTTGTATGAATATAGTCACCGGAAAGAGCTAAGCCGTCAACAAACTTTGATTTCACAGGCACATAGTTCGCAAGTGGTTGGTCAACTATGTTGGCCCGGTGCATGGGGAGTGGATGGGTAAGGAGAGGGCTATGTGGAGTGGAAAACATGTGGAAAGGAAGAATGATGGATGTGGAGTGGAGTGTTAGGTAGGAATGGGGTCACCTACACAAGGGAGAGTTCAGGTGGATGGGGAACATGATAGGATTCATGAGTAGAGTAGTGTGGTATACAAGGAGAGAGAGAGCTGAAGGAAGTGGGTAGAGGAGAGAAGAGCTCTGCATTGGGGATGGAAGGGAGATGGATGGGAGCTCGGGTGAGTGGAGAAGGTGAAAGAGGTCGGTGGAGAGAAGGAGAGTTTGCTGAAATAAGTCTCGGACAGTAAGGAACCGAGTAGTGGCATTGGATGGGAAGAGGGGAGCTGAGCCGGAGGGGAGTGGAGAGGAGAGGGAGGTTGGTAGAGATGGGGATCGATGGAGGGAAGCGAGTGAGGTGGAGTAGAGAGGGAGGGAGAATCAGGTGGGAAGGAAAGGAGATGGTGGCTCGGATGGAGAGAGAAATGGCGTGGGAGCTCGGGACGTGGGAAGAGGAGTGCGGGTGGAAGGGAGATGGAGATGGTAGAGATGGAGAGTAAGGTGGAAGGGAAGATGAATGGGAAGTGCAACGACGACGCAGGAGTTGGAGTGGAGTATAAAAGGAGCTCGGAGAGCGGGGAATGGAGATTGTGGCGAGTCAAGTAGGGAGTTGACAAGGGAGTGAGATGGTTGAATGGATGAGGAGAGAGGTGGTGGATGGGTAGTGTGGGTTGAGAGTTGGGATGTGGGGTAGCTTAGGATAATAACAATATTATTATTTTTAAAATTTTTGATTTTATTTTAATTTTTTAATCATTTATTTAATTAAATATAAAAAATGAATTCTATAGTACACGTAAAACAAGGAAAAAACTATGATTTTTTGTTTAAAAATCAAATGAATATGGACTATTACAAAGACTATAGATTCTTATAATTGCGAAAAACGAGATCTATATCTATGGTACAACTAAGACCGCAAACAAAAAGTCAGAGAATACGATTATTTTTCGGATTTATATCCCATGCGGGTAAAAAAAAAACAAAGAGCACGTACCTCCGAGGTGACTTAAATGATGGATTATACTAAACTGAGATCAACGAATATTAAGACCATGCAAACAAGCAAGTTAGACAAGATAAGTCAAATAATAAACAAAACAACCAGATCTAGGGTCTGGTCCCACCAGGTGTGCCAAATGTTGATCTGCATTTCCAGCTTCCTGTCCAGATGAGTGTACGAGTAATCAAGAAACATGAGACCACGTCGAGTATACAAGGGCTTAGTACCTTGAAGATAACGATGGATGATATGAGCACAAATTTGACAAATGCATGATATCAAGAAGCTCGATCTGTAAAACTAAACCAGATAAGATTAGATCATAATATGCGGGGGTTTCCCGGATGGTGTCGGTTCCAAGAGGATTTTAACTCCCTTGGAGGATGTCAACCCTCGTGTCAGACAAGATAATAATAGATCGTGAATAGTAGTAAAAATGACAAGCAACTAAAATAACAAGAGTACTTAGCTTATGTTCTACTATGGAGATGAACCGGACATCAAGATGGTATGATGACGAATTAAGGAAAATATTTCTCCTTCAAACAGGTAGAACTCAGTTAAGCTCTTCCTTCTCTTTTGTAGGCCTAGATCTCTCTAGATATTCGATCCTTTCTCTTCTTTTTGGTCCTTCTTCCTTTTTTATATGCCCTCCCTTTTTTTATATGATCTCCCTTTTTCCTCCTTTAAAAATATATTCTCCTTTAAAATATATATCCTTCTCCAAATATGGGGTAAAACCCCATATTTATAGTTTAGATGTGAGACTAAAGCTGCAGCTTAGATGATACCTGTGGTGTAGTAAAGTAACTTTGAGTTAGGGATGTGATGTGATCATGTGGGTCCCATATTTTGACTTATTATGAAAAGTGGGGGACATGATATGAATGGGGGGTGAAATAAAGATTTCATTTTAAAAAGAAGGTGTCGAAGATATGCATTATGAATTAAATAATTTGTGAGATATGGGGGATGATTCCAAAAATTGAATTATCAAATGGGTCCATATGGATCCCATTGATAATCAATCAAATAATGTGAGCAAATAAATAAGATTTTATTTAATTTAAGAGAAAGAGATGTGAGAATGGAATTAGCGTGCATGTGAGATGTCGGAGGGGCGCTATACCCAAAATAGGTGTCTACACCGCAATCCACAATAACATTATTTCCACACACAACAAGGTGGTACATCACACACAAATTCCTCATTGAATCCATGAAAGGATAGTGAATACTCTCATCACAAGCACATTGATAGAAAAACAATACGCACTAAGTGACATGCACAACATGTGTGTTCACAATATCACAATTATGACGTTGGTCACATAGCAACATATATCCCATTACTCTTCCAATCTCCAGATCTTGACATGCAAAACCATCACAACTCTAGTCTGTCTCGGAGATTCGAGAGCGTGAACCTCCACTCGATACCATGTCTAACGCCACATTTTACACACAAAAATACAACAAAGTAAAATACTAGAATAACTTTTAAAATACCAAGTAAAATAGATTTCCTTGCTATTTGATTTACTCATGTTATTCTACCGCCTAAACAATCTTATTGACTCACGGTTATACTAGAATCTTGGAAAACCAAATGCAAGGGCTAGGTTGCCACGTAGATTCGAGATGTTCACCCACAGCCCATGTTGTCTCTGTTGGCATGATCTCATATGAGGCCGATGAGGGTTCCTTGGCATGCTTACCCAAATGGGAGAGTTCCATATGCTCTAGCTCCATGCCTTATGTGTGAGCCCCCAATCCATCACGAACCATCTCTCTCCTCAACGTCGTCTATTCTAAGATCTCGTGCTACTTAGCTAACTCCCTCTCGCACACCTCGTTGTACTTAAGCTTCATTTCTTCTCTTTTCCTCTCTATCTCTAGGTCCTCCATCTATCACCTGTTAGGAAATAAGGGATAAAATATACGGAATAATCCCTCACAGAATCGCAACAGTAGAAAATAATATGCAGAAATTATTACAGATCTCAAATAAAATTGCAAAATAAAAATAACACAACACAAAGAGACAAAGTATTTAACGTGGTTCACCCAATTTGGGCTACGTCCACCAAGAATCACTTGCTTAGATTTTATTACAAGCCACCACTCTCTCAATACAATACCTAGATCTGTTTGGAGCTATGCTCAACAAACTCTACTGTAATTCATAGCGAATTCAAAACACATCTACAATACATTTGCTTGTACATCTATCATATGCATAAGACCATATAAATAGACAATCGCTTAAGCGAGTTTTACAAAACCGTGGGTATCAAAACCATGGCAAAACCTGTCCCATAAACCTATGGGTCAAAAAACTTGCCCATATGAGAAAAGCATGTTTCTCGATATTTCGGGTGCAATTTTTCGAGGCCAAAAAATTTACGCCTAAAAAAATACATGAAAAGTGTACAGTACTCTTAGTGTACAGTCTTCAACACTTTCACACATGAAAACAGGCTCCACAACCTAACAATCTCCCACTTGGAGACTAGTTTTCCTCTGAGCAAGCTTCTCAACCCTTCACTAGTTTCTGTGAAGACCAACCAAAGTTGAACACAACTTTAGTTTTTCCCTTGTGACCACCTTGGTCATCATGTCTGCAGGATTTTGACTGGTATGAATCTTCTCCAACTTCAACTTCTCTTCCTCCAAAGTTGTCCTGATGAAATGGTACCTTAACTGTATATGCTTTGTCCTAGAGTGGAAAGCAGAGTTCTTAGCTAGGTGTATAGCACTCTGACTATCACTATGCAGCTTACATTCCTCCTGCTTATGCCCCAACTCCTCAAGCAATTGTTGTAACCAAATCATCTCTTTGCTTGCCTCTGTGGCAGCAACATACTCAGCCTCTGTGGTTGACAAAGCCACCAGCTTCTGTAGTCGTGAAATCCAACTCACTGCTGTCCCACCTACAGTGTAAATATAACCTGTCGTGCTCCTCCTGCTATCTACATCTCTAGCCATATCTGAATCTACATAACCACGTAAAGTGGTGTTTGATCCACTGTAGCACAAAACTGTCCCCATGGTCCCTCTCAAATACCGAAGGATCCACTTTACTGCTTGCCAATGCTCTTTACCTGGATCACTCATAAATCTACTCACAGCTCCCACTGCATGGGCAATATCAGGCCTAGTGCACACCATAGCATACATCAAACTACCAACTGCTGATGAGTAAGGTACCTTGGACATCTGGTTTCTTTCCTGCTCTGTCTTGGGACACTGCTCCTTTGATAACTTGAAATGGCTTGCCAAAGGAGTCCCAACCGGTTTAGCATCCTGCATATTAAACCTCTCCAAGACCTTCTTAATGTACTCTTCCTAAGATAAAGTTAGCTTTCGTTCCTTCCTATCCCAAGATATCCTCATACCAAGGATTTGTTTGGCTGCACCCAAATCCTTCATAGCAAATGATTCACTTAGCTGCTTCTTGAGTACTTTTATTTCCTGCATGTTTTTACCTGCAACCAACATGTCATCAACATATAAACATAGGATAATATAACTTCCATCCTCAAATTTCTTTGTATACACACAATGGTCAAAATGACATCTGATATAACATTGCTCCATCATGAAGCTATCAAATTTCTTATACCATTGACGTGGAGCTTGTTTTAGGCCATACAAGCTCTTCTTCAGTTTTGCACACCATCTCCTCTTTACCTTTGACTTCATATCCTTCTAGTTCTTTGCATATATAGCTCCTCCTCCAAATCGCCATGGAGAAATGCAGTCTTTACATCTAACTGTTCTAAGTGTAAGTCTTCTGCTGCCACTATTCCAAGAACAATTCTAATAGAAGTCATTTTTACTACAGGAGAAAAAATATCATCAAAATCTATACCTTTTTTCTGTGCAAACCCCTTGACCACCAACCGGGCCTTGTATCTTTTCTTGCCTCCTTCTTCCTCTTTGACTCTAAACACCCACTTATTCTGTAATGCTCTTTTTCCTTCGGGTAGCTTTACCAAATCCCATGTCTAGTTCTCCATGAGAGCCTGATGCTCCTCATCCATGGCTTGCTCCCACTTCTTCCTGGCATCTACCTGCATTGCTTCATCAAAGCTCTCTGGTTCTCCACTATCAGTGAGTAATAAATAATAAAGAGAAGGAGAAAAACGTTCAGGTTCTCTTCTTACCCTAGAAGACCTCCTCAATATAGGAGTTTGGGGTTCCTGTTGAGGGGGTTCCTGAACTAATTCATGTGTCACTTTCCCATCTGGAAGATCCTCTACCATTGTATATTCTTTCTTGGATTCTTCCATGCTTTCTGTGAATCGCTACTTATACATGACTTTCTCATTAAAGACCACATCCCTAGATCGAATGATTTTCTTGTCCTTAATACTCCAACATTTATATCCAAAGTCATCACCACCATAACCAATGAAAGTACATTTTTCTGATTTAGCCTCTAGCTTAGTCCTATCATCCTTGTCTATGTGAACAAACACCTCACATCCAAAGACTCTAAGAAATGAATAATCAACTTTCTTACCATACCAAGCCTCCTCAGGTATGCCTCCATCCAAGGCACTTGAGGGTCCTCTGTTTATCAAGTACACTGTGCTCACCGCTTCTACCCAAAAAGAAAGAGGCAATCCTGCATGTAACCTCATGCTCCTAGCACGTTCCATTATTGTTCTGTTCATCCTTTCTGATACCCCATTCTGCTGCGGAGTTCCTGGAACCGTATTTTGCCTATGGATTCCATTCTTAGAACAAGTAATCATCAAATTCATTGTTGCAATACTCCCCTCCATTATCTGACCTAAGACATTTTAGCTTAAGACCTGTTTCATTCTCTACCAAGGCTTTCCATTTAACAAAAGTGTCAAATACATCAGATTTGTTTCTAATACAATAAACCCAAACTTTCCTTGTTGCATCATAAATAAAAGTAACATAATAACTTGAACCCCCAAGAGATGATACCTGAGTTGGCCCCCACACATCAGAATGCACCAGCTCTAACTTACTCTCTTTCTTTGTAGGTCTAACCTTGAGAAACCTTACTCACTTTTGTTTCCCATAAATGTAGTTCTCACAAAAATTGAAACCATTTTCGTATATCTAGGAAAATTCTTCTTTATGATGTTCATGCCCTTATGGCTCATATGGACCGAGCCTATAGTGCCATAATTTTGTATCGCATACGAAGCCACAAGATTACAATCATTAGTACTATCGGTGGTTAAATACAAGGTTCCAACCTTCTTACCTCTTGCCACCATAAGAGCACCCTTGGTAACCTTCCAGAGAGTCTCTGTAAATATCACAAGACAACCATCACTTCCCAAGCCCTACCGATATCAAATTTTGTCTTAATGTAGGCACATGTCGACATCCTTTAATAGCCAAGTATTGCCATTTACGCATCTTAACTGAGCAGAACCTTTTCCAACTATCTTTGCAAGGCTCATCATCACCAAGAAAAACATGCCCAAAATCTCCTTGAACATAATCAACAAAATAATGCCTATGTGGAGAAGCATGGAAAGAAGCCCTAAATCTAAAACCCAAGATTCAATAATATTGTGCAAAGAAAGAATCAAAGCATCCGACATACATTACCGTTGCCACATTTGCCTCCTTGTTTTCTTCTTGTTGTTTCTTCTTATCCTGAAGCTCCCAACAGTCCTTCTTTGCATGCCCAGGCTTTCCATAATTCCAAAGCATACGATCTTGTTCAGGATTTTGACCTTGCTCGATCTTTTGATTTTCCATGGTTTCCTCTATTCTTCTGTCTCCCTCTAGTTTCCACTGTCAAAGCATTCCCTGAAGTAGAAGATTCCCCAGAGCTTTTTCTTCACATTTCCTCACTTAGAATCACCCCTACAACATCCTCAAACTTCAACTTCGAGTTAGCTGGAACCGAGTTACTTACCGCCATTACCAAGCTATTCCAACTCTCAGGTAAAGAGCACAGAATTAATAAAGCCCTAACTTCTTCATCAAATTCTATTGTAACCAAAGCTAGCATATTCACTACTGTATTGAAATCATTTAAATGATCTACTATTGAACTATTCTCAGACATCTTCATATTAAACAACTTTTTCATTAAAAATATCTTATTAGAGGTAGAGGGTTTTTCATACAACTTCCCTAATGCATCCATTAGATCTTTTGTAGTCTTTTCCTTTGAAACATTAAATAATACCGAAGATGCAAGACTCAGTCGGATCGTTCCAAGTGCCTTCCGATCCAACAAATCCCATTCCGCATCTGTCATACTCGAGGGTTTGTTCACCTTCTCAGACAGCGGAGTATAAAGATCCTTTTGATAAAGGTAATCTTCCATCTGCATCTTCCAAAGACTGAAATTCTGCCCGTTGAATTTATCAACCCTAGATCTTCCTTCATCTGCCATAGCTCCCACTCAAGCTAAAACTTTCCTGCGATTCAACACTTCAACAAACCAAACTAGGCTCTGATACCAATTGTTAGGAAATAAGGGATAAAATATGTGGAATAATCCCTCACAGAATCGCAACAATAGAAAATAATATGCAGAAATTATTACAGATCTCAAATAAAATTGCAGAATAAAAATAACACAACACAAAGAGACAGTATTTAACATGGTTCACCCAATTTGGGCTACGTCCACCAAGAATCACTTGCTCAGATTTTATTACAAGCCACCACTCTCTCAATAGAATACCCAGATCCGTTTGGAGCTATGCTCAACAAACTCTACAGAATTCATAGCCGAATTCAAAACACATCTGCAATACATTTTCTTGTACATCTATCATATGCATAAGACCATATAAATAGACAAGCGCTTAAGTAGTTTTAAAAAATTGTGGTATCAAAGCGTAGGCAAAACTTTGTCCCATAAACCTATGGGTCAAAAAAACTCGCCATATGAGAAAAGCAAGTTTCCGATATTTCGGGTGTAATTTTTCGAGGCCAAAAAATTTACGCCTAAAAAAATTGTACAGGATACATGAAAAGTGTATAGTACTCTTAGTGTATAGTATTCAACACTTTCACACATGAAAATAGGCTCCACAACCTAACATCACCAAACTGCTCTTGCCCCCACACGTGGTGGGGTTTAGCTAGCCATCAAATTTTCTTCCAAATTAGGAATTACCGTCAATATTTTTATCGCTAGTGGAATGCTTGCAGATAGGTTCCCCTGGGATAACAAAAACTAGAACTCAGCTACCTCACGGGAAAGAATAAGTGGAAATTGAGTACTCCAAGATATATCTATTCAAAACAACACGAAACAAGTTTCCACAACGCACGTCTAAATAATATCAAGCATCATAAACGGCACGAAATTCTTCATGCATCCAAACAAGTGTGTGATACCTCCAATTCCTTGTAGATGCATAAGCAACCAGCCACTCGTATAACTCTATCAGAAAGATAGCAAAGAGACTCTTATATAACAAAGTCATACATGTTATCCTCCACCCACACTCATGCATCAAACTCAGATCCAATGCTAAATCTTTGAGTGTATTCTTCTTCCAAATATACTATCCACTCCTCAACACTTGTTAGGGTCAATTGGTACATCTTCATCACGAAACATCCTGAAAACAACTGAAAAGAGGTATTGACAATGGAACTAATGATGCAACCTACAATTTACTATGAATAACTCAGACGCACTAGCACATCACTCAACTTGAGCTGGGTGCTCACCCGAAACACGTAAATTTACTAGACCCCTCTTTAGATTTGCTTGTACAAGATTTTAGTGTGATGATGTTTAAACATATTCAGATTCATAACTAAACATAAACATTCCACAATGCATAAACCAAATCTAGATATTAGAGAATCATAGTAAATGAACTAAACAACTATGATAAGATTAACAATACAAGAACCAGATTCAGTTATGTCTAATACCATTATCCAACCAATATACTCCATTCCATTAAACATTGTAAAACACATAATCTTCTTACACTATAAAATATCTCCATGAGTCATGTGCGCATCATAACCAACAACATAACTCTACAATAATTCACTTGTCTCTAAACTACATAGTTCAATACATATTTAAAGAGGTAGGGACTTACCCTTCACCACCTAAGCACTTGAAAATAGGTCGCATGCTTGATAATAACCATGTTCCTTTACATTAGCATGCACAACATGCAAGTGTTCTAATAATATATGTCCTATAGTTAACTCTAAGAAGGAATCCTGTTATTAACTTAAACTATGCATGGCACTTATTAGCCACTTGTTCCAAAAATACTATTACGAGTGGTGCAAGTCTTCATCTCTATGTGTGCTCCGCACACTATCTCCAAAAACATCCCTTATCCACAAAAATAACTAAGTCCTGGGCCAAAGTGTTCTGGCACACATTTCCTTTCCTACCTTCTCACACCTTCAAATGCGCCTTGTCCCCCGCATGACTTCTTTGTGTGTCTTCTCCTTAGAGCAACATTCTATCTGCTCAAAACCCAATAAGGTAATTGGTTCAACCGAGTGCACCAAAAGGTGTTAATCAAGACATGGGTATGTAACTAAAACCAAATTTAGTATAAATTTGTTCTATATTACAAATGGATATTACTTTAAGAATGGGCCTCTAAGATTGTATATAATATCCTAGAGAAACCTAGATGATAAACATAATTCCACTACGTAATTGTTTAAAATATTATCACACATGTGAACTAGTGGTTATTCCATTATCTCTTTATAAAAACTTATAACCGCATGGTCAATTAAATATAATAATCAACAAATGATATAATAACAACCACCATCTCTTATGAATAGGTTTTTATCAAATAAAATTATTTTCTCTTGCTAGTTCTTCAAAATTTCACCATTATCTTATTTTAATTAAATTAAACCTCACCCTTAATTAAATTAATCCTCACCCCCACGCCTTTATTATTTTAATTAATTTAATTAAACTAATATCCATCTTATTAAGCCACCTCACCTTTTCACCTCATCCTAGACATATTCCTAGCCTATTAATGAACCTAGAGATAGTCTCCACTTTTCCTAACCAATTGGGACTTGTTCTAACCCTAATCATTATGACCTATTATCTATCTAACTACTCTCCTGCTACATTTAGCGTTATCTCCCACTTCTGACCTGGACCTAAAACTTGAATCACGCCAAATTTGAGAGAAATCAGGCTAATTTTAGCAAAATTGACCATTTCTCCTTAACTGACACATTCCCGTATATCCTAGGAACACTCATCAAACAAAAACCACCTTCATATCTACAAGTCACCACATAAATAATTCATTCTTATTTTTTAAGCTTTTGTTTTGATATTAAGTCTTTCATTTACGTCTTTCATCCAATCCTTCTCTGTCCCAAATACCACCTTTCACATGTTTACCACCTATTCCATCAACCTAAACCATTTCTCCCGTCCCAAAGCACTTCTACCATCCTTGTTGAGTCTTAAAAAAATCATATCCTCCCTCCCAAACCCCTCAACTCTCTGTGCAATCACAGAGAAACCTAAAACACCCATTTTTAATGTTTCCACCATATTGCCCCTATTAGCACCAAATCACCCAACCAACGTTGGTCACTTGCCAATACCGACATTAGTCACCTAACCGATACCAATCTCTATGACTGGTAATTTTTCCTAGAACATCGAGCTTATAAATTTCACCAAACAACCTTAACCTGAACAAAACTTCACCTAGACCTTGCCTAATACCTCAGTGACCTTTTCTAACCATAACCACACCTTGCCGAATGCTAGATTAGTTTGTATTTCAATTTTTCTTAATCTAGTGTGTTGATAATGTTTTGAGACACCTAAATCAAAGTGTTAGCAATAGGACCTCTATTTATCACATTTATTTTCATTAATTTGATAAAACAATGGATTGACAACCATCTAGGAAGTATCACACTTCCGAAACTAGCAGTTACTAGGTAGCTCACTGCCATATATTGTTTAACTCTCTCTTCTGGTCTTGTTGTGTTTTGCAAGTAGTTCCTCCTAGCCAAAAGGAAGATCTCACATACAATTTGATCAAATTCTAAAACGCGTACAACCTTCTCTCAATTATTCACATGTATTCCTCCTACACCCAGTACCCTTATCTGTTTTATTGTGAAACATTTTGGCACGCCCTGTGGAACCCCTTTTTGTGGGTTCTTTGCATTTCTTCATATAGGGATTGTGTGTTTATTTCTTTCTGAAAAGTTTGCATTAAATTTCTCTCTGGTTAATCTTCTCTTCTTCTACTTTTGAAAGGATGTTCATCATTTGGTTTTAAAAATAAGACTTCTTCCTTTCTTTTGCACCCGCATTTAGTGAAAGATAATTTTCTTGAACTATTCCTTATTTTCTTCATTGAATTTCATTGTCAATTTGGGTTTTAAAAATATGTGCATTACATCTCTATGATTGTTGCATTAGATCACCTAAATTTATTTGAAATCTATATACTGGAGGTCATGACCAGTTGATGGTTGGTAGTAATCAATCATAGCTCACACTTTGTGCCTGACACCCCTATCCAAATCACTTTAACAAATTACTCATTTCTTAAACATCTTCCTTCTTGGTAGTTCTTTGCCAACAATTAATAATCAGATTGATGGTGGATCCAGCTGGTGTTCTAACCATTCATCATATCAGAGTTAGGCCTCGTATACTGTGAAGTATATTTTGGGGACACTTTAACCAGAGCACACCTGAAACCAGCCATAGACTGCTTATAGGGTACCCTCGTTGACCAAAAACTCTACTTTATTCATAGTTAGTTTTTAATGGCATAAGCCACAATATATTGAAATCTGAAGCATAGGATTGACGTGTTTTGTTAGCTTTTGATTGTTGAATTATGTTTTGAGGAGTGAGGTCATTTCTTTTTCTTTTTCTTTTCGTTCACACCCCACCATTATAAATGGTGTATTCGATTCATTTTGGGTGTGTTAGGGCTCATCATTGTCATACTCTATTTCTGGTTTGGTGTTTTCTTTGGACTTAATCACTTTAAAATTCAATTTTTCATCATCTCCTTAGATTTCAAAGTAACTAGCATCGGTCCCCAAACCGACATCAATTACCTCCTCATACCGACATCGGTTCCTTACTTTTTTGGTTATTTTGCCCAAAATAGTATTCAATTCATATCCATTCATTTTCTATGACTTGTTTATATCATTTTACACATTTATGAGTCTCTGTTACCATCAACAAAGTTTAGGTTCATCTCGATTTACACTCTTCATCTCTAGATTTCTAAATCTATCATTTATTCCCAAGAATCGACATCGGTTACCCATCCTACCGGCATCGATTATTCTACCGATGTCGGTCTTTGTATTTTTATTTTTCTGTCAAAACAATGAATAATTTCCATTTCTATACTTCTTCTATATTTCTTTTTTTATGTTTTTGCACCATCTACAGAGCTTAGACCACATGTCCTATCATTATTCACATGGTTTTGACTCGTAAATAAGCCAATGCTCTAGTTTTTCATGATAGCCGCCAACCACTACCACATAGTCCTTCATCATCTTCCATTTATTCACCAATGGATCCCACTTCTTCCATCTCTATACCCATTGGTGATGTGGAATTTACAAAACTTCTTGATCATAATCCCATAGCCTTACAACATTACCTTCCTCAATCATCTACCCGCAACTCATTAGGACAACTTATATATAGGATGTTTATATCCATTCCTCCCGCCATTCCCCCACCTCCACATCAGCTAATACCAGCGTAGCATTACCTTCTTCTACCTCACTCACACTTGTTGTTTCTCGATTAAACCCACATCTTTGGTATATGTCACACCTACGAAATCTATCACACCTTTGACATTTGTCACTCCTACAACGTCTGTCACTCCATCATCTACCACTCTTAGTGCAGGCATACCTACATCATCGCCTTCTTACATACCCATTACATCCCAACCACCTTTGGTTTCAACAACTCGCACCCCCTTCCGTAACTTAGTTCTTTCCATTATGCAATCTCTACCACCAATTTCCATGAGGGTCTTCACACAAACCCCTCCTACCTACACATTTTTTCAATAAGTGCCTATTAATTTCACTTCTTATTCGGGTTTCACACCTTCGACATCGATTCCTTCCTGCATCCCCCATTGTAGTTTGATTAATCAGCACCACCACACACTAGAGGGTCATCCATACCTTATTCATCATATTTACCTCCTTACATAGTAGGGGGTGCTCCTTCATCCAATCCTATGACCGAAATCATAAAAATGATGATGGATAAGATGCAAACCTTGGAAGCATCTATCTCTATTTTGTGTAATTATCTAACTTACGATGATATTTTAATGAGCCTATTCACCCTTCTATTCCAATTCATCCCTACCTCGCACATTGGGAAATGTCAAATTTTAACCGATTTAATAGTAAGGAGGAGCCGCAACATCACTTGTGATATTTTAAACACGTATGTTACCTGATTTCCCATGATGACTCATTGCTTCTTTGAACTTTCCCAATGTCCCTGACAGGACCTTCCTTAGACTGATATAGTGCTTTACCTAGGTACTCTATCTTTTCATTCATTCAATTAGCCCAGAATTTTCTCGATCATTTCTCCATTAACATTGTCAAGAAGGTTACCATGACCAACTTGTATTCATTACACCAATATGAAGATGAGTCTATTGCAGATGTTTTTACATGTTGGTGTTTCCTTATTAACCAACTCACTTTCTAATTGCCTCAAACTGAACTAATAGAGTTGTTTACTAGAGCTTGTGTCAAACATATCTCTCCAACTCTCCAATTTAAAACCTTCAAAGTGTTCGATGAGGTGTTTATAATGGCTTGGAATCTTGAAATCCATGCTATCGAAGAGAAGAAATTATAATTGTGCAACAAGAGCACTCCATTAAAATCAAATGACTCTTCTTCTTCTTCCAAACCACAAACCAATCATTCAAAACCCAAAGGATCCACTAATGTGGTGGTCTTGAAAGCTGGTCCATCTCATCCATCCAACCAACTAAAATTGTCTTCCACTCTCTCTTGTTTAGAACTTTCAAAGCATGAACAACGATGATATACTCCCATATGAGAACCTTACTCCTCGGTTTTGGAAAAGATTCTAAACGCAAGAGCCATAATTCTTCCATCCATCAAACCACATACTAGTTTTGATCCTTCCCATCTTATACCTGCATGGTACAAGGAGAACAATTACTTTAAATATCACCATGTCAGAGGTCATAGTGAAGGTAATTTCATAATGTTTAAAAATATCATCCAAGAGATGCTAGATAGTGGAGATATTGTCTTGGATAACCCTAATGCACCGGAAAACCAAGACCTCCACATCTTTAAGAAGTTGTTTCCAAACCACACTCCTTCGTCAAAACCAAGCTATCTAAACCTCTTCAAATGACACCAATTTCCATGAAGTTCATGTTGTTTTTTACTTGTTACTGTTCTCTCTACCAAACCTTCTCTTGTAGCTTCCATTGAGGAGATCCTTGCATAGACTCCTCTACCTATAGCAGCACCCATTACACCTATTCCTCTACCCACAGAGGATCCAACTTCATCTACTTCTCTTTCTACCATAGAGTCCACCATGCCTATTCCTCTACCCATAGAGGATCACACACCATCTACTTCATCATCTACCACCAAACCTATCTTACCTTCTCCTTTACTCAAGGGGGAGTCAACTTTAGCTACTCTTCTACCTAAGGAAGAATCCAAGTCACTTATTTTTTTGTCTCCTTAACCCATAAAGGAGACATTAATGCCTCTTCTTCATGTAGGTGAGACTTCTCTTAAGATATTCCAAGATCTCTTCGACCTACTAGAATCAATTTTTCCCACTGAGTCAGAGGTAGAAACCTTCCATGTGTCATTTAACTCATAATTTTGGACAAGTGTCACGACATGTTCATCATCTTCCTAGCCAAATCTATTCTCACGTTTGGTAGATCAGTTGGAGTATGTTGATTACTCCAGGCTCCAGGGGCACCTCTGACTCCCCGTATTTACTCAGATTCAAATGGTAACCCTAGATACTTCACTCATTTATCCTAAAGTGTTCAAGACAAAAAAATCCTTCACACTTGAGTCGGTTATCTTAGCTTCTTCTACATCATCCTCACATATACCCAATCCTTTACCATTACCCCAACAACCACCTACACCCAAACCTCTACCTATACCCATACTTTCACTGTGCCCAAACCTACCATTACCTTGAGGGTTATGACAACACTAAGTCTAATCCATCCTCCCGTGAAGATTGATTTAGTTGCCTCTTCCTAAACTATCACCAAGCCTATCCCCCACCTACGAGGAAGACCCAACCTCTTATGCCTCGTACCCAGGTTTCTCCCATTACTCCCATTTTACCTTTGCCACTTCCATCCATCTTGGGTCCTTATCCCTCAAATTTTGTCAAGAAAATTCCTACCCAAGGTAAAACTAAAACAAAGTAACTGCATCCTAACCACAACCTCCTATTCCACCTAAGCCTTCTACATTACCCATGCCTACTCCATTACCTATGTCTTTACCTTCCTTTCAACCTTCACTTTCTGTATTGACTCCTATCACTATCTTCACTACAACTCCACTCTCACCTTGGTTGACCGTCCACTTCCATCTTATGCATTCCCCTCTACTTCATGCACTACCCCGACACCTTTCCCTAAGAAGGTACAACCTAAGCCCAAAACCACACTACCTACTAAACAGGTAGTCAAACCTACTCAACCTCCAACTCCACCTCCAACAACACTTCTTCCATAGAAGTTACCCAAAACTCCATCCAAACTCACTCTCACTTCTCATTGTGATCCCTTGGAAGGGTCTTGCGCTAACATCCTTGCTCGGCTGTTAGAAACTTTTGCCATTACATTGCCATCTCTTAGGCCTTATGACCCACTCAAACATAAACTTGAAGGGTTTGATGATACCATGATTTACGCATTTCATCATTGGCTCATGCTTCTTGCACATCTTGATCTAGAGTTCATTCATTAAAAATTTGTTAAAGGATAAACCATTGTCGCTCAACTTGCAGACACTCTTGTTCCAGGTCACCAACCCTCAAACTTTAATTTTCCGAGATGAATCAATCTACACTCTTTCCATGGATGACATCATTTATCGGATGACCTTATTATTTGACATTTCTAAATGTTAGTGTGGGGGTGGCGCATGGGTCATCCTCATTCCTCTTGATGGCGAATCTATGCCTTTATCTTTCAAACGTGACTTCGAATGTACCAATAATATGGCTGAATATGAAACACTCGTATTATGTCTTCAAACTAACATTTCCCTCAATGTTAAATCCATTAATATCTTTGGTGATTCTCAACTGGTTGTGAACCAAGTCAATGGTCTATTCCAATATTGTAACGAGGTACTTCAAAAGTATAAGCATCATGTCGACATGATTTTGACTACCTTTTGATCATTACAACCTTCAAACCACTCCGTGCTCTACTCATAAATTCATGGATACCATGGCTTGCCTTACCTCTCAAATACTGCTGGGAAATTTGGGTAGTCCATCGACAATTTATTTTCGACTCATTTGATGCAATGAACTAATCGACAAGTGACCATATCTAAAATGCAAGAGGGCTATAGATTCTATTATTGAGGTAGATAAAGCTACTGCAGAAGATGAAACAATATCTAAAACAAATAACTTATCTTTTAGAAATGCTCTAACAATAACCGTACCTTATCTTGAGATAACACATTATTTGATGCCATTTTGGACAAGAAATTCTACCTTTAGATGATGATTCAAGAGTTGAATCATTGACAAGAGGTTGCTAGTCAAGCCAGGAACATATAATACCTTTGTAAGCATACATTTTCATGGTCCCAAAGGAATGGTGACTTGGCCTATTCCTTCTGCAATGTACTCTATATCATCAGCTACACAAACTCGATCTCCATTTGGTTGTTAGTTTAGTGAATCAAAGCGACTTCTTGTCACACGACATATGCTTGCTTACACCGAAGTCTATCAACCAAACTTTCTTCATGGGTTGTGAAGTCTGAGAGACTAGTACAAGGTTCTTACCACAATTGGCTCCTTCTGGTGTCTCCTCATCAGAGTCATCATCATGTTGGGATGCGAGATGTCCCTTCTTCTTTCTTTGGCGAGGGCGTTGTTTGGATTGTTGAAAATCTTCACACCCGGATGTGCTTGTTTGACTTAAAGGCCCCTATTTCAATCCATTTTACAAGTAGTGATCAGTGTCATGAGTATTGGTTCTACAAATGTGACACCACCTATTTGAATTTTGATCTTTCTACTATTGATTTGGTTGCGCTTGAATTGGCTTCTCTGGGGGACCCTTCCAATTATTCTAGCCATGGTATGGCTTTGAGAATAGGGTTTTATCTTGTGTCTCCTCTTAGGCTGAATATATGTCCTCTTTCTACTATAAAAAGTTCACGAGATCTTCGAATTCCACTGTTTGTTTAAATACATTCAGTTTCGTAGTGAACACTCTGAATTGAGAAGGGAGTGCGCTCAAGGTGATCGACACGAGAAGTTTTTTGTCCACCATTTCACCGAGCGCTAATAACTTGGATCATAGCTTAGCCATATGACGTAAGAACTCCTCAACTTTCTCATCTGACCCCATAGAGAGGGTGTGCAACTTTGACTGAAGATGGAGGATCTTATTCTAATTTTTGGCTTCATAAATAGTTACCAACTTGTACTAGGCCTCCTTTGGTTCCTCCCCATTCTAAACATGCGGTTGTACATCTTCACTAATATTGAGCATTATCAACATCAAGGATTTGGCACTAGCCATCTCATACTTCATTAATTCATCAACGGCTATGGGTACTAGCATAGATCTAGTTACGATGCCCCATAATCCTTCAAATTGAAGGATCATTTGCATCTTGTTTTTCCAGGCTGCAAAATTTTTCCCTTTAAGTAAGTAAGCATCGAAGAGTAGAATTTTTGGTGTAGACATTGGAATAAAATAAAATTTTATTTAATTATTGATTTCCAATAGATATTACAACTTTGACTCACCCATGAGAAGTACTAGCTCGTAGATTCTCTTGATACTCATGAACGGAGAGATGGTGACACTTTTTGGGGTGTTCTTTATTTTCGCAATCGGCATCGTACCCATATTCTAGCTCGATCTGCATTCACTTTTCTTGGTAGCTGACATCGAAAAGGAAATATTCAAGAATTCCTCTTCGAACTAACTTATCAAAGACTAGATTTCCTATGTTTTGAAGCTCATTGAGTAAGGAAAAGTAGAACCTAGAGCTCTCTTGAGCGTCTTGATGGTGTTCTTGGGCTTGTGAGTCTTTGGATCGGCTCCCGGTAGTCTCGATATGCTCATGCACATTTGACATTTAGCATAATCTTTTTTTTAATTAATAATTTTGGATTCTATGAGACCCTGGTTGTAATTTCTTTGTTTTCTCATACTGTTTGTGAGCTCTCGAGCCTTGAGATGCTGGGATCTGAGGTGGAGATTTCGTGCCACTAGCTATCTACCATAAAACATCAATTTTGTTGAACTAGAGAATGTTTTAACAACAAATATACTTAGCTTTTACTTGCACACAGGTTTGTCACCACATGTCCAGCTATTCTCCTTTCACGCAGCAAGTATTCACTTAAAACATGGAGAAAAACTCTCCACACACATCTATTTCATGTAAGTCTCCACGTCTAAGGAGAAAAAAACATTACAAACTTCCACGCAGCTTTTTCAAATCAACTCTCCACGCAGGTGTAGAAGACTTTTGTGTCTTCACGTAGGAAGGTTGTTTGGTCATATTGACATCTTATCAACAGAAATTTTTCCACACAGGAAAAATTCTCTCCCCTACAAGGTTCTGGATGACCACGTCTGACCTTATAAGAATAAGATATTCTCCACGTCCAGTCTTCACGTAATAGTCAAAAACTCCCACGTAGGAAATGAAAACTTGATATAAAATTGTCACGCTGCTCTTTCACTCCTTTCCATGTGGTTCATTTGTCTTTTGCTTCATGCAAGCTATAGAGTAAGCCAATCTTCCATGCATTCTTTGAGAATAGCACATGTTGGAAAATAAATAAAGAAGAATATATAGCAGCCTAGCAGGTCGCTGGTATTATCCTTATTTCTTCCTCACACAGATCCTTTTCCATATACCTCTATGTAGGGTTTTATGTAGTCAAGCCACTGATTTTTGAGACCTAGAGAGAAAAGGGGAAGGAGGTAGAGGGGAATACGTGGCATGGTGGGAAGGAAGGCTTGGCAGGGCCATGGGGTCACTTGGGCCATTGAACATAGAGGTATATGGATTTTGGGGGACATGTCGCAGCCTTTACCCCCCGCCCCCCTTTAATGTTTGTTTTGTTTTTAAAGCCAAAAAATGGCATGGCTCGGCCACCAATATAGTTTTATTTAACATGTGAACATTGGTTTAACCATACACAACCATGTACACTTTTTATTTTTGTATAATATATATATATATATACATGTTTGATCATTTGGTGAATAACAACACCAATGATATAATTTCAGGTTTTATTCTTAATATTATTCCATATTTACAAATATACCATATTTTATACAAAAATGGCATGTTTCTATCTATATATATGTATATTTGTATATAGAATTTCATATAAATGTACACACACACACACACACACACACACACATTTACATATAATAACATAGCTAATTTCTGGATTTTGAATATTCATTCGAGAGATAATAATGAGGAGTTTTACCATGAAACCAAGTTTATTAAAATCTCCTATATTTTTTCTCCTAAGGAAACAACATCAAGGAATAGAGAAAAAGGGAAATTATTTCCAAAGGTAAATATGATACATTCAAAAATGTGGACACAACATGAAAAATATTTAAATAAAGAGAAATTTATATTTTTTGAATAAAAAGAACAATCTAGGGTTCATTTTAAGAAGCCTCTAGTAAATTAGAGGTGGAAAATCCCCAATAAATATACCTCGAACCACTTTCATCGGAAAGGCAAATTTTTTAGGATTTCATATTCAAATTTTCACCCATCATTTTCTTAAGGGGGAGAACTCAACATTTTTTTGGTCTTGGGCAACAACAAGGTTTTTTTTTTGAATTTGTTGACTATTGTGTGACAACAAGCCTTGTTGAAATGGGAAGAAACCCTTCCAAGCTCGACAACAAGGCTTGTTATCTCTGACAACAAGCCTTGTTGTCGTGCGACAACAAGGTTTGTTGTCATGTGACAACAGGGTTTGTTTTTGAACAATGAACCCTTTTATCATACGACAACAAACCTTGTTGTCGGGTGAAATCAAGGCTTGTTGTCATGTAACAACAAACCTTGTTGTCACATGACACCAAAAAAATGCTTCATTTTTTGACTATCTGCAACCCCCTTTTTTCTCAACATTTGACACTCATTTTTCACCCACAGAACCCTCCTTGTTGCATGTCAACAACCCTTTGGTTGTGTTTAAACAACCCTCTAGTCATGCATCAACACCTTCTCTTATCACGCGTCAGCAACACTATATTGTCGCTCATCTAGAAATGAAAATATTCCTTCTCACGCGTCAGTGACACTTTCCTATTGCAAGTCTACAACAACCAGTCTGAGACTCTGATCCACACTTTGTCTACTTGTAATTTACAAGTAATTTGGATGGTACCTTAGTAAGTTACTAGTATACTACTAGGCAAATTACCTAGGTTTATATAGGATTAGTTTTCAACGGTAGGTGAAGCCAACCCCTAAAAAAATTTATACTAGAAATTTTAGGTGAACAGTACACTAACCTACTCTAAAAAAATCACCTTTTCAAATTTTCCAAAAATGGAATATTCGCCAAATTACAAATATTCGCCACTTAAAATATCCTTGGAACAATCTCATAAGTTTGACTCAACATTCCAAAAGGGAGATGAAATTGTAATGTTCTAACATATTTTCCAATTTCAATTTCTAAGGACTTTCCTTACAAAATGCAAATTCATTCAAGCATAATATAAAACCAAGTTACATCATACACACACTACAAGAGATAAGGTTTCCTTAATATTCATAACTTGTGCCAATAAGATCACATTTGATGAACCAAAATGGACTAATAAATATGAAACTCATTTTTATTAATACCACAAAGCAAGATAATGCAACCTTTAATCCATAACCCAATCCTTTCAATATATTTTTACAATAATAAATCCTACACATATATTTCATCGTGCAATGTTTACAAAACATATACAAAGGCAAGAATAAAATTTTCTTTCAACATAGAAAAATCAAGATACAATATAACTATGTTTCCTACAAACAAGAGTAATAGTTTACTTCAATATGAAAGGACCAATATTTCAATACAACAATAATCCTTCTCAAGAAGAGGATCAAAAATCAACCTTCAAATACAACTATACAAACTCCTTATCAAGGAAGGAGAAAACTTTACAAAAGAATTTTTTTTTTAAGAGTAAGATACAAGTACATCCCAAGATAGGAGACTACTAAACAAGAGTTTAAAACATCCTTACAATAACCAAATAAAATCCAAGTGGAAAATCCTCCCCTAAATTTGGGAAAAACATTTCAAAATCTTCAATTTATCCTAACTAAGCTCCAAGCTAAATCTGCATGTTTTCCACTCCAAAATGTTCTTCATAGCACAAGAAGAAATGGCCCGGTTACCTCCCAACCTAATGGCATAATTACATTCCATCTCTAAGACATGAAGGACATACTAGCCTCCCTCCAGGCCCATGAGAGAGAGGATCTATGCCTTAGTTTTACAAAAGTGAATATGGAAGGGAAACAAACATACAAGCACACTTTTACAACATTCACATCAACCAAAACACAAAAAAACACATGAGGGAAAACTCCATTCTTTCCCCCAAAATGGGGAAGAGTGATAAGAATCCCATATAAAGCCAAGTGGTGAATCAAACCATAGGATCACAATTTCAATCTCAAGCACCCTCCTTATCTCTCCAAATCACAATTTCCCTCCTTATCTCTCCAACCCATGCACCAAGCCTCCTCCTTGGAAGGATTTTCAAACCATAAATATTCCTTGCCAAGGATGGGGAAAGAATTTCAAACCATATGAAAATATTTCCCACATCAAACCATATGAGGGGAGGAATAAATAAGACCATCATGGCTTTCCCATCAAGCCATGTGGTGAGAAGGGTATTCCTCCCTCTTCCCCAACACTCCAAAATCCATCACAAAGCATGATGGATGGAGAAAATGACAATAAACAAAATTCACAAACACACCCATAATCAAACACCCAATAACAACACAAAAATACACCATTTTCATTTCATAAATACATGATATTTCCATAAGCAAAAATAGTGGAAGAATAAGGAGACCTACCTCAATCAAGCTATCCAAAATATCTATGCAATTCAAAATCCAAGCTCCAACCTCCACAAGCACACTCCAAAAATATTAGACACCCAAAAGAAAGAATGACCAAAAAGTCCCAACCCCTCTCCATGAGGGAATATTTACAAGAAAAACAATTAACAATTCTCCCAAATGAGAGGGTGACATGTGTCACCCTCCTCATCTCCCCACAAAATATTCCAAAACAAAATCAAGAATAAAACAACTCTCATTTTGGAGGTAAACTCCAAATTCCCCAAAATGTAATTAAATCCAAAACCCCTACAACTTTTAAGAAACACAAAAACTAACTCTCTTACATGAAAGTGATGTGTGAGGGGTCAAATGGGAGGTAAACTCCCATTTGTCCTTGAAAAGATACCCCTACCCATAGGTAGGGTCCAAGGGGTCCTTTTCCATGAAAGGGAAGCTCCCAAAATGAAAAGAGGTCACCAAAATTGCCACTTTTAGCCCAAATCCGAGATTGGGATAAATGGCACAAGGGTTGAGGTGGTGGGGCCCACCCAAGTGACACTTAGGTGGTCTCATACCTCAAAAAAACATACTTAATTAACATTAAACATAATTAGCACAAGTAGGGACCACTAGGTCCCTAAACTAGCTCAAAACAAGACTAAATAAATTACAAATAATAAAATTACAATTAGGGATCACCCATGGTGCCCAAATATGACATGCAACAACATATAAGGCTTCACACAATCAAACATGGCTAGGACTCATCCCATTTGGCCACTTGTGTAGACCAGAGGTACAACAATAAAACCCACATTCTCTTGTGCCTTGTAATCTACACACTCAATGCAAACATTAAACATACATGCCCAATAAAATATATCAATTAAAAAATCTCAATAAATCATACATGGATAAATCATGCTAACTATATCAAAATAATGTTAGTATGAAATGGCTAACGCTAATCATATACATCCATACTAACTCAAATAGTTTAACCATCTAAGTAACACATCACGACATTCAATTAGCCATTACAATTCAAATGATAACCAAGTATATGATGAAACCATAAGAAAATATATCACATGTGAGAAACCAACTATGTCATACATGTTTATATCCAAACCATACTATGCAAGACCTAAGATAATAATCCACAATACTAGCTTGGTGTTATGCGCCCAAATCACCACCACTGTCCTCAAAAGAACTATAATAAGAACATATAATAACCAAATGATGTTAAAGTCCATGTCCATCATCAAATAAAAGTAAGGATTCAACAACGAGAACTATGTTAGGAAGAGGTAGGCACTACACATAGTGGTCCCTACATGTGTTAATTATGTTTTAGGTTAATTAAGTATGTTGTTTGAGGCATGGGACCACCTTATTGTCACTTGTGTGGGCCCCACCACCTCAACCCTTGTGCCATTTAGCCCAATCTCGAATTTGGCTAAATGTGGTAATTTTGGGGACCTCTTTTCTATTTGGGAGCTTCCCTTCATGGAAAAGGACCCCTTGGACCCTACCTATGGGTAGGGGGTCTCTTTTTAAGGCCAAATGGGAATTTCCTCCCATTTGACCCCTCACACATCACACTATCTTGTAAGAGATGTTGTTTTTTTATGTTTCTTAAAATTTGTAGGGTGTTGGATTTATTTACATTTTGGGGAATTTGGGAGATTACATCCTAAAATGGTTTTGTTTTATAATCATTGTAAATTTGGGGATCTTTTGTGGGGAGATGATATGGGTGACATATGTCACCCTGTAACACCCACATTTTCAATGACAAAATACAAAAACAAAATTACAAAATATTTTTTTTTAATGTTCATTACACGACATCACATGGGCTCCAATAGATATACTTAACATCACATAAAACACTTACATAAACATGAACCCACTCATACGATAGGATAACATAGGGTAGATGTCAATGTCTTACTCCAATGGTGTAAACCAAGACAATGACCCAACTACGGTAAGGTACACAGGATAGGCATGCTCTACAACATGCCCCCCTCCTTATTTTTTTACATATTTTTACATTTAGTTTTCCATTATATAACCTTATAGGTTTTGGTGAATAAAACTAGGAAGGGTGAAAATTTTCCTTTTTCTAAAACTTCAAATACTTTTTTTTGTATAGTATTAGCCTTTAAAAGAGAATGCATTGTTGATTCCTTTCTCAATTTCCATTAACTATCCACAACTCATTTGTTAATAAAATTCATTTTAAACCACTACGATCCTCCTAATATTCATTCTTGCATTAGAGTTTTGTTTCACAAAATATGTTTAATTGATGTTAAATTTTATCCTTGTTACAAAAAGGAACTAACAAGGTGTTAAGGTTCTACTTTTCGAGACGTATATTTGATGTTTAAACTTTACCTTTGCTAGACAAGGGAAAACTATCATGAGGTCAAGGAAGATATGTTAAAGTTTAAAAGGGTGATTTAGATTCAAGATATCTCTTCCCATAAACATCATTCCATCATAGTACCCTATTTTTCTGTTACATGACCTATATAGTTCAATTACTTGTTTGAATCCATTCAACATTTACACATCAAAAGTTTTTATCTAGAGTTATATATATATATATATATCGAAAGTTTGATCTCACTAAGGGAAATTCATATTTATTTTTAACAACATGAAAGTGTCTAGCTGAGTTATAAGGACTTCAAGCATGACATTATTCCTAGCCCAAAATCTCATTTACTCTTGTACTCTTTACACTCACAAACGTTGGTCTCACTATTGATATTTTTGAACAATTAAAATTCAAATGATACGTAATTTACTATAAGAAGTTTTGACATTGCACCTATCTACTTATTTCATTGCTCTTAGACCATCAAGAATTTAAATGCATATAACAAGACAACCCAACAACTATATGCTTCTCAAATTCCATCCAAGGAAAAATTTAAATCATTGTGTGAATAGGCATTCATGTTTCCTTCACCAAAAAACACTTAAGACATGATTTACGATTTCCTAAATTCAAAAGCATTCACGGATGGTGGATAAACTACCCCATATGAGAAACACATGGTAATCCAATACTACATACTAAGGGACACATTTATATAAGAGGGAAAAAGGGGTTCAAATGAAAAATATAAAATTTTACATGTTCAACAACCTTCTAAATCCATATTTACAATCATTGATAATCATACATCATATCCCCTTTGTCCAATAACATCAAGATAGGTCACTCGATACATTACATTTATTAATGCTTGAGGGTTTCTACACTTTACCGCAAGATAAAATTAGAGAAATCAAATCCCATGTCTGTAAGGCACTCGTGCCACTGAAGGTATTCCAAGAATACATTTTCTCACTTTCATTTAAAATTTATCTTATAAAGGGTTCTATTAGATTTGGTTCATTTATTCGACCGCCAATAAAAATATATCACCCAATAGTTAATTTCAAATATCCTATCATATTCACCTTTTAGGTTTGATTCTTAAATGAGAAAGTATGTTTTCTTATTCACTTGTTCTAACATGGATCAAATCACGTCCACTTCACCTCATAAGAAATATTTAATATGTTTCAAACAATCTCCATGACCCTTGAAATGATTAGATCGACATCACAAGGGTATGTTCCCAAATGAGGCCAAGTTACAAATTTTCCTTTATTAAAAACTTAATAGTGAAATAATGCACAACCTAACTATCTTTGTGGTCTCACCCACTATTCATTAAATTCCACTTCTAAGCGTTTTTAAGTCTCTAAAAACAATCATGAGATTTCAAGCTCAACATTTCATCTTATATGCCATTAAAAAATGTTATGCATCGGACTAAGGAATCTTGCACACTTTCATACCTATGTGAATGCTCTCAACTAGGTTTCTAGGGAGGAATACACAAACACATACATTACCTCTATGTCTCTAAGACTGTGAAATATATTTGGAGCTAGTCTAACTTGGAGCTTGCTAGAGAGGGTCATTACATCCAACAAAGGTAAATATTTTGAGCTATGTGTTTGTTTGGACACTTTCCGCTCAATATGAAAACACACACAAATGCAAGTTTGATATTTTTATTTGAAGATTAAGTGATTTTCTAGGTCATTACAACATTGGTAGATAGGTAAAACCACATCATTTTAAATTACTTGCTAACAATTTTACTAGGACAATCATATCCAAAATTTTCAGCTATAATAAACATTTCAAATTATAAGGTTCCAGTTTCATCCTCCTATATTTATTTTAACACTAAAAGAAGGAATCTTTGACATATTTTTCCAAAGTACATAATACAATCAACTCCATCTACTTAACAGAATATACAATTACAACTAAGAATAATATTCATTAGATAAGCAAAATTACAACTACGTATAAAATAGTACATTTTCTCAATACGCAACACCATCCTTTTCATCATGGAAATAATGAAAATAATACATTCTATTCATAAAAATATCATTAAAATATTCTAAATAATTACATTGCCTTCAAATAACATGCTAATAAAAGACACAAATATCATTTTTACTACTCCTTTTGTTCAGGTACCTGCAACCAACGTTGCATCAGTCCTAGGACTGAGTATGGAAAACCCTTATGCTCAAGCACAAACAAGACATTCATCATTTCAAGTAATTTCAAACAAAGTACAAAAAGAGGTAGAGATAAGGAGAGAGAGGAGAGATAATTTCCTCACACATTCATTTATAGATTTTTTTAAGAGAGAGAGAGAGAGAAAACTGTAAAACATTTTCTTTTTATTCACATTATTTTGACCATTTCACAATTCATACCCATTTTCATTTATTGAAAAATCATCTGCATTTTTAAACCATTCACGTTTCCAAGACCAACCACAATTTCATATTTATTTTAAGAGAGAGAGGGAGGAAAGAGAGAACACTATAAAATGCAAAATCCATTCATACAAAGTAATTAATTAAATAATACGCTACACACATTGTAACACATTAAAAAGGTTTCACAAGTAATTTACAGAACCAATGGGATCCTCGATAAAGATTTTCTAGCTTAAGTAGTGAGTGTGCAAAAATGACCAAATCAACTAAAGTGCTTACAAGTATGGTTTCCAAAACCACTCGTTTTACGTTCAAACATAAATTTCATCAATTCCTACCTACTCCCTATAAACAAATAACTCACCGGATTCGATGAATTCGATTACATTATACAAGGCTCAATTTATGAAGGTGACTTTGAGACCAATTATCATAAACACATCAAACAATTCTCTTATACGACAACCGGTGGGCTCCAACATCCACTTGAAACTCTAACTTACAAAATTATTTTTTTAAAACTAAGAGTTGGTTTCAATTCTCACATAGGAGTGCTAGAGGTAGGTGAAGGTGTTTTCCAGTTACACCAAATCGATACGACATTTGTAAGTGAAAACTAATCACAATTTCATAAAGTGGGAATGTCACCAAAAGTGATTGAAGTGTTAAAAGGGTATCAAATCTCACCTTGTTAAGGCATATAATCGAGTTAGTCTTCTCGGTTAAGAAACTTCATGGTGTCTTGGGTCGACATGGAACTTGTTTTAGGTTTTGGTTCCCATTAACCATTCGACATGGCACTCCATGTGCATGGTTCCAAAGGCCTAATTTATTTATTTATTTTTTCTTAAAATTTTAAAGAAAAATATTTTCGGGAAAGGTAAAATCCATATCAATTCATTCCAATTTGCATTATTTCTTAATATATATAACTTACAGAAATCCAACACTAAAAATAAATAAATGATGAAATGTTTAGTTTGAAGCAAGAGTAAGAGTGATCCATACCCGAATAATCCCTATGGAGGAAACACCCAGTCCTAGGGGAAGAGTATGGTTCTACTGCAATGAAGAAGAACATTTCTCCACCATGTTCAAAGTAAATTTTCACCAACATTTTACCTGTATCATACTTGCCTCAACCTTGCACATTCTTATATGTAACTTGCCACTATGAGTCAAATTGATAACCATTTCTAAGTGTGCTTTGGTGGTTTCCATATGTTGCCTCCTATTCCCATTTCAAAATTCATTTTGTGCATATCCAACAATCTTGGCATTCCATGAAACAAATTTTATTTTTAGTTTTTTTCCTTCAACATTCCCATATTTGTAAATCCTACAGTCATATCAGGCCATGTTCCTTGCATACAATGGTGCCCAATAAGCCAAATAACAAGGAAAAGAAGAAGCTTAAATTATAACTTTTTCCCATGCGTTCCCTCCCAAATCGGGAACTTGGAAAAGTAGTCCATGTGCCTTAACATGGCATTCTAAATTACATACATCTATGCCAAATCCTTGCAACTACAACATCTAACAAATCCCCTATCTTGAATCCAAAGAGGGAACATTTTTTCATGTAAGGTAATGACTAGAAAACCAGAGGGTTCCACACAGAGGAAGAGTAAAAAGACAAATATTGTAGAGAAAGAGGTGGGATAACAGGAAAGGGCACTACCAAAGTCTACATCGATACAACAACCACTCTAAATAAAAGATAAATAGTAGGAAAATGTGTTGCACATGTTATAGTGCACTTAGCATAGATGTTTAGGAGCAGAAGAAGTAAATTAATATAGCTAGACAATAAACCCAAGTGAAGCACCTCTTAATCCTCTATCTTATTCATCCTCTACATACAACAACACTTCAGTGGCAGGTAGGAGTTTCCTTTCAATTTAGAGGTAAATGAGACCGCTTTAGGTATAGAAACAGATCAAGATTAGTCAGTTTGTATATAGGAGAATGAGAAGATTTTGGGATTACAGATTTATCCTGTGTGTAATGTTGATTTACCCCATTATGGTTGTAGTTTAGGATGACTAAAGGTGAGAGCTCTATTTATCATGGTACCCCCTGCACATTCATTTTATTTGATTTAGAGAGTGTATAACTACACTTGCTGCAACTATCAAATCACTACGCAAAAATCCAAACGTAAACCTAGGTTTCTCGTGAGTAACAACTCGGACCTCAATTAAAGTGTTTGTATTATTCTGTAAGGAAATACATGTTTACGAGGCATATACACCTTCCATCCACGACAAGGGTGGCTCCAAAACTGCAAATCGAGGGGGGCATTACACACCCTCTCATTTGTGAGGTTCGAAAATTGTTTATTCTTTTCTACAAACTCATGGAGAGGGGTTGGGAATTTTTGGCCATTCTTGATTTTGGGTGTTGGATATTTTGGAGAGTTCTTATGGAGCTTGGAGCTTTAGAGTGATGGATTTATTCGATTTTTGGGATAGATTGATTGAGGTAGAACTCCATATCTTTCTCCCATATTTTTTATGATAATATAGTGTAGTTTTGAAATAAAAATGGTGTCAATATGTGTTTTTGTTTGTGTGTTTGTTATGGGAGTGTTTGTGATTTTTTTTTCTTGTCTTTTTCTCCATCCATCATGCTTTGTGATGGATTTTGGAGTGTTGGGAAGAGGGAGGAAGACCCTTTTTACCACATGGCTTGATGGGCAAGCCATGTTGGTCTTATTTTATTCCTCCCCTCATATGGTTTGATGTGGGGAAGGATTTTCATATGGTTTGAACTTCCTTCCCCATCCTTGGCAAGGAAATCATATATGGTTTGAAAATCCTTCCAAGGAGGAGGCTTGGTGCTTGGGTTGGAGAGATAAGGAGGGAATTTTTATTTGGAGAGATAAGGAGGGTACTTGGAGATTATTATTGTGTTCCTATGATTGGTTCATAATTTGGCTTCATATGGGATTATTTTCACTCTTCCCCTTTTGGGAAAAAATGGAGTTTTCCTCATGTTTTTTGTTTGTTATTTGTTGTGTGTGTTGAAAAATTGTGCTTGTGTTTTTGTTACCCTTCCCTATTTACTTGTGCAACTCGAGGCATGCATCCTTTCTCTCCCATGTGCTTGGAGGGAAGCTAGCATTTCCTCCATGTGTTGGAGATGGAATGTAATTATTCTAATAGGTTGGGAGGTAACCGGGCCCTTTCTTCTTGTGTTATGAAGACCATTTTGAAGTGGAGAACTTGCAGATTTAGCTTGGAACTTGGTGAAGAAAATTTAGATATTTTGACATGTTGTTCCCCATTTTAGGGGAGGATTTTCCACTTGGATTTTATTTTTCTCTTGTAATGATGTTGTAACTCTTGTTTAGAAGTCTCCCATTGTGAGAAGAAACTTGTATCTTGCACCTAATATTGTTGTATCAATTGTTAAGTTTCTCCTTCCTTGATAAGGAACTTGAAGGGTTGTATGTGATAGGTTGAGTCTTTTTACTCTCCTTGAAAATGAATGATGTTGTATGGAAATATTGATTCTTTCATGTTGAAATAAGCTTCCAATCCTTTCCTTTTATAAATGTTGTAAACTTTAGTTAATGGAAATTTTTATGTGTAAATTTTCACCTATTTTGAAAGAATGATTGTAAGGTAAAATTTGTGGAATGGAAAGATTGCATTATCTTGTATGTTTGAAAAGAATATTTAAGGAAATGATTGAATGTTGAGTTCCCTAAATCTTATTACTCTTGGCTTATCTATCTTGTTTTGTGGTATTAAGAAAAATGAGCTTCATATTTATTAATTCATTATGGTTCATCAAATGTGATTTTATTGGCATGAACTATGAATATTAAGGAATGAAGGTCTTGTTTTTTATTTCTTAGTACATGTTAGAAAAAGGGATGCATTTTTCTTGTAAAAGGAGGATATATGAAAAGAATGTTCTCTTAAAATCTGTGTTAAATGATTAGCTAGTAAAACCTTAAAGCTTGTTTGTTCCCTTTGAAATCTTGAAGATATATAGCTCCCATTTTGTTTAGTGTTAAAGGAAAGAAGTTACTTGTGAATCATTAACAAAGTGGTGAATTAATCTTGGTTGAATGTCTAAAATTTATCTCTTGTAATTAGAGTTCCTTTTATTTTATCCTATGTTATGAAGTGCATTTTCTTAAAGGAAAATGGAAAATTTGAAGATTGTAATAAACTCATTTTTTATAGTGTTATCTTCTTTATATTTTTTATATATGCACTCAAACCTCGAAATAAATATAATCCTTATATACAAATATAGAAATATAAATATAAATATATATATATAGGAATATATATGTATATATACATATAGTTTTATATATTTACCATTTTGAAAACATACTTTTCTCTGGAAACAAATATAGTTATCACTTTGAGAAATTAAAAAAAAAGACTAGACATCATTCTGAATGCATCACCAAATCCTTTTAAATATAAAATATATATTGGACAAAAAGAAAGATTTTAGCATTTTTAACTTGTAGTTTTTTATGCTTTCACATAAATAGATTTCATGATCTATTTATATACATATATATAATATTAAAAATAAAATTAAAAAATTTTTTATGCAAAATCGAAGTTCCCAATGGTTGGTTGTTATTTTTAATAAAAAAAAAGTTTGGGGGGGGGGGGGTGAACCCCTGGGCCCTCTAAAACCATTTTGTGAATGTTATGTATGGTGTGGCTTGACCACACCACAATCCCATACCCTCCCTCTTTAAACTCCCCACACCTTTTCCGTGACCATAATGGCCCCCTTGCATGCAGACCCCCCCTCCATGCGCCATCATACCGTCCCACCTCTAAATTGTCCCTATCATGGTTTCCAAATGCTTGGCCTCTGTTTTAACTCTGTAAAAATAAGAAAAGAAAAAATTTCCACCATGTGCGTGTGTGTGTGTGTGTGTGTGTGTGTGTGTGTGTGTGTGTGTGTGTGTGTGTGTGTGTGTGTGTGTCCTGTGTGTTCTTACAACCAAAAAAAAATACCCGCATAAATGAATGTACGAGAGGAAAATGGAGATTCTAAACCAATGGGCAAGAGTTTTCCCTGCCGTGTTCTCGTGTTTAAAAAAACTAAAAATAAATGATTTGGAAAGGAGCTGAATATTTCTCCATAAAATTCCTTTGTGTATTCTTTCTCCTCACAAACCCTACCTACACAAATGAAGTGAAAAAGAGTCAACACAAAGTTAAAAGAGAGAAAATAAAAAGAGAGAATTAGGGTTTTAGGATAACCTAAGAATCTAAGGGATGAGATTAAATGAATCCAAAGGTTGTGATTTAACCCTCTTCCCCTTTTAAGTTATGGGATTTAAAATGGGTTTTCATAATAGGGGTGAAGTGGAATAAATAAATGGGGGTGGGGGAGTTAATTAAATTGGGTGAGTTTATTTAATGGTGTGAATTAATTAATTTGGGTGCCTAGGGAAAAATAATATAAGGATTATGAAGGGGAATAGACTTGGGTGGTGTGATTTTAAAATTGTGGGGAAAATATTAAGATAAAGTGAACTTTTATCATTGAAAAAAAAGTGTTATAATATAAGTGGTTGGATTTAAAATTTTATGGGTGATAAACATTAGATTAGACCTTATTAAAGTTTTTTTAAATCAAAAATTTTGGTGTTTAGTTTTGGTTTTAGACGTGCCAAAATTGGGGCATTACATATGGAATCAGAGCTCAGGATCACACACTAGATGCTCTAGGTGCAACTTTAAAATTAATTAATAATGGATAAAACAATAAAGGAAAACTATTTAAACCATTTCCACTATCTTACACAAATTTATAACTTGCCCTTTCATTATGTACACTGGATGCCACATGCACAAGGTATGAGAATTCATTCACTCGGGGATTTGGGATGTAGGTCCCCTACACCCAAGCCACATGCCCCGATTTTAAACACTAGAAATTAAAGGAGCTACATCAAATGATGGAGGTTTTATAGCAACATCTCCCTCCATAGTAGGAGAAAGAAGAAGATATGGATTTTCAAGGAGATGACACACTTCCAGATGATGGTGCACACTCAGAGCCACATCATCACGACACTCAGAGACAAGAGAGGTCTCGTAGCCCTTTGTTCACCATGAGAGAGTTTCATCGCTTCATCATAGCCTCTCTCACAACATTAAGGGGTCATTTCAAGAGGGATGACCATATTCACCAGTTGAGAAGATGGTTAGACATTGGCATTAGGATCGTGGACCTAGATAGATAGTGTGATTAGGGATCTCCTTCGTCTACTCTGAGATACCTACTTACAATGGCACCTCAAATGGATTCGGGGCCATTTCATGGCTCTTAAGCCTTGATAGTTACTTTGGATTGCACTCATATGAGAGAAATGTCAAGGATAGGTTCGTGATACACCTCCTCCATGACGTAGCAGGCATATGGTAGAGGAATGAGTATCGAAATATCAATCTAACTAGAGATATAGTGACTTAGGAGTTATTTTATAAGTGCTTTAGATCCCGATACATATCTAAGAATTTGTGTTATAAGAGGATCAACAAGTTTTATGATCTCCGAAAGGGTTCAAGCATGGTTAAACAAGATGAGAGTTTATTTATTGATTTGTTGCATTATGTGGATTATTTGCAAGATGTGAAATTGCAAATCTATAGGTTCATTTGGGGATTGAATGTAGATATAGCTAGGGCCATTAGGATGTTATCTTCTTTGAAACTTGAGAAGGCCATAGAGAAGGCCTACCTATTTGAGGAGAACAGGAACATGGCTCAAGAGCACAAAGATAGGAATAGGGGTAAGTTTCAGGAGAAGATGCAGTCATTTCAAGATCAAATATCATGTGGTATGGCACCACCCCTAGAGGAGGATTTAGGCTTCCCATAATAAGTCTTGAGGCCTCCACTACACACACATCGATGGAGAGGCTCAAAGCCACTAGGCATACCAGCAATAGAGTACTAGGAAGACACAAAGTATGCAGAGAGGTGGAGTTCGAGGAGGTTTGGTGTGGGTAGAGACATGAGATAGGGTACCTAGAAGGTATAACCAGCTGTACTCATCAAGTATACCATGGTTGGACTAGCATGTTCGGTAAAATAGAGTACGAGAGGGACCCCTTCTCAGAGAGGTGTAGTAGGATGTTTCATTTGTGGGTCCCATGATCACTATGTGCATATGTGTCCGCACAAACTCACCACCATTGATAGACAAATATATCCTATCTCTGAGCAGACAGTGGTAGGCATAGGATGTTCCCATCGCGCCTACGCATCAGTAGATAACCACTAGGGAGAACATTAGGCCATGGTTATCGAGATGAAAGGTACTATCAGGGGTATTTCTGTCTCAATTATTTTTATTTAGGTGCATCAGATTCATTTATATCAACTTATAGAGTGGACCAACTTGGGATAGTAGTGGCTAGGCAGCCAGATAGTTGTAGTCGAATTGGCATTTGGGGCTAAAATCATAGTTGATACCTACGTGGAGAGTCGTATACTCTATTTTGGAGTATTCTGCACTACCTTAGACCTTCGAGTGTTTCCCTTAGGTTCCTACATGGTTATTGTAGGCATGGATTGGCTTGAGTCTCATTATGCCAAAGTAGACTATAGAGGGAAGATCATTGAGTGATAAGGATGACCTTGGGAACTCAGTTGTTATCTCTGGGATACAAGAGGCCTATTTCCTTGTGTATGATCTCCACTAAGAAAATCAAGTAGATCATGCTAAGGGTTGTCGGGTTGATTATGATTACGATTAGTGATCAATCGAAAGAGCACTTCAGAGCACTCGCCTCTTAATGAGAATGCAATATTGAGGGATTTTGTAGATGTGTTTTCAAGTGATCTTCCTAGGTTACCACCCCATAGAGAGGTGGATTTCACCATATATCTAGTACCAGGAGAAGCACATCTTTCTAGGGAACCTTATCGGATGATGACTCCAGAGCTTTATGAGCTCAATATTTAGCTAGAGGAGTTGTTTGAGAAGGGACTTACTCACCCTAGTGTGTCTCCATAGGGGCATAATTTTTTTGTGAAGGATGGTTCTCTCAAGCTTTGTGTTGATTTCAGGAAGCTTAATAAGGTTATAATTAAGAACCATTATCCACTTTCGAGGATTGATGACTTGTTTGATCAGATGAGGAGAGCCAGAGTGTTCTCTAAGATTGATCTCAAGTTAGGATATCAGTAGTTACACATTACAGATGCAAATATTCACAAAACATATTTTTGTACTCATTATGGGCATTATGAGTTCATTGTTGTACCTTTACTTTGACTGATGCCCCAGCCTATTTTCATGAGCCTCGTGAATGGAGTTTTCGGGACCTTTTTTCTTGGTGTTTCTTGATGATATATTAATATATTCTCATTCGAGGAGGAACACGAGGAGAATTTGAGATAGGTACTACAGGTTTTGAGAGATCTAAAGCTTTTTGGGAACCTAAAGAAGTGCATTTTCTTTCAGTCAGAGATTCAATACTTGGGTCACATCATTTTAGGAGAGGGTATCTTGGTAGATCCCTCTAAGATATGATCCATCCTTGATTTTCCATCACCCACATCAGTGACAGAGGTGAGGATTTTCATAGGATTAGCAGGGTATTACAACAAATTTGTTTAGGACTTTTACAGGATTGTGCATCCTATTACTTCTCTTTAGTGGAAAGGGAAGAAATTTTACTCGTCAAAAAATTTTGAGCAAGATTTTCAGATTACTTAAGGAGTGACTGACCATGGCACCTATCTTAGAAGTTCCAGATCCAATATGATAGTTGGTGGTTTGCTCGATGCTTAATAAGACAATCTGGGGGAGCGATTCATTATACGGGAGCATTGGGTCATTGCTTTTGTGTCGCATAATCTCAAGTATTATGAGCTTGAATATCCTAACCACAACTTGGATCTTACAAATCTAGTGAATTGGCTGTCATTTCCTTTTGGATAGGCCTTTAATTTTGAGGGTGATCATCACAAAGTATTCATTATATCTCTCACAACCAAACATTAATGCTCATCAATGGCATTAGATGGAGTTCTTATGTGAGTATGACATGGATGTCCAATATATCAAAGGAAAGAAGAATGTCATAGTAGATGCACTTAGTATACGATGACATGTGATTGCTTCCATAACAAAACAATCGAATCTTTGAGACATGATTCTTCAACGTCTTCTAGAGGACAGATTCTATGAGGGTACTAATTAGATGTTTGAGTCACAAGGTTCCTTAGAGGGCATGTATTTAGTGTTTATTACAGAGGTAGATGGTCTACTTTGGTTTTGGAGGTGCATTTATGTGCCTAAGATAGGTGATCTTCATAGCTTCATTCTATTAGAGACTCACCAAGCCCCTTATACATCACATCTAGGAGTGAAGAATATGCACGTAGATATGAGAGATTTTTATTATTGCCTGGTATTTACTAGGATATAGATGACTTTATAGCTCATTTTCTTGAGTGATAATGGGTCAAGGTCAAGCATTCTCATCCCATAGGACTTCTATATCCTCACGAAATTCCTAAGTAGAAGTAGGATGTCATCTCCATGGATTTCACCATCAGACTCCCTATGTATTCTTATCATCATGATGCCATCATGGCCACTTTGGACAAGTTGACCAAGGTTGAGCACTTTTTTCAACCAAGGTCACCTATAATACACTCAAGCATTGCCAAAACTTTTGTGGATGATATTTTCATATTACACAAGATTCCAATGACCATTATCAATGATAGGGACACCATCTACACTTTGGACTTCTAGAATTCATTTCATACCACTCTGGGAACACAGATTAATTTTAGTTCAACATATCACCTAGAGACAAATGGGTAGATAGAGAGGATTAATTAGGTACTTGAGGATATGTTGTGCATGTATGTGATGGACCAGTAGAAGAAGTGGGAGACTATTTTTACCTTGCCGAGTTTTCCTACAACAACGGTTATCACAGTTCTATTGGTATAGATCCATATCATGATTTTTATGGATGACCTTGTAGGACACCTTTGAGTTGGGATAGGCTAGAAAATAGGGTTGTACTTGGGACAGCTTGCCTTCAGAACTTGGAGTAGTAGGTTATTTTTATCAGGCAATGTCTTGAGCAAGCTAGATTATGTCAGAAGGCATATATAGACAGCAAGAGGACTAATCGTCACTTATCATTGGGTGAAAAATTATTCTTGAGAGTTCATCCACATAAGAGGCCAACCCTCTATGGAAAGGGTTCTAAGATTTCACCTCGTTGTATGGGGCCATTTGAGGTCTTGAGGTCATAGGTCCAATTTCCTACCACTTAGCTTTTCCACCATGTCTAACACAGGCCAATGATGTGTTTCATGTTTCGGTATTACGTGGATATGTGCTTGATATTTCTTATGTATTAGATTGGTTGGCATTATAAGTGGACAACGATGGACAATGGATACTAGAGCCTATACGCATCTTGAAGCTTGGAGATTGACCCTTGAGGGTGAAACTTAGACCAAGTTAGAGTACATTAGAATAGATATGATGAGACAACAACTACATGGGAGGATGTTACTCCATTGAAGGCTTGATATCATTATCTCTTCCAAAGTGAATTATTAGAGGAATTCTAACTTTAAAAGAGGGGATGTAGTTCCCACCTCTTCTTATAGTAGTTCATTTTCCAACTCATTGTTTTTATGTAATGATGGACATGGAATTTATCATCATTTGGATACTATATGTTCTTATTATGTTTCTTTTGATGACACTTGTGGTGATTTGGGCATTGTAGAATGATTTCTACATTTTCGGGGCTCTTCCATTTCTATTATCTTTTATCACCTGATCCCTTTTTCCTTTCGATGCTTTTTAAAAAAAAAATTGGGACTAAATTTTGCCTAAGTATGGAGCTATATGTAGAGGGTATCCACGTGTCCCTTTGGCACATTTTGGAGAAAGCACAAAGAATCAAGATCCCTCAAGCAACGAGAATTGACCATTTGGCTGAAGCATGGCAAAGCAACTCAAGTGGGCTGAAAAGTCTAATATAGATTAGAGGAATACACAGGCCTCCACATGTCTCCCAAGTGCATATTCAATAAGAAAGGAAAAATTTGAAGCCCCAAATCCGCCTGAGGTATCCACGTGTCACACATGCAAATACCACCGTCGAAAGGACCAACTAAAGAAGTAAAGGACTTGAGGTTCAGCAGATTGAATGCAATCTCGGGGCCCAAAGCATGCAATTGATATTTTCTCCGAAGGTTGAAAGATCACGTAGGTAAAAACTAAATGTGGATGGTGGAGTTTTTGAATGAAGGCGTGTTAGAGCAAGAGTCGCAAGGTCTATAAGAAAATGTTCTTATGCCAATAATAATATGGACATAAATCAAGTTTTAGAGTTCTATAGAAGAGAATTTTAGGTTCATTCTATTTTGTTCATTGTCCTTAGCAAGGCTCTGTTGTAAGGAAATGTTGTAATCTGTGTCATTCTAGCCTTATGTACTATTTTCTCTATAAATAAGAGTTCTTGTTCGTGCATTGAAAATTTTGCAATATTCTAAGTCCTTTATTTCTTCTTGTTTACTCTTATTTCAGTTCTTGATGAATGTTTAAATATCTATTGTGTTGCATGCCCTTAGATATTTTACATAAATTTATTCATTGTGCACGTGATTATGTTTTAGTTTCATCTAGCCTTTGATGGTCTGAAATATCTTTGAAATAGTTGATCATGCTCGATGCTCTTCAACTAATCTAGTAGTTATTTCAATAAAATCTCTATGCTATTTTAGTAAATATTTTGTGCATCACCTTAGAATTTTTCATTTTGTTTCATTTTCTCTCTAACCCTTATCTCAATCCAAATCAGAGAAGATCCACTTGTATAAAACCTAGAGGTTATCTTAGGGGTCAAGTCCCACATCCCTAAGATTTCCCACAACTTTGATGGTTCATCTACAAATATAATTGACAACAGTTTTCTGGCAATCCTGGTAGGACTTGAAATTAATATTTCAAGTTTTTATCAAGTTTTGATGTGTGTCTTGATGAAACTCTAGCCTTTGGAGGCTCTACAATAACACATCTGGTGACTTCATTTGATATATCAACTAGTTACAAAAACACTGGTGATCCATATGTGCCCCTGATTCATGAGAAGAATCCAAAAAAGGTCTAGAATAAGACAAGAAGGCATATTTTAATACTAGTATTTATCCCCAAGCAGAGAGAGAACGCAAGATAGTTTAAAGATCTCCATCCCCTTCAAACTGAACTCTTTCAAAACCTCCACCTAGTAGGCCCTTCTTGCAATCCACTAGAGTTCTCATACCCATTACTATGGTTCATTAGCCTCTTCGAGATAGTTCATCCCATGGAATCGTGGAATTTCACTCATCTTTCCAAGTACCTCCGACAACATGGATTCCCATCCCGGTAAAGCGCACTAAAGGAACTACCTAAATTTAATGGTGAATACTTCAAGACCCCATAGGAACATCTTCAAGATGTTGCAGAGATATGCATGGTACATTACATCACGAGAGAAATATGTTGCCTTAAGGTTACTAGCTACCTCCTTTAAGGGAAAATCTCTCGACTGGTATAGGTCTTTGACTCCTAACTCTATCGGTACCTAAGATCAATTGGGAAATGTATTTTTTATAATATTCAGTGAAAAGGGAGATAGATCTTCACTCCTACAACAACTTATCAATATCAAGAAATTTCTTTAAGATCCCATGACCGAGTTCAATACAAGATTCCACAAGATATTTCAAAGGCTTCCATTTCTATCTAGACCACCTGCAGTGTAAGGCTATTGTATTTTACCTAAAATCTCTAATCTTGGATATTTCGTTCTTATTAATTCATTATGATGATATTATTTTCCACAAGCATACAATATTTCATTCCAGGATGAGAATAACTTAATAGAATCTTTGGGAAACTTCCTCAAAGTTCACTTTGTCGGTGTTTCTAAGATAGATCCCATTCCTCAAGAGAAAACCTCAAGTTATGCTCAATATCATGTGTTTATATATATCTACCCATACTCTCAAGGAGCCATCACCCCTTCCGCAACGTCATCGTATTCTTCTTTGGAGATGGAGGAAGTAAAAAACATCCTTAGGAACTTCTCTAACAAGATAGTTAATCTAAAAAAGAATCAAAATACATACTTGAGATGGTATTATCAAGGATATCAAGGGAGTAGACACTCTTATCCTTCGTAATATAAAAATTCCCTAATACCACCGCCATCACATCCGTCTAACCAAATTGTCCCAGTACCAACACCACTCTAGACCCTTCCACCCAATAGTGGGAGAGAGATGATTCCAGGACAAAATAATTTGGCGAAGATCCCAATGCTTGGTGTTTCCTTTGCAATACCCCACATATGCCAAGATATTTCCCCTAAGGGAATCTATAATAAAAGTACAGAGAGAAAAGAGTGAGGGAAGGCTATGATGTCAATACTTTCAAACCTTACCAATCTCTAGGAATTCAAATCACGGCCTTAGTTGCACAAATGCAAGGGATGTCCCTGGAACAAGAGGTAGAGATTGCACCTAAACATGTGCTTTTATCTTGGGTTAAAGGAGAATAATTTTTATTCACAAACAAAGCATCCACTTCTAAGAATCCAGTACAGTCACATTACAACATTCGATCCAAGAGGTGGATGACGGAAGCTACGATCCATGTTCCTACAAAGAGCAAATGAGGAAAGGAAATAATATCCTACATTCACTGCCCCTCCGCCCACCACTAGACAAGAAACTTTGAAAGCTACTCATAATTAAGGAACCTTCCATCCAGTGGCTAAGAGGGTAAAATACCAGTAATACTCCAAAGCGCAACCACTCAGACTGATGAATGTGGTTGAATAACTTAAAATGGGACTAGCCAATGTATCCATGTGGGATATCTTGGGCATTTGGAACAAAAGGAGTTGTTTCAAGAAGCCTTTGAAATATAGTGGCAACTTAACTATGACCGGGAAGGGAAAGAGTAGCTCAAAATGACCCAAGATTAAATAGAGTCAGTGTTGATGAACTAGAAAGAAGAGGTAAATAAATCAAGACCCCAACCCTTCTTCATGACTCTTATAATTGGTAAAATAAATTACTACATAACTCCATGATATACTCTGGGAAAGCACTACGGTCCTTCCCAAATAAATCATGTATGTTTTGGTAGTTAAATATGAGCCCCTAAAGAGTGGATGCATGTAGCTAGATGGTAAATCAGTTCAAGCCATTGGTGTTATTAGATGTCTCCCATTGCAGCTCTATTCCTCCCTGAACATAATTGTTCCATAGGATATAGTGGTAATTGATGTTTCGACAGTTGTTCAAACTATATATGTCGTGTAATTTCACGGATAAAACTAGATTCTATATATCCCTTAGATGGTCTAATTTGATTCTTCAGACTAATTACGGATCTAAAATGAAGGTGCTATCGAGAACACCTCACCAAGGAACATATTATGGATCAAGTGGCCTCAGGTTTAGAGGCCTCCCATGTCATTATCACTTGAGAGGAAGAGTCATATATGGATGATGGTGACCATCAAAACGGAAACTATTTGGTTGAGCTGTCACCTATAGATCCCTTTGGAAATTTTTATTCCACTAGGTTACTTACTTATGTGATCTTTGATGAAAAACCCAACATCCCAAAGATTATGAAGGATGATAGTAAAGATGAAAAGAATCTTATACAGATTCTCTAATGTGAATTATACATTTTGATGGAGATAATTAGAAACGGATCGGGAGTGGGATATGCCTATCTTCACAAGACGAAAGGAATATACTCAAGTCACTTCACTTCCACTTCGTTTGCACCAAAAATGAGGTAGAGTACAAGGCTTCGAGTAAATTTTTGACATTGGCATGAAAGAGCATACGAAACTAGGTTTTGGGGGAGTCTAAATTAGTGACACAAGTAAGAAGAACTCCCAAAGTAAAAATCCAAGGATGAGGTCTTATTGTCACAGGTTATGGGATCTTATTGAAGAATTTTAGGCCTTTAACATTAAGGTTATCCCTTATGACCAAAACATAGAATAAAATAGAATGGCCCCGATCAGATCACAATTCGACCAAACCCATGATATGTTGGTAAACAAAGATGTGGTGAAATTGATCATCTTCCCATCCATACCTGATAATATGGATCATTAGAAAGTCTTCGAAAGTGATCATGAGATATTAATCTTGCTACAATAGTCTGAAGATTTTTCATATCAACTCCAACCCAAAATTGAAGAATCATATGGAAATCAAGTCATCCAGCTCAAAAAAACAAGCTTCTAAAAGGACTGATAATGTTGGAAAATATTTTCAAATCCAATGATGCTAATATAGCCAGTAGAAAGTTTACAGCAGTCAAGAAATACTATGCTAAGCTAGAAGTGTCTAATGGGAATAAGTTAAAGGCTAGAAAATAGTCACTCAAAAGGAAAGAGAGAGACTTGTGGCTCTATGCCATAAGTATGATAACGTAATAGCCTAGACTTATGAAGACCTACATGGTTATAATAAGGACATCATCTAGCATACTATTGATCTAAAAAAGGGACAAAAATTATAAATCAGAAGCAGAGACCCTTGAATCGAAAGATAGAGTCTCTCAATTCTGAAGATCTTAGGAAGCTCCTAGATGATAAAACAATCTTCCCAATCAAGAACTCCACATGGGTGTCCAATATGGTACCAGTAGGAAAGAAAAATGGTGAAATCAGACTCTGCGTGGATTTCAGAGATTTGAATAAGGTGTCCCTTAAGGATCATTAACCCTTACCTTCCATGGAACAAATACTACAAATAGTAGTGAGTTTAGAAATATTTCTTTGCTTGATGGTTTTTGGGATTACCACAAAATATGGCTTGTGGAGGAAGACCAATATAAAACCACCTTTACGACCTTTCAAATATCCATGGATGCCACATTTGGAGAGTCGATCAACAAGATAATCCTAATATACTTGGATGACCTCACAATGTTTACCAAAACGGTGGAGGATCATTTTAATGCCCTAGAAGTTGTATTTGAAATGTCGGGAATTTGTAATTTCTTAATCGAAGAAGTGTTTTTGGAGTACTACAAGGTAAGTTCTGGGACACATTGTCTCGGGATGGAATCTCAATTGATCTAGAAAGAGCTAGGTCCATTTTGGAATTTCTCCTACCTATTAAAAAAGGCAAGTACAATCTTTCCTATGAAGGATTAACTTCATCATTAGATTCATTTTAGTTTTGTTGGAATGATCCACCTAATCACACTGATGCGAAAAAAGAATATAAGCTTCAAATGGACCATTGAAGGTCATCAAGCCTTAAAGGGGATCAAACGAGAAATTTCATTTACCTGGTGCTACACAACCAAAAAAATTCTCCAAGGATTTCGTTATGTACGTATATGGGAGCAAGAAAAGTGTAGCATTTTTGTGCCGACATAGAAATGAGAGGCACATGGAGAGGAGAATCCAGTTGCTTTATTTTCGAAAACCCTCCATGATTATGATACAAGGTACAACTTTGTGGAGAGACAATCTTACGTAATTGTCAAAGGTTTAAATAAATTCATACACCTAGTTACCAATAGAAAGATCATAGTCTTATTGGCACACTCAAGTGTCAAATAATACATCAAAGAAGGTGAGATAACCAAAAAAGGGGCTAATCTGGATCACTAAGCCTATAATATGACATTGAAATAAATCCCACAAAGATGGTAAGAGGAAGAGGTCTGTGCCAATATCTCGCACAAGATCCAATGACCCCAATAAATGAAGAATCTGAAGTGGTACTCCATATTCAAGAAATTAAATCCAAAACTTGGGTATCAAATAGAATGCATTTCATGCAGATAGGTGAGTATCCAAGTCACCTTCCTCTTAAAAAGAGAAGATATTATAGACAAGGATCTAAATTTATCATAATTGATAATTTCTTTTTTAAAAGGAACTTTTATGGGATCTTGCTTAGATTCCTAGAAAGTGAGGAGGCCAAAAGATCTTACATGAGTTACATCATGGAAGCTCGGGAGACCACTTCTCGTCCAAAACCACAACCATATTAGTCCTGGTAGGATAATTTTGGCCCAATTGTTTTTGGATTGCTATGCAATGGTGATAAAATGCAAAATTTTCCAGTTCTACATGGGCTTACAAAGAAATATCGCACTCCCCTTAACCCCATCTTAGTTGAGGAACCATTCACACAATGGGGTCTAGATTTCATTGGAATGATTAATCCAGTTTCAAGCACAGGTCACAAGTGGATTCTCACTACCTTGATGAGTTCACTTGATGGATGGAGCCAAGTCTATTGAAGAAAGTTACATAGAATATGATCATATAACTTCTCTGAGATATCACTACCTACTTCAGATCCCCCCATACAATCATATCAGATAATGCAAAGGATTTTCTAGGGGAAGAGTGTCTAAATTTGCAATGAGGCATGGAATCATATTAAGAATTCTTCCAAATACTACCCACAAGGTAACGGTTTTCTGAGAATCAACCAACAAGAATCTAATCGACTCATAAAAAGGATGAGAGGTGAACATAATTGTGTCATGAGCATGTAGAGATGGCCTTATGGGTTGATCAAATCATGCCCAAATAAATTCGGAAGGTCTCGCCATATGAATTGGTCTATGGTAAAAGCGTTGTAATGACTATCACTATGGAGGTCCCATCTTTGTAATTGTTGAAATAAATTGAGGACATGGATCAATATAGGTAGGAACATAGAGCTTCAAGAAAGATGGGAGGCAGCCCATGAATCCATGATCATTTGCTAGTAGATTGTCAAGAATTGGTTTGATCAAAATACTTGAACCCGATTTCCAAGACGATGCTTTAGTCTTAAAGTGGGATGTGAGGGCCGCCAAGCCCTAGTAATCATGGAAAATATGACCTCTCGACGAGTGTGACTATTCAAGATCACTACATGCAAACAACACAATTATTTCGAGCTCAAGACTATGGAAGGTGAGCCCCTTATGATTCTAGTGAATGGGATCCACCTCAAACCTTTCCATTGAATATTTTATTGTAAATTTTGTATCATATGTATAGTCCCCTTCCTTCTTTTTCCCTTGTTTTACAAAGTGTTGTCCCTTCAAATAAGTGTCTTTGGAAACATGTCTCTTGTGGAGACCCTTTTTCCCCTTTTTGGAGTTTTGAAAGGTATTGTACCTTCCTAATTTTCCCCAAAGTAAATGATCTTAATGGCCTTTTGAAATAAGAAATTAAAGGGATCATATTGTTAATGAAAAATCTCTTGGGAATGAAAAATTCGATGCTAGGTATCATTCGACCAAAGTATTGTTATATGATGTGACCTAATTTATGCACGTGTGCCTTTATTTCGTATGATTTGAGGAGGATATTTGAGGAAATTTTTGAAGTCACCAAATCTTCATTCTAAACGCTAATAGTTTTTCCCTAAGTTTTTGAGTCCTCATTTCAAAGAACCAAAGAGTTCACAAGTTTTAGAGCAGCCATGGTAGCTTTTGGTTCCCTACCTCACCGAAATCTTACGTAGGATGCCCAAAGTGCCGCATCACTCTCTCAACCCAAGGATAAGATTCATAGATAAGGGAACACAAAATGACACTTCCATGGTCAAAGACTTTGCATATGGGATATTCGATCCCGTCCTCATAAAAAAACCAAAGACTCGAGAGAGGCTACACACGCCAGATTCCTAAATCTAGGAGATTTTGAATCCTTTAGATCCATAATTTAGACCTCTACACTCACCCAATACATGGTTCCTCTTGTGCACACATATCCGAGCTCGTGTAAATGTTTTCACATTCTTTTGACCCGATTCCAACACCATCAAGGGCCAAAACATGTAGGTGGTAATTACACCACACGCCATCACAGATATATTGGCCCTACCCTATGAAAAAATGGCTAGTTTTTAAGATGTGGCCAAAATCCAAGGTGTCTAGGTCAATACCAAAATAAAGACACATTCATCAAGCTGCAAGTTACTACAAGAAGATTCAAGAATCTCCGAATTACCAAGATTCTCAATCCCACTTTGAAATTGTTCATAACATATTCACAAGATGCCTGCTCCATGTTAGCATTCATTTTCAGCCAAGACTTGCCGAGTTTTTAAGATGTGGCCAAACTCCAAGGTGTCTAGGCCCAATACCAAAATAAAGACACATTCATCAAGCTGCAAGTTACTACAAGAAGATTCAAGCATCTACGAAACACCGAGATTCCCAATCCCACTGAAATTGTTCATAACAAATTCACAAGATGCCTCGCTCCATGTTAGCATTCATTTTCAGCCAAGACTTGGATAGAAATTTCCATGATCTGCAAGCAGGGGCCCTTTTTAGGATGAGATCAATAAAGAGGGACCATGCATATCGGTTTGATTTCTCTCGAAGACATAAGAGGATATATTTTGAGTAGTTGGCCAATTTCTCTGTGAACTCCACTTTTAGGTATTCTTCCTATTTGTTCCACCTCATTTTGCATCATAACACCTAGTTCTTTATCCAATTTATGACCTTGGACCTATAGAACATAGAGGTGAATCCTTAAAAGGTTATCCCATTGTCCGCATGGACTCATGTGTTTTCCTACCCGTCGATTGCATATGAGTTCGCTAACCATTTTTTTGCACCTCTCCTACATGAATTTGACCTAGAAAGGGTCAGTAATAGAATGAATGATTTAGTTTGGGCCATCCTGTCTGACCTCCTACATCCCTGTGACTATTTCTTTAGGGCCCATATTCAATGATCAATTGCATTGATTTTGAGATGAATCATTCATGCTCCCAAGGATCCTCACTTCACAGGTGGTGGGTTTGGAGATAACTAGGTATTTGGTGCTTCTTGTCGTAGAATATGTCTCTGGACATAAAAAGAAGGCATTGTTTGACCTCCCATTGAGTAGGGGAAGGGTTATTATAACCAAACGTAGGCGAGCATATACTCACACAAAAGTTGGCTCACCGCAACTTTTACATGATCCAAGACACATGGAGGTATGACCCGTAAGAGAAGATGGCCACCACCATGTCTCAAAACAAGTCTCAAAATCCTGCCAGCATAAGCACAAAAAGTATTTTAAAGATATGAGATCTCCCTAGGCATAGGTTCCTTGTATTTTTGTCAAACTGAGTGACATCCTCACTCCACTATGGGATTCATTTTAACCAGTCTCACACAAGTATGACCCCATTCGGACAATGACCGGGGGCTTGAGGGCAACCCTATATAACAAGGACTAGCGCATAGATAAAATAGAGGCCTATTGGAAATATAGGTAGAAAATCAAGAAGACTACCCTCAATTTCAAGGTTGTGTCCACCGATTCCAAACATGGGAACAATTATGAGGAGCACAATTCCAAGGAGCACAATAGTTGAACATTGGGATGAATTTTGGGATGCAGAGCACAATTCTGATTCAGACAATGAGGAGGTAGTGGTGGTCTCCAAAGAGTAGCTCACGTGGGCCATGACAAAGTCCTTGGGATCCTCTCGAACGTCAAGTTCCACCTCACCCCCTCCCTCCATTTCTAAGCGGGATCCCTTGGGCTACGTGCCCATGGTTTAGATGGCACCAGGCCCTCAAGGTGTGGAGATAGTATTGCAACCAAGTGTCGGACCTAGCCTACGGGCTCACCTTAGCACAACTATCAATCTTTCCCTCCACAACCATGAGTAAAGGCGCCACCCCCAGAGCCCTACGAAGAAGAATTTGAAAATGGTCGAGGCCTCTTTTCCACCACCCCTTCACCTCCTCCCATTCCTTCATCTCTTTCCCCTTCACCTTTCATTTCTATGGCCGAGGATCATTCCTATTTTAATCACTCCACCCCAGAATCTTCCTCCACCTAGATCCCCTTTCGTTCCTCTACCACCCACCACCATTCCCACATTCTCTCCCCAAGTCTTTACCATCCCTTCTATGGTTCTCATTAATTCTTAGCCCCCATAGCTAGTTATAATCCCCTACATCCTCATTTGCTAGGATTCCCATTTGTAGGTAGGATAGTCCCTTCTCCTTTATATTTTTGAACCAAGATGAGATGGCAAAGTGATCCGAGATAATAGGAGGGAGAGAAGAAGAAAAGGAGATGATGGAAGGAGATGTGAAATAGATGTGGTCATTATATGACCATTAGAATAGCTCTCCAACCATCACCAAGATGGTCCCAATGTATCCAACCCGAAGAGAAGTTACAACTTAATGATTATTCCATCAGTGTTGTTTTGGTGGACCTTACTCGTTCTAGCCTCAAGATAATGTCGAACCGATGAATGAAACAACTTTGTGGTCACCACATGGACTATCTCAAGCTTAACAACAAGTTGAAGAAAGCAGAGGCTAGCCTCCTATAGAAAAAAATATGGTGGCCCCCCTGAATTCTAAAATCAAAGGCAAAGGTCAAGAAATAAAACAACTCCGCAAGGAGTTAAAAGAGGTGGCATCACAAGAAGTTATTGTAGCTTCTCAAATGAATAATAAATCATTAGAAGACAAGTTAGGAGCATGCAAAACTATTGTCATTTTTCTTGATTAGTAGAAAAATCTCATTCGAAGGAGATAGATTCAAGAAAGTAGAGGTTACCACTCTTTAAGAGAAATTTTGTGCCTCGAGAAGCTAAAAAGGGTATCCTATAGATGAATTACAAGTAAGAGAAGACGTGGTCAAGGATTTGAATCGAAACTAGCTAACAATCCTAGAAATGGTGATTGTCACATTTTTGTAGGGGTTATAAACTTCCTTCTTTAAAATAATTGCCACCATGGCAACAAACCTAGGTCCCACACTCATATTCATATCTGGTGCACAAATCCTATGTGCCAACCTGGCATCCTTGGCATCCACTATTAGCAATCATATCTCCCATGGTCCCTAAATCACATATGTTGGTTCAAAAACTATACGAATCTACTTTTCAAGGGTCTTGAATTACAGACATGTGGATGCAACAAAGATCAACAAGATTCTAAGTTGTAACAAGGCGGCTATCAGGTGCCAAAACCTCCTGAATTAGCTCCAACTAGGGATCAAAGAGAGGAAGTAATGCATAGAGGAACTAGTTTAATGGGGCTTCCCCTCTCCCTTTCCTAATGACTCCACCATCCTATCGAAGGAATATATCCAACAAGTACTAATGTCTAAGTAGCAAGATAACAATGTATTTTAGTCTTTAAAGGAGGTCTCTAATGTTGCCGAGGTGGAGCCCATTTTACCCTAATTATAAAATTAGAGTTCCATCTATATGCAACTCTCCATAATTTCAAAAAAAATGGAGAAAAATTTGTACATGGTATGTTAGGAGTCTTGGGATACGGAAAAAATCACAAAAAATTAAAAAAGCATAAAAAAACATACCCAAATTCCTAGTTATTAAAAATAGAAAGTGTTCATTTTAGGTGTAGGATAGGTCTATCTTCATCACTTTCTCTCACCTAATTAATTTGTGAAATTGTACGCTTAAAGTTTTATGTTTTGGAGCATGTTTTAACGCTCTCATCATAGTTCCGGAAGTGGGTGATAGCGATGTTGCTCACATGGATTTGGAATACCTTAAGAACCGGATGTTTAGTAGACCCAAGGAGTCTATGGAAGACAAGATTTGCACAAGTGGTTTGTATGTTGCAGGTGGCCTTCCTCTATCCATTCATAGCATAGAATTGGTCATGAATGTTTCTCATCATTATGAACTAGACACGAGAATCATATGACTAGATGACAGTTTAATCTTGGATGTGCTCACACCTAATGGGATATCACTTTGGGTATGTAAATTCCAACTTAGAGAAACATGGCCATCATCTAGAAGGTGTTTTTAAGCAGGTGAATGGTCAAATATAGATTCATACCTTCAAGTACTTGTATACGGGTCTTGGTTGAAGCAAGTAAGGAATCCTTCTTGTTATCATGAAATTACAACACCCTCGAATGGCTTAGATTTGAGTGGGGAATTCGGTGAAATTTGTGTAACATTACATCATCTCTCAAGCCATGGGACTTGCAAGGTTGAGATGATCCTCCAGAGAAGTTTGGTTCTTGCTCCTAAACTACCTGCCACAATCTACTCTAATGCAGGAAAACTATCTAATCCTAATCTATCTTTCCAAGGGACCAGGGAGAGAGAGAATTGAAAATAAAATCTACACTAAAGTAGTGATACACTATAAAATAAGAGTGTGAGAGTAGTATCCAATGTGTGAAAAACAAAAGCAAAGTGCATACTAGAAGGGGTGATAACAGTTCTCCACAATCTAGCAACTACATTCAAAACACTATTTCATGCACACACAATGATAATGAATCCTAGAACAACATAAAATAGACACAATATGTTTGTAATGAGGTTGGAGAGGTAAGAAGAATACAAACAAAAACAGTAGGGGAAGACACATCCACAAACTTGTATCTATTGCTTCATCATATGCACAGTTCAATCTATTACAAAATAAGGGCCTGGATCACCATGCAAGGATTCCACTACAAGGTCTTGCAGCACATTGGCTTCACAAAACCAATTTGACAGAGTTTTTCTACTCAAAACTATCTCCCTTTATAATGAGCCCGACACTCCAATTTATAGAATTTTGAGGAGAGAGAGAGAGAGAGAGAGAGAGAGAGAGAGAGAGAGAATTAAAATCCCAAAATCTATCTTCCCACCACTTGCAAGATATCATAAATGGATTGAAATGATGGTATGTTGCTTGCAAAAGGCCCCCATACTATCCCATAACTTGCAGTAGTGAGAAATGTCTTCCCATGCTTCATTGAATGCATCCCAACTACCAAATAAAACATTGTTCTAAACCTAGCCACATTTTCATAAAAATCTCCATCAATTCTTCATCAAATTTTGGATTTCTTGATTTTTTTATGTGGGCTCGAAGCACAATTCCAATGGTACCATTTTTTTGTGTTTTGTTGAGAATTGAAAAATATATGGCACTCTGAGTGTAGGCAACTATTTTGGGTTTGTCAAGGATTTCTGTCATTTAACTTACAGCAGTGAGATATGTCAGCCCATGCTCCATTAATGCATCCCAACTACCAAATAAAACACTACTTTGAATCTAGACACATTTTATACAAAATCACCATTGATTACTCATCAAATTCAAGATTTATTGATTTATGTGCGTTGGGCTCGGAACCACAATTCCAACAATACCAATTTTGTGCATTTTCGTTAAGAAATGCAAATGTTATGGCCTTCTGAGTGCGATCAGCTATTTTAGGTCTACCAGGCATTTCTGTCATTTAACAGGACTAAGTTTTTATTAACTAGGGCTGATTACGTTTCAAGAAATTCAAATTTCATGAAAATCAGAGCTCGGGTCAAAATTTATGCCGCCGTTTGAAGTTCGGAGGTTGGGCGTTGACTTTTCCTTTATATTACGGTAATTGTGGGTTTTTGCATCCCACGCGTACCTGTGTCCCAGTTGTCCCAGTCAAATTTCTCCACTCCACCCGTAGGCCTCCTTCTTTTGCAGCTATTTTAGAAAAATTAGGTTTTTCCATCTCAACTATCCCGGAAGTCCCGTGGAACACCTAGGACAAATTTTTATGCTTTTTCCACAATACATTGTTTCCTTAGCATTTCAGCTATTTCACCTTTTCGAGAGGCCAAGCTGCCTCATTGAACTTGTGCAGCCTGGGACAAAAACTTCCACATTTTCCACAATACACTATTTCCTTTGTATTTCAGCTATTTCACCTTTTCGGAGCCCAACTGTCCGGTTGAACTTGTGTGGCCTAGGACAAAAACTTCTACATTTTCCGCAATACACTAAAAGAAGCCATTTTTGGATTTTTGTAATTTTTCTAACTCCTTGAATTTTTTTCCTTGGATAGGGAAGTTAGAGAAGAGCCAAAGGGACCCCAAAACCTGATTTTGGGCCTTGAACCAATTCTACTTGCTCAAGCTGAAGAAATTATGCAAGTTATCCAAATTTACCTCAAGGGGTGAATTCGGGATAACACTTCCCACATGCATAAGTCTTGGTCCAAAAATGAATATCATGAAGGGTTCTCATATGTCATAATTCTCCTTAGCAAGGTGATTAAAGAGGAAAACACCAAATAGTTCCATGATTGGATGACATTATTCATCCTCACCATCTTCAAAGGTACGAAAACAATTAACTAAGGTCAAATCATTAGTGACATCATTCATTTCCAATTATTGCATCTTCCAATCACAATAAGGTTTTCCATGATATCATATCTATTTTATGCACTTACTAGTATGAGAGCTTACATGGGCTTGAGTCTCACACAAACATTTCTCATAATTTACCCTATGAGAAATACCCAATCTGATCTTTAAAGAGATTATTTGTTACTTTTCTAGGGTAAATTATGCATTCACCATCTATCTTATGAGGCTTCTCGAAGGAAACCTTGAGCTCAAGTTATTCTCACAAGATGTCACATTGATTCATAATATGGATCCTTCTTCACACAGATTTTCAACCTTCTCATTCATCAAGGTATCAGATTTCACTTCACTCTTCAAAATCTTCCTCGACTTGAGTCACAATATATTCATATTTTAAGTCTGCAGACAACTAACCCATGTCAATGGAAAGATCAATAGTAGGAAGAAGAAAGATGTGTCCTTCCCATTGGGAATTGTTAAATACACAATAATAAAACACCTAATATTATAAATTAGAAACTAAATTTATTCGGGATATTTTTACATAGATGGAGCATATAATTTATAGTGTTTTATCTCCTACAAAGGTGCGGTCAACACTCATCTTCAAACCCTCATATCTCTCTCTATGAATCACTCGATTCATCCCTAGGATATCTCTCACCTCCCTTTATTATCTCACACACAAAAATAGTTAAGTGAGTTGTTCTCACAACTCACCCAAATACTAATACTAACTATTACACATATATTATTAATATTTTGGGGTTAGCACACTAGTTATACGAGATAATATATCAAATCTAAGCATACATGAAAATAACAAGTAGATATTCTACGTAAGAAATACACAAAACAAGAGATATAAATCAGCACCATATTTATCATGGTTCACCCAAGTGTGGGCTATGTCACCAAGAAACAATCTAATCTATTATCCAAAGCTTTCAAAGGATATACAATGAAGATTTACAATCTTCCACACCTCTTAGATATACAGTACTTTCTTTCTCTCAAGCTTTTGCTTCTTCTCCAATAATTCTCTCTCTCACAATTATTCTCACAATAATCATCAAATTTTGCAAGTTCTTCTTAATTCTTACTTCTAAACCCTATCTTTCATGTTTATATAGGTGTATACAAACTTAGGTCACTTAGCCATGCAATTACAATCAATAGATCTGCTTTAACACTAAAAATAGATCTAATTCCCATGAGGTAATTAAAAAACTCATACATAGGTAATTGACGTCGGTTATCCCTAACCGATGTCGGTTCCTCCATAACATATTTGTTACTATGTTTTCTAGCAAGTTTCATATTGCATGCTAATCTAAAGTAATTGAGCTCCACAACTCAACAATCTCCCACTTGGAGATTAATTACTGCACCATACCTGTATAACGTCATTCTTGGATCCTTCCTTATCTTTGTTTCTTCATCTTCAAGTCTCAAACTCGAAGACCAACAGAATTGGAGTGTAGCCCCAACTTTTCTTTTGTTAACAAATTTGTTAGCATATCCGCAGGGTTATCTCTCGTATGAATATTTTCCAAATTCAATTGTCCATCCTCCAATACCTGTCATATGAATTGATACCTCAACTGAATTTGTTTCGTTCTCGAATGAAATGCTAAGTTCTTTTCCAAATGAATTGCACTCTAATTGTCACTAAACAATTTGTAATCATCTTTCTCCTTTCCTAACTCTTTCATGAACCTACTCATCCATATCATCTCCTTGTTATCCTCTATAGCTGCAACATACTCTACCTCTATAGTAGACAAAGCCACAACCTTTTGCAATCTTGAAATCTAGCTAACTACCATCCCACCTACTATGAAAATATATCCAGTAGTGCTCCTCATACCATCTAGATCTCCAGCCATATCCGAATCAACATAGCCACATAATGAAATATACGAACCTCCATAGCATAACTGCATGTTAGATGTCCCTCTCAAATACCCAAGTATCCATTGGACTACTTTCTAATGCTCTTTACCTAGATTGGCCATATATCTACTCATAACTCCCATTGCATGTGCAATGTCCGGTCAGTACAAACCATTTCATACATGGGACTCCCAACCGCTTAAGCATATGGTACTTGTGTTATGTATTTAACCTCCTCATGTGATGAAGGACACTAAACTTTTCTCAATTTGAAGTGTCCAAACCAAAGGTGTACTAACGAGGTTTTACATTCTCGCATCTTGAACCTTTCTAACACCATGTAGTTATAATCCTCCGAGATAAATACTATTTATTTATCTTCATGTCTCTGTGTATTTGCATGCCAAGGATTCTTTTGGCAACTCCAAAATCCTTCATAGAAAATGTGTGAGCTAGCTTTCCCTTAAGCTCACCAATGTCTTGTATACTAGATCTCGTAATAAGTATATCATCCACATATAGTAACAAAATAATATAGCTCCCATTTTCAAGACTCTTGAAATAAACACAATGGTCGATTCACATCTCAAGTAACCATGCTCATGCATAAAACTATCAAATCTCATGTACCATTTCCTTGGAGCTTGCTTGAGCCCATATAGGCTCTTTTTAACATGCACACTAATTTCTCCTTACCCATGAATTCATACCCAAGCGAGATGCTACATATAAATCTCTTCATATAAATCACCATGAAAAATCCATCTTCACATCTAGTTTTTCTAAATGTAAATCCTCTACTATAACTAAAATCAATACAATATGAATATAAGTCTTTTTAACAACAGGAAAAAATATTTCACCAAAATCAATACCTGATTTCTGTGTAAATCCCTTTACTACAAGTCTTGTCTTGTACCTTTTCTTTCCACCCTCTTCTTCCTTGATCCTATAAACCCACTTGTTCTGTAATGTCCTCTTACCTACTGGAAACTTAACTAAATCCCAAGTCTGGTTTTGTTCCAAGGAGTCCATCTCCTCATCCATGCCATGCTCCCACTACACATGGGTCTTATCCTGTATTACTTCTTCAAAACTCTTTGGTTCACCATTATCAATCAATAATAAATAAAATAGAGAAAGTGTAAATCTTTTTGGAGGTTTACTTACCCTTTGTGACCTTCTCACAGATTTTGGGGTACCGGAGGCTCATTCTGGACCTCTTAGACATTTGTATCCAAATCTATTAGTGACCGATGTTGGTCACCTATAAACGACATCGGTTCTATTAACCGATGTCATTTTGTATCTTCTATAACCGATACCAGTTCTGTTGATCGATGTCAGTCAAGGGTTAACCGACATCGATTACTGTGTAACCCTGTCGATATTACTTTTAAATCTAAGAGTTCATTTTCATTCACAAACTTCTCAACCGGTCCATCCTTGGGTACCAAAATTTGATCCTTGTACATTCTCTTTCCATTTCATTCAATATCATGACTCCTAATTTTACAATTCTCTAAATCCCAAAAAAGGAATCTAAAATCACCATATCCATAACTAATGAAAGTGCATCTCTTGGATTTTGCATCCAATTTTTTCTTATTTTCCTTATAAATATGCACAAAATCTTCTGAACCAAAAACTTGATAAAAATAAGATCTACCTCTTTTCCAGTCCAAGCTTCCTCTGGTATTCCTCCAACTAGTGAACTTGAAGGCCCATGGTTAATCAAATAAACCGTTGTATCAACTACTTCTACCCAAAACTACAAGGGCAATCTAGAATGTATCCTTGTACTTCTAGTACGTTTTATGATTATCCTATTCATTCTCTCTACAACACCATTCTCTTCTCGGTGTTCTTGGAATCCTTTCTCTACGTATCGCATTCATTGAACAATATACAATGAAATCCTTGTTATAGTATTCACACCATTGGCATATTTAAAGGCACTTTAACTTTGAATTTGATTCATTCTCAACAAGGACTTTCTATTTTTTAAAAGTTTCAAAAACATCAAATTTATGTTTAATACAATAAACCCATACCTTTCTTGTAGCATCATCAATAAAAGTAACATAATACTACGATCCTCCATGAGAAGCTACGAGCTGGTCCCCACACATCTAAGTGTAAAAGCTCCAACTTCTACTCCTTCTCGTTTGCCCCAGCTTTGAGAAATCTCACTCTCTTTTGCTTTCCAAAAACACAATGTTCACATAAATCAAGATCTAAATCTTTCAAATCTGATAACTTACCCTTAGCATTTAAGATCTTCATTCCTTTTTGACTCATATGGCCCAATCGATTATGCCACATACATACATCTGAATCTGAAGTAGATAATGTAGAAAATGGAATTAGTAACATGGGTAAATAAATATAATGTTTCTAACTTCTTACCTCTTACCACAACAAAAGCACCCTTGGTGACTTTCCAAGAGTCTCCTGTAATTGTAACCATGCAACCATCTTCTCCTAGTTTCCTTGCAAAATAATATTCCTCCTGAGGCTTGGCACATGCCTCACATCTTTCAATACCCATGTATTTCTATTCTGCAATTTTAGATGAACTTCCCCTTTACCAATAATACTGCAAGGTTCATCATCGCCCAAATAAACATGCCCTAAATTAACACGGAAATAATTTCTAAAATAACCCTTATTAGGGGTTGCATGGAAAGAAGCTCCTGAATCTAAAACCCATGATTCAATTCTATTATCTAAAAAATAATAAGAGCATCCTGCATTACCTCTGTTGTAGCAAGATTTGCTTCTTTACCTTTTTCTAGTTGTTATTTCTCTTTATCCTTTGACCAACAAGTATTTATTTTCATGTTGTTTCTATCCATATTTCCAACAGTAATTCCCTTACCTCTTGATTTAGATTTGATATCCCTTGAATTTGATTTCCTATTACTCTTACTCTTGGATCTCTCCTTCTACACCGCCCGCTTTCTAAATTCAAAGCATTCCCGGATAATGATTCCTCTGTACTCTTCCTATGAATTTCTTCACTCAAGATAATACTAACCACATCATCAAACTTCAAAATGTTATTGGTAGATGTTGTATTACTAACATCCATTACCAATTTATCCCAAATATCAAGAAAAGAACATAATAATAAAAGTGCTTTCACTTCATCATCAAACGATATATCAATAAATTTTAATCGATTTATAATAGATTGAAATCCTTCAAATAACTCGATGTACATCCACCTTCATGCATCTTAGAGAGCTAAATATTTTCTTCATCAAATAAACTTTATTTGAAGCACTAGGTTTTTCATATAAATTAGCAAGATATTTCATTAACCCTATCGTAGAAGTTACTTCTATAATATTGGAAGCCCTGAGATGCTACCAGGATAAATCTTATAGATCAAAGAGCCTTCTATCAAGAATATTTCATTCTTCATCAACTATCTTCAGGTCTAGACTTCTCATCCAATGATAAATACAAATCTCTTTGATACATATAATCCTCAATCTGCATCTTCCATAATTGATAATTTCGGTTGTCAAACTTCTCTACCTTGTATTTTTTTCTTTTGCCATTTTTGTAGCTCCCACTCAATCAGAAAACCCTTTGTGAATAAATTTGTCACACACAAAACCATCAAACAAATATCTGATACCATTTAATGGGTTTAGCACACCAGTTGTATAGATAATATATCAAATCTAAGCATACATGCAAATAAAAGTAGATATTCTACGTAAGAAATACACAAAACAAGAGATAAATCAACACCATATTTAACGTGGTTCACTCGGTGTGGGCTACGTCAACCAAGAAATAATCCAATTTATTATCCAAATTTTCACAATATATATAATGAATATTTACAATCTTTCACACCTCTCAAATGTACATCACTTTCTTTCTCTCAAGATTTTTTTCTTCTCCAATAATTCTCTCTCTCACAATTATTCTCACAATAACCATTGAATTTTGAAGTTCTTCTTAATTCTTACTTCTAAACCCCAATTTCATGTTTATATAGGTATATACCAACTTAGGGCACTTAACCATGCAATTACAATCAATAGATCTACTTTAACACTAAAAATAGATCTAATTCCCATGAGTTAATTAAAACACTCATACATAGGTAACTGATGTCGGTTATCCCTAACCGATGTCGATTCCTCCTTGCTCGACCGATCTTTGGTCATAGGTGACCGATGTTGGTCCCTCCATAACCGATGTTAGTTACTGTGTTTTCTAGCAAGTTTCATATTGCATGATAATCCAAAGTAATTGAGCTCCACAACTCAACAAATATGACTTCTAGAAATTCATTATTAATAATATTACAATTTATTAATAATTTCACAATATAATTATAACACGAATATTTTCTTGTAAATATCTCATTGATGCATCTAATTTTGAGGCCTATTTCTCTCATATGAATCTATTTTCTTATACTTGAGGGATAAATTTGACATCCGAAGCACCCTAATATTTTTCACATTTCCGACTTGCATCATGTGCCACAAGTTGAAGACTATTGACAATTTTTTTTTATGATCATGAAGTTAGAAGAAGAGATCATATGAGGATGAAAGGGTATCAAATGAGGAAGTTTGGATTTCAACAATTCAAGGGAGGCATCGAGGATGACGAAAAAAATTGTATAATCCAGTACCCGGTTGTGAAATATTATCCTCTTTCTTAGGTTCTTTGGAGCATCATGGAATCAAGTGATATCAACAAAAGTAAAGGAAGTGATTAGAAGATCAAGAAATTAGTTCAAGAAGAAGAGGGAACCGTTCATCGAATCAGGAGGTCTTCATGCTCTCAAGAAACAAGCATCTCCTCTTCCCACTTTAGGGGCACTTGAGAAGGCTTTGAGTTTAACTCATTCTGAAAGGGTGCAAAAGAGAAAGTCAAGGGAATCTAATTCATCTCACCACAAGAGAACTCACAAGAAGGACAAATCAGCTCAAGAGAATCCAGAATGATTAGAATAATGTGAGGTTTAAATTTCCTGCACTGTCGTCATTCGCAGAACTCAAAGCATCTCATCAACTACAATTGTGCATGTTCAAACGTCTAATACCCACCTTATTAGTCAGATATGAAAATTTTATCATGCCCAACACCGAGATTAAGAAAAATGAGTCTTTCTTGTGGGTACAAGACATGATCACGGGAGAGACACACAAGCCAACAAGTGGTGTTCCTATATTTCCAGGCCATATCTATAATGGTGAGGGTCAAGAAAGGAAATAAAGATCATATTTCCTCTTGTTTCTTCATGGCACTTCAGGTAAACAATATGTGGAGGTGGCTCGGCCCAAGGTCATCAAGCCTCTTTGTGAGATAGATCCTTCATATTATGAAATCAACACTATCTCACTTGGACCAATGACACATGAGGGTGATGCCCATATTTTTAGGAGTCTTCCACTTACCTTCTTGTGAGAAATCAAGAATATGAGGAGAAACTAGACCAATCGGAAGACCATATTAGGACCCTCACTTAATACTAAAAATCACTTTTATACCTAAATGTCACCACTTCTCTCCCAAGTTGAAGAAGTTACTCCCATCAGTAGATTTGACCCTGAGTCTATCAAAAAAATAAAAGGCTTCACCATGCATGGTAGAGTGAATGATAAATGGGTGAACATGATCTGAGAAAAGGGAAAGGTGTTGCTTCAAGAAATATTGACATTATTCAAAAACATGGGTGTGACGGCCATGAAATTAATCATGAAACGAGAGGAAATTGAAGCAGAGAAAGATAATTGGGATCATTTATATTGATAGCAAGTGTGTGCAAGTGTTGTTTTTAAACTTATGCTAATGTAAACAAAGACTAACACCTAAATAGTATTAATTAGCAAAGAATTAAACAACATTATAAACACCATCATGATAAGAATTAATCAAGGATTAGATGCTAACATTTATCAATACAAAACTATGAAATTAACAATGTTAAGCACCTAAATATCCTCTATTCTCTAACAACATATAAATGAAGGAACCTAGGTAGGCTCCATGGCTATCAAAAATAGTTGTCTTTAATGTTCCAAGAACCTAGGAATGGGGGCTAATCAAAGTTGAGCTACAAGACCCTTTTGACACCTCCCATATGACCCAAGCACTTAAGAAAGAGGCTTAACTCTTCAAGATGGTGAACTCTCAAAAGGGAAAAGTGCAAGCTCTTAGTCTCTTTGCTATATGCTTTGCATTTGCTCTCTAAGGAGTTTAGGTGTAAGTAAAAAGGTAGGTGGAGGGCTCTTTATATAGCCCAAAGGATAAAGGATTCAACACATTCTCATGAATGTGGGATAAAGGTAAACATGATTAGGAATGGATAAGGTTTCTTTATTAAAGGTAACCTTATTTTAGAAGGGTTTAATACATGTTTAGCAAGTCATGGGAGTTGGGGGGTGTTTTAATTAATCAAAGGTGATTAACTAATAGGTAGATGTAAGCTTATAGAAGATAATTAGAGGAATATTAGTACGATTTAGGCTATTAGAAGGGGATTAAATCAATTAAATATTGATTTATTGGTTAAATGGAAGGGAAAGCTAATTAATTAATAATAATTAATTAGTCTAGGTAGAAGGGGTGATTTATTAATGGAAGGTCATTAATTAGGGTATTTGTTGGATAGGCAACTTAATTAATTAGCTTAGTGTAATTAATTAATGATGATATGAGGGAAAATGAGTGCTTTTGACGATATGTCGTCGATTTGCGAGAAAGGGGATAATTAGCGCAATTTAAGTATTTAAATTGCTTGGGCATAATTATGGGTGTCTACAGTGAAGTTTCTTGGTGGAAGGATGCTCACCTAATATGTTGGTTATAGAAAAGTATTATGATTATGCCTTGGAGGATTTAGAAATTAAAGAAGGTGATAGTCAAATTCTAGGTGAGAAGGTGGAGCATGTAGGTACATTTTCTTCTTCTTAGCCTATCATGCTTATATAGTTACCTTTGGATACAAAATCTATAAAATGGAATCATGATGAAGGACTCAAATATTGGGAAAATGAGATGCTAGAATTTTTTATCCAAATCCTTTTCGGATGAAAACACAAATCCTAATAAGAGTGAGGGTTGGATAGTTGTGAATAAAAAAAGAAAGGAAAGAATCCTACAGCTCCTCTTAATATGATCTTAATATATCATGTTCGAGTGCCTCTTGGGTAATCCTTTCTTTTCCTTCGGTTAGACTTGTTCATCAAAGATTTAGCAAGCTCCTAGTTAATGGTCAAGTCTATTTGACTTGTCTCTTTGGAGCTTCTTTATCTTTTTGTACATTCCTATCATAAGTATTGGATTGGTTTTTTCAGGTTTTTGTCTTTTGTTCTTTGACCATGCTTCACTTTATACCTTGTTGTGCCTTGATGTCTATTTTTCGGTTGTATGCAGGCTTTTGATCCCTTCAAAATAATTATTGTTTCATTATGGTAATTATATGGCCTGGATTCATTTCTTATATAGGTTTTTTGGACCTTCAAAACCAAATCCTATTTACTTTATCTAAAAAACAAGTTACAAAACATAATATAAAGGAAAACCAAAAATCATGAAAAAATAAACATTGGGATGATAACGGAGTTCATCAAAAAATGGAATGCATCTTTGGGTTCATTTAATATATGAACCAAAATATAAATGATGTAGTTTATACAATTTATACATCACCTATCTACTCTCGGTCGGTAGTTTCTAATGATATTTATCTAGGTACTAGCTCATGTCTCTAACTACAAGCTCCTAGCTCTGGATTGGGCTACTAGCCCTCTATCTCATAACTCATGACACTTACAGCCTTTGCAATGATAATGTTGGCACACATGATCTAATGTCTTATTTATAAGAATGTGATCACAATAGGCTCTATAGCCTCTCCACAATAAATTTTACATACACATGGGCTCCTCATCCTTAGAAAATAATATCGAGAGGATCCACGACCCACGGATAGCTTTTCATTACTAATAAGCTCCATGGCCACTTTGACAATGTGATAGGTTACAATGGTGTACTATGTTTAAATTGACAATAATGGCGTTACAACATGCTCCTATGGCCTCTGTGAATGTTATTATAAAATATTTCTCTGGATATGATTATGATATCCATAATAATAATTGTCATCACTCTCCTTTTTATAGAAAAAGGCTTCAAACCTCTCTCCCCATAAACAGCCTCTAGGAGCAAATATCTCCATTTATGGTCTCTATAAGCAATAATATCCTTCACAATACAAGGACCATATTAAAAATATAATCTCTCCTCTTCACACTATTGCACAAGCTCTCGCCAAAAATCTTCTCTCGGGAGCTTCGGTCCATGATTTCTTCACCAAAAAAATTGATATATCTTTACACTACTGTGTGAGCTACAATGCTCAAGCTTGATCTCAATATTTAATGATTTGATGAATCTCCATAAAGCGATAAGGGGACTTTTATAATATTCAAGAGACCTAAGATTTAAGGATATTTTAAATATCATTTGATTTAAAATCCCACTTTGTGGGATTAACATAATTAAAATAGGCTTTTGATAGGATTTTCACCATATACACTTAGCATAACATTGGTTGGAATTACAAAATAAATAATGTGACTCACCAAATTATGATCTCAATAGTGATGTGTAATCGAGATCAATGATGTCACTTTGGTGATGAGGCATCCGGTCCCCTACTTGATTAAAAAGTGGACCCCATTTTTTCACCTTGACTTTCAAATATTGAAGGCTGAAATAAACCCATTTTTTCTTTGCCATTATTTTGCACATTAACACTTATCGAATCATGATAGGTCGATTGGCATTTTCACAATGTTTCATTACATTGTTGCACATGTGCCCTCAATTTTTCCCATTAACACTTGATCTTGTGTGCATGATATCTCCCATATACTATTTGTTTTGGTCAATTCAAAATGGGTTTGAAAGATAACTCCAATATATTTTATAAGTAATAGGTTCTGTAGATTTAGCAAAATTCCAAATCATTAAATGTCCTCTCGATCACTCCTCTCGACTAAGATTCTTTTGGACCACAAACATTATTCATAGAACTATTAAAATGAAGGTATAACATCCTCATTTATAACTATTTATCTTTTATTTCGAACATAAACTCTTTATGTAACACATCCGTAATTCGTAGAAAAATAAATAGAAGGAACTTTTCTTACCTTGATCTTTGATCATTGGTAAAAATCTCTATTTGAGAGAAGCTATCTCTTGATTCGAGGTATATTTTTGATAAAGGTACATAAAACCCCTTTGCCAAAGTCTCTCTCCATGATCATAGGAGGAAATATTTCCAAAATATGGGTTGGCAAGCTCTCATATATAGATTTGTTGTGTCTTCTCATTCCACATTCACAAAACAAGAAAAAATAGACATAAAATACATTTCATTCTAAAGTGATGTTTTAAGGGGTCACTACTTGTAAAATTCACCCTTCTTGGTGTCTTAAAATTTAATTTAGTATAAATGGATTGTAAAAATATTTCCATTACAAATGTTTCCCAAACATGGCTCTTACAACAATGAACATATAAACACACAAAGAGAAAATGATTAAATCTAATGAAACTTACCCAAGCTACATTTTCCATGTTGATCCTAACCACATCATCTCCCCTTATAAGAACACTTCGGATCACCGGAACACCATCGGTGATGATCAACATATGTTCATTTTGAACACATCATATTCTCTTCAAGAACACTTTGGCTCACGAACACCATCGGTGATGATCAACATTTCAACCGTTGTTCAACTTAGAGAACCTTCATGACATTTGTTGGGAAGAAAAATTTACTAAGTATGAGAACATGCACAAACTCACATGCACAAAGATGTAGAAGTAGTACGGAGGAGAGTTCACCCACAGGTTGGGAAAGGTGGCATGTGCGATCGCGCATACAAGGTAGATTAATTGAGGACTTGTCCATTTTCTTGGATTAGGCTAAATGTAGACTTGGAGTGTTCACCACGTAAAGGATACTAGGAGGCCACCTTGGTGAGAAAGAATTGGCTATTTTGTGAAAAATCACATGTAAACACAAGATTAAAGCACATGCATGAGTTTAGATTTAATAGGATTAAAAATATATTATTAGGGAATGTATTATTAGTAAATATTTTGTAAAGCACGCATGTAAGTATGCATGGCTATTTTGAGCATGTAAATTATTAGGAAGAGTTTTCATATAGGGTTCTAATTTTGTGTGAATCAATGTGATATATGGTTGATCTCTATCTATTATTTTATTTTGTACCTATACATACATCATGTTTGTGAACACTATTGTTAGATTGTTAACAATTTCATTGGTCAAACAAGGCCCAAGTGGTAGAGGTAGTGGACTTAAAAGATTATCATTATGGTCTTGTCATCTTTCAAATGGATGTCTCATTCATTAAACTTATGGAAGCATATCTTAGTCTAATTGTACTATGTATAGTTTAATCAGTTGAATTCCATGTAAATGAGTTTTATATCTTATATACCTATCATTTTAATTTGTGTGTGTGTTTTATTCAGGCATAAATGAAATACATGTGAAGGAATTTTTTTAATGATAGTATGGAGGTTCAATGATCTATGAAATTGGGTACTTATAACATTACTTTGTATTATTGATAACAATACCTAGTCTAATTGAAAGTAAAAACTATTAGAATCACAATGGATTGATAGGGGTGAATCAGTCCTTAAAATCCCTTAAACAATTCAAATTAACTTATATACACCATTTAACATTCAACCATGCATTAATGTGTTATTAATTGTTATCCAAAATTCACCCCTCAAGGTAATTTTGATAACTTGCATCATTTCTTCAGGATTGAGCAAGTAGAAATGGTCCAAGGCCCAAAAAATCAGGTTTTGGGATTCCTTTGGTTTCTCTCTGACTCCCCCATCCAAGGAAAAAATCTGAGAAGTTAGAAAAATTTGAGAAAATCTGAAAAAAAAATGGCTTCAAATAGTGTATTGTGGGTGGATCGGAGGTTTTTGTCCCGAGATAGCATAAGTTCACGCAGGACATTCGAGACCTAAAAAGATGAAATGGCTGCAAGTAGTTCAAATCAGAAGTTTTGGATATTTTTGTCCCGCGCGGTCCACGGGACGTCAAGACAGTCGGGACCCAAAAATCTGATTTGCCCGAAATGGCTAAAAATAGTGAAAATCAGTTAAGTTAGGTCGAAATGTCCCAGGATGCGTGTGGGACAATTGGGAGGTTAGGACATGTGGGCTCAATAAATCTGACTTGTCCAATTTGTAAAGTGGGTCAAGAGACATGCGGAGGAAGTGGAGGTCAATGCCCTCACGGCCCGGTCAATCGCTGGGACATTTGGGACATCAAACACAAAAATTGCCGCACAAGAGGGAATCAAAAAAGTGGAGGTTTTCATCCCAAGTCACACAAGGGACATCCAAGACACCAAGACCCGATTTCACCGAAATAGCCGCATACAAAGGAAAATTCAATGTCTGACCCTCCCGAACTTCAAACGGCCATAACTTTTGACCCCGAGCTCGATTTTCATGAAATTTGACTTTCTAGAACGAGCACAATGTCCTCTATGCCACAAAACTAGATTTATTAATTTTTATGAGGGTAGGTATATGAAAATAAAGGAAACGTCCTCAGCCCCAGTCAATCAAACACTTAGTCCGCTTTAAAATGACATAAATGCAGCGAGACTCAAATAATCGCTCGCACTCAAAAGGCCATAACTTTTGTATTTCTCAACAAAAATGCACAAAATTTGTACCATTGGAATCGTAGTTCTGAGCCCAACACACATAAATCAATAAATCTAGAATTTGATTAGTAATAAATGGTGATTTTGTAGAAAATGTGGCCAGATTCAGAACAGTGTTTTATTTGGTAGCTAGGATGCATTAATGAAGCATGGGCTGACATATCTCACTACTACAAGTTATGGGGTAGTATGGGGAGCATTTTGCAAGCAAAGAACATCATTTCACTCCATTTACTACCTTTTTCAAGTGGTTGAAGGACAAATTTCAGGATTTTCTTTCCCCCTCTTTCTCTCTTCTCTCAAAATTCTATAAATTGAAGTGTTGGGATCATTATAAGGGGAGGTATTTTTTAGTAGAAAAATATATCAAATTTGTTTTGTGAATCCAATGTGCTACAAGCCCTTGTAGTGGACTCCTTACATGGTGATCTAGGCCCTTACTTTGTAATAGATTGAACTATGCATATCCATGAAAGCAATAGATACAAGTTGTGGATGTCTCTTCCCTATTGTGTTTGTTTGCATTCCTTTTGCCCCTTCAATCTCATTGCATGTGTGTTGTGTCTATTTATGCTCTTGTAGGGATCCATTATCATTATGTGTGTATGAAATGTTGTTGTGAATGCATTTGCTGGATTGTGGAGAACTGTTATCACCTCTTCTAGCATGCATTTTGCTTCTACTTTTCACACATTAGAAGACTATCCTCATTCACTCTTTTTCTGGTGTATCACCACTTTAGTTTAGGCTTTATTTTCATGCACTCTCTCTCTCTCCTGGTCCCTTGGAAAGATAGATTAGGAAAGATAGTTTTTCCTGCATTAGAGTAGATTATGGCGAGGCAGGTTTAGGAGCAAGAACCAACTTTCTCTCGGAGGTCTATCTCAAGTATCAAGTCCCAAAACCGGAGAGATAGTACCCATGTTATCCAATCACACCGTGAGCTCAAGTGCACACACTTGTACAAACCAAAGGGTGTTTTGATTTAGTGATAACATTAACAATATGCAACAACTATCCACAAGATAACAATCGTGAAATAGTACATAAGAACACAAGATATAAGTGAGAAACCCTCAAGGGGAAGAAAAACCACTAAAATTTTGATTATATTACTCAAATCAAAATTATTTAGTGAAGCACCAACTTCACAAGGAGCACCAACACCTTGTTTAGTAGAGCACCAACCCTACAATGAGCACCAACACCTAGTTTAGTGAGGAACCAACCCCATAAGGATGATACAACCACATAAGATGATCAAGGACCAACCCAACCACCTTCATATGAATATATTTAATGTATTGCCATTGGTTCTTCCACAACTGATGGAGATCACAAATTTCACACACCGTAAAACACTCTTCAAACACACCTTCTCCTAACTCGCTCAAACTTGATCAATCGTGGAATGCAATAAACAAATTCTCTTACATACTACCTCTTCAACACTCCTAAGGCATTTACAAAAATTCATCTCTATCTTGATGCCCTTCAACTACCTGCACTCTCTCACCTAGCTTGTACTTTTCCCTCTCTTTCAACTAGTTCGAAAACTAACCATTACATTTACTTTTATATGAAAATCAATTCAAAAACATAAATTATCATCCAAGACCCAATATTTTGTGACCACAACATAAAAACATAGCTACATCTTCATATAAAACATCATGGAGGACCCTCATGGGTCGAAAATGCATCAAGACACATAACTAGCTCTAACTAGCCCAAAAAGGCCTAAAACCCCATCACTTTGAGCACTCCAAGACCTTCAAACACTTGATAAGGCAAAAATATGCCTCATTAGTGTGCAATAAATGATCTTATTTTACTCTCCTTTTTATCAAGTTTGACTAAATTTTTGAATTTTGTTTGATCTAGTATAAGTTAGGATGTAATTGTCCATCTTTTGTTGGATTTAGTTCTAACATCTAAAAACTTTGTAATTCCTAACAAATTTGTGGAAATTCAGTTTTTGTAATAAAACAGGTCACATTCAGTTAAAAGAACAAAGTATGAAGCAACTAGCATGTTTTGGGAACATTGGCTTCAATACGACTTAGCTCTGGAACCTCCAGGCTTAGTTCCGGAACTCCATCACACAACAAAAGAACTCTATTGCTTAAATCCAAAACCTTTAGGCTTAGTTCTAGAACTCCAACACTTAGTTCTAGAACTCTTGCACTTAGCTCCGAAACATTTTAGTTAATTCCGGAATAGTTCCCTTTGGTTCTAGAACTTCTCTAAAGTTCTGGAATCAATGGGAATCTCTTTATTTTGACAACATCCGGTGATAGAGAAATCAACGGGCCTTCCAATCAAGAGCTAGATCAACATATTGTTGATTCTTCATACTCCAAAAATATGTATGTAGGATCAGACAGCTATATGTCCAGCAAGGTTCCTAAATTTCACATCTGCTTTGAGCACTATTTTGTTTCATTAGAACCTATTGATAGATGGACATCTATTAAGCACTTGTGATTATAAATGCATCTTCAAGATGATGAAATATATATAAGGACTTGTAGATAGATTAGATATATGATAGATATACAGTGAAGTTTGTAAGACAAAACATTTTAGTAATAAGATAGCCATTTTGTTTTGAGAGAACCATACTTTGTCAACTCCTGATTCAAGGTGGAGAAAGGGCCCACTCCTTCAAGAAGTAGGATTCTTTGTTTTATTGGTATTTATATTTCTAAGCAATTGTAAATATGTTAAGTGTTAATTCTGTAAATGCTTTTGATTCTTCAGTTGAATTATGTCACATAATTGTCCCTATAGGTGTTATAGGTTAGAATCTGATTTGTTTGCAATTATTTTCAAACGTGTGTTTATTTCCAAGCAAGTGTGTTTACTTTTGCAATGTGTGTTTACTTCCAGCAATTTGTTTCATTCTGCAAGAGTGTGTTTACTTCTAGTAATTTGTTTCATTCGTAAAAGTGTGTTTCATTTCCAACAACATGTTTAATTCTAAAGATTTATTTATTTCAGCAATGAGTGTTTATTTCAGCAAGTTTCTTATAGTATATTTTTAATAAGGATTTGGCTAGGGAATCCTAAAGACACTGCAAAACCCCCCCAATAAATTAAAAATAATAATAAATACCTATAATCAATTACTAGATCACTAAGATTCTTCTTGTTGCATATAGCTTAAAAACACCCCTAGTTTGAATATAACATCAACTAAGAGTTGATTAAATGAAGGGAATAACGACACCCATCATTTTTGGCATCATTTTCAGGGACCCACTAGTTAGAATTGTCTAATTAGGTATCAACAAGAGAAACAATCATACATCTAGTAATTGAAAAATATTCCCTATGTTATCATAAAATTTATGAGTAGACCAAGAGACTCGAAGGCAAGATATCTCACAAAAATATCCCAACAAGAACTATCAGCATCCTCTAGTTCAAATAAGGAGGTTGAGAAAGAAATAGAAGCACCAGTGTCTCCTGTTAGACAAGAAGCAGAACTTCCACCTTTAGAATTTTCAGATCAATCACCAGAAGGAAGTGGAACTTTTAGGAGAAGGATTATATCCCAAGACCAGCTTAGAGAAAGTTTTGACTCTCAATTGAGTAGTCAACCTCGTACTCCTAAATTTTCACCTACACCAAAGCAGATCACATACTACATTGATTGGGAAAAATATCTAGAAGATACTGTAGATATGGCACGAGAAGCTGAAAGAGAACCTGATAGGACCTTTACCTATCCAATTCAATTGGAGGATGATGATACACCTATGAAGAATATTTCACCTACACACTTGCCTACATTTAGAGGGATGTCATCTGAGGATCCTAACCAATTCTTATTTGAATTTAAAGTATTGTGTTAGACCTATGATTACAAAATAGAAAATCAAAAACTCAAGTTGTTTCCATCCACTCTGAAAGATTCAGACAATGAGGTGGTTTATGGGATTAACATCTAATTCTATTACCACTTGGGAACAAATGGAAACCGTCTTTCTAGAAAAATACCAAGGCTGTTGTCGAGGAGAAATAGGAATGAATATTTTTTTAGGATCAAACAGGAAGAGGATGAAAATATGGAAGATTATTTATATAGATTCCTCTTTATAAGTAAAAGGTGTGCATTTTTACTTCAAGAATAGCTTAGCAAAACCATTTTTCTTAAAGCTTTAGATGATGAATCTAGGAAGCCCTTAACTTAATGGCAAGTGGAAACATCAATCAATTAAGAATTAATGATATTAAAGACCTTTGTAGAAGTTATTAAAGAACAAGGGGTGGACCTAGAAAAGGAAAAACTGTGAAAACTAAAAATCAAGACATGAACAAACTTATGGATGAACTAGCAAAATTTAAAACAGATATCCTAGTTCAAATAACTTCCACCATGGATGGATTGCATGCCAAATAAAATGCTAATATTGAACCATTAGCTATGTATTGTCATAGATGCAGAAAGAATCATGCACTAAGAGATTGTCCTTTGGATAAAATAGAAATGTATCTTATTTGTGAATCTAGGGAACATGAAGCTAATGTTTGTTCTCTTCTTCCATTCATAAAAATCAGCTTAAACAAACCAGCACTTCATCCACTGCTAAGAAGAAATAAACTTTGTCAAAGACAACCTAGCCAAGGGAAGTTCATACCAAGATCTATTCCTAATCCCTAGATGATGTCATGGGTAGCTCAGATAGTGCCAAAAATTAGGGACAACCACCTTGGACCCCTCAACCAACATGGAATCCCCAGGATTGGGCAGGACAAGCTTGGTATGCTCAGGGACACCAAAAACCATGGTCTATTCAGAGTAACCCTTATACTTGGTCATAACCTAGGTGGAACCCTAATAACTATGCTCAAGGAAGAACATATCCCAACCAGCATCAACAAGCCATAATGGGTTCTCCAAGACAAGGTTCACAAATTGAAAATGTGGTTCAAACACAAATGCCAGCACAACTAGTGGATAATCTAGAAAACAAACAAACAACCCCTATCTACGGAACAGAGCAAGAAAAACCACTTGATCTTAATTCCATGGACTGTAAGCATATTCAAACAAGATCTAGCAAAATAATTAACAATCCACCTGTTATAATTACTGAGATGACAAAAGAAACTAAAACCCCTAGTTCATTTGTTCCTAAGGAGGATGAAAAAGAAAAATAGAAGGAGTCAGATAACAACTCTATTGAAAATCCATTTCCAAAAAGATTTAAAGAAATTATTGAGACCAAGGAATCTGAATTAGTGCAAGAATTAAGGAAACTAAATATTGAAATACCATTGTTGCAAGAAATCAAGGAAATTCCTGAATTAAACAAATTAATCAAAATGTTATGTTTGAAAAGACCTAGAAGGAAGAAGTAGTACCCTAGGACTATTAAGGTAGATGGGAAACTTGTTGATTTATTGGTAGGAAAAATCTTACTTCCCAAATATGGGGATCCTAGAAGCCCTGTTATTTCTATCTCTATAGGAAATAAAGATATACATAATGTTTTGGTTGATTTGGGAGCAACTATAAATGTGATGATAGTAGACACTTTGAAAACATTACCATTAACAGGTATACAACCTACTAGCACCATATTGCAGATGGCATATCAATCAGTAGAAAAACCGAAGGAATCATTGAAGATGTGGCAATTATGTGGAGTCATGGGTCGTGGTATCAGGTGGACTTCCTTAAATATCTGACTAAAAGCTAAAACACTTGGTTATCTCATTATTTTGGGAAGACCATGGTTAGCTACAATTGCTGCCTTAATTGATTGTAGATCAGGTGATATGACTATCTCAAATGGTAAGAATTCTAAGAAAATTTCCTTATATCCTTTTGCATAACCTTTTATTGATAATCAAGAACAATTATGGGTTGATGATCTTGATACTAATAAATAGAATTTGTCTTATTTGGATATGATAACATTGCATGATCACATAAGGGAGGTGGATAATATGATTAATCATCCATTAAATGATCACCAATTTTATGTGGAACAATTAAGGATAGTTCTAGAACCTTCGAACTTAGTTCCAGAACCGTCGGACTTAGTTCTAGAAATTTCAGACTTAGTTCTAGAACCTACATACTTAACTCCGGAACCACAACAATTCCAGGCAGATGCAAATAATTTCCCTTATTCCTCTTAATATTCCTAGGATTTTCACTAGGAACGAGATTTCACATCCAAAAAGATGCCTCAAATAACTCAATTGGTGAAGTTCTGGGACATAAAGAGGAAGAAGGGAAAATGTATGCTATTTACTACCTTAGTGAAAATCTTACTTTAACTAAAATAAATTACACCACCACTGAAAAATAATTTCTTGTTGTGATTTATGCAATTAATAAGTTTAGGCATTATATTACAAGCTACAAAATATTTGTACATACAGATCACTCGGTAATTAAATACTTAATGAACAAACCAGTGGTTGGAGGTAGGATAATTATGTGGTTATTAATTTTACAAGAATTTGATATTACCATTATGGATAATACAGAAAAATCTAATGTGGTAGATAATTTCTTGTCAAGATTAACCACTACTGGGGAGCAAGATCTAGTTGAGGACAACTTTCCATATGAACAATTATTTGTTCTTTCAGTTGATACACCATGGTTTGCTTGATATGGAAATTTATCTTGCAATAGGGAATTTTCCCCCTTCTTTTACCAAGAAACAAATAAATATATTAATCAAAACCAATGCACAATTTAAATGGTTGAATGGAATGTTATTTAAATGTGGTCCTGATTTGGTTTTACACAGGTGTGTGAGAAAAGATGAAATCTTTGACATACTCAGGGCATGTCATGATGAACCAAGTGGAGGACACTTTTCGAGTTAAAATAACAACACACAAAATACTTGTAGTCTTGGTTATTATTGGCCATCTCTGGTAAAAGGAAGGGATGACCAACTATCACCAAAGTGAAATGCCTCTGTAACCTCAAGTAGTGATTGAACCATTTGAAAGGTGAGGGATGGATTTTTTTGCCCTTTTAGTCCTCCTTCACAACCTAGAATGGAGCACATTCTTGTATGTACTGATTATGTGACAAAGTGGGCAGAGGTTTAGGATTTAACAAATGCTAATGAAGATGCAGTTGCTGATTTTCTTTGGCACAAAATTATGATGAAGTTTGGTGCACCAAGAAGCATAGTTTCAGACCAAGGTCCACAGTTCATGTCCAATATGATCCAGGCCTTCACAATTTATTATCAGATCAATCATAGGAAGTCATCTCCCTATCACCCACAATCAAAGGGAAAGTAGAAGTGAAAAACAAAGAATTGGAAAACATCCTCACCAAAACAGGTTGAAGCATGTAGAAGAGAATGGGTAAAGAGGTTACCAAGTATTATTGACGTATAATACAACTTGGAAGACTATAATAGGTTTCTCACCATATGAGTTAGTCTATGGGAAAAATCCCTTGTTACCCATTGAATTTGAACTACAAACATTGAGAATAACTAGCTAAATTGGGTATTGAAGCTGGATGTAGAAAAAAAGGAAAGAATTCTACAACTCAATGAATTGGATGAGCTAAGATTGGAAGCACTTCAAGAGACAGAGATAATCCAAGATCAAAGGAAGTAGTGGCATGATACACATATCAAGGAAAGGCAATTCAAGGTAGGAGATTGGGCATTATTGTTTGATTCCAAGTACCAGCAATTCAAAGGAAAATTGAGAACTAGGTGGTTAGGACCTTATCAAATTGAGTAGATATTTGACAATGGATCTATTCAGTTACTTCCCATTGATGGCAACATAAGGACACTTCTGGTCAATGGACACAAGCTGAAACTTTATAGGAAGCCTCCTACCAAGGATGAGTTCTTAAAGAAGATTGAAGAAGATAAGGAATTTGATCATATGGAAGAACCTAATTCTCCCAAAATGATCAAGTAATCAGATGCATGCATCCAAAATAAAGGAAGATAATGAAAACCAACAAATGGCGTTCTCTTCCTAAAAATGAAAAAATTAAAAACATGTATATTTTAAAAATTAAAAAGGAGGGAATGAAAACCAGTAAATGGCGTTCTCTTCCCAAAAACAAATCTCTCAAAGACAAATTGAAAACCAGAAATGGCGGTTGGTCTCCTCAACAAATGGCTAATTCAAAATAAAAGGAAATTCTTTGGAATTCCATTGTGTCTTTTCTAACCATTTTTCCGTTTTCACTTTTTTTAGAACGATGAGTCATCAAGGAGGAGGAATTACAACAATAAGGATGGTAATTATATCTTGATCTTATTAAAGGTTAAATTAAAAGTTCACATGGTGTGATTAGACTTGATTTAAGTAGTCAATATGATGAGTTATTTATTGTACATTATGATTAAAAGCAAGTAATCATGAGGGTGATGTCGATTGAATAAGTAAAATTGCATGCGTATTAATAATGAGCTATCATTTTGGTGGAATAAATGAATTTGAGAAGTAGTTGCAAAAAAAAAGGAAGAAACAGTAGAATTATATTTGAATTCCGCAGCTAAATCCAGCATTTCCGCAGCCAAATCCAATAGTTTCGTATCTATCTCTGATGGTGAGTAAGGATTTGAAAGAACGAATAATTTTAATCGTCATCTTTTCCATGGGGATAAAAAAGAAGTCAAAGCCGGAGGATATACAACTTCTTGGAAATAGATAAGTGGCAACCATTTTTGAACAAGTAGGGTGGCTAGAGTTCCTAAATAAATTCTCAAAGTACAATGATGAATTGGTAAGGGAATTTTTTATAAATTTAAAAGAATCCATAACTAAGGTTAAAAGCATTGTAATTCCCTTTACTGTAAATATAATGAGCAATGTATTTGGGGTGCCAATTGTACATGTCCCAAATCCTGTTAAGGGGACCCTAAAAGAACTGGTGGAAACCTTGACACAAGAGGGGAATCTGAACCGCAATATATTTATAACACTAAGAAAATCATCAAGGGGGTCGGAAGATACAACTTTCCCAATCCCTATAACATGGTAGAATTTTGGGTAGTTAAGTACCTAACTTACGATGGCCAATTTGGGACTATGGGAAGAGAGGTCCTTAAGATGCTAATATATCTTAGGTATGGGGATGCAAAACTAGAATATATAGTAAACCTTCTAGGGTTCCTTTTTGACTCCATCTAGACAATGGCTCAGAGGTATTCTTGGGGAGTTGGGAAAATTAGACATCATGGATTAGTCCATCTGGTCTATCAGCACCATTTTCTCTCGAAGAAAAATGGATAAGAAGCATGAGAAAAGGTTCTTAGAAAATTCAAACAAAGCCCCTGAAATTATTAGGAGGAAATACCAACACATTTCTCCCATAAAAATAATTTGGAAATTGATCCTCTCAGAGAGAAAAAGAAGGAAATAAGTGGGGTTAATGTGCAAAGAGGAGGAGATCGAAAGAATTATCAAAGTAAAACCTATTGTGCCTTCAAAAGAAACTCCTTCCTTTGCATCAATACTAGAAGAACTAATATTTGTTTCTGACAGTGATATTTCACCTAAGCTAGATCATGAAGTGAAAATTAGAAGAAACTATAGGAATAATCCCACTTAAGAACATTTTAAAGATCCTCAAAGAATAAGAGTTCATAAGAGTTCTAGGGAAACTCTAGTGGATATTGAAGAAAAAGATGGTTTGGAGAAAGAAGTTGCTGATATTTTGGGCAGCATGGCAATGTCTCCTCCTCGACCAAGTCAAACTAAGGTGGAGAAATAAGATGAAATATTTGAAGAATAGACTTTTCAAGAGATGGGTGAATTAGCAGCACTGTCACATGAAGAAGAGGAATTGGCATCTTGGAAATGGAAAGGGAAATCCCCTTTGGTGGAAGAGGAATGCTCATTCCCCAAGGAAATTTCAGAAAAAGAGGAGAAACAACAAGTTAGACAGTTTTGTTTTTGTCTAGAGCAGAACTTATCATTAGGGAGAAGGATGAGGAATTAAACTTCCTCAAGAAAAAAATTGGAGCATAGGGAAATGCTCATTGAGAAACTAAAAAATCATCTCATAGATAGGACTGAAGAATTGACATTAGTCAAACAACAAATGGTAAAATAAGAGAAAGAATGTCAATTGGTTAGTAAATAGAGTGCTATGATATCTTCAATGAATCAAGTTGTACAAACTGAATTGACTTACTGGCCACTTAAGCAATTGTGGGATGATACCTGTAGAAAGCTTAATGAATTTAAAACATCAAATGAGGAACTAAGAAGCAAGATGGAAGAGGAAAAGAAGGAAAGGAAAGAATGGGAAGAAAAATTTTACAAAATGGAAGAAGACAAATTTAAATGTCTAGTAAAGATACAAATGGTTTGCATAATGAGTGAAAGATTACTCACATGTAGGAGACCTTCTCCTAAATACGAGTGTCTTTTACGGAAGAGCAATTGATTCACCTTGGCACCTATCAAGGATTGCATGTGGCCTTCCACATGAAACAAAAGATGAATCGAGTTCATGATGGCCTATTCTTGAGCGAGTGCAAAGCGAAAAATCTTCTCTGTGAATTCTATCTTTGTAATTTTATGCTGGAAAATAATACATGCTTCATGATCAATTTGTATGTAGGGGAAATCCAACTAAATGCATTTGTTTCTATACTTAAAAATCAGATAGCATGGAAAGAGAGGGATTACAGAACATTTATTAAAGGCTAGTTCATCGGCATCTGCATGAGAGCTCACTATGGAAAACCATCTGCCTTTGTTATACATTTCAGATCCCATGCCTTTGACAGTCGATTCAAGGCACATTATCTTTCCAGTCTATGAGAAAATTATTGATGCCTTCACCTCTTATGAGGAGAAAAAAATTGAAGATATTTATGATGGATGCTTGAAGAGATGGGAGTTTCTCACAGTTGCATTGAGAAGAAGAGAAGTGATATCTCCCATGAACTTAATATGGAGTCTGGAAAGAGCTAGATCTTTGTGTACACTAATCCCTCAGGTCAATGAAAAATGTAGGGGCATATGGATGGGAATGAGAACAAGGCCTCCTCTCCTTCTCACTCCCATGTCTCCATGGAAAAATAGAGAGCCTCAAGATCCCACTCACTTTGAGGAGTGGTAGAGAAAGATAGAAGAAGGATCAGGGTATAGTACTTCTGAACTAAAGCACTGGGATATTCAGTTTCATCCATTTGACCTGAGTAGTCAATTGGAATGCAGAATTCATAACCCAAGTTTTGAAGAGTAAATTTTTAAGAGGACTTACAAACAAGTAAGTGTGGGGGAGATGATAAGGCCAAAATATGTCTCATCAATGTGCAATAAATGATCTTATTTTACTCTCCTTTTTATCAAGTTTGACTGCATTTTGTGACTTTTTTTTTATCTAGTATAAGTTAGGATGTAATTGTCCATATTTTGTTGGATTTAGTTCTAACGTATAAAAACTCTATAATTCCTAACAAAGTGTGTGGAAATTCAGTTTTGTAATAAAACAGTCACATTTAGTCAGAAGAACAAAGTATGAAGCAACCAGCACATTTTTGGGAACATTAGCTTCAATACAACTTAGCTCCGGAGCCTCCGGGATTATTTCCGGAACTCCATCACACAGCAAAGGAACTATATCGCTTAGTTCCATAACTCTTGCGCTTAGCTCCAGAACTTTCGCAGTTAGTTCAGGAATAGTTCCCTTTGGTTCCAAAACTTCTCCAAAGTTCTGAAATCAATGGGAATCTGTTTATTTTGACAACATCTAGTGATAGATAAATCAATGTGCCTTCCAATTAGGATCAGATCAACAGATTTCTAATTCTTCATATTCCATAAATACGTATATAGGATTAGATAGTTGTATGTCCAATAACGTTCCTAAATTCCACATCTAATTTGAGCACTATTTTGTTTCATTAGAACCTATTGATAGATGTACATCTATTAAGCACTTGTGATTGTAAATGTATCTTCGGATGATGAAATATATATAAGTACTGTAGATAGATTAGATATATGATAGATTATATATATGATAGATATATAGTGAATTTTGTAAGACAGAACATTTTTAAGTAATAAGATAGCCATGTTGTAAGGCTTTGGTTGGGAATCCTAAAGACATTGCAAAAATATGAGAAAATATTTTAAAAATAATAAATACCTATAATCATTACTAGATCACTAAGATTTTTCTTGTTGCATATAGCTTTAGACACACCCTGGTTTGAATATGACATCAACTAAGAGTTGATTAAATGAAGGAATAACGACACCCATCACACTTCACCATACTTTTTCAAGCCTCCAAAGGCTTCACACATGTCCATATTACCCTTACAACATCATCCATGATCTCACAATTCTATGCACCAATTATTCTCTTCATATCACTACCACGTATGATTGTTTCCTACTCGGAAACAGGCACTTCTAGGAACCAATCTTCAACTATGGAGATCAAGATCACACAAGAACATATAAAATATGCCATGTAACCGCTCATTGGAAATATAATTACATGTAAAAAACATATAATCATTTTATACCTCATGAAACATCCAGAATGCAAATTAAGCCACTTCTCCTCTTCAAAATTGAAGTAGAAGGAATACTTTGATCAAGTCTACAATAGACAACAAAAGCTAAGAAATATTCCATTGACTCGGTGGTTTGATCTTTGGCTAAGGCGTTTGGCATAGGAAAGAGTCATGAAAAGGAAGAATATGTGGAGCAGCGTGAAGAGGAAACTCGGTTGGAAGAGAGAAGGTAGAAATCTTATCATACTCCTTTTAAAGTTGAAACTAAGGTTGAGATTAAAATATTTAAAGGACAAGTAGATGCGAGTTCTTTAGATAAATGTTTAAAGTAATTGGAGGTTTATTTTAATGTGCATAATTTCACCGAGGCACAATCGATTATCTGTACATGTCTCAAGATCGAAGGACATGCTCTAGTTTGGTGGGAAACCCATCTAGCCACTTGTGAAAATAAGTGTCCTATTGTAAGTTCTTGGGATGGTTTTAAATAATTTCTTAGAGAAAATTTTATCCCATTGGCCATAAGAATGACCAGATGATTAAATGGCAGTATTTTAGACAAAGCATTGGTCAAAGTGTGTAGGATTACACTATGAAGTTTCGGAGAAAACCATGTTACACAATATGGACTTGGAGGATGATGATATTCGACCAAATATTTGGGATGACTTCACACTCACCTTGAAGGAAGGTCATCTCCACAAAGCCCAAGTATCTAAATGAATATTGTTTATAAGTACATTACATAGATGATGAGAAGAAGCAAAGAGAAAAGGAGTCAAGGAAAAACGGTTAATAAATCATCCAAAGAAAGAACAAGGAAAAACAAGTAACTTGAGGTAAATGGAAAGGTAAAAAGAACACTACCACTTTGAATGTTTGTAAAGATCCTAATAAATTTTGCATTAATTGTGATATCAATGGTCATACTGATGCTACATATTGGAAGTTACATCCGAAATTACACCCAAATAATTGAACCAATGACTCCAAGAATTTCATGACAATTATAAGGACAAATGGGAAGGTAGAGATAGAGGATGATTATGATGTAGATGAGAGGCTCGGATGCATGGCCCCCAACATGGACAATCAAGAACAAGAGGAAGAGATGAATAAGTTATTTGAGATCAAAATCCAAATCAAGAGGACTAAGGTAAATGATTTGGTTTATATTAGTTCTCAATATAATTTCATTTATGATGTGGTTGTAAAGAAGCTTAGTCTTGAAACTTATTAGCATCCACATCCATATCTGTTGTGATGGGTGAAGAAGCGTGTATAAATTCAGGTAACAAGAACATGTAAGTTCAAGTTTGGGAATAATTCTCATTATATAGATGTATTAAAAGATGGTGTAATTCCACTTGATGCATTTGATGTTGTTTTTGGGATTCCTTACTTGTATATCAAAGATTCTATATTCATGACAAGGAATAACCGATACAGATGGGTCAAGGATGGAGTCATTTACAACATCTGGGCACACCAACGTAAGTCAAGACTTGCTATGGTAAGTGTTAACCAAGCAAAGAGACTAATTCAAGAAAATTATAATCAGTTGTGTTTATTTTTATTCAAATATAAGCAAGATGGGGTACTATGCAAGGAGAAAGCAGCTACTATGCAACATGAAGAAGTGTGAATTTCCTAAACATACACTTGTATATCTTGGGCACATGATTAGAGGAGGAGAGCTACGATTGGATCCAAAGAAGTTGGAATCCATCACCAACTGGCCAACACCAACAGGAGCCACAGAGACTAGTAGTTTTGTGGGAAATTATAGTACATGCAGAAGTTCATTATGGGCTTCTCTATTATTATAGCACCTCTACACACACTGTAAATAGTAAGGGTTTGAATGGGGTAAGGAACAAGAAAAATATTTTTAGTTATTAAAGTACAAAATTAGTCATGCGCTAGTACTTTCTCTTCCTAATTTTCAGCAGCCCTTTGAAGTAGAGATAGATGTCAGTGATTACGCTATGGGAGCATTTTTGTTATAGGGAGGTAAGCCATTATGTTATCATTCTAAAAATTTCACTTCAAAAATTAAGGGATATTCAGTATATGATAAAGAAATGTATGCACTAGTTCAAACAATTAAGAAATGGAAACATTAATTATTGGGTAAAGAAACTATTATGCACCTTGAATACAAACATCTCCAGTATTTGTAAGCACAGTCTAAATTGTAGCAGGAAAGGCACTACAAGTGGATGGGATTCCTTTAGCAAATCCATTTGGTGATCAAGTATAAGAAAGGTAGCAAAAATGTGGTGGCAAACATCTTTTCTAGGCCACCCAAACATGAGATGGTCTCTAGTTTGGAAACTATCTCTCATTTTTATCCCTTCACGAAGGAAGCTTATGGAGAGGCATATGCTTAAGACAAATATTTTGGGGTGACATATCGAAGTTGCATTCCAAGGGGGTGAAGGGACGGGTATTGAAGATTTTTATCTCAAAGATGGTTTGCTCTACCAATGGGGGAATATTTGTGTGTCAAAAGAAGAAAGGATCTTATTGATGAAGGAAGCACATACCTCAAAAGTATCGGAAATTTTGGTGTTGAAGACCATGGCCCACTTCCCAAGGTATGTATATCATCCCAATATGGAAGAATAAGCATCTAAATTCATAAGAGGGTGTAAACTTTGTTGTACGGTAAGCCTAAAATTAGGAGGGAAGGTTTTTATATGCCTTTACCAGTCTCTACTCATCCTTGGGAGTATATCTCTATGGATTTTGTAGAAGGACTGCATATGTCTAAACATGGCCACAATTATCTATATGTTGTTGTAGACAGATTCAGTAAAATGAGTGTTCTTATGGCATGTAAAAGGACAACAAAAGCATGTGAGGCAACTGAAATTTTCTTTGCTAATGTATGGAAACATTTTGGTTTGCCAAAGTCTATTATTTCTGACAGAGATTCTAGGTTCTTGGGGAATTTTTGGACTACTTTGTGGGACAAGATGGACACCAGGTTACAAAGAAGCATGGCCTTCCATCCCCAAATAGATGGGAAAATGGAGGTGGTGAACATGAATTTGGTGAAGCTGGTTAGAGGATACAATAGTAAATATCCACGGACTTGGGATGAGTCCTTAGCCTACATTCACCATTCCTACAACAAGGAAGTACACACATCCACTATGAAGTCACCTTTTAAAGCATGTTTGGGGTATTTACCTACCAATCCAAAGTGGACATTACGGTTGGACAGTAGGAAGAAGGAGAGATACATGATTCAAAAGTGACTAGAGTAGTGAATTTCGTTGAGAGGATCTGGAAAATCCATCTCAAGGTAAAAGAACAATTAGAGAAGTCTCAAGCCAAGTACAAGGCTAGGCACGATCAGCATCGTAGAAAGAACAAACTTCATGTTGGAGAAAATTTTTGGTTGTACTTGAGAAAGGAAAGACTACAAGGTCAAGCAAGAAAACTCAAGCCACTATGGTATGCAACCTTCACTATATTAGAGTAGGTTGGAGAAAATTATTTCAGACTTGACTTGTCATCCTTCATGTGGATGTACTCAGTAGTAAATTGTGAGAACTTGCACCTATATGAGCCATCCATGCTTGATGAAGAATAAGAATGTTAGTTGTTGCATTTACTATATAATATTGTGTCTTGGATTCATGAGGTGAGTTGGAGGAGGACTTAGTGCTACAACAAAAGGTTAGAGAAACAACCTAAGATGTCCACAAGAATCTTGGTAGGTTGGACTCAATGGGAAGACACCAAGACAAGCCCGTTGGTACTTGAAGGATAAAGTGAGGAATTTTTTTCATCTACTCCACCATTAAGATTTTATGGGACCAAAATCCTCCTAAGCAGGGGAGGTGTGATCCATATGGATCTGTTAGGACCCTATTGTAGCTTGCAAATCTTAAAGGCACATAGGCACGCATGGCCGAAGGAAGCGCATGAGTTAAGGCATGCAAGGCATGATTCAAAAAGGATTCTTGGAGAACCAAGGACGCGCGCCCCACAAAGCACAATTTGGGACTTAGTTTTGTTTTCGGCCTTTTGGGAGAACACATGAAGAACGTGTTCCGTTTGGATAAGGTTCCACTGCAACAGGGTGTCTGGAAGGAATATACCTTGCGATAAGAAGATCCAAAAAGCTAATCATGACATGGAGAGGCATGCACCTGAGGTGACCCACACCTTGACACTTGGGGCCAGATCTGAGGTTGAAAAGGAGTTTGTTAGATCTCATATGCCTATTTATACACGCGTCCTTAGAAAATAAAAGAGGAACCGAAGGAAGGAAGCGGAAGGAATTACCGTGAGAACTATGGGATAAAAAGGGTAGATGATTATAGGAAGGATGTAATGAGGAAATGGGGAATGTAAATTTTGTTTTGAAAGTCTTCATGTATGGATCCAGATATGGCGCATGACTACGGCCTCCCCTTATGTGATATTCTATAGTAACGTTATGAATGAATATGATAAGGTTACCATCACAATTGTATTAAGATCTTCTCACCTTGTATTATCTGCATATTTCTATTATGCTTTTATTCTTGTATAATCATAAACCTTATTTGAATGATAATTTTATTTGTGAGTTTACAACTTCATAGTTCTATTAATTCTGTTAAGAACTTTCACTTTTGATATGACTGAAAGGGTATAGAATTCATTATGAGCTCTATAGCTTTTTCATGTCCTTTAAATCACTAATTCAAGATCATGAATGATGCCTTCCACTAAACTCACATAAAAGAGAGACTCGACTCCCTCTCGTATGCCTCGGGTGAGCACCCAACGCCCATTGGGTGATAGGTCAGCACGCATGAGGTTCCCTTGTTCTTGGTGGGTGAAAAAATGACTACATCTTGGTTCCATTGCCGGGACCTCTTTTGAAGTTGTAGTGGAACATGGCATACATCATGGTTTGTGCAAAAAGTGATGGCGAGTGCTTAACACTTGAAGGTGTTGAAAATTGGTTTAAAAGCACGGAGGACGAGTTTTCTCAGAGATTCAGTACTGGACCTGAGTTTGATACGTGAAGATGGGTGGAAGACACTCTCTATCATGAGTTGTATGAAACCTTCTTCTATTGTTTCCCAGTAGAGTTATTTGAGTGGCTCTCGGCATATGCATCTAGGTCAGGTGGTATTATAAATCACACCCTTGGACCCAAGAAACATACCAGAACTTACAAGATGTTGATCTAACATGGACCCATGCTATAGATCATTGGTGGAAGGGAGTATTGGCTAGCTACACTCTGGAATACATAATTTCCACGTATTCTTGTCCGGAAGTTGTTGAGTTTGAATTTTGCAGGAGCCCAGAGGATCGATTTTTGTGAGCTATCCCCCTGGCAATCAAAATCTTGATGGTAACCATGAGTTTAGAGGCATTCCCAATGGCCGGCTAAACCACTCTGAGCACTTGGTGAGGAAGCCAGGTTGGGGAAAGATGGCTGATATAACAACTGAAAAGGAAAGGGAGGAGAGATGGCTCAAGTATGGTGAAGCACGTGAGAGGGATATTGCGAGATGGCACAAGGTTACATTTACGATGGATCCATGGAGGCAGATGTTTTTGGGAGAAGAGGTTCACATGGAGGATGTGGAGCCTGAACAGTCTATGCTACCCCATCTTGGCAAGTGCGAAGAGAGAACCCCTCGGCTTCTGATGAGAGCCCATCGCATGGAGAAAGAAGAGTCGTTGGCACACATCTAACCCCACCTAGCGACCGAACCTTGGCACTTGGTTTGTTCAAATGAGGGAAAAGTACAGTTGATCCATTTGATATCAGTGGAAGTAACCGATCGGTGCCCAGAAGATACAACTTCTCATTTGGGACTTCTATGGCTTCACACACTATTCCAGTATTTGGTGGAATGTTTGGACAAGGCATATATACAGGTGGTTTTGGGAGCGCGTCAAGAAGTGGTGGAGGAAATACAACTGGGAGTGGCACTAGTTCACAAACTGTCGGTCGCGCAATTTAGTGGGATGACGAGAGCATTTGGCACGACAAACACAGGCCCTATACCTAACACAGGAGGATCTAGAGGTGGAAGTGGTGGAGCTGGTGGCTCAGGATCTAGTGGGTCCGAGTAGAGGAGGAAACACTAGAGGAAATCAAGGGACTGGGTCAGGAGGAAAAGGGCCTCAACCACCTCCTCAAGTCTTTTCGAGATGTCTCTGCACTTACCAAATTACATGTGATAGAAGATGCGCGAGCATGTGCATAAGTGTGAGCTGCTATGGCACGCGAAGGGGATCACGACCCAAGATCGAAAGGCCAGTCAATTTGTGACAACCTTGCAAGGATGCACGCATAGTTGGTATAGAAAGTATGACCCTCATCAGACTATTGTGAACTATACCGTGCTAAAAATGCATTCTTGGTGGAATTCCACATACCTGAATTTGAATAGAAGAGCATTAGTTCTCTCAAAGAAATCCAACAAGGAATGGCAGAGAGTGTGTGGGAATATGATGCATGTTTTAAAAATCTATTGTCTAAACTGTCTTATGATATCCACCCTTCACAACATGCTCAAGTGGTTTGTCGGAGGGTTGATCACACCCTTTAGGAGGGCTTTGTCTCATAAAACATTCACGGACTGTCGACACTAAAATTTTCCTCCGTAATTTCTATTTCATTAATGTATGTATTAGGAATACGATGTTGTTAAGTACAATTAGTAGTAGCGTCGATAGAAGATAACGGCGCCATCAAGACGGTGCCACCAATAATGTGGAGTACGGTAGAAATATCAAAGTACAATAGGAATGTTGTAAAAGTAAATATTTGTCGGAAGTGGTCCGGTAATGTTAAAATGTCAAAGTTTGGGTAATTAGAGAAGTAGGGTCTACATGATTAGGAATTAGAAATATTATATTGGTAATAAGGACAAGGAGTGAGGTCATAAATATTTTTGTATTTTATTTGTAAAAAGTCTAAAAATGTGGAACCCATGTAAAATGATAAGGTTTATCTTATCTTAAAAGATAAGCTTACATGTACAGATAAGAGTTAAGGTATGGAATATGATTCGTCAGAGTGGATTTCTTATCCTATCTTAGAGATAAGATGGATAAGCCTAGAAGTTCTCAGAAATAGAGGCCACCCCCTCATTTAGCATAGAAGGAAGTAGGGAGAAATATTGTAGGAAGTGTGCAAAGGAAGCCATCAGTTTAAAGGTGTGTTGAAGAAGCCATTAAGAGGTGTAATTGTAAAGTTTCTCCCATAGTCTTGGTGAAAGGCAAGTGAAGTCAATAACACTTGAAGTACCTCATGGGTGAGATTGTAACAATTTCATGTTAATATTATCATTTACTTTGATATTTCATATTTTTCATCATTTCGTCTTATCATAGTCGATGGTATTCTTATGTTATGTCGCTTTTTTGTTTCGGATTACATCCACCAAACTAAAGGTTGTGCATTAGTAAATAATCATAGCACGAGGAGTTCGGTGAAGAATTATCATAGTGCCGAATTGGTGATGTGAGACCCACACGAAGCGTTGGAAGCTACTTTGCGCATTGAGGCAATTGGTAGTGTTGACACCGGTATTAGCCCATTTATGGAGGCTCAAATCACTTCCATGGCTAAGCAGTTGGAGAAATTATCTGCCAACACGGTTCAGAGAGACTCGTAGTGGCATGTGGTGCATGATTGTAATGTAGAAGGGCACACAAAGGATAATGGCGGGATATGTAGTCGGAAGGCGACGCGCCGTATGCGGTAAATTGTGAAATATGTCACGGGGACCATGATGTAAGTAGGTGCCCCTTTTACAGTGCATGATCCGTAAAAACGTATCTTTTTATTGCAAGATATGTACCTTAACCACACATGACACCAAGGATTGTAGATTGATTGACCAGATTCATGAGGCAATTGATCTTGGTGTTCACCAGACTGGCATTGCCAACAGTTCCAAAGGATATGAACATTGGTATGAAGAGCATGGAGATGGAGGTGTGCGTGGAAGAGGATTTTGTAGAGGATTTCATGGTCGTGGTAACCACGGGGGAAGAAGTGAGTTCCCGCGTGGAACATGCTTTAATTGTGGAGCCAAAGACCATTATAAGCGCGAATGTCCAGATCTTCTACAATGCTCCCGTGAGTGGAAAAAACATAAGTATGAAGAGTTCCGGAGTTATATGAACATATCAGTCAACAACACTTTGGAAGGATAAGCGCTGCCATGGTGAGAATTAAGAAGGCGATGCACAATGGCTCCGCGAGTAATACGTGAATCGAGAACTAGAGCTGTTATGGTAACAATAAGGGCAAAGTCCACGCGTGCAAGGAAGCGCCTAGGTAGAGACCTCTAGTTTCAAGGGAAGAATTAGTACATGGTAAGTATCCAAACCCACTCACGAAAAGAATTCTACTAAGAAACCATGGATGTAATTCGAAGTTTACAAGGGGAGATCCAATGCTTAAAAGAGCAAACTAGAAAAGATGAGCAAAGAAGACCAGTAGAAGCACCAAAGGATGACTTGGACGAGGTTAAGGAGGTGTGTAAACTGCTGAGGCAAGAGAATGTTATTCCCCTGCTAGGAGCATGGTTGAGAGAAAGGTACCATGCACAGGGAAGAACACGAAAGGTAGATCTTGCATACAAACCTCCCACCTCACAGCCTTGATTATGACAAAGAGATCACCTTGAACGCAGTAGTGGATGGATGGCTACTTAGCAACATCCTCATTGACACAGGCATGGAGGTTAATGTTCTCACTCTGGATGCCTGGCATCAAATGGGAAGACCTACATTACAGCCATCTTCAAATGTGTTGTATATGGAAAATAAGACAAAGGCAATGCCCATAGGTGTCTTGAAGGATGCGACCATTACCATTCAGGGGACTAAGTTCACTGGGGATTTTGAAGTCTTGGCACTTGCCGAGGCAGATAATTTCCTAGCGTTACTTGGGTGCTCGTGGTGCTATAAGAATAATGCAGATCTCCGGTTTAACAAGGGGTACATAAGCTTTGAAAACAAGGAAGAGAGGGTGATTATACCGACTTGCTGATGGAAATTCCACACCCTATACTTAAACCCCTTGGAGAGGAGGTCCTGGATAGAATATATGTGCACTCCATAAGAGATCCAAAGACCATCCACCCTACAGAAGGAGTCATCCAATTTGATGATGCTCAATCTATCAGTGATACTACCAGTATAGCATGCGATAATTGGGTGCATGGGACTTATGAAATGATTGGGTGACATTTGAAAGGATCGGTGACCAAGGTAACCATGGCACATACTGATTCGGCACCTAGGAGGAAAGGTAATAACCAAGTATTCTAGGGATGTATACCCTGAGGTCTTTTTGAGAGAAATGGAAGCTCAATGGAGGGAGGATGAGCGACAAGGTATGCTAGGTTATGTTTTGATAGGCACAGCAGTGAGGTGGTGGGCTGCGCATAGCGAAAACTTGTTGGAGTGGTGTGAAGTTATAATTGTGCTCACTGTCTGATTCTTGAGGAGCAATATACCCACCGCTATCAAGGATTACAATGGTAATGAACCCGCCTCTTCCCACATCTAGGCATGTGAGAGGGTCTAGGGAGAAGGCGCAGAAGCTTTACCACCCTCCCTTTGGGTGCACAAGTTGTATTCAACACTACAAGGTTATGCACGCGCTTGGTACATCCATTCTGAAACTCGCCACCAGATGGGAAATTGGCAGGAATTAGTGGCTAACCTGGTTCACACATTTGAGTACCGAAGTACCAAGCAACTAGTTGATGAGGCGTTGCAGTGTCAAGCACCTCACTGGGGGATTGTGCCATGGTGGAAGATAGATTAGTAGACTTACTTGGTGGACCTAGCTTGGAAGCACGGTTCGAAGAGGAGGAACCAGAAGACATACAATTCGAGTGCGCATGTGTTGAAAAGGAGAAAGGAAAGATGGTATACGTTATTGATGGAGAGGAGATGGAGAGCCTGAATGTCAACCATTCGGTTGGGATGCGTGAGGTAGTTGACAGTGCGGATGCATGTGCACGTGCGTATCATGAACCACTCAAAACCAAGAAAGTTAACATTGGCTTGGAGAAGGAGCCCAAGGAAGCTATCATTGGGGACTACTGGTCGGACAAGGAAGTATCAAAGATCATCAATCTCTTGTGCGAATTTGAGGATTTATTCCCACGTGGATACCATGAGTTGAAAGGCATCCACCATTCATTGGGGGAAATGAGGATAAATTTGAAAGATGGTGCACACCCGGTCAGGAAGAGGCCTTACAGGATGAATCCCAACATGTGCATAAGGGTTAAAGAAGAGCTAGACAAAATGATAGCATCCGGTATCATTGAGGCTATGGAGGAATCATAATGGATAAGTCCAATGGTGATCAACATAAAGAAGGATGGATGGATTAGGATATGTGTGGATTACAGGGAGTTGAACGTTGTTTGTATCATAGATCCTTTTCCCACCCCCTTCACTGAAGAGATTTTGGAAGGAGTTGCTAGGCGCGAGGTCTATTCCTTTACGGATGGATTCTCGGGATATCACCAAGTAAGGATTGCCAAGGAAGACCAAGAAAAAACAACTTTCGCCACCAAGTGGGGAAGCTTTCCATACACGGTCATTCCCTTTGGATTGAGGAATGCGCCCGTTGTATTTTCACGCATAGTGGTATAAGAATTTAAGGACTTCATCCACAAGTTCCTTCAAGTATATTTGGATGATTGGACAGTGTATGGATTCGGGGACCATTGTGATAACTTGATATTGATGTTTGAAATATTTGGCGGTTGAGGATTTCCCTCAACACCAAGAAATGTGTCTTTGCAACTCCTTTTGGGCGTTCTTGGGCATATCATATACAAAGAGGGCTTATTGGTGGATCCCACGAAATTTGCGGTTATTATGGGATTAGGGGAGCTCACCGGCCAAAGCGCCATGCACGGATTTCTTGGACACACTGGGTACTACAAAAAGTTCATTAAGGGATACGCCAAGATCACCACGCCTTTGGAAATATTGCTCAGACATAAGAGTGCCTTTCGGTGGGGAGAGGCGTAGCAGAGGGCATTTGACACTCTAAAATAAAGGCTTATCACCGCACCTATTCTACGATTCCCATCATGGGATAAACCTTTCCATGTCCACGTGGATGCCTCTGGTACAAAGCAATGGGAGCCATTCTTGCTCAACCAGGAGAGGGGATTGTTGATCATCCCTTGTGTTTTGCAAGTAGAAAGTTGACACCAGTCAGAACAAAATTATACAATGACCGAGTGCGAGGCATTGTCAATGATCTACGCACTCCACAAGTTTAGATAATATTTCTTTGCTAGCAACTCCTTCATATTCTACATTGACCATATGGCCTTGAAGTATCTAGTAAACAAAGCAGTGTTGCAAGGGTGCATATGTCGTTGGGTACTTTTATTTCAGGAATTTGAATTCAGAGTGGTGGTAAAACCTAGAAAGAACAATTGTGGGCCGGATCATTTATCAAGGATTGATTCGGGAGAGGACGCACAAAGTATTGAGGAAACCATGTCGGATGCGCAACTATTCAGGTTGTGGCGCGCCTGAAGTTAGAAGACATTGTTTTTTTCTCAAGGAAGGTGTGGCACCCAAAGGGATGAATGCACTGGAAAGGAAAAGGTTAGCCATACGTGCCACTCCCTTCATGTTGATCGATGGAGATTTGTATCAAATGGGCCATGATGAGGTTTTGCGCTGGTGTGTATTAGAACATGAACGCGTGGCCATAATAGAAGAAGCCCATGGTGGGATTTTTGGAGGACACTATGCGGGGAATGCAACTGTGCGTAAGATCCTAGTTGTCAAACTATGGTGGGAGATGATTCACCAGGATTGCATTGAGTTTTGCAAGGCCTGTGACCACTTGCCAGCGCCTTGGCAAACCTAGAAAAAGGATGAGATGCCCTTGCGCCCCATCACCAACGTAGAACCTTTTGAGAAATGGGCAATAGATTTTTTCGGACCAATCTCACCAGCTACGTGAAGGACTAACTCACGGTATATCATTACCTATATTGATTATCTAACAAGGTGGGTAGAGGCCATACCCACTAAGGATTGCACCACAGCCACGGCTGCTAGATTTTTGTGGGAGAACATTATCAGCAGGTATGGGTGCCCATTAAGTTTAACAAGTGATAGGGGCACTCACTTTTTAAATGAAACCATCAGGATTCTATTAGCAAAATTCATGGTAGCCGATCACAAGACTACCCCTTGTCACCCTCGGCAAGCTGGGACCTGCAGAGGCATTCAACAAAATCCTTAGTCACACATTGACTAAGATATGTGATGTGGGTAGGCAGGATTGGGATGACAAGGTGTCAGTAGTTCTTTGGGCATACAGAACAACGTATAAAATATTGAACAAGGCCACACCATTTCAATTGGTGTTCGGCGCGGAAGCAGTTTTGCCGGTCGAATTCATGCTACCATCTCTGCATATAGCACGCGCGCAGAGGGTTGGACGATGAGCAAGCGCTAGAAGAAAGAATAGATGAATTGATAAATTTGGATGAAAGGCACTCACTAGCAAGATGGAGCCAAACAACTGAGAAGGCAAAGAAAAAGGCATGGCATGACCGCCATATTAAGAACAAACAGTTTGAGGTTGGCCAGATGGTATTGCTATATGATTCAAAATTTCTACGCCATCTGGAAAGTTGAAGGTGCATTGGTTGGGTCCTTATGTAATTTCATACATCCTTGATTGGGTGCGTGCCAGTTACAAGTGTTGGATGGAACAAAATTACCTAGACACTTCAATGGGAGTAGGCTGAAGCCCTACTATAAATAATGCTTCTTGGTGTTTGTAAATAAGGCAATTTTTCTAGTTAGTTTAGAATTTCCTTTTATGCTTTTCCTTTCTTGTATTTCCCTTTCGCGTTGTTGTTTTGTTTTATGCCTTGGGTGCTAGTAACCTTATTACTTTTTGACTTATGAATGCGCAGAGGACCACGCATCATTTTAGTGTGGGGTGAGATGATGAAGAGAAACTTGGAGTTATTCTACTAGGAGGATTTGGGTCGGTGGAAAAATAAGGTTACATTGGAAATCCACGTACAAAGGAGAAAAAGTGCAAAAACACGAGGTAGGCGAAAGCAAGAATCATGAGGATGGAAGAAGTGCCTTTGGTGCCGGTAACATGCATGCAAGAGTCTTCTGTCAAGATGGATTGTTTGCATGCGCCAGAAGGTTGGAAAAGTTTTCGCCAAGGATTGGGTGCGTAAGGAGAAGCGCTGAAGTCGGGTTTTGTTTGAAAACACCACATTAAACATTGTCGTATGGTGGTAGGTAGCCTAGCCTTAAATGCGTAAAAGCGGGAAAAGCTATAAATACAAGAGTGGGCATTTCATTATTTCACTTTGCGAACACAAGAAGAGCGATTTTCTTTCAAGAGCTAGGGTTTCGAGAACTGACTTGTGCAAAGGAAAATCCCAAGAACTTAAGCGCAATTGGTCTGTTGGATCTACAAACCAGAGCAGAAGTGATTCACGGGTGTGAGGAACGTTGTGAAGAAGCATTGTGATCAAAGGAGAAAAATATAAGATTAGGGTTTGTGTTTTAGGGCACGAGGCACATGAGGAAAAATTTCAAACAACTCACAAGTTAACCTGGGAATGAAAGCAAAGGGTGCAATGACGGCCATGAAACCAGTCGATAAACCTACAGAACAATCCAAGAAGGGAAAGGGTAAAGGAAAAGGAAAGAAGAAACAAGAAGAAATACCCTTGGATACAAACGAGGAATGGTACTCGAGAGATGCAATACCCAAATGGGGTTTTGCTAGGGCAAGAGTGGGAGTCCCACATAAGACAAAGATGACCATGATCGACTACAATCACCGGTCAAGTACAATCGTGAAGGAAATGGCGTTAGAGCTGGTGTGCCCCACAAATAAACGAACACCTGATGGGTTGTTGATCTACAGTGACGTGGTCAAGGTGAAAATGGAGAAGGCGGGGCTTCTCCAACTTTTCGACTTGTCATATTTCAGAGAAGCCTGAGCGCTTGTACCAATGATTGATGACACACGTACACGAAGACTTCTTCTGCTTCGCAGGGCACAAAATGCACATAACTCCTCAACTAATTTCACGCTTCACAGGCCTAAACTATGAAGGGGACGCACTCGAAGATGACCTCTGGGACGAGGAGGTAATCAAAGAAACCATAGCATCCCAGGAATTGAAGAAGGGATCAAGGTACTACGACGTCTCGGATATCAGCGATCCGGTGATGAAGATGGCCGCACACCTAGTCTCCAAGCTGAATGGACAAGAAAGGTGGACCCAGGTGAGCAAGCCCTAGTTGAATTTCTAAGAAAGTCACAGAGGGCACCATATACAACATCTCCCAATATATTGTAGATGAAATCATAAGCAGCATGGAGAAGGGAGGAAAGATCCTATTTGGAAACATTCTATTGACAATTGTGTTCTCGGAAATCGAGGTTCTGGATGCATCCGACAAGTTCATGTGGGAGTACCGAGGAAGATCCCTCACTGCGAGAGAGATTTCAGAAATACACATGTGAATCAATGACAGGGGTACATAAGGCACACTTAGACAAATGGTATAAGCACTTTAGGAATGCATTGGGGCTGAATGGCGAGATCCTGAACAAATCCTTGTGGTGACCAGAAGGAGAAGCAGAGTTCGCAGTCTACCAACACTTCTGTATCGGTAGGTTCATTTTGGTCGATGGAAGCTGGAGTCCATGGTGCAAACTCCCATTCTCATTTACTACCCAATTTTTCCAAGCGAGAGTAAATAGATACAAGGAGTTGAAGAAATTAGACCTTGAGTTGTCCACCCTTGACAGAGAGCACAGGGAAATGAGGAAGAAGCTGGTCTACCAGAGAAGCACACGTACATTGAAAGGTACGTGTCACAGGATGTGCATATTGTAAGGCCTTTGACCTTACCTATTGTTGGGAGCAATGCCGCAAGGATTTACCTATGCATAAGGCCAAAATTCAAAAAGGGCGCGTACGTGGAGAATGAGATATCCATCCCAAGACGACCCTATTGGAAGAAAGAAGCCCGCACCAAAGCGTAAGGAGAGGGAAGAGAAAGAGGAACAGAGGGTGGTGGAGAAGTAGGATGTAGGTACCACGGGGACAAGTACCTACATCCGGAAGAAGAAGAGAACAGTGGTCAGGGAGAAGACCCCAGAACCTGCGAAGCCACCATCCCCTGAGGAGCCCTCAGATGAAGAGAAGACCACATCCCCGACTCCGGAGTTTTCAGCAGAGGAAGAAGAAAAGGGGATGGAAGAACCAGAGTCGAGGATACAGATGACCGAATGCCTATATAGGTGAAAAGGATGATGATGAAGAGGAAGAGCTAGAGGTAGATCAGGAGCTGATTGATGTCCACGATTCGGAGGAAGAGGAAGCAGAAGATGCAAATGATGCCTTCATCTTTGCAAGGAGGAAGGGCACCCAAGGGGAGGAAGGCACGTGGAGCGAAGAAAGGAGTGAGGGGCAAGTACAAGGAGCCAGATATGCCCAAGCTCACTCAGGAGGAGGTGAATGAGAAAGCGACAAGGGAGGCAGAGAAGATGATTAATACCTTGGTCAACGAGGAATTGGAGCGCAGCGTGGAGCTCATGCTCGGTGAATTCAAGGAAGAGCAAAGGGAGAAGAGTGTGGGTAGCACAAAAGGCCCAACTCTTTTAGTAACTATTCCCAAGGGCATGCACATGGGAAGTAAACGCGCGGAAGGGGGAAGAATAACAATGGGATATGTTGATGACCCCAACAAAGTTTTTGCGCGTGCGTTTCAGAGTACCATGCCCACCAAGGAGCTAACCCTGCCATGGAATCCTTTGATCCTGAGGGTGGATACCCGCACACAAGAAAAATGCTATCGTGGGCATTCGACTCCCACCTTGATGAGCCCAAGTTCGAGGTTAACCAAGGAGCGGTACTAGCGTTGTCTAAAGGAAAGGGGGACAACCCCATTATAAACATGCAACAACTATCGGATGAGAAAGTGTGTAACGTGCTCAACAAAGTCTCCGTGGAAGTTGAGGCTAGGCTCTTCTGCAGAAATGACAAGGTTAAAGTCTTGGAGGACCTGATGGAGAAGAGGAAGGAAGAAGTAGTTAAGCTAACAAAGGAACTCAACCTTGAAAAGTTGATCAGCATACTCAACTACAGCGAGAATTACAAGAGGAGAAAGCTAAAGTGCGTGAATTTTCTAAGAAGGTGGAGCTCATCTCCCAGGCTATTATCATGAAGCACCCTAGACCTTAACCCTCCCACGCAAAAATATGGTTCCTCCCTGGAGTGTCTTGAGGACTTGACTCGAATCCTCACCATGGAAAGGCAGCCTTTGGCCTTGGAGTCAGCAGAGGATGTAGTTGCGCGCTTGGAGTAGGAGGACAAGTTGAAAGTCGTCGCGCTCATAGCTAAATACAACAAGGTGCTCGCTGATGTAAAAATAGCTGCACAAACCATTGGGGTCACATACGACCATTGCGCGGATCAGGACAAGGTGACAAGCATGCTACTTGCCAGCGACGAGGCCGAGCTGAAGGAATTCAGGGAAAAGAATAAAGGCAATAGATCCGAGTGAGAAAATATCCTAGCTGAAGTGGAAAAGAAGTCTGAAGCTATTGAGATCTTGCGGGTCTCAATCAAAACCCACTAAAAGAGCTCTACAAGGTCATTACGAGGAAGATGGATGCCTTGGAAGATCACGCTAAGGAACTAGAGATGGTGGTAGAGACCATAAACACAAAAGGGGAAGGGTTAACCTTCAACGAGGTGAGTGCATTGGTTGGCGACCTTTGCACAAGAGCATAGGATGAAGTCAGTGCATGGAATACGCTATTTGGAGGCCGACCTGCGGCAGAATTTCCCCCTTCTTCTTCTTTAGGCAGTTCTCCTTCTATTCTTTCTCTCCCCCATTCTTTATTCTTTCCCTCCATTCTTTTCCAAGGCAAGGCCTTGCCTTTTTGTACTGCATTCTTTGAAGAGGTTCCAGGGTGGAGAACAGGTGAAGTGTGGGGTAATGTTGGGACCCTATTGTAGCTTCCAAATCTTAAAGGCGCGTAGGCGTGCATGGCTGGAGGAAGCGCGCAAGTTAAGGCACGCAAGGTAGGATTCAAAAAGGGTTCTTGGAGAACCAAGGACACACACCCACAAAGCACAATTTGGGACTTAGCCGTTTTTGACCTTTTGGACATAACACATGAAGAACGTGTTCCGTTTGGATAAGGTTCTGCGCAACAGGGTGTCTGAAAGGAATATACCTTGCGATAAAAAGATCCAAAAGCTAATCATGACATGGAGAGGCATGCCCCTAAGGTGACCCACACCTTGACACTTAGGGCCAGATCTAACGTTGCAGAGGAGTTTTTGGAGCTCAGATGCCTATTTATACGCGTGCCCTTAGCAAAGAAAAGAGGAACCGAAGGAAGGAAGCGGAGCTCTGCAGAATTACCACGAGAACTATGGGATAAAAAGGGTAGATGATTATAGGAAGGATATAATGAGGGAATGGGGAATGTAAATTTTGTTTTAAAAGTCTTCATGTATGGATCCAGATATGACGCATGACTACGGCCTCCCCTTCTATGATATTCTATAGTAACATTATGAATGAATATGATAAGGTTACCATGACAATTGTATTAAGATCTTCTCTCTGTATTATCTGCATATTTCTATTATGCTTTTGTTCTTGTATAATCATGAACCTTATTTGAATGATAAGTCTATTTGTGGGTTTACAACTTCATAGTTGCTTTTTTTCATGTTAAGCGCTTTCACTTTTGATATATGGCTGAAAGGGTATAGAAGTCGATCCGAGTTCTATCTTTAAATCACTAATTCAAGATCATGAATGATGCCTTCCACTAAACTCACATAAAAGAGAGACTCGGCTCCCTCTCGTGCACCTCGGGTGAGCGCCCAGTGCCCACTGGGTGATAGGCTGGTGTGCATGAGGTTCCCTTGTTCTTGGTGGGTGCAAAAATGACTACAGGATCTAAAGAAACAAAACTTCATCAGACCAACCAGAATTAGAAGGAAAATTAATCAGAAAATAGATAATATTGTTAAGTTATAGAACCGCCACCTTGTGTAGAGTAGAGGTTGTGTAACCGCCCCTCTGCCTGTGATGGCATTTGCATAACCTCTGTGGGGTTGTGTAACCGTCGATCTATGTTCACCGGTAGTCCTGTCACTAATGAAAATTTAAAAAAATCCACAAACGGTCGTGGATTTCAAATGTCTGGGCTATGTCTCTTCCTTATATGACTCTTCCCATTCTCTAATACATGAGAGGACATGGGGAGAAAGATATTTAAGCAAGAAGAGCATGTGGAATTGATCATCGAAGACTTGATGGAGAGAAGTGCGCAAGAAACCATTGATGCTGGAATTGTTTTGTAGAAGCAAAGTTTGTACAATAGAGCAAGCAAGTAGAGAAGGGATGAAGTGACATTGTTTTCCTTACTTCAGCTTCTTGTAATTTGTATTTTTCTTTTAATTGGCCAATATAATATTGGGAAGAAAGATAAATTTCCCTTCCCGGTTTACCTCAAATTGAGGGCTTTAGGATAAAATATTATGTTGTGAGTTGAATTCTTAGCTTTTTTTTTTAACAAAATAATTCTAAGTTTTAGAATTGTTCACTAGCATTAGGAACTATCATTTTCAAGAAAATTGGAAGTAGGAACAATATTTTTGTGTCTCGTAAATTTCTGAAGTAGAGGTTTACTGGATCGGTTGCATTTGGTGAAACACCCCAATACTCCATGAGGATGTGTCTCTTATTCAAAGCAGTCTATACCCCTTGTATTTATCTCCACATTACGCCCCCACATGTCTACAGGAAAGCAGAAAGACACCAACAGACAATCAAAAAATTATTTTTCCTCTATGCTTTGATGGACTTAAATACCTTCGAAATCCCATGGTTCGCGCTTAGCTAGAGGATGTTGGAAAAAACAATTGGTTTGCTAAACCCACTACGTGCAAGTGAGACCAAGCACTCGTTGCTTTATAATGTATGACAAAAATATTCTTAAATGCCTGCACTTTGATGGATTCCCATAACTTGCTCCAAAGCTCCTATTTTGGTATGACTTGAGAGGATGTTGGCAATTTTATGGTGTTTGGCTTTATATCATCCCACCCATTTTCCTGGAAGCTTCTAAATCCTTTTCATGATCTGATTTATGTGAATCTTGCAATCCATGTTGTTTGTGAGACCAAAACATTTCAACACATTTTACATACAGTTCATGTACATACTTCCATGTTTTCTTACTGTTACTAGGTGGCTACACCCACACAACTTCCACATCTAAAGAAAATAGCATGCCAATCGCATTGTTCTAGAGAGGTCTTTTCAACAAATCAATTTTGTGCGGATATTGAAATCGTTGTAGTCTAAAAATTCATTGCCAAAGGATATGGCATTTGGCTCAAAAATTGACTTACTTTATGCTTTGATAGTCGTCCTCACTTTGTCCAAGGCTCCCATATTGGAACAAGGTGTCGGTATGTTGAAAAGAGTAAAGAAACTAGTTAAGAAGCTCGTTGATGACAAAAAAGTTGAAAAGTTGCATGAGGATTCCCTTGTATTTTGTGCGATGTGGACACGAACGGTTCATTACACACATCATGTCAATTTCCAGGAAAGCTTCCATCAAATCTATATTTGGCATTGACTATTGTTTTTTTTGGAATGGCCTGATTTTTAAATTTGTTTCATGCAATTACGGTTAACATTTTCTTCAATATTTTTTTAAGTATTTAATTGTGCTTTTGAAGATTTGAAGAAATGCACTTTTAGTTTATCTATTCATATGCGTTTATACATGATTTAAAGAATAAATTCCAATGTTATTATGTATTTCTTTCTTTTCCCTAAAGTTAAATTGTATCTAATTAGTTGACTTTGTTATTAGGAAGATTCGTAGTTTTATGTGGAATTCATTTCTTGTTTCAGTATGTGGGGGCATGTCTTCATCAAGGATAGGATTCGTTGTGTACCGAGGATTTTGTGCCCCTATGACGCCACTAAAAACACCCCTAGTTGGGCGTCGAGACTTGTCTTTAGCAAGGTTTTTAAAATTTCATGTCGAACAATGAAGACGCTTGTAGCTTTTTTGTATGTACATGTTTTATATGGATACTAAGCTAGGCCTTATCCCTGCTTCCCTTGATGGAAATAGAAGTTATTGTTATTTATTTTTGGTTTTTTCTTATATTTTAGTTTGATAAAGTTCTTGTTTGTTTATGTTTTCATCTTGAAGTAATGAATACTAGAAACACATTTTCCCCCTCGCCAATTGGTGTGACTCTATCTACGCCTCACTTGCAAAGGGAAGAAGAGTTTAAAAGGATTCAATTTTTGTTAACATTTTACATTTTAGGCAGCCCAAACCAGTAAAACCAATGATAGTTGCAATGGTTAGAGAATGCTTAAACTTGATGTCATCATCTCCTTTGTATCTTTCCAACTTTCATATAATAGGCCCCCATTCACGAGGCTTTGGTTTGGCCTACGATTCCAATGAAGATGCAATCAAGTATGAACCTCCACACAAATTGAAAATGATGTATGTGTTGGCTCCATAAAAACTATCTGGAATACAACTCAAAAAAAGGGCCAAGAAAATTTCAAATGCAAGCAACAATAAATTTGTAAAGAAAGCAAAAATGTAGTTTCCTTGTTCGTCGTGAATGTAAACATAAAAGTATAGTGCGAACTTTAAAACTATAAAGTTGTCAAATGTTTGTGGTCACAAGTTTATACTAGCCAATGTTTTGATATGTTCTTAGATTGTCTTTTGGAAGTTGTATTTTGTAGATCAGTGTATGTGTTACATCTCTAAATATGAAATAATTAAAAAGGTTTGAAATATCCGTCTTCATAATTTATTATTGCGCATAGTTTGTTATTATTGTTTTGTGCATGTGGGTTTGGACAAGAAAAATGTGTGTTGCCAATTTTTTGTTATAAAAGGTAGAAAGCATTTCTTTTTTCCTGGTTTAGTGATAGAGGATAACCTTTTCATCATATATTATTTGGCATTGATTTTCGATAAATATATGAAAAAAATAGTTACCAAAAAAAGATAAACAATAGAAATTCTTGTCTTATATGTAAGATGGATGCTTATTAAGTTTTGAAACAAGGCTTTCCCAAGAAATATTTTGCAATAAATTGTTTGCATAATGGAAACAAATACAAAAAAACAAACATATGAAAACTATTTAGAAAAAGTATTTCTATTTCTACTATTCATGTTTGGTGTGTCTTCTAATCAAACTTGGAAAACAATAAAACATTGTTTAACAAATAAGAATGTGGTTGTATATTGAAGCGAGTTATAAAACGTTACAAATATATTTGCTAAATCATGTCTTTGTTTCCATTACACAAATCTATACCATATTATTTTTTGGGGACACATGCCCCATTTATGCTAGGAGTGCTTTGTTTTGTTTTCCTATTCAATGAAACCCTCTCATTTTCATATCTCTATTTTTTGGGTTTACACATTTATTTGGAATGCTTTACTTGAATGCCTTGTGCTTATTTGAATGTTTAAAAAAAATATTTGAAAGAACTTGTGTTTATAATGCCTATACTTTGGTTAGGCTCCTTTCAATTGGCATTAAAGGTCATGTTTTCATAATAGTTTTCTTCTAGCCTTGCATGATGCAATCGCATCCCGCTCAATCTACCTTTCCTTTTTATGAATATTTCAAATTTATGTCTTTGTAGTAAATGTTGAAGTCTCAAGTTTTGGTTTGGTATTCTCGTCACGATTGTGACTTCGACATGTGGAGATGTTGTTTTCTTGATTGAGGGTTGCCTTGATACATAACCGATATTCCAACTGCTTAACTTGTCTCCCCTTCAATCAATGTTGAATGTTGGGGTCTAGCACCGTGTCAATCTTTTTGATGGAGCACACTTTAAAGCTGCAATACTCCCATCTAAATTTGCAATTCGAGTTTCAAAAAAATATTGCAAGAAGGCACCATAATCCATTTTGAAAATCCCTATGTATAATGATAAAAAATGGATTGTATGCTTCTTTCCTTTTTCCATTAATAATTTTGTGGGTCAACTCTTTAAATTTTCTAATTTTTCTTGCTTTCCCTTTCTTACATGTAGAATTATTCTTATCATGGACATGGATATTGTTTTTACGAAACATATACAAAAATTGGTAGACAACTCGACTTCAAACAATGTAGCTCACGTAAGCAATTAGCTTCGGAGGTAAATTATGGCCTTGACAATGGTCTATTTCCACAAACATCCCATCTAAAAAATTATGCTCCTTCAAACTGTGCAAAAAGCATGTACAAATTAGCAATTTAAATGCAAACATGTGAGTATGGTCTATAGAGGGTCGTACCCTTTCCAAAACAACTCTCCAAGAATATAACAATGCAAAAGTGATTGGTTCTTTTTTTGGCTTCAATTTTATGGATAGCAAAGGAGGAGAAATTTGTGTCACCTACTTCAACAAGATTTTTGAAATGTTCTATGAGAAAATAGAAAGTGGAAAAATGTACACCATCACAAATGGCAAGATTGGAAAAGCAAAACCAAGTTTCAACCACTTGAACAACCCTTTCGAAAAATTTACGGAGCATCATCATCTTTCACTCCTCTCATAATCAATGAGGAAGCAATACCTTCACATCACTTTCACTTCACAAAAATCAAATATATACCTCCAATTCTTAGAGGGTAGTTGTTGCCATTTCTCCATGCTCTCTGATTCGCAAGCATGACCAGATGAAAGCTGTAAAAATAATACTACGGCTCAAATATTTGTCTGGATATAGTGTCTTTGTTACTTTTGGGGTCAACATTTTGACGGGCTAAGCAGAGAGCTTGAAGACATTCTTTACATTTCGGAGCTTCCAGTCCTTACAATAAAATTTGCAAGTGTCTCCAATTTCAATGGAACATCGATTGACACTATCTCAAGTATTAAGTGTTTTGTTAACCCTCCAGTTTTAAAAACAAATACACTTCACAAGTGGGTTTTCTCTAATGATTACTCTGCTTCCACTCCCTCCATCACTAACAAATTTATAGGACCTCCAAATAATATAGTATCCTCGGCAACAATCTCACAGATCCATCAAATGGGAAATAATGAATTCAATTAATGGGTCAAACTTACAGCTGAAATCGTGAACATCACCATGGAAAATTTCTTTTACATGGATTTCCCTCTTATAAAAGGTGAGAAGTAATGTAGGAAAAAGTGTGTGAACATGACAATGGCTTATGGTTTTGTGTCAATTTGCAACATGGTTATTAAACATTTTGTTTATAGATATGCATTGTGTGTTGATTTAAAGGATTCCAATGGGGAGCTACAGTCGATTATAGCCTTCAATAAATCTTCTGAATGGATCATGGGTGTCACGGAAAAGGACATGCATTTTTGTGCATTAATGATGAAACAACAGCTAAAATAGCGAGATAACATTATTGGCCATGATTTTTTTCACTCTCTGTCAAAAAAGAGACAAACTATGGAAACATGCAACTGAAATGTGTTATTCTTAATTCAAAGAAAATGGAGAGTTTTGGATCTCCTCCTTGAATTATATTGGCAGCTTTTGTTTTTCCCTTCCCTACCAATGACCTTTCCTTCCCACTCCATCAGTTTCCTCCCTTTAGAAAGGGTGACGGATGTGGATGTGGTTACAAATTGTAATAGACAACATAAAACTTTTTCTTTTCCACATACACGGTTTTTATAATAACTTCATATGTATCAATATGTTTCCCGCATGTATAGCATTTCCCAAAAACTGCATGCATAATAGCCATCCTACCACAACAGTAACATCATATGTATGTATTGTCCTATTGTCTTGTGTTTTAATATATATCAATGTTCGCTAATACTACGTAAACATGATCGAATACTTTATATTTTGGTTAATGTTTCTCTTATACAACATAGAAAAGTTTTTTCCCTTGCCAACATGTTTCTTGCTAATATTGTTGAGGAAAAATCTATGTTCTTCTTTGATATATCATTCCTTTTAAACTAGTACTTAATAAAATAACAAGAACATATTTTGTAAAGGAGTTACTTGTAATGTTTTTTAGTCACTTTATACATAAGTTATATAGATATAAAAACTTTTTACCTCCCTCACATTTTTGATTGCTACGGGGACTATCCTTCTCTTTGATGTCTACATATCAATACGTGCACAAAGGAGATAAAATTATGCATGAAATAAAATTTAGATTAATGTTGATCAACATCACCGATACCACATTTGAAAACATACTATCGGGAATTCTTCCCTACACCATGCACTTCCATCGAACATGCCCTCGCTAAATTATTCTTCTTTCCTTTTACTCAAGTAACGTCCATTTATCGAAAATAGTATGCATAGATCTTGGTTTAATCCATATTTACAAAACACTTCGCTGACAACTTCCTTCTTCCTTTGTATTTTCCACCACAAAATTCAAAAACCACCCTCACAATGATGTGCTTATGAGCCCCTGCTCCTAAACCAATCCAACCTAGACCAATATTGGGCATGCAAATGATTTCCTTGATGGGAACACACCTTGTTTTCATCCCCCATGTTTTCATCCATTGTTAAATATATTTCACCTTTGAATTGGTGATTCAAACCTTGTGCTCATACAAAAATAGGATTGCAACAAACTAAATATGACTTCTTTGTTCGTATATCTCGTGTTTGTGAATCTCTTCAATATAAAATCTCTTCGATATTGAAGAGATTTTATATTGAAGAGATCTCTCTCTCTCTCTCTCTCTCTCTCTCTCTCTCTCTCTCTCTCTCTCTCTCTCTCTCTCTCTCTCTCTCTCTCTCTCTCTCTCTCTCTCTCTCTCTCTCTCTCTCTCTCTCTCTCTCTCTCTCTCTCTCTCTCTCTCTCTCTCTCTCTCTCTCTCTCTCTCTCTCTCTCTCTCTCTCTCTCTCTCTCTCTCTCTCTCTCTCTCTCTCTCTCTCTCTCTCTCTCTCTCTCTCTCTCTCTCTCTCTCTCTCTCTCTCTCTCTCTCTCTCTCTCTCTCTCTCTCTCTCTCTCTCTCTCTCTCTCTCTCTCTCTCTCTCTCTCTCTCTCTCTCTCTCTCTCTCTCTCTCTCTCTCTCTCTCTCTCTCTCTTCTCTCTCTCTCTCTCTCTCTCTCTCTCTCTCTCTCTCTCTCTCTCTCTCTCTCTCTCTCTCTCTCTCTCTCTCTCTCTCTCTCTCTCTCTCTCTCTCTCTCTCTCTCTCTCTCTCTCTCTCTCTCTCTCTCTCTCTCTCTCTCTCTCTCTCTCTCTCTCTCTCTCTCTCTCTCTCTCTCTCTCTCTCTCTCTCTCTCTCTCTCTCTCTCTCTCTCTCTCTCTCTCTCTCTCTCTCTCTCTCTCTCTCTCTCTCTCTCTCTCTCTCTCTCTCTCTCTCTCTCTCTCTCTCTCAAACCCAACATTTCATGGATGATACTTATGAACCCTTTACCGATGAAGACCTACATGATCTCCAAACTCATATTGTTGAACACCCTCAAGACTTAGATATTTTATTATTTGTTTGGTGAAGAAGCCACGAATTTATCGAGCTCAACCATTTTGTTTCCAATGATACTTCTCTTCCTATTTTGACACATCCTCTAATTTCGCCACCACCCTTCCACTACATCTATTGTGCTTATTTCTATGTTTACTCCTACTAATCACTTTACCCCCTATTACTTCTCACACGACATGTCTCCTCTTCAGGTACCCATAACCTAACTTCTTTATACCATGATTTACAATCCCAAATTTGTCAATTACAGCAGCTACTTCATATTCCTCTCCATCTCTAGATTCCTTTCTCCTCCTTCATAGCCCTTTTGTACCCACCATTTCCTCCCGGCTTCATTGCACCTAAGCTTCCCACCTTCAATGGTTATGGTGACCCTTAGGGCACCTTTGATCATTTTGTGTTGCATGTATACATACTACATTGATGACTATACATTGTTGGCCAAATCATTTCCTCACTATTTAAAAGACTATGTTATGTGTTGGCTTTAGGATCTACCTGTCCATTCGGTAACTTATTTTACATCTCTCATTGATGTGTTTCTCACTCATTTTTCTATAAATATCGGCACCAAAATATCCTATACTCAATTAGCTAAGATCAAACCTGGATCCAATGAGCACCTTGCAGACTATGTTTTGCGCTATAAGAATAACCTTGCTAAAATGAATAATGTCCTCGTTGACTCGAATTATAAGATTTATTCATTCAAAAAATTTTACCTCCTCTCCAAGAGAGTGTTATCTTTGAAACCTCTCCTTCTTTCGATCACTTATGACATACACTTAAAATTACATGAAACCAAACTGTTATCCCTGGGTAAACTCAATTATTATGACAATTCATCTTCTCCCTCTTCTAGCAAGTTCCAATCCAAATCACCATTCAAGCCATCTACTAAGCCTACCAACACTCAACCCACTATCAACGTTGTTTCTCCACATACCACGCTTCAATTACAACCCCCTAGGCAAACCTTTACCAGATGCCTTGCGTACCTCACTTTCTATTACCATAGCTCACTGAAAGCAATCTCATTACTCTCCCTCCACCACTCAACCTTGCTCCTTCTTGTCCACGTGGTCGTAACTACGACAAAAATACAAATTGTGATTACCACTGATGCATTGCCATTATTACAAAATATTATGTAACATTATTAAATAAATTGTAATATTATTAATAATGAGTTTATAGAACTCATATTAATAATATAGTTGTAATAGTTTTATTATTGGTGAGTTGTGAGAACAACTCACGTAGCTATTTTAGTGTGAGAGATATCCTAGAGATTAGCTAGAGATATCTTAGGGATAAGTTTGAGAGATTGTAGGGATTGAAGATCATGTTTGACTCCACCATTGTAGGGGTTAATTGATCTATATATGTAACTCTCTATCAATGAATAAATTATCCTAGGATGAATTTTATATTCGAGTTTTTATGATATTGTGTTAGATTATTTCTAATAATCTGGACCAAATTTATTATTTGGTATCAGAGCACCAAGGTTCTTGTGACCAGCAATGAGAGTCAAGCATTCCATATGTATTTGTGAAGGATCCAAGTCTTTGTTACTACATGCATGACTAGGAGGTTATCTGTACATGTAAGCTCATGTTTTGTTCCATAGTTTTGCGCTTGGCTAACAAATTTGCATTCATCGTTGTGCAATTGAGTTTTTAAGTGTGGACTCGTGCAGTTCCATTCATCCACGTTTTATGTTCTGGACTTCACCCATTTATGCCTGAATTTACACATGGATGTGCCCAGATCTACGATGTGAGTTCCTTGACAAATCATCCAATCATGGAAAGTGAGTTCCTTGAGCGGTGAAGGCATGCAGCAGAGGTAGGAATGAAAAATCGTCGCTTTTTTCCATTTTTGGATTTAGTGAAAAAAACACAAGTATGAGAAAAAAATCCATTTTTGGAAAGGGGTCCGGAAAGATGTTGGATTTAAAATTTGTAGTTGCCATAAATTTCTGCTGGTAACTCAAATTAAGATGATGTTTTTTTTTTTAAATGTGTGTTTTTTCGAGCTCTTTGCATTGATCATATGCTATCTACTTATCAATCAAAAATAAAATTTCATAAAATTTTATTTCCATTTTTTAGTTTATTGTAAGGGTGCATTTTCGACTGAGTTCGACACCCATAATGGAAAAATTAAGTCATATTGAAAAGTTTGAAGGTAAATATTTCCATACCTGGAAAGTTCAAACCCAATTATTGTTAATTAACAAAGAATTGTGGGAAATAGCCTATGGTAAAATACCAAAACCAACTGATGCAGATGAAGCCACCAAATGGGAAAGCAAGGATCGAAAAGCTACAACAATTATTGGCCTAGGATTATCTGATGCTTACTTGCATCATATAGACTTATCAAAAAGTTCAAATGTCATATGGACTACATTGAACAAGCTTTTTGGATCCCAAACAGGAAGTGCAACAGTATCTCTCAAACAAAATTGTTTGGACTCAAGATGGAGGAAAGTGACAACATGGTGCAACACATAAGTAAGTTTCGCTCCATTTTAAATCAATTAGCAGGGATAAAAGTAGATGTGCCTGATGATGATGCAAAAGTTGTATTACTAAATAGCATGTCTTCCAGTTATTCCAACATGGTTTTTACACTAAGCAAAATAAATCCTAGCCTAGAAGATCTAATTTCTTCATTAATAGATGAAGAAAATAAGAATATTGATCCAGAAGAAACTGTGTTGTATGGAAAAAATAAATATGACAAATCATTTGTTAAAATAATATTTAAATATTCTTCCAAGCAAGGATCAACTTCTAAGGATTCAAAAAAGTGATTTATCTGCTACTATTGTAAACAACTTGGTCATATGGTTGTAAATTGTAAACTAAGAGCTCAAGACCTACTTGATGGGAAACTACAAGAGAATTCCATGGCTGCTGATGAAGAAAACGATTATGATAAGGAAGAACCAATGAATGATGACAACGGTCATAATTTTGAAGATTTTCTTTACTAAATAAGTATCATCTACATGGAGGAAGGAGGTCGATAGGCGACCCTCGTCGGCGATACAAGAACGAGGTTGCACAATGGTGTTGTGGCATTTCATTTTCAGTTGTGTGTTTACTTTCTGCAAATAAGAACAGATGAATCATACATGTTCAACTATTGTAATAAGTGAGCTCCTGCGTGAGCGATATTTCCTATATTTTCTCTTGATGTCAAAACATTGCAGAAGATCAGAAACACCAATGTAAGTCAGTTCGTGGATCTTGAAAAGGTTTGTGGAAGATCCAGAAAACCACATGAGGTGGACAGTTGATGGTTCCTGTCATGTCAAGGTTTGTGGTAAACCTGTTTAAAACCATGGAAGGAGAGAGCCTTTCTTTTGATCAAGGTCATGAGCCAAGTTGGGCATGCCACATGGGTGAGCATACTATAGATAAGTGTGTGAATGTTTTTACCATGTCAACATTAGGGGAGTGTATATTGGGAGTTAATAATGTTAACAATAGGGGAGTGAATGTTACCAAAATATTGTGTAACATTATTAAATAAATTGTAATATTATTAATAATGAGTTAATAGAACTCATATTAATAATATAGTTGTAATAGTTTTATTATTGGTGAGTTGTGAGAATAACTCACGTAGCTATTTTTGTGTGAGAGATATCTTAGGGATAAGTTTGAGAGATTGTAAAGATGAAGATTATGTTTGACTCCACCATCTGTAGGGGTTAATTGATCTATATATGTAACTCTCTATCAATGAATAAATTGTTCTCGATGAATTTTATATTCTATGTTTTTATGATATTGTGTTAGATTATTTCTAATAATCTGGACCAAATTTATTAGCCACTTTACTAATTGTTTTTTAAGCTTAGGCATATCATCCAAAATTTTATCGATAATAATGCAATCAAGCTCCAAACTATTTGTTTCAAACGCCAATGATAATCAAAAGCTTAAAATCTTTAATGACCCCTTACCCAAGCATAATAAGCCAGCTACTGATTAATCAGCTAACCATACATATCATGTTGTACCTCCTCCTTCATTAGCACCACTTGATTTCCTCGTTGTTGCTATTGACATACCACCACCAGTTATCACCTTCTCAGATCATGATCACCATGCTACATTTTCCTCTGATTCACTGCACTTTAATGCTTCTATCAGTACCTATATGGTCAATAATATGTTGGTCTATCCCCCGACCCTTACTAATGCATGCTCCATTGCGCTTCTACTAGCTATCAATTGTCAAACCTCACTAATCACTTTTCCATTCCTTATTTGTTATGGTCGTGTCATCCTTCCCATCACTATTGGGTCCCTTACCATATTTACACCATTCCTGGTTACATATGAAATACAAGGTTGTGACATGGTCTTAGGTCTTCCTTGGCTCCACGCCACCCAAGATATTCCTTCTATGCTTCATCGTTGTCTTAATTTCATCCATAACAAGCAAGTTATCACCATCAAAGGTATCCCATCATGCACACCATTGCCTCGGCCCACTCTTGAAGCTCTTTTTGCACCAGTCACAACATATAGTTCTCCTACATGGCTCAATTCTAGCTCCATCCCTACACCTACCTATCTTATTTGTACATGACCTACATTATTCCTTGTCGTCCTCATCGGTCTATTAATCTACCTTACCGGCCTAAGTCCCCTACTTGGGCAGCCCCTTCTCATAGGTGTTCTCCACCTCCTTTACCACATCAGTCTCATTCACATGCACATAGTTACCCTCCTACACCATTAATCTTAGACCATGGTTACATGCCTTTGTCTCTCCTCAGATGTCGTGGGGAGCCCTTGCCCTTCACTATCGTCGGATAGCCTTCTATCCATCACACACTTGGGGGCATTGTTCTTTCTCCCCCTCCGCCACTATCAGTTGTTTTAGTGTTTACTACTACTCTTCATGCTCCGCGCTTCATGTCTAAAGCATTCCCACATCTTTGGTACACACATTATACTGTCATTTCCCGATGATGCACTCTAGTGCTACAATTCACACTTGACTGTTGAAAACACACTTCTTATGTGAAACTCACATCATTTACTTTTGTTACATTCCTCGGTTAGTGTTTCATGATACATCTACTCTCAAGCATATACAACACACTCATTACCCGATGACACACTTTAGTTCCATGGTTCATACTGACTGTTGAGGGTCCAATTATCAAATGAATCTCACATCACCTACTCTTTACTATATGTCATGTGCTTCATGAACAATATTTCTCAGCACTCTCACATCTCTAGTACACACATTGTACTATCATTTCCTAATGATGCACTCTTGTTTTATGGTTCATTCTTGACTATTAAGGGAGCATTTCTAAATGAACCTCATCTCATGCACATCCACTAAGGGGCAATGCAGCTCCTCCCATCTACACATTTTATATATCACATCACACCATCGCATGTACACCACATTTACACATCTTGGTTGTATTTACTCTTGTTAGCTTCTACTATTTACATGTTACACTTTATTTTCCATGTTAGTTGGATACTTAGTATGTCATTATCTTTTTCTATATACACATGCGTGTTCACTTGGTATCTTGAGGTGAATGCAATACCTTTCACATATTCATACATGATGCATGATGCTCGACACTACTCTTTACCAGCCCCACCGAGGCTCCTGGGGGCATCTACCTTTACTACTCTCACACTCTACCCATCACAAGTTCTATTATTACATTATTTACTACTTCTCATTATTGTCACTTTACCTTTCGCTGATCTATACACGTTTTGACATACTATTTATCTCTCTAACATGCTAATGGGTGCTTCATGTGTAGCATTTTCCTGTAGAGGATTACATGCAACCATGGTTATCAGTCACATTTTGCTTGTTATTATTACTTATTGTTTGTGGATTATGTCATATGTCATGTTTGCTCGTTGATTGCTTTTGGTCGCTTCAGCCTTGATTTTCTTGTGACATTGTGAGTGATGTCCCATGTATGAAACATGTTTTTGCAGTTCATGTCGTCTTCATAGTTTCTTGTTACATTATTTTCTATTGCATGTTAGTTATTATTACACTAACACTTGTTCCTAGTCCATCTTGTTTGCATGTGCCTTGGTTTCCACCATGCACATCCCTACCCCCTATAGGTATCCACTATCAAATATGCATATCAATATCTGGTCCTCTCATTTGGGCCGCCTTCTCCTACTTTCTTTGCATGCACCCTGTTATGTTGTGGAGCCTATTTTCATATGTGGAAGTGTTGAAGACTGTACACTATCCACAGCTTTTCCCGTCGGGTTTCGAGACCGGGTTGGGCCACGAGCGAGGTTCCGGGGGTGGCAACCCCGGTTGTAGGGGTTCGGGGTGCAATGCCCGAGAAATTTTTGTTTGGCCTCAAAAAACGTGCTTGATATATCGGGAAACATGTTCTTCTCATATGGGCGGGATTTTCAATCCATATGTTTATGGGACGGTTTTGGTACCCCTTTGTATTGTAAAATTGCTTAGCAGATTTGCCTATTAATGTACTTTTTGATAGGTGAGACATAGTATTGCAGATGTATGTGAATTCGAGTGTGAATTCAGGAGAGTTTGTTGAGCACATCTCCAAACATATCTGGGTATTGTATTGAGAGAGAGGTGGCTTGTAATAAAAAATGAGCAAGTGATTCTTGGTAGACGTAGCCCAAATTGGGTGAACTACATTAAATATTGTCTTTATATTGTGTTCTTTAATTTTTTGCACTTTTATTTTAGATCTATAATATCTTTTGCATATTGGTTTATACTATTGTGATTCTATGTGGGATTGTTCCGCATATTTTATCCCTCATTTCCTAACACACCCAAAACAAGAGGGGGAATCATTTGGGTGAGATAATCACCCTTACATCAAAGCACAAATTTACACATTAGAGCATAACAAGTACATATTTTGTAGAATGAACACAGTCACGGAATGACGTAGAATTAGACTTGGTTCACAAACACAAATCGAGACACTAGTGCCCAGATCATACATTAGCAGTGGACACTTGTGGCATGGGGCTAAAAACAGATAGTTTCTCAGTTCACCACATTTTCTAGCAGTTCATAGCACAGTTCTATAGTAGAAGTCACTTGACTCCAGTTTCAGAATTTAGTTTACATTCGATTGTAAATAGTGATTACATATATTTACATACGGTGATGTGGCATCTGCAGTGGCACTTATTTGGGAAGTGTCACGGAAGGAGAGTAAAATAGACCTCTCTCCCCAACACTCTTCTCTTGGCGTAAGATCACCTAAAAACTTGTCCTTGGCATAAAATCACCCAAAAACACGTTCTTGGCGTGACGTCGTCTAAAAAATATCACCTATTCGGTAACAAAATCCAACAGCATCTCCAAGCAAATCATAACAACTTTCTATCCTTTACTCTCTTATACATCATGTGCACACTTTCCTTTTACCTTTTACACAATTTTACTCCCTAATACACACATTACTCTAATTTTTCATATACAAAACTTTGACTACTTTCTCGCTCTTCTTTTGTAGGTTTTTCCTTAATACGCAACAAGAAGCATCTCACATCACAAGCACAAGCTCCAACACATACACTCCACCCCTAGGGTCTACCTCCCCTTCCTAGTTCCATGCTTCACTTTACGATCACTTCACGCTTCACTTGTCCAATCGACACGTTATCGGCTACACTCTTCTCAATAACACAAAGTGGGGTCAAAATGTAAAAAAATCTATGCACTTGGGTGCATTTATAGGGCCTAGACCATACTAATATATACATGATTCCTAAGAAAGAAAACTAGTGATTGACAATATCTTTTTGGCCTTTTGCTTTGCTTCTTATACTTTTATTGACCTTACACGCCCCCACAACCCTATGGTATTTGTGGATTTATCTTTTTGGCCTCAAACACTAACACCCATTTAGGACAAGTGCCACAGGTGCTCTTGTCCCTTCTCAAAGTGCTCCTGACCTTCTTTGCTTCCATCTTACTCTTTTGGGTCTCTTTTATATTTTGGGTCATCTTTTACAACTTTGGGTTAACCTTTTAGTTGTCAATTACAAAATTCAAACAAGGGAATCATATATATACATAGTTATAGCTCTCAAATAAGGGGCCAAGCACTAAGCATTATCTACTATCACCTAAGCTTGCATCCAAAGACACAAGACATTACAAAGCATCCATCTAGCACATCCATACAAGGGACAAGGGTTGCATCACTCTGCATACACAACATAGGAGGGGGAAGTTCATTTTATTCCATCACACACATTCTATACATTGTTACATTCTAGATCTATCCCACTATCATTGTGCAATTTACACAAGGGAATCCTAGGGCATAAGCATCGTCTACAAACACATTCACACACGAAGTACATGGAGTCTCGAAACATAGTGCAGCGCAGTACTAAGTCACTCTTTGGGTAACCGTCGAGGTCAATCCGCCTCCACATTTTGCATCTTTATTTTTAGATTTGATGTGGTTTATAGGCATGTGCTAGTTAGGTATCTCTCTTTCGCAGTTACGGTGTAGAATTAGTGATAAATATCAAAACCATAGTGACAAAAGGAAGCTAAAGTGAAGATCCTCCCACACGAGAAAAGGATAGAACACGAGTACTTGGTGGACAATAGCACCCAAATTAATCACTAGCGCTCGGGTGTTGTTGTCCTAAGTGGGTATACATCTGCACATTTATGAGTTCCAGAATATTCACTAAGCCTTGTGACATTTCTTACGGTTTGTTTCAACACTCTCCGAAATCACCTCAAATTGTGTGGAATCTCTCTCTCTCTCTCTCTCTCTCTCTCTCTCTCTCTCTCTCTCTCTCTCTCTCTCTCTCTCTCTCTCTCTCTCTCTCTCTCTCTCTCTCTCTCTCTCTCTCTCTCTCTCTCTCTCTCTCTCTCTCTCTCTCTCTCTCTCTCTCTCTCTCTCTCTCTCTCTCTCTCTCTCTCTCTCTCTCTCTCTCTCTCTCTCTCTCTCTCTCTCTCTCTCTCTCTCTCTCTCTCTCTCTCTCTCTCTCTCTCTCTCTCTCTCTCTCTCTCTCTCTCTCTCTCTCTCTCTCTCTCTCTCTCTCTCTCTCTCTCTCTCTCTCTCTCTCTCTCTCTCTCTCTCTCTCTCTCTCTCTCTCTCTCTCTCTCTCTCTCTCTCTCTCTCTCTCTCTCTCTCTCTCTCTCTCTCTCTCTCTCTCTCTCTCTCTCTCTCTCTCTCTCTCTCTCTCTCTCTCTCTCTCTCTCTCTCTCTCTCTCTCTCTCTCTCTCTCTCTCTCTCTCTCTCTCTCTCTCTCTCTCTCTCTCTCTCTCTCTCTCTCTCTCTCTCTCTCTCTCTCTCTCTCTCTCTCTGGGTTTCATATTATTGCTTGCTTATTGCTTGTCCATTATTGTACATTTATCATTTATATGTCATTAGTTACTGAGAAGTTACTCTGAAATTAGATTTAATTACATTTATATTAAATCAATTCCCAAACAGTAAAGCGATGTTCAAATGGCCTCGTATGAAAGAGTTTCAAATGCATGAATACACCATGCATTTTATGTGGTTCCATAATGGTTGGTTTGGTTCCCATCCAAGGTTTTGTTACTTCTTTCTTAACCTAATTATGTTTCATATGAGCCAGTTTACAACAACCATCTTCATGAAACAAAACATTGAACAAGGTGTCCCCCAACTATAGGGGACCTCCAAAAAGACTTCAAGACTTCCCTCATGATTGTCTCCCTGACATTTTGATGCATTTCAGAAGCAACATGTGGGGAACACACTCATTTTGGTCTAAAAGTATATGTGAGGTGTCATACATGGTTGAGTAATTGGGAGCACCAACTTTGTTCTTTACTCTAAGTGCGGTGGACACAAAATGGCCACACCTCAATGATGGCATTCTTGATGCCCCCTTGCAAATGCTCATGTCATGTAACGCTAGAGGAAACTTGACATTATTTCCAACCCTCATCTCTTATGGTGAGAGGATGCTCCAAATGTCGATGCAATTGATTGGGGAGATACTACATATATAGAGGTGGTCAACAAATACTTTGATGATATGTTTCCTCCTAGAATATTTGGTCGGCCGCATATCATACAAATTTTATTCAAAGATCAATCTAGGATGATCCTTGTTTGTTGACAACAATGCAAATATTGGCTTCCTCTCCACTTCAAGACCTCAAAGAACTAATTAATCGTGTTCAGTGACACACAAAGTGTTCCAAGAAAACATGTTTGCACAAAAAACCATCCCGCCTCCAATATCGGGTCACACGTTCAAAATTTGCTTTGTTCGTTAAAGAGAACGGAACAATAAATACCAACCTTCTAGAAATGATGACAAATTAAACATCTACAACCATGCAATGTTATCTATATGGAGAGATAAAATTGACTTTCAACATATTCTCTCGCGCCATGCAGTCTTGAAGTACATTGCAAAATATGTTTCTAAAGTAGAGCAACATTCAGAAACCTACCACCATATGCTATCCAGATTCTCTACAAATGTCAACCCTGATTTTACAAAGATATATCACAATTTGGAAAATGCTCACTAAAAGTGTAGTTGAACAAGTGCATAAGAAACTTGCCACATGCTCTAAAAATTACCTCTTGTTATGTCTAGTCGTGTTTTTATCTCTTTAAATGTTGGGAAAAAAATACTCACACAACTTGCAGAATCTGACTCGGAGGTGCATGAAACAACGGTTCTCTTAGATGCATATATGGTTCGGCCTACAGATATGTATTCACTTCCTCTTATGTGTCGCTTGAGAATGGACTTTCAACAAACAACATCCTACAAATAAATGGAAATTCCCGCAACCTCGGCTATTGTTCATGCCTATCCAAGATTTTCTCACATTCCAACACATAATTCAAGTTCTTTTGAGCTTTTATGTTGGTTTGAGCTCCTCCTATACAAGCCTTTCCACAATATATCTTCTGATATTGGGTCCACCCCCCACGAAGTCATTTCTAATTGGCATCTTTTCAAGTTTAGTTATCGGCCCTGGCATGTTTTCTGCTTCGAAACTAATCCCAACCAAACATTATAAATGAATTCTTAATCCGACAAAGAACAATAATCATTCCCAGAACACTTGACGATGAATGGGAGCTTTTGGCTCGGTTACGTCCGGGCAACACAACAATCCTCGACAACCTAGATATGTTTGGCCTCAAAGAAATTGACACCCACCATAATTAGAACATTCATTATGTTCCTCTTTCTTTGCAGATCCTTGGTCCTTTCATCGAGGTTAATAAAGCCGCAGCAAATGTTTCTTGCAAGCGCAGACAATTTCTCCTTCAACTACTGATTTGATTCTCTTCCAAACAACAACAAGCTTTCAACATTATTTTCCACCACTTCTCGTCTAAAAAATGGATCCCTCCATTGTGGATGATAATTCAGGGTACTATTGGGACAGGAAAACCATACCTCATAAATGTCATCAAATCCGCTTTCCAAATCTGCTTCACCTGATGGTCTTTCACCCCTCCTTTTATTTGCTCCTACAAGTGTTGCGCAGCCTTTCAACATTTCATGCCTCTATCATACATGCCACCCTCTCGCATTCCCATAAAAGAACTCAAACCATTCGAATGTCAAACAACGGCATTTTTTCAAGATTGCCTTAAACATGTTGAATATATTCTAATTGATTTAATGAGATTCATTGGACCAAAACTACTTTCTAAAATAGACTACTATCTCCGTGAAGCATTTCCCCAATCCAAGACATTTGAATTCGGAAACATGTATATCATCCTCATCAGAGACCTTGGCCAGCTTCCACCTATATTGGACATTCCCCTATATGCTAGTAATTCATATGGCGCCAACCTTTGGAAATCATTTCGCACTTCCATCTCTTTGAACTCCATCTTCTGCCAACAAGGTTCATCTGCTGCACAATTTTCCTTTCAGAACTACTTCTCAACATCCGTAATGATATTCCATTGTTTAAAGATTGAGAGCTTCTCTGTCGCGCACTGACTCTACACTTATCAACAAGACATCCTCGCCTTCAATGAAAGACCCCATTTGTTTGCAAGGAATGAACAATTCGATCAACACAACCTCCAAATGTTGAAAGGACTTAACTCTCCTATTGCCCTCTCCTTTGATCAAATACCAGGCGTAATGATTTCAGTGATCCAAATGATGATCAACTGATATATAAAGTCCTCCTTTGCAGGAACCAAAAAATCATGCTCACAGCTAATTTATGGGTTGAGACAGGTCTTGTCAATGGTGTAACAGGTTTATTGTCGATATTGTTTATGACGCTTCCTCTGCTCCTCCTAATCTTCCATTAGTTGTTATCGTGGATTTTGATTGATATATTGGCCCTGCCTGGGATCCTCATATACCTTTCTATATTTCTATCCCCCACTTTATAGGCAATCGCAGATAACTACCACTCAAAATGGCTTGGGGTCTTACTATCCACAAGTCTCAAGAGTTTACTTTGCATAGAGCCACTATTGATATTAGCAACACCGAAAGGAAAGGGTTTATCTTCATTGTTGTCTCTAGAGTTCCTTCCTTGTCAAGCCTTTATATTTCCCCTCCCTTCTCGGTCGACTGTTATTCTAAGATGTCTAGATCTCCTCTTCTACAAAACCGCATAAACGAAGAATCCAGGTTGTATTCCCTTAACCAACAACCAACCACTTGATCGGATTCAAATTACCACAGTCCCTTCCACACTACCTTCTACCTCTTCCTCTCCCGCCTCTAATTATGTCACTCTCTCTAACTTCCCTTGTTTCAGTTCCGTTTTGCCTTTTCTCTTTGTACTATGGATACTATCTCCTATATTTTAAATTGAAGTTAACGTTTTGTCTTCAACTTCAACTCATTTTCTCTTGTTTCCTCTTCTCTCTCCCTTTGGCGTATGCATTGCACTACTCCCGTGCAATTCCTAGTTTAATCAAATAAGAAATAATATAATTTTCCTTATGGAGGTGGAGGGAGAATACAAATATGATCCCTGACCACAACCAATTACTATATGTTTTCTTGATTCTCTCTCTCAATTATTTCCTACTTAGTATTTCATTAGACATCTGTCACAAGTGAGATATCCAACCTCCAAAAGAAATATTTGATGATACATATGTGTATTCATGGGCCTTATGGTGAATAATAAAATTGACGTTATGGCTTCATATAATTAAATATGTATCTATGACATTAGTTAGTTTAATATATTAGTGTCAAATGAATTTAATTTTATGTTTTCTTATGGCCCATACTAAAGTAGGAAGACCCATAGTAACGTAGGACTTTCCATCATTTATCTACCGCCCATGAGTTGGCTATAGAGGGGTTTGGAAATAGTTTTCAACACAGAAATTAACTCATGTCTGAGTAGGTGAGGGAATAAAATGGTTGAGATGCTAGAAATCCAACTCAGAGAATATAATATTAAGCAATGTAAACATAAAATACATATAATTTCTAAATAACATAAATCTTGGAATTAAGTGCATCAAACAATGTGACACTGATATAAAAATTAGGATGTTAGTTAGGGTGTCGTATCATGCATTTGCACAAGTGGGGCTGTCACGAAGGGCTTAATGAAGGTTTGCAAAGTGGAGGATGGACTAGTTTAGGGTTTAACATTTTTAGTTGAGGGGTTGTCGGGAGTGACTCTCTTATGGTTGTTTTTAGACTCACAGTGGTCTAACCATCTTCATCATTTGACAGAGGGATTTCAACATAGGGCTTTGAAATGGCTGGTATGCACAGCGAAAAGTGGACTATCCCAATTTTTGTGTTCAGATAATTAACGTTTAAAACAATTTTTTGGCGAGTTAATAGAAACCACCCTCTGAGTATAACATGACACTCCAACTTGTATGTCGATAGATTCCTTGAGGTCCTAGAAAATATCTACTTCTACACAAACACGTTTTTGTAGTCATGTATAGTATAATTTAGAGGGTTCCTTAACTATGACACGGCCAATACAGAGGATATGAAGTCAAGAAAGTGTCAGCACGGCATGGGAAGGACATGGAAATAAACCTAAACAGCTCCTTGTGGGCAATATGTTCCAAAACCACAAACTCTCATGTCCATGGGGACAAAACAAACAAGGAACTTTGGATATACTAGGACAAAGATTTCAGCAAAATGAGTGCAGCATGCATAGGGTCACTGAAACTATGAAAAAAACATTGGTCATATTCTGGATTGTGTCTAACTTCATGTCATGTTGGGTCTAGGCAAAATGTACCCTCGTTTTGAGCATGCTTTATTGGGAATCCTCCCAACAAAATAACCAATCAAACAAATTGTTCAAGATATCTACAAGCAATATCAAATTCATCAATAGGTAAAACAATATTTGAAAAAATGGTATTACCTTGTGGAATACCTTCAGAACAAACTTGCGAGGTTGCTTCTCTGGAGCAATCACCGGACTTTGGTTGTGGGTAGTCATATAGAAAGGCCCCCCAAAGGCGAGCATTCCTAAAATGACTTCATAAATGAAAAACATGTGAAAAAACTACAAGAAGACTATATAAAATTTAACTTTTAGTCATTTTTATCTCCAAGAGTAAAGAGTTTATAAACTGTTTATCCTCCAAACGGCACAAGCTGGCATGCCATAGAACAAGCCAATGTAAGAAACTTACTCTGGATTATCTTATAATCCTGCGATTTGAACATGAGTTTTTTTTTTGTAAACGTGCTTCACAATTCAAATATTTGTTTTTCCTCTTGATAAAGCATCTTCACAATTTGAATATAATTTCTTGTTTTTTTGTTTCCAAAGTCTTGGGTGCTATTATTGCAATGGGAGGATTTAAACTTGGGTTTACATTTTTAAAAAAATTGGAGCTTTGATCCACTGCAATAGTTTCCTCCCATAAATGATAAGCAGAATTTAAACTTACACAACAAATGGAACAAGAGAAACAAGAAAAACCACAGTATTAAACATAACATTTTATTAACAAGGAAATTCCATCTAGACTGCTCTTTAACGTGTTTTCTAAATCTGATTCATATATGGGTGAAACCCTCAGCCTTTCACCTTAAGAAAATTGAAATGAACCAGTAACAAGAGTAAAATACAAAAACAATTTATAACTACTGTTGTCAATGGAACTGTTTACAGTATGGTGGGTGTGTTGGTGTGATTTTTAAGTTTTAACAATGCTTTTATGAGAAGTGTACATTTACCATGACAACTTTTTTAACAACTTGAACACAAATTTTCTCAGTTGGGGGCATGGACGATTACTATCCTTCTGCGTAGTGTTTAGGACTGAAGGATATCTATTCTGCCAAAACCCGTCAAGACACTCCTTAGTGAAAAAAATCTGAGGGGTATCTACTACACCAAATTTGTCCAAGGCTGGAACCGGTCTCATCCCTTATATGGCACTTCCTGAGAATCAATCCTTGGTGGAATCTATGTAGGACTACATTCTCCACCAGTCGTACTTAGCCCACCTTCTGTAAACTGTAAAGAATATTCACAAGAGAGGTTTAGTCTCCCTATGAATTTTTGAGCTGGTTGTGCTGAATCCGTCACCCTGAGAAGTCTTAGAATTAGAGGTGGAGGAACCATAGGAAGTTCCATTGAAAAAACCACTTCGAGGAGTGCTTCCCATAACACTGCTATTGAAAGAAGGCATGCTGAGAGCGGGCAAACCAGCCTCCCCTTCAAGTATCTGCAACACATGCCTTATGGTGAGTCTTCTTTCGGCCTGAGGATGACAGCAGAACAAACCCAAAGTTAACACTCTCTCCATCTCTTCTATATTATAATCACCTCGCAGCCTTCGGTCCACAGCATCCATAATTCTCTCTTGAGAACACAATTCCCACACCCAGTCTACTAAAATTGCTTCTGAATCATCCTTGCCAGGATCCACTGGTTTCCTCCCACAGGCCACCTCCAGCAAGACTACCCCGAAGCTGAACACGTCTGTGGCAGGTGTGGACTTGCCTGAGTAGAGAAGCTCTGGTGCAATGTACCTGTTTCATACAGTTAAGATTTACACAAACTACAGAGTTTAAAAAAATATAAAAAATAAAAAATAGAATAGAAAAGCTATGAATATGGTGAATGATGCAGAGAATGTGGACTGAGCTCCCCGTGTATTGTTTTCAATGCACATGAAAAGATTACAGCAAAGGGAAAAGCTTTCTTAGTGCTTCAGTGGAGGAGGCAATCCCAAGTTTACTCAGCAGGCACTGTTCATGAAATCTCTAATGTTAGCGAGGGTTTATGCTTCCTTACTATTTGCAAGAAGAATATATATTCTGCATGTGAATTTCATCATTGCTTCTTGAATGTGATTTTATATTTTATCTAGAGAAGATTCTACCAGAATCCGTTATCATGCCTGTGTAGAATACAGGGCAATATTGTGCCCAAAAGCTTCAATTATCTCCAGAATTTTATGAAGCGCCCATTGAAGCTCTTCCAAAAAATCATGTTTTGTATTTGAGTGCTAATGGTTTTTACTTTTTTAAGATAGTTTTGTTAGGTGGAGAGTTTCAGAAATAGGTACATTGCTTTATTGTTTTGAAGAGAGATATATGCAGGATTGATACATATTTTTTTGTGGTGGGGACTGGGGAGAAAGCAAGGAAAGGAGTGACATTTTTGGTACTCAATGCTATACTTGTTTGGATGTGATTTTTATTTTCATTCTCTGCTTCAGTTTTCTATGTGTGTGAGTAGATTCATAAGCTATATTTCGTTCAGACTCCTCGTGTGCATTTGATGCAGGGAATGAAGTTAAGCTTGATTTGCAGAATAATTACACCAGCTTTCTGAGTTGGAATGAATGCAGTAAGAGAGCAGAATTAACCAGGGACAGGCAATTTCAGGGCAAAGGATAGTTCCAGTGGGGATAACTCGGAAGAATAACTCATTTGAATATGGATATAAGGGGAAAGCTAAATTCTACTAATATTGGGGTGACATCACCAAAACTCAACGCTAGTTTCAGTAAAGATTTTGCAGAGTAAGCACTGAGGCAAGCTTTCGTTCAGACTTCTCATGTGTGTTTGATGCAGGGAATGAAGTTGAGCTTAATTTGCAGAATAATTACACCAGTTTTTTGAGCTGGAATGAATGAAGCAAGCAGAATTAACCAGGGACAGGCAATTCCAGGCTAAGGATAGTGCCGGTGAGGATAACTCGGAGCAATTTTGGACTGATTTGAATAAGGATATTAAGGGAAAGCTAAATTTTACTAATACTGGACTGAGCTTTACCAAAACTCTACACAATTTTCAGGAAAGATTCGGCAGATTAAGCACTCAAGGAGGCTTTTGGGCTTTATTGGCTGTCTAGGAAGAGGAAACTAGAGGTGCCTAGGAAGGGGAAGCTAGAGGTTCTATGCATCAATAAATAGATTATAAGTAGCTAACAGTGAATTAGGTATAGAAGAGTACCCGAGAGTGCCCACCACATGTGTTGTTCCAGGGTTCTCACTGTGGTCATATAACCGTGCTAAGCCAAAGTCACCCAGACGCCCATTCATCTCAGAGTCCAACAGTACATTGCTGGATTTGATGTCCCTGTGCACAACCCGTTTTTCCCACTGCTCATGCAGGTACAGCAGCCCTGCCGCTACGCCCTTGAGGATTTTGTATCTCTGACCCCAATTGAGGAGGGTGGTCGTTTCAAATATCATTTTATCCAAGCTCCCATTTGGCATGTAGTCATAGACTATGAAGAGTTTCTTATTGTTTCTGCACATTAAGAGACAAAAAAGGCTTATGAGACATTACATGCACTAAAAGCTTTGCCAATTTAGAAGCAGATTGTGGGATACAGGTCCCCATGACAGTATGCTAGCAGTGGTTGTGTGTTTTGAGGATCTCTTTTCTATTATTGCTGATGTGAATGCTGTTTCAAAATAGAATATCTACTTGGGAAGGATTTGTGAGGCCTGTATCAAGCACCGTCAGTTTGGTTCTACATTAAAATTTACCTACCTACCTGCACCAGCCACGGAGCTGCACTAGATTCCGGTGCTGCAACCGCCCCATGCTTGTGATCTCTGCAATAAATTCCTTCATTCCTTCCCGCACCTCTTTGTTCACACACTTGACTGCAATTATCTGTTCGGTTCCCGGCAGAACCCCCCGGTACACCTGCCCAAACCCCCCAGAGCCCAAGACCTCCCCCTCCGCAAAGCCCTTTGTAGCGATTCTCAGTTCTCTGAAAAAAGGAAGAACAGTGTTAGGTGTGTGAGTTTACCCTACATTGACAGAGGCTTATAAGGCAATACACACAGACCTAAATAAAGTTTTTAAGATGCACATGCCCAAATTGATGTGTTAACATCCTCCTCTGCAAATATCCAAGGTGATGTGTTGACAACTTAACATCCTTTTGTACAAATCTCCATAGTTGATGTGTTAACAGCAGCATACCTATAGGAAAATCTGTGAGGCCAGAACTCCAGCTCCCATTCTTCAATAACTTCTCTGTCTCGGTATCTTTTCAATAAAACCAAAGCTGCCACCAGGGAAGAAGAAGGGAAAGTAATGTAATACCAGCTATGAATGCTCGGGTTTTGTATACAGGCTTCTTTTTCCACATCAAGGAAGGGAGATCAGATACATCTAGGTCCGGTGCAGTGCCATTCGTGGTGAAGCTCCAGGCAAGAATGTAATGCTCAGCGACGAAATTCCCAGTTGCCGAAGAAAAACCAACATAAACTTGGTCCTGCAGAACAGCTGAGAGGTTCAAGTTTTTCCGAGATATGAGGGGCTTCTGCGGTTTTGGCATCCCAGCTAATGCCATCGTCACGTTAATCTGGTCCTGAATGTGATCGTAATCAATCCAGGCCTGAATATTCCGTCCACTCTTGAGTGTCACATTGACAAACTTTTGATCATCCCAATAACCTGCATAGGAAATGAGAAAATGAGATTTTATCAAGATAGGAGAAGCACTTCATGTAGATATATGAGAATAAAGTTAAATGTTGGATCCCTTTCTAGCGAGGGTTGTAGCTCATTTCTTGAAGCGTGGTGTGGGGGGACAACGCCCCTGAACTATTGTCGCAGAGGGTCTAGGGGGTAGCAATATGTTATGGAGGCATTCCCGAAACAAAAATTAAGGAGTCAATCCCCTGTTTCTAGAAAGACGAATTCCACCAAATTCTATTTTTAGGATTTAGGAAGGAAAATCCTGATGGCGTTTTCCACTCTAATTTTAGGAGGAATCTTAATGTACTTTGCCAATTAGGTGTATTTATCTTTGTGGGGAGCCAAAAAAGCTCATCGTGTAATCTATTCATCTTGAGTTAATAAAAGCTTGATATTTTACGCCGTGGATGTTTCCCTAAACACTTAGGTAGGATTTTACCATATAAATTGATGTTTCGTCTCTTGCACGTTTGGTAATCTGTAGATTAGTTCTCTCTGTAAAATTGTTGTTTTTTTATTCAACTTTCAGCTTATTGATTGCTGCAAAGAGTTTGGTTTCCTAACACTTCATGTTCCTTCGCATGGGCAGTTTTCAATTTTTGTGAAGTTTGTTATGCATTTTCCTAGTTTGCACTACTAACCAAACTGTTAGTTCTTAAATCTGGGACAAATGATCATGATCTCATAATATTTTCAAGAGAACACTATATAAGTTATAATTAAGTTGAATTTTGGAACAGGATGATAGAAATGTATAAATAGGAAAAGGGCTTACACAAACACGAGTTTTTAGCTGACAGTTTGTAGGTAATGATTCTTGGGCATGTGTGTGATTTTGAACCTCCTGATTGCTGCAATAAGAGACCCACCTTATTGCTAGATCACACTATGACCCAAAGTGACTATGAAGATTTTAAATAGCCTGTTAACTTTTCAGTTTTCCCACTAATTATGTTGTATTATTGTATCTGTAGATTTAAATTTGATGTAAATTAAAGCTAATCCGCTTACAGCAATGATGTCAATTACTTACAAATAAGCTGTAATTTTATTTTATTTTCAAATCTACTGTATCTTGTTCAATCATATAGATCTTACAGGCTCTCTTGAGAGGGTAACCTTCTTCCAGGTTACATGAGGTGAGACTATGGAACATTTCCAGATGGCAAGGCAAGGCAGATTTCTCTAATCATCAGGATCACCTGCCTCCAACCACCAGAACTTCTCCTCAGCTGAGGTCATATAGGGACATGGGTTAGAATTTGAGGCCTAAGGCTCACCAGCTCAAAATAACAAGTTTGTATCTCTTACTCATTAGTAATACTCTTCTGTAACTTAGCTACATAGATCATACTAACTTACCCAGTCACAACCAAAACAGAAAATGTATATTCTATTTTAATAACCTGCACCCGAGACCTGGGCCATATTGAAACGCTAGAACATAACTCACCCCTGCCAGGCCAGGAAACAGCAGGTTCGTGGACTTGGGATTTGGTCTCTGATTCTGGCCCACCCATTAATGGAAAAACTGTCATAGAATTGGGAGCAGACACGGGCATTTCAAGCCTCACTTTTTCCCTTTTAGGAGCCAATGTAGTATAAACAGGCATTCCTGCCATCTTTCCAGGCCTTCAGAAAAATGTAGAGCAGAACCAACTTATAGATAAGGCCAAAAACTGAAGCCATTGATATGACAAAAGGATGCTTCTTGTTTAGTTATATCCCTCTCCCTACCAGTGGATTGTGTTTGCATGTATAACTTGCTGTATGATATATCAATTTTATACCTTCTCTTTGCTAAAAGGAAAGACCAGTGGTAAGCATGCATGGGACTATTAAAAACTTAGTACTCTTTTGATTTTGTGCTGGTGAAACTTAGATCTCAAAAGCTTGCCCATGCTTATTCAAATGTCTGGATTCGCACTGCAGAGAGTTGTTCTCCGACGGGGTATATGAACAGGTTGCTAGAGGTGTATTATTCAGGTTCCTGTTCCTGCAAATGGTAAAAGCCCAATGATCTCACCTCTGCTTATCCAGCAAGAGGGTTTAAAGCTCTGTTGGAGGTGGGTGTCAGGTGGGCAATGTTTCCTCGAGGATTTCCATTGCCAATGGCAGAGGGAAGAAATTACTATTTTTCAAGTTAGCAAACAAGCTTAAACTAGTTTTTTTTTTTTTTAACTGGTAGGCCATAGTGATCTGGTTTTCTCTTGTTTCCCTGTGCATATGTAAAAATATTGATTGATTTAGGTTAAATGAATCATTAATATTTTGTAAGCAGGTGACCCTAATCGATATACTTGACCTTGAAATGTGAGGCCAGGGCAATACTTTGGTTTTCTCATGTTTCCCCTGCATATGTAAAAATAAAGGTTGATTTAGCTAAATGAAACATTGATTCCTCTAATGATGTATACAGGGCATGTACCCCAGGGCCCATATGGGTATCTTGCCTCTGCTATGCCAGGCCATGGTGATTTGTAGATTTTCTCATGTTTGTCTCCACATATGTAAAACAGTGGACTGATTTAGTTACATGCATCATTTATTTTTAGTATCCAGGGGTGATCAGGGGCAGCTGTCCCAAATGGGTATCCTTGACCTTGAAATGAGAGGCCATGGTGATTATCCAGTTTTCTCATTTTTTTCCTGTATATGTAGACTATCCGGATTGATTTAGTGAAACAAATCCTTATTTTTTTTTAGTAATTCGATGATAAGGGGCAGGTAATCCAGATGGGTATCCTTGGCTTTGGAATCTGAGGGCATGGTAATATTTTTGGTTCTCTTTTCTTGTACAGTGGGTGATGCTATAGTAACAAGGAGGAGCAGGTAATCCAGATGAGTAATCCTTGTTTTTTTCAGTAATTCGATGCTAAGGAGCAGGAAATCCAGATGGCTATCCTTGGCTTTGGAATCTGAGGGCGTGGTAATATTTTTGGTTCTCTTTTCTTGCACAGTGGGTGATGCTATAGCAGCAAGGAGGAGCTTTTGTTAGGATGATTCAGGTTAGCAAACATGCTCCTAGTGTTAATGGAACTTGCAGCTCCGCCGTTAAAAATCCTTTTCAGTGTGACTTTTAAAGTGAAAGACATTTTAAGATTTGATATTGCATTTCCTTGTTCTTAGTTGATTGCAGGACTGTTACAATTTACTCATTGAAAAAAAAAGTAAAAGGAAAACATTAAAAACCTGCATCATGGGTGTAGTTAGAGTTGAGGCTGTTGAGATCGAGGCCAACATGGTTAGCACTGGGGTCCTGGAACTCCACATTTTGGCTGGTGTCGAACTCCACTGCGAAGATATGGTTGTAGTCCTGTCCATTGCTGGTGTCATTGAAGAGCCCCAGGTACTCAGCAGAAGAAGCCTCCATGAGAGATGTGGTGGGGGTCATTATGAAGGCTATTCCATGACCAGCACCCGCTGCCTGAGGAGGTGGCACCATGGCCATGACAAAACTTGTGCTGAAGGAAGAAAGGTTACCATTAGTTTTTATTTGCAGAGGAGTGGAGTAAAGAAGACGACCAATCATCCACTTTGTATCATTGGTTAGCCTTACAACTTATGAGCGGATCAAAGTATTCTGGATCAAAATCAGGCTAGAAGAGTTATTGAATTTATTGTAGAGAAAAGTGGTGTGCGTTTGATTGTTAGGAGATTCTTGTGCGACTGCAACTACAAAGAGCAGCTTGTAGAAATATAGTTGATCCACTTAATTTGAAGGTTGTTTCTACATTTCAAACTTGTTATAAATTCGTACATGATTACATGTGATACCGTTTTCGATAGTTAATTAATTTTATAGTTGATGTTGTTAGTTGTGCATCAGTTGTTCAGTTGGTGTTTTGTTGGAGAAACATTTATTATACAATTGATAATGTGTGTGATTGATAGTTGTAGTGTAGGACTTTAGTTGAAACATTACATTGAAATGTTGTATGTGTACATTTAATTATGTTACAGATTCGTACATTTAAAGTTGCATATCATATTTGAAAACATCAAATAAATGAAGGTATACGTACACATAATGAGACATGTATACATTTGCAGTATTTATATCATGAATGGTAGCCTTTAGTGGGCAATTTTAGTTTCAATAAACATGATTACATTTGATACCCCTTGAATGATTGTGTTGCTTTGGATAGAAGAAGTGTTGAGTATAGTAGTAGTAGAGGTGCTATCAAAGCAGAGGGTAGTATTTACAATGGGTTGAGTGATAGTAGTCTTGCTTCCTCCTTTCTTCTTGCTCCGAGTGCTGGTACGTGCGCCATATTTGAGTATCTCTTGAATGAAAAAGCAGGTGAAATGCGCAGATTTGCAAGCGAGGGAACTCTGGAGAAAGTTGTGAATGTCAGACCCTGCCTTTCAGTGGTTCCAATGTCAACGGTTGCTTTGTGCAAAGTAAGTCCTTGTGACTTGTGGATAGTTAATCCCGTGCCATTTTAATCGGCAACCGCCTTCGATTCCCTCTCGAAATAGGGGGTATGGGAATATGTAATGGGTTGGAGGGATCCCAACATGGGCCGTTGTATCTATCAAATTTTACAACAACAAATAAAGGTAATGTTGGTGGTTGCATTGATGCATCGTAGACAATGTCGGTGATTGTTCCTATGGCACCATTCACGAGGCTTGCATCAACCCATAGATTTGCAATAAGCATGATTTTTTGTTGTTTGCATAACAGAACTTTGTGTTCCAACTGATCATCATCAAGATTTCCTGGTCCAATCCACTGTTACTTTCAACAATGGATTGGGCGATCGGAACGTTCAATGCCTTCAACATTTGTAGGTTGTGGGAGTCCACCAGATCATTTTTGCAAACAAATGTGGTGCGTCTTTAAAAATGTTGAGCTCCTGCTGAGTTAGGTGTGTGTCTGTGCGAGACATTAGGAGTTCCCAATCCTCAATTAGAGGGGTTGAATCTCGCATGTGGAGCAGTAAATTTCGGAATGAAATATGTGCATTGGTTGTTCCTTGTTGCCGAAATATTGTTTGCAATGTAATGGAAGACTGAAATCCCTTCCAAAGGGTTTCTCCGTAGGAATTACTTGCGTAAAGAGGACTGTCCAAAACCGGCGGTAATTGCACGAGGTCACCGAGGAGGATGATTGATCTATTCCCAAATTCAGATGTTCTTGAGTGTGGGAAAGCTTCATGAGCCTACTGTCAATTTTGCTTAGCAACTTTGGACCGATGAAACTCATTTCATCAATAAGAACATATTCTATATGTTTCAGTGACTCTTGAAAAGACAATAATGCACTACCTTCAAGGGGTTTCAGTTCTTTGATTGGAATACGCATGGCTGCGTGGATTGTGGATGCAGAGATGTTGAATGCTGAAACACCGGTAGGGGTGAGCACAAGTAGAGGTGAGGGAGATGTGGTTGATGTTGTGAATGAATTCCAGATTTTATTTATCAAAAATGATTTTCTGTGCCAGTCGTTCCTTGAATTATCAATCTTAGTGGAGGTAGAAGGGTTTTGTTTGTTGAATGGTGTAGTATGGTATCAAGAGCTATTTGTTGTTCTGGAGACAAAGGAAGTGTGGAAGATGGTGGTGTGGCATGTATGTTGTTGTTAATTGTGTCTGCCTTCTCTCTCTCGATGAATGATGAACCAGTTATCTGCAAATCATGGGGAACGTCATGTATGGTCCAATTATTGTGTATGTCAAAATCTCGTTTCCCCAACATTTCAAGATTGTCTAGACCCGTGTTGTTTCCGGGGCGAAGTTGTGCGAAGACCTACCATTCTTACAATGGTTCTTGTTGAATACTACATTTGGGCTCTGAGTCAGAACTAACATCTGTAGCAAGTCCTGTGTCTGTGGTAGTGTGTAGAACATGCCATGGTCTGTAGTTGTGCTTGTACATGTCCCAAGTGTTGTTGATGTCATGTGGGGTTGAGCTAAATTCAGACGTAATATTTCTAAAACGCTTGTATAATAGGAGTTCTGACCAACAGAAAAGGTCATATGACATTGATTCTTGAGCAGGGACATCCACAAATCTCGGTGGACCATTTAAGCATCACTTTGCTTTCAAAGGAAACTCTTGTATAGGGAGGTTTGATGTTATCCCCATCCAGGTTAGGGAATCTAGTGGTTGGACTCATGATCTTGAAATATACACTGGACAATAAAGCTCCTATATCTATCTTAAAAAACAATAAAGCTCATAGGAAGGGAAAAACATATAATTGGCTACTTGAAACCCACTATTAACATTTATTCTAAAGCATTGATAATATAGTGAGCTCACCACAAGATTTTTGCAATGGAAATTTCAAACACTTATGTGAGGAAGTAAAGTAAGAACCAAAGTAATGTAGAAGTGAAGGCCATTAATATCTTATATTTGATTAGAATGAAAACACGAGTACAATAACACCATGATGGCAGTTTTTCTATAAAGCTCCTATATATATCTAAAAAAACAATAAAGCTCATATGAAGGGGAAAACATATAATTGGTTACTTGAAACCCAGTATTAACATTTATTCTAAAGCATTGATAATACGGTGAGCTCGCTTCCACAAGAGTTGTGCAATGGAAATTTCAAACACTTATGTGAGGAAGTAAAGTAAGAACCAAAGTAATGTAGAAGTGAAGGCCATTAATATCTTATATTTGATTAGAATGAAAACATGAGTACAATAACACCATGATGGCAGTTTTTCACCTGAGACATCTAATACGCAATTGCAATGAAGACAAGAGTACAAATACAAAATGATGGCAGTTTTTTGCCTTAAAATTCTAACTTTAAAATCTGATGGAAGATTTTCATCCAAGGTAAGGGCGCCTATACTGCTTCACCCAATACAAGAAAATTAGAAATGTTGGAATGGAGAATCTAAACACAAAAGATATAAGATTTACATAGAAGTCCATCAAAAATTTCTTCAAGCAAATATGTTTGTTTGCATTTTAATTGTCATCATTTTCCTACATCAGTTTATGTCAACATTTTGAGAAGAACGCCAAACAAAAAAACATCTCATTGTATCCATTCAAACAATACAAATGTGGACGAAAACTTTGACTCGTGTCATCAAGACTTTGACCTGTAAGTGCCTTGCTGATGAAATTAGAATAAATTCATAATGCTAATATCAATGGATATGCAAGTAGTAGCTGATATCAGAGCCCTATAGATAAAGAAAAGTACCTTGTAGAGGATTATTTCGTTATCTCCACAACACCATATTGGGAGTAGACTCCATTACAAACAAAAACTACATATGATAATGGTAGATTGTATTGACTATTGTACAAGAGAAAAAATACATAGCATGGCCTGTCTCTCTATATGGTATTTGCAGTAGCTCCTATATCATTTAGACCAAGATCCGATTATGCGAGGCTTAGAAGGATGAAGGACATCTAAGAAGGTTGTCTTGAAGCTAAATCTGATTCCCATTGTATAAGAATTTAAACTTCCTTGAACTCTAAGTTCAGTTTTAGAAGCAATTCCTAGGGGAGCTAATTTAGAAGATTAATTATAAAATATTTAAGGAAGATCAAAATATCCATGCCAAACATTAAAAACTAAATAATGCAAAAAGGTCCAAAAATAACTAAAGGTGCAGAGTTGAAGTTTTTAAATCCTGGAGAGAAACATATAAGCTTCATTGACCACACAAAGGCCTAGGATAATGTCATGGAAACTCAAGATTTCCAAATTGGTTTCCTTTTTGTGATTTACCAAGTTAATATTCTACCTAGAGCTCAGAGTTATGAAGGCCTCCCTACTGTGTTTGGCCTAAGGAACACAAGAGAAGATGCTTCTGATACAAAGGATTTTGCAGTGTGACATACTTGTTATTTTTTCAATTTATTTGATTTTTAAAAGTAAGATTTTGATTCTAGTATGTTTTTCTTCGGTCTAAGTAGAATAGGAAGTATAATAGTTCTTTAAAACCTTCATACAATATGTTATATATTAGTAGTAATGGTGTCTTTGAAGAGGATTTTTTGTCCAGTTTTGATAGCTGGAGTCCATAAGGGGACTTTTCTTCAATTCATCTTACATATAGTTCAATATTTTGTATGTACACAACAAAATAGAAATAATGACATTACTTGAACCCCAATATTTATTGCTTCCAATTGCCGTGCTATCCTCATCTCAAAGGAGGAGTCCGGGATGACATTTGCAATTCTCGTTGTGATTGTGTTAAGAAAGTGTTCAGTGATACATTTCAACATGTTGCCATAATCATTATGCTCTGAAATACAGGCGCCTGTTGAGAAAGAAATCTTTGTTAGGACTGATTAAGAAACACCAATATACAACATTGACATGACAGTCTCTGCAGAAAAGGTTATTAATTATTACAAACAAAATTCTTCTCATTTAACGGTAATAAAACAATGCATAATCTGCAAGGCCATTTACTATTTAGAATTGCTCTATGATGAAGATTCACCAGCTGTATTTCCTACCCTAATACCACAAGAACTGTTGGGAGCTGATATCCTTAAATCCAGGCATCAGACCATGTACTATTCAAAGTTAAATTGCTATTATGGCTGATGAAGAGACGTCAGTTGTATTTCTTACCGTAAAAGACCCAAAGAAAGTATTGGTATCTTTCATCTTGAGTATAAGATTATCTGGAAGCTTATATGCAGTTAGACATCCTATTGTAATTAACCTGGCCGCAATTTACAAAAATAAAACTACATATGATAATGGTTGACTGTATTGACTATTGACACAACCTTCTCTTGCTCCCGAACCTTCATTTTTTCACGGAAATCCTTGGCATCTTCAGAATTCACCGCGCCGTTGGGAATTATAGGCAAAGAATCGAAATCGACGTCCATATATAGGTTATCAGGAAGTTCGCAGCTTTCGTCGGTATCAGACACTACATCCGACAGCTCCAACAAAAACTTATGGACAGAAAAATCCGGTCGGAGCTTCAAATAATCAGAATCTTGAGATCCAGGCGCTGAAAGACGCTGAACTTCCCTGCATTCCGGCAACTCCTGGAGCTCGCCAAAGATTGGATCAAAGTTTTCTTTAAAGGAAATATTGTTATTCTTCCGGCATCTTAAGGTGATGGTGCCAGAGCTCGATCTGGCATTTAATCTGCAACACTGCGCCCCTGGACTTCTCACCTTTGGCAACGCTGAAGCAGAGCTTAACGATGCCGGAAAATATAGGGCAGAAGAGGCGGTTAAAATTGCATGCAAAAGTGAAAACGACATGCAAACAACAGTCAAATTTAATCCTTTTGGAAAAACGTCTAAATATAGTCCTAGATATTTACTATCCTAGATATTTGATTCGATTTTATTCTTCATAAAGTAAATTCTATAGTTTACTTATTTGGAAAATAATATTGGTCATCTATCTTGTTCAAAGTTTTTGCGATTCAAAAGTTTTCTGATTTTGATTTTATTCTTTATAAAGTAAATTCTATAGTTTACTTTTTGGAAAATAATATTGGTCATAGATCTTGTTCAAAAATTTTGAGATTCGAAAGTTTTAATAGATAAATGTTCGGTGTTTGACCAAATGATGAAACGTGATTTAGTCTTACTTTTTGGAAAATAATATTGGTCATATATCTTGTTCAAAATTTTTGAGATTCGAAAGTTTTAATAGATAAATGTTTGGTGTTTGACCAAATGATGAAACGTGATTTAGTTTGGTGACTATCATAATTGTGTCTTAAAAAAATATGGACAATAGCAAAATAAGAGTTTTGCAACAACATATAGACACCCAGACAATATCAATGCGCAATACAACTCAAATAAACTAAATATTGCTACTATCTCCGGCGTAATTTGCAACTCATTTGCAATTGCTAGTTTTAAAAGCTAGTAGGTCTCATGGAGGGCGTTGTTATTCACTAGGTAGTCCCATGACAAAATAAATTTAGGGAAAAATTATAGATTTTTTTCTTAAAAACAAGAAGCACCATTTTACTAAGAGGAGAGTTTAATAACATGGTCGAGGGTGCTAGTGCTCATATTTATTTGGGAAATATTGTCACATGCTAGGGCTACTATTGTTTTTGCTAAAACCCAACAAAGTTCCTGAAACTTCTCAGCAGCTATACTTCAGGAAGAGGATTGCAACCCCATAAAGTAGTTGGGGGCACAAAAATAAATTAGTTGCTTAAAAATTTTAGGGAGCTTTTTTGACACTTTGCATTTAGTTTAAGCTTCCCTCTCAATTTTTCATGCAAAAAGTTTATTTCGGGTTCACGGGACCCTATTTTTGCTAGTGCTAAAACTTCATATTTTATCTCTGCATAGAAAAATACAAAATTATGGGACCCTATTAACGCTAAAATATCCTATTTTTTCTCTTTGGCATCTGCTCAAAATTTTTAGCTTTCCCCTTGCATAGGACCATGCTCTAACTTAGTGGTCCCATGGGGTTATCACTCCTAAAATAATTTAGCTAGTGTTGCAGAGATATTTTAGCATATCTATGGTCCCATCATCCATGGTCTATTTAATTTTTCTCAATATTCGCTAATGAGTTACCTCTCCCTCCAAAATTATTCCCGCCAATGAGTTTTTAATGGCATGGAAATTGTCATCTAGCAAAAATAATATTATGCCGATGAGGGAAAGTTGTAGCCCCCTTTTGCCACCCGCATAACTATACTTCCTAAAAATAAGGGGCTCCAATTTTTAAGGGTGGATTCCTTTTTATCCTACAACATATTTTAAAATTCTCATGTGACCCACTGTAGAGTGAAGACTGGAGCAACAACCCCCTCCATGGGACCCCTCCCTAAGGGAATGGTAAAAGGAGGCTTAAAGTATTCCCCGCCCACTTCTATTTTGTAGGAATTTATTATGTCAAATGTCAACTTATAAATAAGCAAATTTGATTTAAAATTTTATTCCAAATTAAAATATAACATTTTTAAATATCTTCTCTAAAAAAATTGCAACTCTCAAAAAAACTATTATACCATGAGATTGTTTTTACTATAAATACTCCTACAATTACTCTCCACACTAGTTAAGAAGATTTAGGAGTCTCCTCTCATGGGACCACTCCAAAGACAATCAATAGAGATTGACAAAAGTCAGCTTAATTCAAAAATATATAATAATTTTTTAGACAATAAGGGCATAGTCCCATGGAGGGGGGGCTCCATAAATATCTCAGCGGGTGTTGAGAAAATTTAGGAACATTTTAGCAATTCTAAAAGTGTGGTCCCATGTTGGGGGCTAGTGCTTCTATTTATTCCGAAAATGTGGTCTCATACAAAAAAAAAAATGTTGTGCTAAAATTCAACAAGGCTCCTAAATTTTCTAAGCAGCTACATTTTAGGGAGAGGATTTCCAGCTCCATAAAACAATTGGGGGCAGAAAAAAAAAGTTATTGCTTAAAAATTTTAGGGAGTTTTTTTGATACAGTAGACATTTATGTTTAAGCTTCCCTCCCTATTTTTCCTTCCAATAGCTTATTCGAGGTGCATGGGACCATACTTTTGTTAATGCTAAAGACTCCTATTTTGTCTCATAAAAAATCATGGAACCCTATTAATGTCAAATAATCCTATTTTGTCTCCCACCCCGCCTAAAATTTTATCTTGCCCTGGGACGGCAGCCTAAGATCTCATGTTTTTATTACTTTCTTTAAAAATACCTAACATTTTAGAATCCCATAAGAGTTTTATGATAATTTGCAGGTAAATAGAAATCTACCCCTACCTTAAATTTTAAGGAGAAAAAAAATAGAACTCCTATTTTATACACCTAAACTCTATTATTTCCTAAGTGGCTTCAGCCTTTTTTTTAAATGTCCAAACATTCACATTAAAAAAATTATTCTTTGATAAACCTAAACAACGTCACCAATAAAGTTAGAAATAGTAACCACTTTCATTAATATAAGACACATAGACCACCATACTACTACTATCATAAAACCCATTATGAGGGAAAAAATTGTTTGCAGTTCCGTCTAGGTAACTTATTAAAAAAACACTCAACCTCAAATGACTACATAATGGAAAATTCAATGTACAATGTTGAAAAGACAAAACCTAATCGATCGAAATTGCCACGAAAGGTACGAGTCTTCACGTGGATGTTCCGACCTACCAATTTCGTTTTCTGACGACCGTGTGAAAATTTGAAAAAGCATTTTGGCTTTGACTTACGTCACGTCACAAAAGGAAGAGGCGGCAGGTTTGTGGTTCGTTTTTTCTTGTGATTTATTATTGTAGTTTGTGTGATTGTGAGGGGTTGCACCATCCTTGAAATTAATTAATTTTTATATACGTATGGTATGGTTTGTTTTTTATTTTTGATCTTTTTAATAAATGTTTGGTGGGCTGTCCAATGAGAGTGGAGCCTTGAAATGATAAACATCAATTTGGTCCTGATATTTTGGATTCAAAAGTTATTTTAATCTTTTTTATTAAGGTTGGTCCAAATCTTACAATTTTTTTTTTTGAAATAATTTTGATTTAATTTTAAAATTAGAGAGAGTCAATTGGTTTGGTAATTATATTAAAAAATTATTTACAATTTTAAAATATTGAAAAAAAAACACTTACTACTAACTTGTAGAATGATGACAAGCAAATATTAATATATTTAAATTAATATCATTATTAAATTTTTACACAACAAAAAAATTAACATTATGATAATATTGTTGATGAAAACTTCTTCTCGAAGAAATTTGAAATCTTTTCACATTATTTAAAATATTTAACATCACAAATATAAAATAAAATATTTTAATAGACATGAGACAACTTGGGTTATTATGATTTTTTTAAAGATTTAACATTGCCTAAAATAAAACACTTTTCTTTTGTCTAAATACGTTGGAGACAATTAAAGTTATGAAGTATTCAACACTTTTTTATATTATCTTGGATGTAATTTTATGTTCTAGAGCATTAGCATGCTAGAACCATTATCTAAAGGACTAATCAAACATAATCAATGAGGGGATTTTATAATGCTACATGTAGGGGATTTTTACAAGGCTTTGAGCTATTTATATAACAAGTGGTGTTTAATCTTAAATGAAATTTATTTATATAAATTGATGTGGAGTATCGAGGGTATATGTATGAGCACGGGTGGTGATGAAAGTTTTGGAAATCTCAATTTAAGGTTTATGGTGCATACAAACATATGAGACCATTGTGTATTCCATTTAGGCATATGATATGGAGGTAAAGAGACATCAAATTACACGTTATTGATATATCATGTATACAAACCCTAGTCCCTCAATATTTGAATGTGTAATATCAAGTTATAAGGTTAATCTAATTTAGATAATACTTTGTTGTAATAAGATAATCCAAAACAATAAAAACATAAATCCACAATCTTAAATTATGTAAGGATAATCAAATCACTCAACATACTATAAAATATGATAGTGAAATTTACGTGACTAGGGTTAGGGTCTTAGATAGTATTCATACCATTTCGAATCGCATAAGAGTCGTTTGAAGCTGGATGATAAGGTTGTTCAAAGTGTTGTCAACTTGTCCGAAAAATCTTGGAGTCTCAAACTAAGTGCATGACATGTTCGTTTCGAGTAAGGAACAAATTCACCAAGTGAATTTGTCCAAGGATCAACCAATTTGTCTTCTAGGGTTTAAATCTACAATCTAACTCTAGCACCTTCTTCGTGTGTGTCCTTGGACTTGTTTCATGTATATGGATTTATGTGATGATATGTATATGTACACACGTGTGCATGTGTGTTTATGTCTTATCCTCCTTTTACCTAAACAGGGGTTAATACAATTTGAGTTAGACTGGCCTCACCACACCCCCATTGATGTAATGCGTGTGACACTACATACAAATAATCAGAATAGGGATCAAACCACATGTAGTTCTCTAGATCATATGATGGTGTGGAGGTTATAAAAAGTAAACAAGATGGAGCCTCGATTCGACCCTCAACACTTGCCTGATTGTAGTGTATAGATGTGTGATTCAAGGTACCAATAGAGATGCCTTTAGATTTGAGTAGCTTTACTGTGGTGAGCTCTAAGAGAGAATTGTTTTAGTGAATGTGCTCAATGACCTTCTAAGAGTGTGCCTTAATATGATATCCTTATAAGACCTTAATGGGAAAGGGTGCATGTGTTTTTATAGAAGAGTGCTTTGAAATATTTCCCACTCAACCGACCACTAAGTGACCAAGGTAACTTGTGAATTTAAAAAGATAATTATTACACTTGTATAATGGAAAGATTCATTAGCCATGGGACAAATTCATCACTTGAACTTGTCATGGGCCCATAAACATATCCAAGCTTGAGTTGCAACCATATCTAAGATAAGAGATGGCTTGAAGAGACTCTAGAAGATGTGTTATGTGTAATGTGCATTGATTCTTGAAGTGTTAAGTTGAAGATTACGTTAGCTTAGTGAACTCGAAGTGTAGGATGGAGCAAGAAAATTTAACTGTATTTGATGAATAGGAAAATGGGATAATGTCGCGATAAATACCTAGGGTAAATTTTAAGACCCCCTAAAAATAACCATAGATATTACTTGGCAAATTTCTATAAATGACTTTTGAAATCTTGGAAAATGTAACAAAATGAAAGGAAATGTTGTCAACTGGTATCAATTTTTGGTTGGTAGCATTAGGCTACAGACTAGTAGAAAATTTCTCTTTTATGCACACAGATATGCGATTTGAATATAAAAATTGGCTATTATTGTAAACGCTAGGTGAATCAACCCAAAAATAACTTCTACCCAAAAAATTAGGTGAAATAGAAAGCGACCTAACCCCTTAAAATTAGCCAAATCCAAATTTCAAAAAATCAAATATCCGGGAATTAACGAAGATTAGCCACTAAAATTTACATTGTAAATACCAAAGAATTGTTGTCAAATGTCATATGATTGAATTTCATGTACTACAAGTAACCCCCTCTTAATTTAGTATTGAAAGTGTTGGATTAAAATCAAAAGGAATAAGTGAAATCAAACCTCACATCCTAATCATAGGAGGAGGATGTTTGAAACTAAAGAATTATCCCCAACGTCAATCCAATGTAAAATCCTCGAGCCACATAGAAATGACATGTATTAGCGATGTAAAAGTAGTATATAAAAAATTGAAATGTGTAAAATGACATAAAACATATCACAACTACATGTGATTACCTTGGGTATGTTATATGGGAAATGTGCACTTTTATTATGTGATAACTAGCATTGGGCTTCTTGCACCATTAGAACTAACATTATGTTGCTTTCACCATTAGAAAAGTTAACATTAGGTTGATTTCACCATAGAAACTAGTGCATATTCAATAGGAAAGGAAAATTTGAAGCCCAAAGCCCCGGAGGTATCCACGTGTCACACATGCATATACCACCGTCGAAAGGACCAACTAAATAAGTAAAGGAATCGAGGTTCAATAGATTGAATGCAATCTCAGGGCCCAAAGCATGCAATTGATATTTTCTATGAAGGTTGAAATATCACGTAGGTAAAAACTAAATGTGGATGGTGGAGTTTTTAATGAAGGCGTGTTGGAGCAAGAGTCGCAGGGTCTATAAGAGAATGTTCTTATGCCAATAATAATATGGGCATAAATCAAGTTTTAGAGTTCCATAGAAGAGAATTTAGGTTCATTCTATTTTGTTCATTTTCTTAGCAAGGCTCATTGTAAGGAAATGTTGTAATATGTGACATTATGGCCTTATGTACTATTTTCTTTATAAATAAGAGTTCTTGTTACGTACTTTGAAAATTTTGCAATATTCGAGTTCATTATTTCTTCTTGTTTACTCTTATTTCAATTCTTGATGAATGTTTAAATATCTATTGTTTTGCATGCCCTTAGATATTTTACATAAATTTATTCATTGCACGTGATTATGTTTAGTTTCATCTAGCCTTTGATGGTCTAAAATATCTTAGAAATATTTGAGCATGCTCGATTCTCTTCAACTTATCTAGTAGTTATTTCAATAACAATCTCTATGCTATTTTAGCAAATATTTTGTGCATCGCCTTAGAATTTTTCTTTTGTTTCATTTTCTCTTTAACCCTTATCTCAATCCAAATCATAGAAGATCCGTTAGAAAATCAATATATTAGTGCTCCATTAGTAAATAATAATTACGTTAGTAATTATTATCATGTAATATTGTGTTTATAAATATGTTAGTATTTTGTTATATAGTTGTTATATAAAACAACTTATAACAAATACGGGTGAATGAGTTTTAACAACTCACGTAGGTTAGATTTTGTTATAGCTACCTCCTAAATCATAGGAGAGCTATATTCCTATTTATATGGGTTCTTGTAATATGATGGATATCTTTGAATAGAATATCTTTCTCGTGTTGATTTAATTAAATGCAGTGCTTTGGGCTTTCATTTGGTTTGAGCATTTATGAGATCCTGAGCATTATGTGAGCAGATCCATTGTGATTCATGGTTGCCGTACATGGTTTCATTTTTTAAATAAGGTTTTTTGTTTTTAGAATCAAGTATTTTATTGGCTGACTTCTTCCTATACACACAACTTTGGTGCGGGTCTCCCACATTACTGGACATGGTGACTGGAGTCTTGGATAGAGCCTGAGAACTCGGATTCTCTGCAAAGAGTATTGTCTGTGCATCTTGCAACATTCATGTCATAAACTATGAGCTTTCCAATAGTCATGAGAGTCAATAAAGATAATGTGACTATGATGGGTTCGTCTACATCCTGTTGAATAAGTTTTTGAATCCATGTTTTCCATAATTTTGGTGGCATGGTAGTATTAGATCAATTGATTTGTGAACTCGCGAGGATCTATCATTTATGTGTTGATTTAATTAAATATGGTGTTGGGCTTTCAGATCCAACTTCTATAAAACCTAGAGGTTATCTTAGGGGTCAAGTCCCACATCCCTAAGATTTCCCACAACTTTGATGGTTTATCTGCAAATATAATTGACAAGGTTTTCTGGCAATCTGGTAGGACTTGAAATTAATATTTCAAGTTTTTATCAAGTTTTGATGTGTGTCTTGATGAAACTCTAGCCTTTGGAGGCTCTACAATAACACATCTGGTGACTCCATTTGACATATCAACTGGTTCCAACAATATTGGTGATCCATATGTGCCCCTGATTCATGAGAAGAATCCAAACAAGGTCTAGAACAAGACAAGAAGGCATATTTGAATACTTGTAGTTATCCCTGTGCAGAGGGAGAAGAGCAAGATAGTTTAAAGGTCTCCATCCCCTTCAAACCGAACTCTTTCAAAACCTCCATCTAGTAGGCCCTTCGCAATACACTAGAGTTCTCGTACTCCATTACGATGGTTCATCACCTCCTCGAGATAGTTCATCCCTTGGAATCGGGAATTTCACTCATCTTTCCAAAGACCTCGACAACATGGAATCCCATCCCAAAGAAATGCACTAAAGGAACTACCTAAATTCAATGGTGAATACTTCAAGACCCCATAGGAACATCTTTAATATGTTGATGAGATATGCATGTTGCATTACATCACAGAGAAATATGTTGCCTTAAGGTTACTAATCTACCTCCTTTAAAGGAAAATCTCTCGACTAGTACAGGTCTTTGACTCCTAACTCTATTGGTACCTAAGATCAATTGGGAAATGTATTTTTTATAATATTAAGTGAAAATGGAGATAGATCTTCACTCCTACAACAAATTATCAATATCAAGAAAGTTCGCAAGATCCCATGATTGAGTTCAATACCAAATTCCACAAGATATTTCAAAGGCTTCGATTCTAGCTGGACCGGGCCGTAGGTAAGGCTATTGTATTTTATCTAAAATCTATAATCTTGGATATTTCCGTTATTATTAATTCATTATGATGATATTATTTTGCACAAGCATACAATATTGCATTCCAAGCTGAGAATAACTTAATAGATGCTGGGAAACTTCCTCGAAGCTCACTTTGTCGTTGTTTCCTAAGATAGATCCCATTCCCAAGAGAAAACCTCAAGTTATGCCTAATCTCCCGTGTTTATATATATCTACCCATCCTCTCAAGGAGCCATCGCCCCTTCCGCAAGCGTCATCGTCTTCTTCTTCGGAGATGGAGGAAGTAAAAACATCCTTAGGAACTTCTCTAACAAGATGGTTAATCTAAAAAAGAATCAAAACGCATACTTGAGATAGTATTATCAAGGATATCAAGGGAGTAGACCCTCTTATCCTCTGCAATATCAAAATTCCCCGATACCACCGCCATCACATCTGTCTAACCAAATTGTCCCAAAGTCAACACCACTCTAGACCCTCCCACCCAATAGTGGGAGAGAGATGATTCCAGGACAAAATAATTTGGTGGAAGATCCCAATGCTTGGTGTTTCCCTTGCAATACCCCTCATATGCCAAGATATTTCCCCCAAGGGAATCTATAGTAAAGGTAATAGAGAAAAGAGTGAGGGAAGGCTATGATGTCAATACTTTCAGACCTTACCAATCCCTAGGAATTCAAAACACGGCCTTAGTTGCACAAATGCAAGGGATGTCCCTAGAACAAGAGGTAGAGATTGTGCCTAAACATGTGCTTTTATCTTGGGTTAAAGGAGAATAATTTGTATTCACAAACAAAACATCCACTTCTAAGAATCTAGTACAATCAAATTATAACATTCGATCCAAGAGGTGGATGACGGAAGCTACGATCCATGTTCCTACAACAACAAATGAGGAAAGGAAATAATATCCTACATTCACTGCCCCTCCGCCCACTGCTAGACAAGAGACTCCAAAAGCTACTCATAATTAAGGAACCTTCCATCCAGTGGCTAAGAGGGTAAAATACCAGCAATACTCCAAAGCGCAACTGGTCGGACCGATGAATGTGGTCGAACAACTTAAAATGGGACTAGCAAATGTATCCATGTGGGATATCTTGGGCATTCTCGGAACAAAAGGAGTTGTTTCAAGAAGCACTGAAATATAGTGGTAGCTTAACTACGACCAGGAAGGGGAAAGAGCAGCTCATAATGACCCAAGTTCAAACAGAGTCAGTGTTGATGAACCAAAAAGAAGAGGTAAATAAATCAAGACCCCAACCCTTCTTCATGACTCTTATAATTGGTAAAATAAATTACTACATAACTCACATGATATACTCTGGGGAAAGCACTACAGTCCTTCCCAAATAAATCATGTATGTTTTGGTAGTTAAATATGAGCCCCTAAAGAGTGGATGAATGTAGCTAGATGGTAAATCGATTCAAACCATTGGTGTTATTAGATGTCTCCCATTGCAAATTTATTCCTCCCCGAACATAAGCTGTTCCATAGGATATAGTGGTAATTTATGTTTCGACAGTCTTCGAACTATCTATGTCCTGCGATTTCACGGATAAAATTAGATGTTATATGTCCCTTGATTGGTCTCATCGATTCTTCGACTAAGTATCAGATCTAAAATGAAGGTGCTTATCAGTAACACCTCACCAAGGAACATATTACGGATCAAGTGGCCTCGGGTTTGAGGCCTCCCATGTCATTATCACTTGAGAGGAAGAGTCGTATATGTATGATGGTGACCATAAAAATAGAAACTATTTGGTTGGCATGTCACCTATAGATCCCTTTGGAAATTTTTATTCCACTGGGTTACTTACTTATGTGATCGTTGATGAATATCCCAACATCCCAAAGATTATGAGGGAGGATAGTAAAGATGAAAAGAATATTATACAGGATTCTCTAATGCGGATTATACATTTTGATGGAGACAATCGAAATGGATCGGAGGGAGCTGGGATATGCCTATCTTCACAAGATGGAAGGAATATACTCAGGTCACTTCACTTCCACTTCATTTGCACCAGAAATGAGGTAGAGTACAAGGCTTCGAGTACATTGTTTGAAATTGGCATGGAAAGAGGGCATACGAAACTACGAGTTTGTAGGGACTCTAAATTAGTAGTGACACAAGTAAGAAGAACTCCCAAAGTAAAAATCCAAGGATGAGGTCTTATTGTCATAGTGTATGGGATCTTATTGAGGAATTTGAGGCCTTTAACACTAAGGTTATCCCTTAAGACCAAAACATAGAATAAAATAGAATGGCCGCAATCAGATCACAATTCGACCCAACCCATGATCTGTTGGCAAACAAAGACGTGGTGAAATTGATCATCTTCCTATCCATACACGATAATATGGATCATTAAAAAGTCTTCGAAAGTGATCATGAGATATTAATCTTCTTCTACAATAGTCGAAGAGTTTGCAGATCAACTCCAACCCAAAATTGAAGAAGCGTATGGAAATCAAGTCATCCAACTCAAAAAAAACAAGCTTCCAAAAGGACTGATAAAGTTGGAAAATATTTTCAAGTCAATGATGCTAATACAAATGAGAGAAAGTTTGTGGTAGTCGAGAAAGACTATGCTAAGCTAAGAGTGTCTCGATGGGAATAAGTTAAAGGTTGGGAAAATAGTCACTCAAAAGGAAAGAGAGAGACTGGTGGCTCTATTCCATAAGTATGATAAGGTAATAACCTAGACTTATGAAGACCTACATGGTTATAATAAGGACATCATCTAACATACTATTGATCTAGAAAAAGGGACAAAACTTATACGTCGAAGCGAGAGACCTTGAATCCAAAGATAGATTCTCTCAATTATGAAGATCTCGGGAAGCTCCTAGATGATAAAACAATCTTCCCAATCAAGAACTCCACATGGGTGTCCAATATGGTACCAGTAGGAAAGAAAAATGGTGAAATCAAACTCTACGTGGATTTCAGAGATTTGAATAAGGTGTCCCTTAAGGATCATTAACCCTTACCTTCCATGGAACAAATACTACAAATAGTAGTGGGTTCGGAAATATTTTCTTTGCTTGATGGTTTTGGGGGTTACAACAAAATATGGCTTGTGGAGGAAGACAAACATAAAACCACCTTTACAACCTTTCAAATATCCATGAATGTTGCATTTGGAGAGCTGATCAACAAGATAATCCTAATATACTTGGATGGCCTCACAGTGTTTACCAAAATAGTGGAGGATCATTTTAATGCCCTAGAAGTTGTATTTCAAAAATGTTAGGAATTCGTAATCTTTTTGAATCTGAAGAAGTGTTTTTTGGAGTACTACAAGGTAAACTCCTAGGACACATTGTCTCAAGGGATGGAATCTCAATTGATCCAAAAAGAGCCAGGTCCATTTTGGAATTTCCCTACCTATTAAAAAAGGTAGTACAATATTTCCTATGAAGGATTAACTTCATCAGTAGATTCATTTCAGTTTTGTTGGAATGATCCACCTAATCGTGATGTGAAAAAGAATCTAAACTTCAAATGGACCACTGAAGGTCGTCAAGCCTTAAAAGGGATCAAACGAGAAATTTCATTTACCTAGGTGCTACACAACCCAAACTTCTCCAAGGATTTTGTTATGCATGTATATGGGAGTGAGCAAAGTGTAGTATCTCGTGCTAAAATAGAAAGGAGAGGCACACAGAGAGGAGAATCTAGTTCCTTTCTTTTCGAAAACCCTCCATGATTATGATACAAGGTATAACTTTGTGGAGAGACAATCTTACACAATTGTCAAAGGTTTAAATAAATTAATACACCTAGTTACCAATAGAAAGATCACAGTCTTATTGGCACACTCAAGTGTCAAATAATACATCAAAGAAGGTGAGTTAACCAAAAAGGGGCTAATTGGATCACTAATCCGATAATATGACATTGAAATAAATCCCACAAAGTTGGTAAGAGGAAGAGCTATGTGCAAGATCTCACACAAGATCCAATGACCCCAACAAATGAACAATCAAGTGGCACTCCATATTCAAGAAAATAAATCCAAAAATTGGGTATCGGATAGGATGAATTTCATGCAGACGGGTGAGTATCCAAGTCACCTTCCTCTAAAAAGAGAAGATATTATAGATAGTAGGGATCTAAATTTATCATAATTGATAATTTATTTTTTAAAAGGAACTTTTATGGGATCTTGCTTAGATTCCTAGAAAGTGAGGATGCCAAAAGGTCTTACATGAGTTACATCATGGAAGCTTGGGAGGCCACTTCTCATCCAAAACCACAACCATAATAGTCCTACAGGTAGGATAATTTTGGTCCAGTTTGTTTGTGGATTGCTATGCAATGGTGAGAAAATGCAAAATTTTCCAGTTCTACATAGGCTTACAAAGAAATATCACACTCCTCCTTAACCCCATCCTAGTTGAGGAGCCATTCGCACAATGGGGTCTAGATTTCATTGGAATGGTTAATCCAGTTTCAAGCACAGGTCACAAGTGGATTCTCATTTCCACTGATGAGTTCACTTGATGGATGGAGGCAAGTCTATTGAAGGAAGTTATAGAGAATATGATCATATAACTTCTCGAGATATCACTACCTGACTGCATCTCCTCGCACAATCATATCGGATAATGCAAATGATTTTTCGGGGGCTAGAGTGTCCGAATTTGCAATGAGGCATGGAATCTATATTAAGAAATCTTCTAACTACTACCCACAAGGTAATGGTTTTGCAGAATCAACTAACAAGAATCTAATCAGACTCATAAAAAGATGAGAGATGAACATAATTGTGGCATGAGCATGTAGAGATGGCCTTATGGGTTGATCAAATCACGCCCAAATAAATCTGGAAGACCTCACCATATGAATTGGTCTATGGTAAAAGCGTTGTAATGACTATCACTGTGGAGGTCCCATCCTTGCAGTTGTTGAAATAAATTGAGACCGAGGAACATGGATCGATACAGGAAAGACTCACAAAGCTGATAGAGCTTCAAGAAAGATGGGAGGCAGCCCATGAATCCATGATCATCTGTTAGTAGATTTTCAAGACTTGGTTTGATCAAAATACTTTAGAACCTAATTTCCAAGATGATGCTTTAGTCTTAAAGTGGGATGTGAGGGCCGCCAAGCTCGCTAATCATGGAAAATATGACCCTCTCTGGGTGGGACTATTCAAGATCACTACATGCAAACAACACAATTCTTTTGAGCTCAAGACTATGGAAGGTGAGCCCCTTATGATTCCAGTGAACGAGATCCACCTCAAACCTTTCCATTGAATATTTTATTGTAAATTTTGTATCATATGTATAGTCCCCTTCCTTCTTTTTCCCTTGTTTTACGGTGTCGCCCCTTTGTATAAGTGTCTTTGGAAACGTGTCTCTTGCAGAGACCCTTTTTCCCCTTTTTGGAGTTTTGAAAGGTATTGTACCTTCCTAATTTTCCCGAAGTAAATGATCTTAATGGCCTTTTGAAATAATAAATGAAAGGGATCAGATTGTTAATGAAAAATCTCTTAGGAATGAAAAATTTGGTGCTAGGTATCATTCGACCAAAGTATTGTTATATGATGTGACCTAATTTATGCCACGGGCCTTTATTTTGCATGAGTTGAGGAGGCTATTTGAGGAAATTTTGAAGTCACCAAAGCTTCATTATGAGCCCTAATAGGTTTTCCCCAAGTTTTTGAGTCCCCATTTCAAAGAACCTAAGAGTTCACAAGTTTTAGAGCAGCCATGGTAGCTTCGGTTCCCTACCTCAGCTAAAATCTTACGCAGGATGCCCGGTGCCACATCACTCTCTCAACCCAAGGATAAGATTCATAGACAAGGGAACACAATTTAGCGACACTTCCACGTCGAAGACTTTGCATATGGGCTATTCGGTCCCGTCCTCACCAAAAAACCAAAGAATCGAGAGAGAGGCTACCCACGCCAAATTCCTAAATCTAGGAGATTCTAAATCCTTTAGATCCGAATTTAGACCTCTACACTCGCATAATACATGGTGCCTCTTGTGCACACATATCCAGAGCTCATGTAAATGTTTTCACATTCTTTTGACCCTGATTCCAACACTATCAAGGGCCAAAACATGTAGGTGGTAATTACACCACACACCATCACGGATATATTGGCCCCACCCTACGAAAAAATGACCAATTTTTAAGATGTGGCAAAACTCCAAGGTGCCTAGGCCCAATACCAAAATAAGGACACATTCATCAGCTGTGAGTTACTACTGATCGATTTAAGCATCTCGAACACCGAGATTCCCAATCCCACTAAAATTGTTCATAGTAGATTCACGGGATGCCTGCTCCATGTTAGCATTCATTTTCAACCAAGACTTGGATAGAAATCTCCACGATTGCAAGCGGGGGGCCCTTTTTAGGATGAGACCAATAAGAGGGACCATGCATATTGGTTTGATTTCTCACGAAGACATAGGAGGATATATTTGTGAGTAGTTGGCCAGTTTCTCTGTGAACTCCACTTTCAGGTATTCTTCCTATTTGTTCCACCTCATTTTGTATCATAACGCCTAGTTATTTATCCAATTTATGACCTTGGACCTATGGAACATAGAGGTGAATCCTTAAAAATTTATCCCATTGTCCGCATGGACTCATGTGTTGTCCTACTCGTTGGCTACATATGAGTTTGCTTACCATTTTGTTGCACCTCTCCTACATGAATTTGACCTAGAAAGGGTCGGTAATAGAATGAATGATTTAGTTTGGGCCATCCTGTCTAACCTCCTACATCCCTGTGACTATTTCTTTAGGGACACATATTCAATGATCCGGTTGCATTGATTTTGAGATGAATCCTTCATGCTCCCAAGGATCCTCACGTCACGGGTGGTGGGTTTGGAGATAACTAGGTAGTTGGTGCTCCTTGACGTAGAATATGTCTCTGGACATAACAAGAAGGCATTGTTCGACCTCCCATTGAGTAGGGGAAGGGTTACTATAACTAAACGCGGGGTAGAGCATATACTCACACAACAATTGGCTCACTCTGACTTTTCCATGATCCAAGACACATGGAGGTATGACCCAAAAGATAATATGGCCACCACCATGTCTCGAAACAAAGTCTCAAAATCCTACCAAAGACGAGTACGAAAGTATTTTAAAGATATGAGATCTCCCGAGGCATAGGTTGCTTGTATTTTTTCAAACTAAGTGACATCCTCACTCCACTATGGGATTCATTTTAACCGGTCTCGCACAAGTATGACCCCGTTGTGAAAATGACTAGGGGCTTGAGGGCAACCCTATATAACAAGGGCTAGAGCATAGATAAAATAGAGACCTATTGGAAATATAGGCAGAAAATTAGGAAGACTACCCTCAATTTCAAGGTTGTGCCCATTGATTCCGGACATGGGGCAATTATGAGGAGCACAATAGTTGAACATTGGGATGAATTTTTGGATGTGGAGCACAATTTTGATTTAGATGACAAGGAGGCGGTGGTGGTCTCAAAAGAGTAGCTCATGCGGGCCACGGAAATGTCCTCGGGCTCCTCTCGAACCGCAAGTTTCACCTCGCTCCCCTCCCTCCCTTTCTCAGTAGGATCCCTTGGGCTACACGCCCATGGTTCAGATGGCACCAGAGCCCTCGGGGTGTGAAGATAGTATTGTAACCGGTGTCAAACCCAGCCTATGGGCTCACCAAGCACAACCATCAATCTTTCCCTCCACAACCACGAGTAAAGGTGCCAGCCCCCAGAGCCCTCTGAAGAAGAAATTGAAAATGGTCGAGGCCTCTTCTTCCACCACCCCTTCACCTCCTCCCATTCCTTCATCTCTTTTCCCTTCACCTTTCATTTCTATGGCCGGGCGTTCTGTTTTTAATCACTCCACCCCGAATATTCCTCCACCTAGCTCCCCTTTCCTTCCTCTACCACCCACCACCATTCCCACATTCTATCCCCAAATCTTTACCGTCCCTTCTACAACTCTCATTAATTCTTAGCCCCCATAGCTAGTTATAATCCCCTATGGCACTGTCGTTAGGATTCCCATTTGCGAGTAGGATAGTCCCTTCTCCTTTATATTTTTGAACCGAGATGAGATGGCCAAAGCGACCGAGATAATAGGAGGGAGAAGAAGAAAGCGGAGATGACGGAAAGAGATGTGGTCATTGTATGACCATTAGCAGAGCTCTCCAACAATCACCAAGATGGTCCACAATGTCTCCAAGCTCGAAGAGAAGATACAACTTAATGATTATTCCATCAGTGTTGTTTCGGTGGACCTTACTCAGTTCTAGCCTCAAGATAAGGTCGAACTGATGAATGAAACAACTATCATGGTCACCACGGACTATCTCAAGCTTAACAACAAGTTGAAGAAAATGGAGGCTAGCCTCCTACAGACACAAAATATGGTGGCCCGCCTAAATTCTAAAATCAAAGGCAAAGGTAAAGAAATAAAACAACTCTGTAAGGAGTTAAAAGAGGTGACATCATAAGAAATGATTGTAGCTTCTCAAGTGAATAATAAATCATTAGAAGCCAAGTTAGGAGCATGTAAAACTACTATCATTTTTCTTGATTTGTAGAAAAATCTCATTCGAGAAGGAGATAGATTCCAAGAAAGTAGAGGTTACCACTCTTTAAGAGAAATTATGTGCCTCTGAAGCTGAAAAGGGTATCCTATAAATGAATTGCAAGTCAGCGAGAAGATGCGGTCAAGGATTTGAATCAGAAACTAGCTCAACAATCCTAGAAATGGGGATTGTCACATTTGTGTAGAGGTTATACACTTCCTGCTTTAAAATAATTACCACTATGGCAACAGACCTAGGTCCCACACTCATATTCATATATGATATACAAATCCTATCGCGCTAACTTTGCAACCTTGGCATCCACTATTAGCAATGTCATATCCCCATGGTCCCTAAATCAAATATGTTGGTTCAAAAAATGATATGAATCTTGAGTCTACTTTGCAAGGGCTTGAATTACAGACAAGCGGATGCAACAAAGATCAATAAGATTTTAAGTTGTAACAAGGTGGCTATCAGTGCCAAAATCTCCGAATCGGCTCAGTTTAGGGATCAAAGAGAGGAAGCAATGCATAGAGGAACTAGTTCAACTGGGCTTCCCCTCTCCCTTTCCCAATGACTCCATCGTCCTATCGAAGGACTAGATCCAACAATTACTAACGTCTAAGCAACAAGATAAGATTGTCTTTTAGTCTTTAAAGGAGGACTCTAATGTTATCGAGGTGGAGCCCATTTTGACCCTAATTATAAAATTGGAGTTCCATCTATATGCAATAGTGCAAGATCTCCATAATTTCAAAAAAATGGAGAAATTTTTTTATATGGTATGTTAGGAGTCTTGGGATACGAGAAAAAAGCACAAAAAATCAAAAAAGCATAAAAAAGCATACCCAAATTCCTAGTTATTCAAAATAGAAAGTGTTCGTTTTAGGTACGAAAAGGTCTATCTTCATCACTTTCTCTCACCTAATTATTTTGTGAAATTGTCCAATTAAAGTTTTCTATTTTAGAGCATGTTTTAATGCTCTCATCATAGTTCTAGAAAGTGGGTGATAGCGATGTTTCTCACATGGATTTGGAATACCTTAAGAACCGGATGTTTGGTAGACCCAAGGAGTCCATGGAAGACAAGATTTACATAAGTGGTTTTATGCTACGGTGGCCATCCTCTATCCATTTAGAGCAGAGTATTGGTCATGAATTTTTCTCATCATTATGAACTAGACACGAGAATCATACTGACCGAGATGACGGTTTAATCTTGGATGTGCTCACACCCAGTGGGATATCACTTTGGGTATGTAAATTCCAACTTAGAGAAACATGGCCATCATCTAGAAGGTGTTTTTAACATGTGAATGGTCAAATACTGGACTCATACCTTTAAGTACTTTTATACGGGTCTTGGTTGAAGCAAGTGAGGAATCCTTCATGTTATCACAAAATTACAACACCCCCGAATGGCCTTAGATTTGAGTGGGGAATTTGGTATAATTTGTGTAACATGGATCATCTCTCAAGCTGTGGGACTTGCGGGGTTGAGATGATCCTCCAAAGAAGGTTGGTTCTTGCTCCAAAACACCTGCCACAATCTACTCTAATGCGGGGGAAAACTATCTAATCCTAATCTATCTTTCCAAGGACCAGGAGAGAGAGAATTGAAAATAAAATCTACACTAAAGCGGTGATACACAAGAAAATAAGAGTGTGAGAGTAGTATCAATGTGTGAAAAATAAAAGCAAAGTGCATACTAGAAGGGGTGATAACTTGAGTTCTCCACAATCTAGCAACTACATTCAAAACAATATTTCATGCACACACTGATGATAGTGAATCCCAACAACAACATAAAATAGACACAATATATTTGTAATAAGGTTGGGCGAGGTAAGAATAATGCAAGAAAACACAGTAGGGAAGACACATCCACAAACTTGTATCTATTGCTTCATCGATATGCACAGTTCAATCTATTACAAAATAAGGGTGTGGATCACCATGCAAGGATTCCACTACAAGGTCATGTAGCACATTGGCTTCACCAAACCAATTTGACATAGTTTTCTACTCAAAACTATCTTCCTTTACAATGAGCCCAGCACTCCAATTTATAGAATTAGAGAGAGAGAGAGAGAGAGAGAGAGAGAATGAAAATCCCAAAATCTATCCTCCTACCACTTGCAAGATATCATAAATGGGTTGAAATGATGGTATGTTGCTTGTAAAAGGCCCCTCATACTATCCCATAACTTGCAGCAATGAGAAATGTCTACCCATGCTTCATTAAATGCATCCCAACTACCAAATAAAACATTGTTCTAAACCCCATTGCGTTTTCATAAAAATATCCATCAATTCTTAATCAAATTCTAGATTTCTTGATTTTTTGTGTTGGGCTCGAAGCACGATTCCAATGGTACCATTTTTTTGTGTTTTTGGTGATAATTGAAAAATATATGTCAATCTGAGTGTAGGTAACTATTTTGGGTTTGTCAAGGATTTTTATCATTTAACTTGCAATAGTGAGATATGTCAGCCCATGCTCCATTAATGCATCCCAACTACCAAATAAAACACTACTCGAATCTGGCCACATTTTCTGCAAAATCACCATCGATTACTCATCAAATTCTAGATTTATTGATTTATGTGCATTGGGCTTGGAACCACGATTCCAACAACACCAATTTTGTGTGTTTTCATTGAGAAATGCAAACGTTATGGCCTTATGAGTGCGAGCAACTATTTTGGGTCTGCCAGGCATTTCTGTCATTTAACAGGACTGAGTTTTTGATTGACTGAGGCTCTGGGTCAAAAGTTATGGCCATTTGAAGTTCAGAGGTTGGGAGTTGACTTTTCCTTTATATTACGGTAATTGTGGGTTTTTGCATCCCACACGTACTTGTGTCCTATTTGTTCCAATCAAATTTCTCCACTCCACTCGTAGGCCTCCTTCCTTTACGGCTATTTGGGTAAAATTAGGTTTTTGCGTCTCAATCGTCATCACGATGTCCCATGAGACCACAGGACAAATTTTCTACTTTTTCCATAATACATTGTTTCCTTAGCGTTTCGACTATTTCACCTTTTGAGCCCAAGCTGTCTCGGTTGAACTTGTGCATCCTGGGACAAAAATTCCACATTTTACGCAATACACTTGTTTGCTTTGTATTTAGGCTATTTCACCTTTTCAAAGCCCAATTTGTCCAGAGTTGAACTTGTGTGGCCTAGGACAAAAACTTCTGCATTTTCCGCAATACACTAAAATAAGCCATTTTTTTGGATTTTTGCAATTTTTCTAACTCCTTGAATTTTTCCTTAGATAGGGAAGTTAGAGAAGAGCAAAGGGACCCCAAAACCTGATTTTTGGGCCTCAAACCAATTCTACTTTCTCAAGCCTAAAGAAATTATGCAGGTTATCCAAATTTACCTCGAGGGGTGAATTCGGGATAACACTTCCCACACGCATAAGTCTTGGTCAGAAATGAATATCATGAAGGGTTCTCGAATGTTATAATTCTCTGGCGGGGTGATTAAAGAGGAAAACACCAAATAGTTCCATGATTGGATGACATTATTCATCCTCACCATCTTCAAAGGTAAGAAAACAATTAACTAAGTTCAAATCATCGGTGACATCATTCATTTCCAATTGTTGCATCTTCCAATGACAATAAAGTTTTCCATGATATCATATCTATTTTATGCACTTGCTAGTATGAGAGCTTACAGGGGCTTGAGTCTCACACCAAACATTTCTCATAATGTACCCTATGAGAAATACCCAATCGATCTTTAAAGAGATTGAATGTCACTTTTCTAGGGTAAATGATGCATTCACCATGTATCTTATGAGGCTTCTCAAAGGAAACCTCGAGCTCAAGTTATCCTCACAAGATTTCGCATTGATTCATAATATGGATCCTTCTTCTGATTTTCAACCTTCTCATTCATCAAGGTATCCGGATTTGACTTACAGAGGACAACAATTCTACATTAAAAACAAATAATTACAATTCTAAAACTCTTTAAAATATTCCTCGGTACTTGAGTCATAATATATTCATATTTTAAGTCTGCAGACACACGGCCCATGTCAATGGAAAGATCAATAAGCGGGAAGAAGAAAGATGTGTCCTTCCCCATTGGGAATTGTTAAATACTACACAATAATAAAACACCAAATATTATAAATTAGAAACTAAATTCATTCAGGATATTTTTACATAGATGGAGCATACAATTTATAGTGTTTTATCTCCTACAAAGGTGCGGTCAACACTCATCTTCAAACCCTCATATCTCTCTCTCTATGAATCACTCAGATTCATCGCTAGGATATCTCTCGCATCCCTTTATAATCTCACACAAAAAAATAGCTAAGTGAGTTGTTCTCACAACTCACCCAAATACTAATACTAACTATTACACCTATATTAATAATATTGTTGGGGTTAGCACACCGATTGTACAGATAATATATCAAATCTAAGCATACATGCAAATAAAAGTAGATATTCTACCAAAAAATACACAAAACAAGAGATATAAATCAACACCAGATTTAATGTGGTTCACCTAGTGTGGGCTACGTCCACCAAGAAACAATCTAATCTATTATCCAAATCTTTGAAAAGATATACAATGAAGATTTACAATCTTCCACACCTCTCAAATGTATAGTACTTTCTTTCTCTCAAGATTTTGCTTCTTCTCTAATAATTCTCTCTCACAATTATTCTCACAATAATCATCAAATTTTGCAAGTTCTTCTTAATTCTTACTTCTAAACCCTATCTTTCATGCTTATATAGGCGTATACAAACTTAGGGCACTTAGCCATGCAATTACAATCAATAGATCTGCTTTAATACTAAAAATAGATCTAATTCCCATGAGTTAATTAAAACACTCATACATAGGTAATTGACATCGGTTATCCCTAACCGATGTGGTTCCTCCTTTCCTGACCGATGCTGGTCATTGGTGACTAATGTTGGTCCCTCCATAACTGATTTCGGTTACTATGTTTTCCAACAAGTTTCATATTTCATGCTAATCTAAAGTAATTGAGATCCACAACTCAACAATATCCCACTTGGAGATTAATTACTGCACCATACCTATACAACATCATTCTTGGATCCTTCCTTATCTTTGTTTCTTCATCTTCAAGTCTCAAACTCGAAGACCAACATAAGTGGAGTGTAGCCCCAACTTTTCTTTTGTTAATGAATTTGTTAGCATATCCAGAGTTTATCTCTTGTATGAATATTTTCCAAATTCAATTGCCCATCCTCCAATACCTATTGTATGAATTGATACCTCAACTCAATGTGTTTTGTTCTCGAATGAAAAACTAAGTTAATTTCCAAATGAATTGCACTCATTTGATTACTAAACAATTTGTAATCATCTTGCTCCTTTCCCAACTCTTTCATGAACCTACTCATCCATATCATCTCCTTGCTATCCTCTATAGCTGCAACATACTCTACCTCTATAGTAGACAAAGCCACAACCTTCTGCAATCTTGAAATCCAGCTAACTTCCATCCCACCTACTGTGAAAATATATCCAGTAGTGCTCCTCCTACCATCTAGATCTCCAGCCATATCCGAATCAACATAGCCACATAATGAAATATCTGAACCTCCATAGCATAACTGCATGCTAGATGTCCCTCTCAAATACCTGAGTATCCATTGGACTACTTTCCAATTCTCTTTACTGGATTAGCCATATATCTACTCACAACTCCCACTGCATGTGCAATGTCTAGTCTAGTACAAACCATTTCATACATGAGACTCCCGCTTAAGCATATGGTACTTGTGTTATGTATTTGACCTCCTCATGTGATGAAGGACATTGAACTTTGCTCAATTTGAAGTGTCCAACCATAGGTGTACTAACAAGTTTTACATTCTACATCTTGAACCTTTCTAACACCATGTAGATATAATCCTCCTGAGATAAATGCTATTTATTTTTCTTCATGTCTTTGTGTATTTGCATGCCAAGGATTCTTTTGGCAGCTCTAAAATCCTTCATAGAAAATGTGTGAGCTAGCTTTCCCTTAAGCTCATCAATGTCATGCATACTAGATCCCGCAATAAGCATATCATCCACATATAGTAACAAAATACTATAGCTCCCTATTTTCAAGCTTCTTGAAATAAACACAATGTTGATTCACATCTCAAGTAACCATGCTCATGCATAAAACTATCAAACTTCATGTACCATTTCCTTGGAGCTTGCTTGAGCCCATATAGGCTCTTTTTTAACATGCACACTAATTTCTCCTTACCCATGAATTCATACCCAAGCGGATGCTACATATAAATCTCTTCATCTAAATAACCATGAAGGAAATCCATCTTCACATCTAGTTTTTCTAAATGTAAATCCTCTTGTAACTAAAATCAATAAGATGACGAATAAAAGTTTTCTTAACAACAAGAAAAATATTTCACCAAAATCAATACCTGCTTTACGCTTTTTGTGTAAATCCCTTTACTACAAGTCTTTCCTTGTACTTTTCTTTCCACCCTCTTCTTCCTTGATCCTGTAAACCCACTTGTTCTGTAATGTCCTCTTACCTGCTGGAAACTTAACTAAATCTCAAGTCTGGTTCTATTCCAAGGAGTCCATCTCCTCATCCATTCCATGCTCCCACTACACGTGGGTCTCATCCTACATTACTTCTTCAAAACTCTCTGGTTCACCATTATCAGTCAATAATAAATAAAATAGAGAAAGTGTAAATCTTTCTGGAGGTTTACTTACCCTTTGTGACCTTCTCATAGGATTTTGGGGTACCGGAGGCTCATTCTGGACCTCTAGACATTTGTATCCAAATATGTTAGTGACCGACGTTGGTCACCTATAACCGACATCGGTTCTACTAACCGATGTCATTTTAGTTCTTTTTGTAACCGATGCGGTTTGTTGACCCGATGTTAGTCAAGGGTTAACCGACATCGGTTACTGTGTAACCTTGTTGGTATTACTTTTAAATATGAGAGTTCATTTTCATTCACAAACTTCTCAACCGATCCATCCTTAGGTACCAAAATATCATCCTTGTACATTCTCTTTCCATTTCATTCAATATCATGACTCCTAATTTTAGAATTCTCTAAATCCCGAAAATGGAATATGAAATCACCAGATCCATAACTAATGAATGTGCATCTCTTGGATTTTACATCCATTTTTTTCTTATTTTCCTTATAAATATGCACAAAATATTCTGAACAAAAAACTTGATAAAAATAAATATCTACATCTTTTCCAGTCCAAGATTCCTTGGGTATTCCTCCAACTAGTGAACTTGAAGGCCCATGGTTAATCAAATAAACCATTGTATCAACTACCTCTACCCAAAACTGCAAGGGCAATCTAGAATGTATCCTTGTACTTCTAGTACATTCCATGATTATCCTATTCATTCTCTCTGCAACACCATTCTCTTCTGGTGTTCTTGGAACCGTCCTTTCTCTACGTATCTCATTCATTGAACAATAATCAATGAAATCCTTGCTATAGTATTCACCACCATTGTCATATCTAAAGGCACTTTAACTTTGAATTTGATTAGTTCTCAACAAGGGCTTTCTATTTTAAAAGTTTCAAAAACATCAGATTTATGTTTAATACAATAAACCCATACCTTTCTTGTAGCATCATCAATAAAAGTAACACAATAATAGGATCCCCATGAGAAGCTACCGAGCTGGTCCTCACACATCTAAGTGTAAAGCTCCAACTTCTGCTCCGTCTAGTTTCCTGACTTTGAGAAATCTCACTCTCTTTTGCTTTCAAAAAAAAATGTTCAAGAAATCAAGATCTAAATCATTTAAATCTAATAACTTACCCTTAGCATTTAATATCTTCATTCCTTTTTTACTTGATATGGCCCAACCAATTATGCCACATACATACATCTGAATATGAAGTAGATAATGCAGAAAAAGGAATTAGTAACACGGGTAGATAAATATAATGTTCCTACCTTCTTACCTCTTACCACAAGAAAAGCACCCTTGGTGACTTTCCAAGAGTCTCTGTAATTTTAACCATGCAACCATCTTCTCCTAGTTTCCCTCCGAAATAGTATTCCTCCCGAGGCTTGGCACATGTCTCACATCTTTCAATACCCATGTATTTCCATTCTGCATTTTTAGATGAACTTCCCCTTTACCGAGTAATACTGCAAGGTTCATCATAGCCCAAATAAACATACCCAAAATTGACCTGGAAATAATTTCTGAAATAACCCTTATTAGGGGTTGCATGGAAAGAAGCTCCTGAATCTAAAACCCGCGATTCAATTCTATTATCTAAAATAATAATAAGAGCATCTTGCATTACCTCTCTGTTGTAGCAAGATGTGCTTCTTTACCTTTTTCTTGTTGTTAGTTCTCTTTATCCTTTGACCAACAATATTTCTTTTCATGTCCTTTCTTTCCATATTTCCAACAAGTAATTCCCTTACCTTTTGATTTAGATTTGATATCCCTTGACTTTGATTTCCTATTACTCTTACTCTTAGATCTCTCCTTCGCTTGCCCCTGCTTTCTAAATTCAAAGCATTCCCAGATGATGATTCCTCTATACTCTTCCTATGAATTTATTCATTCAAGATTATACTAACCACATCATCAAATTTCAAAATATTATTAGTAGATGTTGTATTACTAACAACCATTACCAAGTTATCCCAACTATCAAGAAAAAAACATAATAATAAAAGTGCTTTCACTCCATCATCAAACGATATATCAATCAATTTTAAGCTGATTTACAATAGATCTGAAATCCTTGAATGACTAGATGTACATCCACCTTCATGCATCTTAGAGCTAAATAGTTTCTTCATCAAATAAACTTTATTTGAAGCACTAGGTTTTCCATATAAATTAGCAAGATATTTCATTAACCCTACTATAGAAGTTACTTCTATAATATTGGAAGCCACGGATGCTACCAGGCTCAATCTTATAGATCACATACCCTTTCTGTCATCAAGAATATTTCATTCTTCATCGGTCATCTTCGAAGGTCTAGACTTCTCATCCAACAAGTAAATGCAAATCTCTTTGATACATATAATCCTCAATCTGCATCTTCCATAATTGATAATTTCATTGTCAAACTTCTCTACGTTGTATTTTTTTCTTTTGCCATTTTTGTAGCTCCCACTCAATCGAGAAAACCCTTGTAAATAAATCATCAACACACAAAACCATCAAACAAATATCCGATACCATTTAATGGGGTTTGAGATCGGTTGTATAGATAATATATCAAATCTAAGCATAAATGCAAATAAAAGTAGATATTCTACTAGAAGAAATACACAAAACAAGAGACATAAATCAACACGTATTTAACGTGGTTCACTCGAGTGTGGGCCACGTCCAACCAAGAAACAATCCAATTTATTATCCAAATCTTTCACAATATATATAATGAATATTTACAATCTTTCACACCTCTTAAATGTACAACACTTTCTTTCTCTCAAGATTTTGTTTCTTTTCCAATAATTCTTTCTCGACAATTATTCTCACAATAATCATCGAATTTTGCAAGTTCTTCTTAATTCTTACTTCTAAACCCTAACTTTCATGCTTATATAGGTGTATACCAACTTAGGGCACTTAACCATGCAATTACAATCAATATATCTACTTTAACACTAAAAATAGATCTAATTCCCATGAGTTGATTAAAACACTCATACACATGTAACCGATGCCGGTTATCCTAACCGATGTCGGTTCCTCCTTGCCCGATCGATGTCAGTCGAGGTGACCGATGTCGATCCCTCCATAACCTATGTTGGTTACTTTGTTTTCCATCAACTTTCATATTGCATGATAATCCAATGTAATTAAGCTCCACAACTCAACAAATATGGCTTAGAAATTCATTATTAATAATATTACAATTTATTAATAATTTCACAATATATTTATGTAACAGGAATATTTTCTTGTAAATCTCTCATTGATGCATCTAATTTTGAGGCATATTTCTCTTATATGAATCTATTTTCTTATACTTTGAGGGATAAATTTGACATCCAGGAGCACCCTAATTTTTTTCACATCCCCAACTTGCATCATGTGCCACAAGTTGAAGACTATTGGGTGAGTTGTGTTTATGATCATGAAGTCGAAGAAGAGATCATATCAGGATGAAATGGTATCAAATGAGGAAGTTTGGATTTCAGCAATTCGAGGAAGGCATCGAGGATGATAGAAAAAAATTGTATAATCCAAAGTACCCAATTGTGAAATATTACCCTCTTTCTTAGGTTTTGAAGCATCCTGGAATCAAGTGATATCAAAAAAGTAATGAGGAAGTGATTCGAAGATCAAGAAATTAGTTCAAGAAGAAGAGGGAACCGTTCATCGAATTAGGAGGTCTTCATGCTCTCAAGAAACAAACATCTCCTCTTCCCACTTTAGGGGCACTTGAGAAGGCTTTGAGTTTAACTCATTCTGAAAGGGTGCAAAGAGAAAGTCAAGGGAATCCAATTCATCTCATCACAAGAGAACTCACAAGAAGGCCAAATCAGCTCAAGAGAATCCAGAAGGATTAGAATAAGGTGAGGTTTAAATTCCTCAGTTGCACTTTGTCATTCGTAGAACTCAAAGCATCTCATCAACTGCGGTTGTGCATGTTCAAACGGTCCAATACACCTTATTAGTCAGAGATAGAAAATTTTATCATGCCCAACACTGAGATTAAGACAAATGAGTCTTTCTTGTGGGTACAAGACATGGTCACAGGAGAGACACACACAAGCCAATAGGTGGTGTTCCTATATTTCCAGGCCATATCTACAATGGTGAAGGTCAAGAAAGGAAATAAAGATTGTATTTCCTCTTGTTTCTTCAATGGCACTTCAGGTAACCAATATGTGGAGGTGGCTCGGCCCAAGGTCATCAAGCCTCTTTGCGAGATAGATCCTTCATATTATGAAATCAACAATATCCCGCTTAGACCAATGACACATGAGGGTGATGCCCATATTTTTAGGATTCTTCCACTTACCTTCTTGTGATAAATCAAGAATACAAGGAGAAACTAGACCAAGCGGAAGACCATATTAGAACCCTCACTTAATACTAGAAATCACTCTTGGATCTAAATGTCACCACTTCTCTCCCGAGTTGAAGAAGTTACTCCCATCAATAGATTTGACCTTGAGTCTATCAAAAAAATAAAAGGCTTCACCATGCATGGCGAGTGAATGATAAATGGGTGAACATGATCGTGAAAAGGGAAAGGTGTTGGTTCAAGAAATATTGACATTATTCAAAAACATGGGTGTGACGGCCATGAAATTAATCATGAAACGAGAGAAATGAAGCAGAGAAAGATAATTGGGATCATTTATATCCGATAGCAAGTTTCTTGGTGGAAGGATGCTCAACCTAATATGTTGGTTGTGGAAAAGGATTATGATTATGCTCGGAGGATTTAGAAACTAAAGAAGGTGATAGTCAAATTTTGGTGAGAAGGTGGAGCATGTAGGTAGATTTTCTTCTTAGCCTATCATGCTTATATAGTTACCTTAAGATACAAAATCTATAAAATGGAACCATGATGAAGGACTCAAATATTGGGAAAATGAGATGCTAGAATTTTTATCCCAATCCTTTCGGATGAAAACACAAATCCTAATAAGAGTGAGGGTTGGATAGTTGTGAATAGAAAAAAGAAAGGAAAGAATCCTACCACTCCTCTTAAGATGATCTTAATATATCATGTTTGGGTGCCTCTTGGGTAATCCTTTCTTTTCCTTCGGTTAGACTTGTTCATTAGAGATTTAGTGAGCTCCTAGTTAATAGTCAAGTCTATTTGACTTGTCTCTTTGGAGTTTCTTTGTCTTTTTTGTACATTCCTATCATAGGTATTGGATTTGTTTTTCAGGGTTTTTGTCTTTTTATTCTTTGACCATGCTTCACTTTATACCTTGTTGTGCCTTGATGCCTATTTTTCGGTTGTGCAGAGATTTTGATCCCTTCAAAATAATTATTGTTTCATTGTGGTCATTCTATGGCCTGGCTTCATTTCTTATACAAGTTTTTTTGGACCCTTCAAAACCAAATCCTATTTACCTTATCTAAAAAAGTTCAAAACATAATATAAAGGAAAACCAAAAATCATGAAAAAAATAAACATTGGGATGATAACGGAGTTCATCAAAAAATGGAATGCATCTTTGGGTTCATTTAATATATGAACCGATATATAAATGATGTAGTTTATACAATTTATAAATCACCTATCTAATCTGGTCAATAGTTTCTAATGATATTTCTCTAGGTATTGGCTCTTGTCTCTAACTACAAGCTCCTAGCTCTTGATTGGGCTACTAGCCCCTCTATCTCATAACTCATGACACTTACAACCTCTGTAATGATAATGTTGGCACACATGATCTAATGCCTTATTTATAAGAATGTGATCACAATAGGCTCTATGGCCTCTCCATAGTAATGTTTACATACACGTGGGATCCTCACCTTAGAAAATAATATCGAGAGGATCCATGACCTCTGGATAGCTTGTCATTACTAATAAGCTCCATGGCCACTTTGACAATGTAATAGGTTACAATGGTGTACTATGTTTAAATTGACAATAATGGCGTTACAATATGCTCTTATGGCATCTGTGATAATGTTATTATAAAGTATTTCTCTCAGATATGATTATGATCTCCATAATAATAATTGTCAGTGCTCTCCTTTTTATAGAAAAAGGCTTCAAACCTCTCTCCCCATAAACAACCTCTAAGAGCAAATATCTCCATTTATGGTCTCTATAATAAATAATATCATTCACACTACAACGACCATATTAAAACTCTAATCTCTCCTCTTCACACTATTGCACAAGCTCTACCACAGAATCTTCTTTGGGAGCTTCGGTCCACGCATTTTTCTCCAAAACATTTGATATATCTTTACACTCGTGTCACCTACAATGCTCAAGCTTGATCTCAATATTTAATGATTTGATGAATCTCCATAAGCGATAAGGGGACTTTTATAATATTCAAGAGACCTAAGATTTGAGGATATTTTATTTATCATTTGATTTAAAATCCCACTTTGACGGGATAAACATAATTAAAATAGGCTTTTGATAGGATTTTCACCATATACACTTAGCATAACATTGGTTGGAATTACAAAATAAATAATGTGACTCGCCAAATTATGATCTCAATAATGATGTGTAATCTGAGCTCAATGATGTCACTTTGTGACAAAGCATCCGAGTCCCCTACCCGATTAAAAAGTGGACACCATTTTTTCACCTTGACTTTCAAATATTGAAGGCTGAAATAAACCCATTTTTCTTTGCCATTATTTTGCACATGACCACTTTCGACTCTCGATAGGTCGATTGGCATTTTCACAATGTTTCATTACATTGTTACACATGTGCCCTCAATTTTCCCATTGACACTTGATCTTGTGTGCATGATATCTCCCATATACGGTGTGTGTTTTGGTCAATTCAAAATGGGTTTGAAAGATAACTTCAATATATTTTATAAGTAATAGGTTCAGGTAGATTTAGCAAAATTCCAAATCATTAAATGTCCTCTCGATCACTCCTCTCGACTAAGATTCTTTTGGTCCAAAAACATTATTCATTCTATTAAAATGAAGGTATAACATCCTCATTTATAACTATTTTCTTTTCTTTCGAACATAAAATCTTTATGTAACACATCCAGTAACTCAGAGAAAAATAAATAGAAGGAACTTTTCTTACCTTGATCTTTGATCATTGGTACAAATCTCTATTTGAGAGAAGCTATCTCTTGACTTGAGGTATATTTTTTGATAAAGGTACATAAAACCCCTTCACAAAGTCTCTCTCCATTATCGAGGAGGAAATATTTCCAAATATGGGTTTCTGACTCTCATATATAGAGTTGTTGTGTCTTCTCGTTCCACATTCACAACACAAGAAAAAAATAGACACAAAATACATTTCATTCTAAAGTGGTGTTTTAAGGGGTCACTACTTGTACAATTCACCCTTCTTGGGGTCTTACAATTTAATGCAATATAAATGGATTGTAAAAATAATTCCATTACAAATGTTTCCCAAACATGGGTCTTACAACAATGTGCATATAAAAACACAAAGAGAAAATGATTAAATCTAATCAAACTTACCCAAGCTACATTTTCCATTTTGATCTCAGACCACATCATCTCCCCTTATAAGAACACTTCGGATCACGGAACACCTTCGGTTATGATCAACATATGTTCATTTTGAACACATCATATTCTCTTCGAAGAACACTTTGGCTCACCGGAACACCATCAGTGATGATCAACATTTCCACTGTTGCTGAACTTGGAGAACCTCCATGACATTTGTTGGGAAGAAAAATTTACTAAGTATGAGAACATGCACAAAATCACATGCACACATTGAGATGTAGAAGTAGTGTGGGGGAGAGTGCACCCACAGTTAGGAAAGGTGACATGTACGATTGTGCATACAAGGTAGATTAATTGAGGACTTATCCATTTTCTTGGATTAGGCTAAATGTAGACTTGGAGTGTTCACCATGTAAAGGATACTAGAGGCCACCTTGGTGAGAAAGTATTGGCTATTTTGGGAAAAATCACATGCAAACACAAGATTAAAGCACATGCATGAGTTTAGCTATTAATAGGATTAAAAAAATATATTATTAGGGAATCTATTATTAGTAAATGTTTTGTAAAACATGCATGTAACTATGCATGGCTATTTTGAGCACGGTAATTATCGGGAAGAGTTTTCTATTGAGGGTTCTAATTTTGTGTGAATCAATGTGATATATGGTTGATCTCTATCTATTATTTTATTTTGTACCTATATATACATCATGTTTGTGAACACTATTGTTAGATTGTTAACAATTTCATTGGTCAAACAAGGCCCAAGTGGTAGAGGCGGTGGACTTATAAGATTATCATTATGGTCTTGTCATCTTTCAAATGGATATCTCATTCATTAAACTTATGGAAGCATATCTTAGTCTAATTGTACTATGTATAGTTTAATCGGTTGCATTCCATGTAAATGATTTTTATATCTTATATACCTATCATTTTAATTTTTGTGTGTGTTTTATTAGGCATAAATGAAATACATGTGAAGGATTTTTTTAATGACAGTATGGAGGTTCAATGATCTATGAAATTGGTTACTTATAACATTACGTTGTATTATTGATAACAATACCTAGTCTAATTGAAAGTAAAATCTATTAGAATCACAATGAATTGATAGGGGTGAATTAGTCCTTATAATCCCTTAAAAATTCAAATTAACTTACATACACCATTTAACATTCAACTATGCATTAATGTGTTATTAACTATTATTCAAAATTCACCCCTCAAGGTAATTTTGATAACCTGCATCATTTCTTTCGGATTGAATGAGTAGAAATGGTCAAAGGCCCAAAAACTCAAGTTTTGGGATTCCCTTTGGTTTCTCTCTGACTCCCCCATCCAAGGAAAAAATCTAAGAAGTTAGAAAAATTGAGAAAATCTGAAAAAATGGCTTTAAACAAAGTGTATGCGGGTGGATCGAAGGTTTTTGTCCCGCAGGACAACACAAGTTCACACGGGACATTTGGGACCTAAAAATATGAAATGGCCATAGGTAGTTAAAATCAGAAAAATTGGATATTTTTGTCCCACGCAAGATCCATGGAATGTCGGGACCAAAAAACTCGATTTGCCGGAAATGGCCGAAAATAGTGAAAATCAGTTAAGTCAGGTCGAAATGTCCCAGGACGCACATGGGACAGTTGGGAGGTTGGGACACGTGGGCTCAAAAAATATGACTTGTCCAATTTGCAAAGCGGGTCGAGAGACATGCGGAGGAAGTCGAGGTCAACGACCCTCACGGCCCGGTCAACGCTGGGACATTCGGGACATCAAACACCAAAATCGCCACACCAAGAGGGAATCGAAAAAGTAGAGGTTTTCATCCCAAGTCACACAAGGGACATCCAGGACACCAAGACCCGATTTCACCAAAATAGCCGCATACAAAGGAAAAATCAATGTCTGACCCTCTCGAACTTCAAACGGCCATAACTTTTGACCCGAGCTCGATTTTCATGAAATTTGACTTTCTAGAATGAGCACAATGTCCTCTATGCCATAGAAACTAGATGTATTAATTTTTATGAGGTTCTGTATATGAAAATAAAGGAAACACCCTCAGCCCCAGTCAATCAAACACTTAGTCCCGTTAAATGACGTAAATGCCCAGTAGACCCAAATAATGCAAGCAAGACTAAAAGGCCATAACTTTTGCATTTCTCAACGAAAACGCACAAAATTAGTACCATTTGAATCGTGGTTCTGATTGTAATGCATATAAATCAATAAATCTAGAATTTGATTAGTAATTGGTGGTGATTTTTTAGAAAACTTGACCAGATTCGTAACAATTTTTATCCTGGTAGCTATGATGCATTAATGGAGCATGTGATGACATATCTCACTGCTGCAAGTTATGGGGCAGTATGGGGAGCCTTTTACAAACAGAAGAACATCATTTCACTCTAGTTACTACCTTTTTCAAGTGGTTGAAGGACAATTTTTGGGATTTTCTTTTCCCCCTCTTTCTCTCTCCTCTCAAAACTCTATAAATTGAAGTGTTGGGATCATTATAAGGGGAGGTAGTTTTTGAGTAGAAAAAATATGTCAAATTTGTTTTGTGAAGCCAATGTGCTACATTCCCTTGTAGTGGAATCCTTACATGGGGATCTAGGCCCTTAATTTGTAATAGATTGAACTATGCATATCCATGAAAGCAATATATACAAGTTGTGGATGTCTCTTCCCCTGTTGTGTTTGTTTGCATTCCTTCTTCCCCTTCAATATCATCACATGCATGTTGTGTCTATTTATGCTCTTACGGGGATCCATTATCATTATGTGTATATGAATTGTTGTTGTGAATGCATTTGCTGGATCGTGGAGAACTGTTATCACCTCTTCTAGCATGCAATTTTCTTCTACTTTTCACACATTGGAAGACTATCCTCATTCACTCTTTTTCTGGTGTATCACCACTTTAGTGTAGGCTTTGTTTTCATGCTCTCTCTCTCCCTGGTCCCTTGGAAATTTAGATTAGGAAAGATAGTTTTTCTTGCATTAGAGTAGATTGTGGAAGGTACTTTAGGAGCAAGAACCAACTTTCTCGGAGGTCTATCTCAAGTAGCAAGTCCCACAACTTGGAGATAGTACCCATGTTATCCAATCACACCGTGAGCTCAATCACACACACTTGTGTAAACCAAAGGGTGTTTTTATTCGGTGATAACATTAACAATATGCAACAACTATCCACAAGATAACAACCGTGAAAGAGTACACAAGAACACAAGATATAAGTGAGAAACCCTCAAGGGGAAGAAAAACCACTAAAATTTTCATTATATTACTCAAATCAAAATTATTTAGTGAATCACTAACTTCACAAGGAGCACCAACACCTAATTTAGTAGAGCACCAACCCTACAATGAGCGCCAATGCCTAGTTTAGTGAGGAACCAACCCCATAAGGATGATACAACCACATAAGATGATCAAGGACCAACCCAACCACCTTCATATGAATATATTTTATGTATTGCCATTGGTTCTTCCACAATTGATGGAGATCACAAATTTCACACACCGTAAAATACTCTTCAAACACACCTTCTCCTAACTCGCTCAAACTTGATCAGTCATGGAATGTAATAGGCATATTCTCTTACATACTAGCTATTCAAAACTCCTAAGGCATTTACAAAAAATTTCATCTCTATCTTGATGCCCTTCAACTACCTACACTCTCTCACCTAGCTTGTATTTTTCCCTCTCTTTCAACTAGTTCAAAAAATAACCATTACATTTACTTTTATATGAAACTCAATTTAAAAACATAAATTATCATCCAAGACCTAATATTTTTGTGACCACAACATAAAAACATAGCTACATCTTCATATAAAACATCATGGAGGACCCTCATGGGTCAGAAATGCATCAAGACACACAACTAGCTCTAACTAGCCCAAAAAGGCCTAAAACCCCATCATCGAGCACTCCAAGACCTTCAAGCACCTTGATAAGGCCAAAATATGCCTCATCAATGTACAATAAATGATCTTATTTTACTCTATTTTTTATCAAGTTTGACTGCATTTTTGAATTTTGTTTGATCTAGTATAAGTTAGGATGTAATCTTTCATCCTTTGTTGGATTTAGTTATAACATCTAAAAACTTTGTAATTCCTAACAAAGTGTATGGAAATTCAGTTTTTATAATAAAATAGGTCACATTCAAATCAGAAGAACAAAGTATGAAGCAACCAACATGTTTTTGGGAACATTGGCTTCAATACGACTTAGCTCTAGAACCTTCAAGCTTAGTTCTGGAACTCCATCACATAATAAAGGAACTCTATTGCTTAGTTATAGAAACTTCAGGCTTAGTTCCAGAACTCTGGCACTTAGTTCTAGAACTCTTGCGCTTAGCTCTGGAACATTTGTAGTTAATTTCAGAATAGTTCCCTTTGGTTCTGGAACTTCTCTAAAGTTCTGGAATCAATGGGAATCTCTTTATTTTGACAACATCCGGTGATACAAAGCAATCAACGAGGCTTCCAATCAGGAGCAGATCAACATATTGTTGATTCTTCATACTCCAAAATACGTATGTAGGATCAGACAACTATATGTCCAACAAGGTTCCTAAATTTCACATCTACTTTGAGCACTATTTTGTTTCATTAGAACCTATTGATATATGGACATATATTAAGCACTTGTCATTATAAATGCATCTTCGGATGATGAAATATATATAAGGACCTATAGATAAATTAGATATATGATAGATATACAGTGAAGTTTGTAAGACAGAACATTTTAGTAATAAGATAGCCATTTCATTTTGAGAGAATCATACTTTGTCAACTCCTGATTCAAGGTGGAGCAAGGGCCCACTCCTCCAAGAAGCAGGATTCTTTATTTTATTGGTATTTATATTTCTAAGCAATTCGTGTAAATATGTTAAGTGTTAATTCTATAAATGCTTTTGATTCTTCAGTTGAATTCTGTCACATACTTGTCCCTACATGTGTTATAGGTTAGAATCTTATTTCTTTGCAATTATTTTCAAATGTGTGTTTATTTCCAAGAAATAGTGTTTACTTCTACAACGTGTGTTTACTTCTAGCAATTTTTTTCATTTTGCAAGAGTGTGTTTACTTCCAGTAATTTGTTTCATTCTGCAAAAGTGTGTTTCATTTCCAACAACACGTTTAATTCTGAAGATTTATTTATTTCAGAAATGAGTGTTTATTTCAAGCAAGTTTCTTATAGTATAGTTTTAATAAGGATTTGGCCAAGGAATCCTAAAGACACTGCAAAAACCCCCAAAAATTAAAAAAATAATAAATACCTATAATTAATTACTAGATCACTAAGATTCTTCTTGTTGCATATAATTTCAAACACACCCCTGGTTTGAATATGACATCAACTAAGAGTTGATTAAATGAAGGGAATAATGACACCCATCATTTTGGCATCGTTGTCAAGGACCCACTAGTTAGAAGTGTCTAATTAGGTATCAACAAGAGAACCAATAATACATCTAGTAATTGAAAATTTTTCCCTTGTTATCATAACATTTATGAGTAGACCAAGAGACTCTAGAAAGGGTAGATATCTCCCAAAAATTTCTCAAAAAGAACTATCAACATCCTCTAGTTCAAATAAGGAGGTTGAGAAAGAAATAGAGGCACCGTAAGTGTCTCCTCTTACACATGAAGTAGAACTTCCACCTTTAGAATTTTGGATCAATCACCAGAAGGAAGTGGAAATTTTAGGAGAAGGATTATATCCCAAGACCCACTTAGAGAAATTTTTGACTCTCAATTTAGTAGTCAACCTTGTACTCCCAAATTTTCACCTACACCAAAGCGGATCACATACTACATTGATTGGGAAAAATATCTAGAAGATACTGTAGATATGGCACGAGAAGTTGAAAGAGAACCTAATAGGACCTTTACCTATCCAATTCAGTTGGAGGATGATGATACACCTATGAATAATATTTCACCTGCACACTTGCCTACATTTAGAGGGATGTCATCTGAGGATCCTGACCAATTATTATTTGAATTTAAAGTATTGTGTCAAACCTATGATTACAAAATAGAAAATCAAAACTCAAGTTGTTTCCATCCACTCTGAAAGATGCAGCAATGAGGTGGTTTATGGGATTAACATCTAATTCTATTACCACTTGGGAACAAATGGAAACTGTCTTCCTAGATAAATACCAAGACTGTTATTGAGGGAGAAATTGGAAAGAATATTTTTTAGGATCAAACAGGAAGAGGATGAAAACATGGAAGATTATTTATATATATTCCTCTTTGTAAGTAAAGGTGTGCATTTTTACTTCAAGAATAGCTTAGAAAAACCATTTTTCTTAAAGGTCTAGATGACGAATCTAGGAAGCCCTTAACTTAATGACAGTGGAAACATCAATCAATTAAGAATTAATGATATTAAAGACCTTTGTAGAAGTTATTAAAGAACAAGGGTGGACCTAGAAAAGGAAAAATAGTGAAAACTAAAAATCAAGACATGAACAAACTTATGGATGAACTAGCAAAATTTAAAATAGATATCCTAGTTCAAATAACTTCCACCATGGATGGATTGCATGCCAAAGAAAATGCTAATACTTGAACCATTAACTATGTAATTGTCATGTAGATGCGAAAGAATCATGCACTAAGAGATTGTCCTTTGGATAAAAAAGAAATGTATCTTATTTGTGAATCTAGGGAACATGAAGATATTGTTTTTCTCTTCTTCCATTCATAAAAATCAGCTTAAACAAACTAGCACTTCATCTATGTAGAAGAAATAAACTTTGTCCAAAGACAACCTAGCGAGGAAGTTGATACAAATATCTGCTATTCCTAATCCTGGATGATGTAGTGGGTAGCTCGACAGAGTGCCACAAAAATTAGGGACAACCACCTTGGACCCCTCAACCAACATGGAATCCCGTGGTTGGGTAGGACAAGCTTGGTATGCTTAGGGACACCAACAACCATGGTCTATTCGGAGTAACCCTTATACTTGGTCACACAACCTAGGTGGAACCTAATAACTATGCTCGTGGAAGAAGAACATATCTCAACCAACATCAACAAGCCATAATGGGTTCTCCAACACAAGGTTCACAAATTTATAATGTGGTTCAAACATAAATGTCAAGACAACCAAAGTGGATAATCCAAAAAAATAAAAAAACAACCCCTATCTACGGAATAGAGCAAGAAAAACCAATTGATCTTAATGCCATGGACTATAAGGATATTCAAACAAGATTTAGCAAAATAATTAACAATCCACCTATTATAATTACTGAGATGACAGAAGAAACTGAAACCCCTAGTTCATTTGTTCCTAAGAGGATGAAAAAGAAAAAGAGAAGGAGTCAGATAACAACTCTATTGAAACTCCATTTCCAGAAAGATTTAAAGAAGTTATTGAGACCAAGGAATCTGAATTAGTGCAAGAATTAAGGAAACTAAATATTGAAATACCATTGTTGTAAGAAATCAAGGACATTCATGAATTAAACAAATTAATCAAAATATTATGTTTGAAAAGACCTAGAAGGAAGAAGTGGTACCCTAGGACTATTAAGGTAGATAGGAAACTCGTTGATTTATTGGTAGGAAAAATCTTACTTCCCAAATATAGGGATCTTAGAAGCCTTGTTATTTCTATCTCTATAGAAAATAAAGATATACATAATGTTTTGGTTGATTTGGGAGAAACTATAAAGGTGATGACAGTAGACACTTTGAAAACATTACCATGACAAGTATCTGACCTACTAGCACCATATTGCGAGATGGCATATCGGTCAAGAGCAAAACCGAGAGGAATCATTGAAGATGTGGCGAGTTATGTGGGAGTCATGGGAGTATCTAGTGGACTTCCTTATATTACGAGCGACCAAAAGGTAAAGCACTTGGTTATCCCATTATTTTAGGAAGACCATGGTTAGCCACGATTCTTGCCTTAATTGATTGTAGATCAGGTGATATGACTATCTCAAATGGTAAGAATTCTAAGCAAATTTCCTTATATCCTCTTGCACGACCTTTTATTGATAATCAAGAACAATTATGCGTTGATGATCCCGATACTAATAAATAGAATTTTTGTTATATGTTAACATTGCATGATCACCAATTGTATGTGGAACAATTAAGGATAGTTCGGAACCTTCGGACTTAGTTACAAAACCGTCGGACTTAGTTCTAGAAATTTGGACTTAGTTCAGAACATGCATACTTAACTCCATAACCACAACAATTCCAAGAAGATGCAAATAATTTCCCTTCTTCCTCTTAATATTCCTAGGATTTTCACTAGGAATGAGATTTCACATCCAAAAAGATGCCTCAAATAACTCAATTGGTGAAGTTCAGGACAGAAAGAGGAAGAAGGGAAAATGTATGCTATTTACTACCTTAGTGAAAATATTACTTTAACTAAAATAAATTACACTACCACTGAAAAATAATTTCTTGTTGTGATTTATGCAATTAATAAGTTTAGGCATTATATTACAAGCTACAAAATATTTGTACATACAGATCACTCAGCAATTAAATACTTAATGAACAAACCAGTGGTTGGAGGTAGGATAATTAGGTGGTTATTAATTTTACAAGAATTTGATATTACCATTGTGGATAATCCAGGAAAATCTAATGTGGTAGCTAATTTCTTGTCAAGATTAACCACTACAGGGGAGCAAGATCTAGTTAAGGACAACTTTCCAGATGAACAATTATTTGTTATTTCAGTTGATACACCATGGTTTTCTTGATATGGAAAATTATCTCTACAATAGGAATTTTCCCCCTTCTTTTATCAAGGAACAAGCAAAATATTAATCAAAACCAATGCACAATTTAAATGGTTGAATGGAATGTTATTTAAATGTGGTCCTGATTTGGTTTTACGCAGGTGTGTGAGAGAAGATGAAATCTTTGACATACTCAGGGCATGTCATGAAGAACCAAGTGGAGGACACTTTTAGTTAAAAGAACAACACACAAAATACTTGGTACTGGTTATTATTGGCCATCTCTGGTAAAAGGAAGGGACAACCAACTTTCACCAGTGAAATGCCTCTGTAACCTCAAGTAGTGATTGAACCATTTGAAAGGTGAGGGATGGATTTTGTTGGCCCTTTTAGTCCTCCTTCACAAGGAAAGGAGCACATTCTTGTATGTACTGATTATGTGACAAAGTGGGTAGAGGTTCAGTATTTAACAAATGTTAATGAAGATGCAGTTGCTGATTTTCTTTGGCACAAAATTATGATGAAGTTTGGTGCACCAAGAAGCATAGTTTCAGACCAAGGTCCATAGTTCATGTCCAATATGATCCAGGACTTCACAATTTATTATTATATCAATCATAGGAAGTCATCTCCCTATCACCCATAATCAAATGGGCAAGCAGAAGTGACAAACAGAGAATTGGAAAACATCCTCACCAAAATAGTTGAAGCATGTAGAAGAGATTGGGTAAAGAAGTTACCTGAAGTATTACGGGCTTATAATACAACTTGGAAGACTACTGATAGGTTTCTCACCATATGAGTTAGTCTATGGGAAAAATCCCTTGTTACCCATTGAATTTGAACTACAAACATTGAGAATAACAACTAAATTGGGTATTGAATTGGATGCAGCGAAAAAGAAAGAATTCTACAACTCAATGAATTGGATGAGCTAAGATTGGAAGCACTTTAAGAGACAAAGATAATCCAAGACCAAAGGAAGTAGTGGCATAATACACATATAAAGGAAAGAAAATTCAAGGTAGGATATTGGGCATTATTGTTTGATTCCAAGTACCAACAATTCAAAGGAAAATTGAGAACTAGGTGGTTAGGACTTATCAAATTGAGTAAATATTTGACAATGGATCTATTCAACTACTTCACATTGATGGCAAGAAGAAGGACACTTCTGGTAAATGGACACATCTGAAACTTTATAGGAAGCCTCCTACCAAGGATGAGTTCTTAAAGCAGATTGAAGAAGATATGAATTTGATCATATGGAAGAACCTAGTTCTTCCAAAATGATCAAGTAATCAGATGCATGGATCCAAAATAAAGGGAAGAGAATGAAAACCAACAAATGGCGTTCTCTTCTCCAAAAATTAAAAAATTAAAAATATATATATTTAAAAATTAAAAAGGAGGGAATGAAAACTAGTAAATGGTGTTCTCTTCCCAAAAACAAATCTCTCAAAGACCAATTGAAAACTAGAAATGGCGGTTGGTCTCCTCAATAAATGGCTAATTCAAAATAAAAGGAACTTCTTTGGAATTCCAGTTGTCTTTTCTAACTATTTTTCTTTTTCACTTTTTTTTAGGAATGATGAGTCATCAAGGCGGAGGAATTACATCAATAAGGATGGTAATTATGTCTTGATCTTATTAAAGGTTAAATTAAAAGTTCACATGTGTGATTAGACTTGATTTAAGTAGTTGGTATGATGAGTCATTTATTGTACATTATGATTAAAAGCAAGTAATCATGAGGGTGATGTCGATTGAATAAGTAAAAGTGGTGGTGTATTAATAATGAGCTATCATTTTGGGTGGAATAAACGAATTTGAGAAGCATTTGCAGAAAAATAAAGGAAGAAACAATAGAATTATATTTGAATTTCGTAGCTAAACCCATCATTTCCAAAACCAAATCCATTAGTTCATGAGCTATCTCTGACGAGTAAGGATTTGAAAGAAGGAATAATTTGAATCGTCCTCTTTTCCATGGGGATAAAAAAGAAGTCAAAGCCAGAGGATGATACACAACTTCTTGCAGATGGAGAAGTGGCAACCATTTTTGAACAAGTAGGGTGGCTGGAGTTCCTAAATAAATTCTCAAAGTACAATGACGAATTGGTAAGGGAATTTTTGTAAATTTATAAGAATCCATAACTAAGGTTAAAAGCATTATAATTCCCTTTATTGTAAATACAATGAGAAATGTATTTGGGGTCCAATTGTACATGTCCCAAATCATGTCAAGGGGACCCTAAAAGAATTGGTGGAAACCTTGACACAAGAGGGAGAATCGAACCACAATATATTTATAACACTAAGAAAATCATCAAGGGGGTCATAAAATACAACTTTCCCAAACCCTATAATAGGTAGAATTTTGGGTAGTTAAGTACCTAACTTCATGATGGCCAATTTGGGACTATGGGAAGAGAGGTCCTTAAGATGCTAATATATCTTAGGTATGGGGATGCAAAACAAGAATATATAGTAAACCTTCAGGGTTCCTTTTTGACTCCATCCAAACAATGGCTCAGAGGTATTCTTGGGGAGTTGGGACAATTAGACATCATGGATTAGTCCATCTGGTCTGTCAGCACCATTTTCTCTCAAAGAAAAATGGAGAAGAAGCATGGGAAAAGTTCCTTAAAAAATTCAAACAAAGCCTGATATTATCAGGAGGGGAATACCAACCCCTTTCTCCCCTAAAATTAATTTGGAAATTGATCCCCCTGTAGAGAAAAAGAAGGAAATAAGTGGGGTTAATGTGCCAAAGAGGAGGAGATCTAAAAGAATGATCAAAGCTGCAAAACCTATTGTGCCTTCAAAAGAAACTCCTTCCTCTGCAGCAATACTAGAAGAACTAATATTTGTCTCTAACAGTGATAGTTCACCTAAGCTAGATCATGAAGTGAAAATTAGAAGAAGCTCTAGGAGGAATCCCACTTTAGGACATTTTAAAGCTCCTCAAAGAAGAAGAGTTCATAAGAGGTCTAGGGAAACTCCAGTGGATATTGAAGAACAAGATGGTTTGGAGAAAGAAGTTGTTGATATTCTAGGCAGCATGGCAATGTCTCCTCCTCGACCAAGTCAAACTAAGGTGGAGAAATAAGATGAAAGATTTGAAGAACAAACTTTTCAGGAGATGGGTGAATCAGCAGCACTTTCACATGAAGAAGAGGAATTGACATCTTGGAAATGGAAAGGGAAATCCCCTTTGGTGGAAGAGGAATGCTCATTCCCAAGGAACTTTCAGAAAAAGAGGAGAAACAAAAAGTTAGACAGGATTTTTTTGGTCTAGAGTAGAAATTATCATTAGGGAGAAGGATGAGGAATTAAACTTCCTCAAGAACAAATTGGAGCATAGGGAAATGCTCATGAGAAAATAAAAACTCAGCTCTTAGACAGGATTGAAGAATTTACATTGGTCAAACAACAAATGCTAAAAAAGAGAGAAAGAATGTCAATTTGTTAGTAAATAGAGTGCTATGATATCTTCAATGAATCAGAGTTGTCAAACCAATTGACTTACTGGACACTTAAGCAGTTGTGGGATGATACCTGCAGAAAGCTTAATGAATTTAAAACATCAAATGAGGAACTAAGAAGCAAGATGGAAGAGGAGAAGAAGGAAAGGAAGGAATGGGAAGAAAAATTTTACAAAATGGAAGAAGGCAAACTTAAATGTCTAGTAAAGATACAAATGGTTCTGCATAATGAGTGAAAGATTACTCACATGTAGGAGACCTTCTCCTACATACAGTGTCTTTCTGGAAGAGCAATTTATTCACTGACAGCTATCAAGGATTGCATGTGGCCTTCCACATGAAATAAAATATGAATCAGAGTTCATGATAGCCTATTCCTCAGCCAGTGCAGAGCAGAAAAATATTCTCTGTGAATTCTATCTTTGTAATTTTATGCTAGAAAATAATACATGCTTCATGATCAATTTGTATGTAGGGGAAAGCCAACTAAATGCATTTGTTTCTGTACTTCAAAATCAGATAGCATGGAAAGAGAGGGATTGAACATTTATTAAAGGCTAGTTCATCTGGCATCTGCATGAGAGCTCACTCTGGAAGACCATCTGCCTTTGTTATACATTTCGAGATCCCATGCCTTTGATAGTCAATTCAAGACACGTTATCTTTCCAGTCTACAAAAAATTATTGATGCCTTCACCTCTTATGAGGAGAAAAAAATTGAAGATATTTATGATGGATGCTTGAAGAGATGTGAGTTTCTCAAAGTTGAATTGAGAAGAAGAGAAATGATATCTCCACAAACTTAATATGGAGTCAGAAAGAGCTAGATCTTTGTGTACATTAACCCCTGGATCAATGAAAATGCGAGGGGCATATGGATGGGTATGAGAACAAGGCCTCCTCTCCTTCTCACTCCATGTCTCCATGGAAAAATAGAGAGCCTCAAGATCCCACTCACTTTGAGGAGTGGCAGAGAAATATAGAAGAAGGATCAGGGTATAGTACTTCTGAACTAAAGCACTAGGATATTTAGTTTCAGCCATTTGACCTGAGTAGTCAATTGGAATGCAAAATTCATAACCCATGTTTTGAAGAGTAAATTTTGTAAGAGGAATTACAAACAAGTAAGTGTGGGGGAGATGATAAGGCCAAAATATGCCTCATCAATGTGCAATAAATGATCTTATTTTACTCTCCTTTTTATCAAGTTTGACTGCATTTTGTGACTTTTGTTTGATCTAGTATAAGTTAGGATGTAATTGTCCATCTTTTGTTGGATTTATTTCTAACGTATAAAAACTCTATAATTCCTAACAAAGTGTGTGGAAATTTAGTTTTTGTAATAAAACAAGTCACATTCATCAGGAAGAACAAAGTATGAAGCAACCAACACATTTTGGGAACATTGGCTTAATACAACTTAGCTTTTCGAGCCTCCGGGAGGCTTATTTACGGAACTCCATCACAAGAAAGGAACGTCAGACTTAGTTCCATAACTCTTACGCTTAGCTCCGGAAATTTCACAGTTAGTTCGAATAGTTCCCTTTGGTTCCGGAACTTCTCCAAAGTTCCGAAATCAATGGGAATCTGTTTATTTTGACAACATCTAGTGATAGAGAAATCAATGGGCCTTCCAATCAGGATCAGATCAATAGATTGCTAATTCTTCATACTCCATAAATACATATATAGGATTAGATAGTTGTATGTCCAATAAGGTTCCTAAATTTCACATCTACTTTGAGCACTATTTTGTTTCATTAGAACCTATTGATAGATGTACAACTATTAAGCACTTGTGATTGTAAATGTATCTTTGGATGATGAAATATATATAAGGACCTATAGATAGATTAGATATATGATAGATATATAGTGAATTTTGTAAGATAGAACATTTCAGTAATAAGATAGCCATTTAGTTTTGAGAGAATCATACTTTGTCAACTCTGATTCGAGTTCAAGCACACTCCTAAGTAGGATTCTTTGTTTTATTGGTATTTATATTTCTAAGAAATTCATGTAAATCTGTTAAGTGTTAATTTTGTAAATGCTTTTGATTCTTTAGTTGAAATTGTCACGTACTTATCCATGTAGGTGTTATAGGTTAGACTCTTATTTTCTTGCAATGACATTTATAAATGGGTGTTTATTTCAAAGCAAGAGTTTTTACTTCGCAACGTGTGTTTACTTCTAGCAATTTTTTCAAGAGTGTGTTTACTTCCAGTAATTTGTTTCATTTTGCAAAAGTGTGTTTCATTTCTAGTGCATGTTTAAGTCTGAAGATTTATTTATTTCAGCAATGAGTGTTTATTTTAGCAAGTTTCTTATAGTATATTTTTAATAAGGCTTTGGTTGGGGAATCCTAAAGACACTGCAAAAAAACCCCAAAAAATATTTAAAAAATAATAAATACCTACAATCATTACTAGATCACTAAGATTCTTCTTGTTGCATATAGCTTTAGACACACCCCTGGTTTGAATATGACATCAACTAAGAGTTGATTAAATGAAGGGAATAACGACACCCATCACACTTCACCTACTTTTTCAAGCCTCCAAAGGCTTCACACATGTCCATAGTGCCCTTACAACATCATCCATGATCTCACAATTCTCTGCACCAATTATTTTCTTCATATCACTACCAAGTAGGATTGTTTCCTACTCAAAACAAGCACTTCTAGGAACCAATCTTCAACTATGGAGCTCAAGATCACACAAGAACATATAAAATATGCCATGTAACCACTCATTGGAAATATAATTACATGTAAAAAACATATAATCATTTTATACCTCATGAAACATCCAGAATGCAAATTAAGCCACTTCTCCTCTTCAACAAATTGAACTTCCTAGGGATTCGCGTTTTAGAAAATAAACTTGTGTGCACCCTTGATAACCCATTAAGGACCATCAATGTATTTAATATGAAAAATTAATCCCTCTTCACTCTCAAATGGATAGCCACCATCATCTAATCCAAATCATTTACTTTCTACATCAATCTTCTAGCAAAAGAAGTGTTGTCTGAACTTGGTCAAACTAGGTCAACTTCATGATCTCTTAGGAAATTAATATTTAGTTCTCACATATTTTTTATATGTGTGAATTAGTATTATGTTTCATGGTAGTAGTATTATATTTTATATGGTTGTTTACAATGAACTCATATATATGTTTTGGTTATTGTGGTTTGTATACGGGTCCAACAATCACATGATTCTAGGAGAGAATCATGGGATGTTACCTCCCTTATTATAGGATATTTATTGCCTATATATTTGGCTCTAATTACGAGTTCGTGCATTAGGAAATTATTACAATAAAATAATATTATCTCAACTTGACTTCTCCATTAATCTTTGCATGATTTAAATCTCTGAATAATCTCTATTGATTATTTACAGTGGTATCAGAGAAGGGGGATATCTTATGATGGAAGGCTAATGGATATAACTTGATGGTGATGTTACTTGTTTGATCCATTAGCATAGGATAGTTTCAAAATCTTCTTGAGAGATACGTCTGTCATCTGCTATATATTGTATTTACGCTTTGAATTCTAATATATTGATCTTGTTTATGTTTTGGATTAAATGATCACTACAATATTTACATTCATGTTTCAGTCAGGATAAATTAATATCCTCATCATCTCGTGCATAGTTGCATGTGTTTAACTTGAAGGTATCCACATGGTGGCAACAAGAAAAGTGCAACATGAATTACAGTCTAGTTTCTTTATTGAGGTAGTGGCGTTGATTGAATTATAACAAAGACTCATACACCTTGCCCATTCTCCTTCTACATTCTTGAGCATACCTACGCATTCAAACATATTGACTCGTAACTGCATAGATAATATCATGGATGTGATTTGGTTACATGTCTCTATCATAACATGTGGCAAGCTCCTGGTGACATCTCAACCTGTAATGGAGTGCTTGTAGAAGATATATCATTAGGTGTGTGTCGTATCCATAGGTTGATTCAGGACTCCAGCTTTTCCTCTGAGTTCTACAGATCTGTATGCATAGGAATTCATGTGGAAATAGGACCTTAACACACGTAAATTTCAAATATATCTACACCTATTTTTTCCTTTCGCGTTGTACCCACCAGCTCTCCGTCTGTCTACATGTGAGTTTTGTCAACTACATGTCTCATTGCTATAGTTTTATGAAGAATCATCATAGTTATATTCATTTTTTGTAGATTGACTTTATATTAATTTATTTAAACATTTGTTAAGTTAATTTTATTAGGGATCAGGTCAATTTATTTATGTCATAGCTCGATTATAATCTTGTTTAGGAAGTTTTCCCTATTTAAAGGGTTAGTTGTATTTGGTCATTTTTATTTTTTTTTTAAAACATATATATTAGGTGAGCCTTGTCTAGGTGATTTTAGGATTTTTGTTATTGTCTTGTTACATTGTCTTATCATTGTGTCTTTGTAAAAAGTATAAAAACGTAAATAAATTTATTGTCTCATCCTTGTTCAAGTATAGTCGTCTTGTGGATTCATTGAGTAAAATTGTAAAAGTCCAAAAAATAAAAATAAAAATAAAATCGCCTCACAGATGCATTTTTCGATGTTACCCGACATCCAAAATAAATTGTTTCACATTGTGGGGGAGGAGAAAAAATAAACCCAATGTGGAAACAAATGTGCTTCATGTTTACATTCCACTGAGTTAGAAGCACGAACACTGGAGGTTGGGGGTAATGGAGGATGGAGGACAAGAAACGTCCTCTCACCAGCCACAAGCGATGGGGCCGCAAAATGTGGTTGTGGCATTTTATTTCAGTGTGTTTTTCTAGTTGTAGTGTACCTATTATTTTCCAGTTTACAATATGTTCTTATTGTAATAAAGTGAGGAGATTCTATGTACTTTCCCCGTGTGAAAATATTGTGGAAAGATGAAAGCACGAAGAAAAAAGCAACATCATGTTTATTGAAGAGGGTGAATAGGGGTTCATACCGGAATAGGGGTTCCTTATTTGGTGGATAGGGATCCATTTTTTTCAAACAAGGGTTTGTATAGTGATGACAGGGGTTCATATTGAGGTTGTTGGTCAACCTTTTTAAAACGATCGGTGAGCCAAGATCATGAGCACGCACTGTGTGGCAAGATGTCGAAGAAGTGCAATAATTTTTCTCCCATGTTCCCAATAAGGGGGAATGTTATAAAATTAATATTTAGTGCTCACATATTTTTATATGTGTGAATTATTATTACGTTGCATGGTAGTAGTATTGTTTGTTATATGGGTCGTTTACAACGAACTCATATATATGTTTTGGTTATTGTGGTTTATATGCAGGTCCAACAATCACATGATTCTAGGAGAGAATCATGGGATGTTACTTTATTATTAAAGTATATTTATTTCCTATATATTTGGCTATAATTACGAGCCCATGCATTAGGAAATATATTACAATAAAATAATATTCTCTCAGTTTGACTTCTCCATTAATCTTTACATGATTTACATCTCTGAATAATCTCCATTAATTATTTACAATCTCATCCATGCCACCTCATCACACTTTCAAAGCTCAAACAAAACATGTAACATGATATTTCAACAAAACCTCCAAGTCCATTAGACTTCATCACTATGCCCACAAGTTCTCAAGCACTTTCATTCACCAAGCCTACTAAAACTGTCTTTTTTTCCCCAAAAAATAGTCTACAAAGATAGGGTACACTTTAAACTCTAACACCTGAATCATGACCTAAAAATATCATCGACATGTATTAAAACTAACAAGGATTTCATAATTGTAATGTAGTCAATAGGTTTAATGGACATCTTTTGCACAAATTGAAAATATTCATAAACAAGAATTTTTGAGTGGGATCCACATATTATCACAAGCTCTAAAATACCTCATTAGAAATATAGAGGATTCCTCTAAAACCTCCAATAATCAAATTTTAAAAATAATCCATTCTATGCACATACCATGAAGATATTCTCCATCGCTCATAACCTAGGGTTTCAAAGCCATAAAAAGTGACTTACCTTCTTAACAATCATTCATAAATGTTTGGGCCTCATTTGACCTCATTCTAACTCTGAGATATTCTAAACTCCATGGCCCAATATCCTTGAAATTTTCATCTCCCCATGCAAACCATACACATTTCAATCATGAGCATTTCTCTCACTTCGAGCTAAGAAACATGCATTCTTGAGCTTGTAGGACTCAAAACACCATAACTTTCAAAATATTATTCATATCAACCTGAAAATTTGCCCACATCACCATGAAAATATCTACTAACATCTAAAATCGTCATCTTCTCAAAAATATATCTACATATCTTCAACCACTAGGACTATTACAACTAGATCTTTAGGTTTTGCATAGTTTAGGCCAAAATAAAGTAATAGAACCTCATAACTCAACTTGAAACCTCTCCAAAAGGCCCTAAAAACCTTGATATATAATTTCTCACTAACCTACATGCCCTAATTGTCTCACATATCTCTTCCAGCTTACTCTCATGCTCCATTTGGTCTTCAAGCACCTAGACTAGGTCTAGATGATCACCTGCAACTGAGTCCACAACATGTACTTACACTCTGAAGCTTATGTGAGTACCTCAACACTCTAAAATAATTATCTCCATGCCTCTATCATGCTCCTCAAGTCACCATGTAGGTCAAACAATCATGATCCATCACCTAGGCTAACTAGGTCACCCGATTAGCCTACTGTAGCAAGCCATTCTCATTGTTTCCACGATTTGCCTCCATGTCACACCCTAATTGACCTTGTCATCATCATACTTAGCATCCTTTAGCACTCCTATATCATAATATTTTTCATTAATGATATTTTACATTAATGAAAACTCTCAAGCTCACTCATGCCAACATAAACAAGTGTCAGAATAAGTTTAACTATGTTATATATAGAGAGCTTGATTAAAATGTAAATTCAAATAGCTTTTAAAACATAGTTCCATTGCTAATGAATAAAATTGGGGATCCATTTTCTTGTCAAAAGATAATGGGTATATTTTTGTTATAATAGAACCCAAATATAGAATTATATATGAAATATGATAGAAAAAGATTATTTATAAATATGAAATTAAAATTCAGTATCTAAATCAATCCTTCGGCAACACACTTTTCATATATGATATTTTTATCTAATGTCTCAAATACATATTCATACTCATTATTTACATAATCTTTGATGTTTTTGTATTAGTGATGCCTCTCCTTTCAGTGAGTGATCTCCAAATGGTCAATGCTCTCTCATAGGGAAATGCGTCCACCAAATAATGTGAAATATATAATCTTAAACAAGTCTTGAGATTTTTATCTAATTGGTTTTGAAGTTTTGATTTTATATAAGAAATAGCACTAAAAACCATTTAATGAATCCCAAAATCATTTTTTGACACCATTTATATAATCAAAAATATTCACTAATACTTTCTTCTTGAACACCGCAAATTTGTAATTTCTTCTATAGTCTTGTAATAACATCATGTTCGATAGTTTAGTTAGAAACCAATATTGATCAATTATTGTAAGCGCAAAATGTGTTGAGAGATGTGAGTAATTTATTTTGTAAAATACCAATAATTTTAGTTTCGTTGATCTCTACAGGTTTACTAAAATGCTTAATGAGAGTACCCATGTATTTTTGAAATAATTTACTTATTACTTGTTCACCATCAATAGTGTTCCAAAAAAAGGGATTCCCATCTCCCATGGAATCAAATAACTCATCCATTTTAAAATGATACCTTATCTCACTAGATAAGATTTTTGAAATTTTCTTAATTTCATTGTTGTTTTAGATATAACAACATCGTATAGAGTATGTGTCATAAACATTTCTTCAAGTTTTGCTCCTACCAAATCGACACATTTGTGAAAAGTGTGCATCGGTATCTCCATCCCATTAATAATTATATAAATATTATCATTAATATTGAATTTTAAATATATTTTAGGATCCTTGGTATTTGTTAAAAGTTGTCATCTACAAAATACATGCCCCTTTAAAAATTTCTTGCAACATGTACAACATATCTAAAGATTTACATACATGTTTTCTCAACCGTATAAAGTCTACTATATATATAGTTCATGTTTCATTGGATGATTTCCTTCAACATGGGGATCATACCACATAATTTCAGTAATGTTTTCAAATCTCTTAAATGGTACAACAAATATTTGACCTTCTTAACTTCTTGATGGTATCTAAACATAAAACCTATTAAGAATGGATATTATTCAAAAATTCTACATGGAAATCCTTCTTGTATAAACATATTTTAGCATATTTTAACCATCATTCACAATAACTAAAAAGTTTTGAACTCTAAAATCATTTTTGGATTGATAGATGTATAGATTTCAAGTCACGGATAAGATCCTCCACTTTTGCAACATTTTTGAATCTATTAACAATTTTATATGCATGATTCATTAAATGAGCCATATAATGAATTGGAATCATATAGGTGTAATTGTTTTTATAAAAAATTAAAAAGACCATTTTTACGCCCTTGCATTATTGATGCACCATCAACACCAACACACACCAACTTGGTACATATAGTATAATCATACATCCCAACTATATCCTTCATAATAGAAATAACCCATTTGTAAAGGATTTTTCCGTTATAATTTTAAGCATTGAACATAAAACAGATGAGGTTACCTTGAATTATTCTCAAAATTATAAACATGCATGAAAACCCATGACATGTTAATTTTTATGACCTTGTCAATGGACACCGAGAGAAACTATGCATTTTTACTTTTTATTTCAAGTCCTCCTTCTCGATCATTGTGAAACATTTTTTCATTTCCCAAGCACTACTATTTGACTAGTTTGATTGTGGAATGTTGTGAAACCCATTAATTTTAAACAAAATCTTATAATTTAAGAAATCAAAAATAGGTCTATCTTTTATAGAAAATGGTAAATATTAGAGAACTATACATTTTTGACTTGTATATTGGATTGATTAACATTTCCAAATTGATTTATTTTTGTTCCCCTCTTTCTCGTAAGATGTTGTAGATGTTTCTAATCATTTTCATACTCTTACATGTATGCATTCTTTTGCTTTTTTTCCACCTATGTGTTCTTTTTATTTGTCCATCTGTCTTCTTGATCGACACATATATTTTTCCACAATGTTTCTCAAATGTGTCCAACTTAAGTTACATTTTTTGGTTCTTTCCTATTTTCTAACTATATATTATACATCTACATTCTATTGTAGTATCATTAGCATTTACTAGCTCTATCTGTTCAATGAAATAATATTTTGATGTTTAGTCAACCTTAAAATACCTTCTAATTTTCCATCTAGCTCTCTTCCTTCGCAAATATTTACGAGTAGTGTTATTGTCATCTGAAGTTTGTGTTTTATTATAAGTAGAAATATCTTATGGTACTTACATCTCATCATCAATAATGTTCTCCATTCTACTTTTGGTTCTCTTCCTTCACTTATCTTTTTTAGTAGATTTTTTTTATTAAAGATGGTGTTTTATGAGAATTTGAAATCTCTTGTTGTGGTTGGATTTGAAAATGAGGGTTTTCGTCTAGTGGAGGCATATCATCATCAATAATATCTTCAAGTGGTGACATGTTTTATTCATTTATTCTTTCATGTGGGATATTATTATCAGTGGGGTGTTTTGTATGTAAGAGGGTGCTGATATTATTAAAACTACAATAAAAAATTTAAAAATTAAATTAATATTTTTGTAACTATATTTTGTGTGAATGTTGGTTGTGTGGGTCTTATTTTTGGTTGGCCAAAATAAGATAATATGCTCATTTAGTTAGGTACTTGATCTAACTTCATTCCATTGTCAAGAAAGGCCATTGTAGCATTATCTTAGTCAGCAGATGTATATTTGCAATCAGGTAGTTGCACGCTACCATGTGGTGGCTTTTCTAGATGGAAAGTTGTAGTCTTTATTGAGCGGTTCAGATAAATAATCAACAAATATATTTGCATTTAGATGGTTTCATAGTGTCAAGTGGTGGCTTTTTGGATGAACTATTGCAATCTTTAATTAAATGGATTTATAAATAATAGACAATTGTATTTGTAGTTGGTTGGTTGTAATATTCATTCAAACACATGCATGTTGATTTCAAAAAGATGCAAAAACAAAAAATCATTCACTATAAGAAAATTGCATCTTACAAGCATCCATCGTCTGGTTGAATGGAATTGGAAATTTATTTTCGAGTCTTATTTAGTTACATATCACCGTGAATGCATCCAATGATGCAGGATCATCTTCATGATGCTTTGAGAGCATGAACAAATGTGAATAATCCTTCTCAAGGAATCCTCAACATGTCAAGTTTCCGTCCAAGTTTCAAGTTTGAAACATTTGAAATTGTGATGTAAAAGCTCTCTATCATAAGTGTAAAATATTGAAAATAGGTGTGTTAGGTGTAAATTTCAAGTTTTCTTATGAGTGTGCTACATAGGAGGAAAGTAGGATTGTTTAGGTTATTATTTTATCAATATTTAGTTGTGAAAGGTCATAGTTGATAAATAAACCCTTAAGTTGTGCATGTATGGTTGAAAACCTCACCAAATATAGGAGATTAGGAAATATAAGACACCTAATAGCTAATTCAATCTATTCAAGAGGAAATGAGGTTGAATTATCATCAAGAGGGACAAAGAAGTAGGTAATTTACATAAAGGACGTGGATATTTTGAGTGGAAGTGCAAAGTTTGTATGAAGACAATGTTGTATGACAGGTTTTGGGACATGAATAAAGTGAATTGGAATCTTCTAATATTCTCAGGCCTCTGAATCATCCTTAATTGTATGTATTTGATATATTCATAATGTGGTGATGTTTGATTTATGAACTAGAAACTCTATTTTTGTATTTCTACATGCCTACATGCATTGTACACAAGTGTTTAGATATGGTAGTGGCTTTGAAACCCCATAATCAAGAAAAAAATAAAAATACACTACTTTCACAATGAAAATTTGAAAGAGGTGATTTCAAATCCCTAAATATTTATTAGAGCTCTTGAAATCTAGTTACAAGGTTTTTATAGTTATTTCTTTGTTCACGGGCCTGAACTAGGGCTCTCTCTAGGTTTTGTTTTATCCAATTAAATTTGAATAATTTTGGAGAAAATATATACCCTAGCACAAAGAATAATTCCACCAAGTTTCAGATCAAATTAGCATATGTTGAAGGAGATATCAATAACATATTTTTTTTGCAGGGATTGTGAGGAGACACAGGGAACAAGGGATAGAGGTAAAAGATGAAAAAATTGTAATTATTTATGTTTGAAGCTCAAGAATTGTTTGAATGATGAATTTAAGTATTTACAAGGTGTGCATGATGTTTTATATTCTCTAATAAGTCCATTGTAGCAAACTATTACACTTTAGTCTTAAAATAGGTCCATGAGAGGACTGCACAATCTGTGTTCCTCAAATTGATGCAAATGATCCTTGCAAATAGTTTTAAGTCTATACATGGGGGTTGAATTTTTGGATATACTCCAATGATATAATTCATTATTAAGGAAAGAATCCAAAATCTAGCCTAAGACCTTCTACAACAAGGAGAACAACTAGAAATTCATATTGCAAATGGATTCTAAGGAGTCAGTGTGAAAAAGAGGTTAAGCCTATCATACCTTATCATGTCAATCCAAATGAGACAAGTGTGACATTTAAATTCTCTACATAGAACAAGAAAAATATAGTGATTATATCCTTTACATTTAGTTTTCAAGATATGAAGAATTCAGTCATTTTGCAAGTAAGTTAGAATTGGATCCAGGGAGTAAGGATAGAGAACCAATGCTTATATAGGTGGTTAAGTATTTTAGAACATGTAAGGCATGAAGAAACTTAACAATCCTTCTCCTAACATGCCTATATAGACACAAGCATGAAGCTTATAGATACTAAGGAGGTCAACTTATAAAAGATATATTCTTAGATGGTGTATATTTCCTTTCTTAACACTACAAACCTATTGTCATACAAAAACAGTGTATGGTATGTTGTTTTCATCATATAAATAATTAAGATAAGATCAAAAGGATTCAATTTATCAAGAGTTATAGAATGGATTTAAGACTATAAGTATTCTTGTAAGGTATGTTCTTGACCACATGAAAGATAGTATATACAATGACTTCATCTTTTAGTGAAATGAGTTAAGAATATGCTTCATATATTGACAACTTCTTAAGACAACTTTTTATGTGGATATTGATTTTATGAATAAGGTAGGGATGAGATAAGAATGGTATCAATTTTGGTATCGAGAGAAGGGCTGAGAAGAAGTTTTTGAATTCATATTTGTTACTAATGATGAAATGTTGAATGGTACAATGCAGATCACAGGTGATTGAAGAGAAGAGACTACAAGTAGTCAAGGCCTAGAGTGGCTAAAAGAAGGAAGTGTGGAAAATAATAATCCAAGAGAAGTTTGAACCTCAACAAGAAGAAAATATACCAATAAATAGGGTGAAAAATACCTAGGTGAGGAATAAGAGGATCCATAGACCAAGGTCTAGTGAAATGGAGAAGTTGAGAAGAGTGAAGGGCTTAGAAGAAGAGAGATGCCACATGAGAAGAAGAGATATAATCTCTGAAGAAGAGATAGATGAGATAAGAGATAATATTGAGGAGTTAGAGTCCATGGTAGAGACCATGATACAAGATGAAATCCAAGAATTTGGATGAAAGATAAGAAATAAGGTGAAGTGGCCAATTATGATACCAATTGTATGTAGAAGAGGCAAGAGCTAATTTCCTTGAGAGAGAAAATAAGAAAGGTACTCATAGAAGAATGAAGAATGAGTTACCTTGTGAAGAGAAGAGAGTTATCATTGTAGAGAACATGAAGGAAGAAGTGTCTAAAGAGGAACTTGACAAAGAAAGCATGAAGAAGAGGAGAGTGTCCATGATGGCACTCATGAATATATTTTGGTGTTTTGTTTTTTTATTTCTAACTCTTTATTTCATTTTGTGTATATAGGGATGAAATATGGTCTTGAGAATATGAAAAGCATGACCTTGAAGTGGAAAATAAATGGGTCAATGAAATAACCCATGAGGAAAGATGAAGAATAAATAAAATATATTGTAGTAGCTCAAGAAGAAGAGATGCATTTAGTATCATCTAAACAAGAGGACAATGGAGTCATGCAGCTAGAAGATGAAGGTATAGAAGATGAACCTAAATTCTATGATGTATTGGGAGATGAAATAGCGGAAGTACATAAAAAGGAAGAGCCATTAATTAAAGAAGTATTGACAAAATGTATGAGCATGCAATATAAAGATGAGAAGGTAAAGAAAAAAATTTGATTTTTATCATACATATGACAAATAAATTGCAAAAATCCAATTCATACAAGAAAGTGCATATAGACAGGAGGTTTTCAAGATGAATTTAGCTTCTAAATCTGATATTTATCATACTTCTAAGAAGTTAAATGCATATGCATATGTTATGAAGGGGATGAATGAGGTAAAACTCAAAAAATTGGCTTATGATCATGGCTACATAGTTTCTAAATGGCTTAATAAATCAGATCCTAAGGTAAAATATCAAATTTGGGTACCTAAGAATGCAAGAAATGATGAAGATACACCTCAAGAAAATGCAGTTGATAGTGATGGGCATGAGAAGATGATAATGGCACCAAGAATTCAATAGAGGAAAGTTAAAACAAGCTCCAGCAAGCAAGAAGTATTCAAAAGCATGAAAGGTATACAGGAAATGAAAGGTAAATAAGTTGTTTATATGATGATGATTGTGAATATACCTCTGATTTATCATCTCAATTCAGTTTAAGTGAAGAAGAAATGTTGAAGAACATGCCTATGATGACTAACATGCAGCAGGGTGAAGGATCTAGCTTGGAAAGAAAATATCAATGTCATGATTAGGTGATGGTAGAGGATGAGATTGCATTGATTCAAGAAGATTCATACCTCTCTAATGAATCTTATAAATACTTCTTGAGACAAGAAGAAGCAATGAAAGAGCATGCTGATGTAAAACAAATTCTAGAAGAAAAAAATACTTAGAGCCTAAATATGATGAAGGCAATGATGAAATAGATGATATAACATTGCATGAAGAGTTGAAAAGGATTGAGGAGTTGGTAAATCCTCCCAAGGGGATGCATACAACATCATATCAGAATGAGAACTTCATGGAAAAGATAGAGAGTGAGATAAGACATGAGAAAAACATGATGATGATGACATATTTCAATATGGTCAATGAAGAAACAAAATAAAATGAAGATGATTAGAAGCATGAAGGTACTCAAGGGGCTGCATGGCCATAAATTTTTGCATATAATCTATCCTTTGATATTTTAAATGTAGGTTTAAAAGCTATTGAAATGGATCGAGTACATGATTCAATGAGAGAGCTCATAGAACAAGAATAAATTAAATATATAGAAGACATACATGATGATGAGACATGGACATGGAAAGAGACAAGGAGGAAGCTATACAAGAAGAGATAAAGGAGCAATAATATGAAGGCCAATGACCATATCAAGGAGACTCAAGAACTAGCATTCTCAAAGAGACCATGGGTCCCATGAATATAATGAAGATTGGAGAATGAGGAAGACACTCCATTTGAATTAGAGTTCATATATTTTCTTACCTAGAGATTCTAATGCAAGATAATATTCATGATGCTTAGAGAGCATGAACAAGTGTGAATAATCCTTCTCAAGGCATCCTTGGCATGTATTAGGAATGTCAAGTTTCCTCCAAGTTTCAAGTTTGAAACATTTGAAATTGTGATGTAAAATCTCTTTTCCATAAGAGTAAAAGAGTGAAAATAGGTTTCTTAGGTGTAAATGTAAAGTTTTCTTGTGAGTTTTATACGTAGGAGGAAAGTAGGATATCTTATGATATTGTGTTATCAATATTTAGTTGTGAAAGGTCATAGTTGACAAACAAACTCCTTAAGTTGTGCATGTATGGTTAAAAACCTCACCAAATATAGGATATTAGGAAAGATAAGACACCGATCAACTAATTCAAGATATTCAAGAGGAAATGAGGTTGAATTATCATCAAGAGGGACAAAGAAGTAGGTAATTTGCATGGAGGAAGTGGATATTTTGAGTGAAAATGCAAATTTTGTATGAAGACTATGTTGTATGACAGGTTTGGGGACACGAATAAAGTGAATTAGAATCTTATAAGCCTCGTAGACCTCTAAAACATCCTTAATTGTATGTATTTGATTGATTCATAATGTTGTGATTCTTGATTTATGAACAAGTAACTATGTTTTTGTATTTCTACATGTTTCAGTAGGCAATCGTAGACAAGGGTTTAGATAGGGTAGTGGCCTTGAAGCCCCATACTTAAGAAAAACATTATCAAACACCCTATTTTCACAATGGAAATTTGAATGAGGTGATTTCAAACCCATACAAATTTATTAGAGCTCTTAAAATCGAGTTACAAGGATTTAATAACTATTTCTTTGTTCATGGGCCTAAACTAGGGCTTGCTCTAGATTTTGTTTTATCTAATGGAATTGGACCAATTTTGGAGGATATATCTAAACTAGAACAAATAATAAGTACAACAATTTTTATGTCAAATTATCTCTTGATGAAGGATATATCGATGACAGAAGGTTTTGCAGGACTATGACGAGACAATGAACAGAGGATAGAGGCAAAAGATGAATTTTTTTTTAATTATTTATGTTTGAAGCTAAATAATTGTTTGAATGATGAATTTAAGTATTTATAATGTGTTCATGATGTTTTATATGCTCTACGAAGTCCTTTGTTGTAAACTGATACACTACAATCTTAAACTAGGTTCATGAGAGGACTGCGCAATGTTTGTTCCTCAAATTGATGCAAATTATCCTTGAAAATGGTTTCAAGTCTCTACATGGGGGTTGAAATGGTGGATATAATCCAATGATATAAGTCATTATGAAGGAAAGAATCCAAAATATATCCTAAGACCTCCTACAACAAGGAAAACAACTAAAAATTTAGGTTGTAAATAGATTCTAAGTACTCATTGTGAAATAGAGGTTAGGCCTAGCAGACCTTATTATGTCAATCCAAATGAGAGAAGTATGAACTTTAAATTCCTTTCACAAAACAAGAAAAATACAATGATTAGATCCTTTACATTTATTTATCAAGATATGAAGAATATAATCGGTTTCAAGTAAGTTGGAGTTTGATCCAGGAGTAAGGACAGATAACCAAGGTTGTCATAGGTTGTTAAGTGTTTTAGAATATGCCAATCATGAAGAAACTTAGAAATCATGCTCCTAACATACCTATATTGTCCTAGAAAATAATATTCTTGAATGCACATAAAGAAGTATAAAACAAAATAGAGATCAACACAAATATGAATATTATATAGACTAAGGAGGTTAATATAGAATAGATCTATGCTTAGATGGTGTTGATTTCCTCTCTTAACACTACAAACCTATTTTCATACAAAAACAATGTAAGGTATGTTGTTTTCATCATATAAGGGAGTATGTTAATACGAAGGATTCAATTTCTTAAGGGGTTATATAATGGATTTAAGACTATAAGTATTCTTGTAAGGTATGTTCTTGACCACATGAGAGATAGATATACAATGACTTCATCTTCTAGTGAAACAAGATGATAATATGCTTCATATAGTGACAAATTCTTAAGACATCTTTGTATGTGGATTTTGAATGTTAACCAGGAAAGATATTGATATGATGAATAAGGTAAGGTTGAGCAAATAATGACATCATCCACTTACTCCTTTGAGGTAAAGGCAATATATATTCATAATCAAGGAATTATTGTAAACAATTGGCAAGCCAACTAGGAAAAGTGAATTACAACCCAATAATTTAGGTGAATGAGTAAAGTGTACAAGTCATCAAAATCGTCAAACAAAAATTTAAAATATCGAATATTCATGAATTAAGGAAAAAATCACCACTAAAAGTTTCCCTGCATGAAATAATAATATCCAAATTTGGTTGCATGAATAAGTGAACTTCTTGGACTTGATGCTAAGATATGAGAGGTATCCATTCATCCCTTACTCAAACACAGCCTCATTAGTTATATTTATAGTATCTATTAAGATTTTTATGTTACGATAGGTATAACAATCATGAAATAATATCATCCTCATAAATTCTATATAATTCATTTAATTACACATAAATATTTAATTTTTACATTAACTGCTATCGTATTTATATTTTAAATGATTAAATTACATCAAAAGTCGTTATAAAAGGGAAGAGTGGGTGAGTGTATGACATAGGACAGAGCGATCGAAGGAGGAGAGGAATAATAGAAGACATTAAAGTACGGGAGGAGGTATCTCATTGATTAAAATTTAATACAACTTTATTTTTATTAAAAGTATATTAACGTTCAAACGAATGAGTTGGGTAAATTGTGACACATCAAAACACAAGTTAACTTCATAAGATAACATGTGGCAACATCAAAAGGTTGTTAGAAAACAATGGAAACAAAACCAAATCATCCAAATGCCCTATAGTAAACTAGTATAAAAATAATTTTGAAAAAAATAAAAAACAAAAAAAACTGTAAAAGGTAGCAAACCCTAAAAGGAAGCAAAAAAATAGAAGTGATATGAAAAATGAAATGAAAAGAGGAGGTGGTTTTGATCCACATACAAACAGAGGATAATGTGAAGTGACATGGGAGCAGAGGGACAAAGGATATTTATCTTCAATTTAATGAAAAATAGGATGGCTAGGAGTCATGGTGAAGAAAGAAAAACAATGGTGAGTACATAGTTATGCAGAGGTGTAAAATAGTCCATCGTTTCTTGTTTTTAACCTAGGTTTTTTTTTTGTATACAATGTGTTTGTAGTTGTTATGAGTTTCAGTATAGAACACGGAAACGTAATTGTTTTACCATAAATAAAAATGTTTTGGATTTGTTGGTTAAGAAAATCATTTAAAAACAACAAGTTTTTGTATATATTTTACTTGTTTTGGAAGTTTTCTCAGAGTTTACTTCTTGAAGTAGGAGTTAGGGTTTCTATCTATTGGGTGCGATTATCAACTTTAGCTTGTGCGTTTTTTGGGTTCTATGATTTGGTTCTAGGAAGAAGCAAATTATTACAATATTTTACCATACACACATAATGTTAAGTAAGAATAAGATGTTGAATTCCATTTAGATGTGATTATGTTTTTGAACAAGATTGAAACCTAGTGAATGTTGAATATTAATAATTTTTCAGTTGCTTTCCCCAAAACCATTCCAGAAGTCTTCTCTCCTTTACACATAAAGGAAAATACGGTGGCTAAAAGTCCCATTTCAAAAGATGCAACGGAAAAGGATGAGGATGGCTTCATTTTGGTGACCAATAGAAGGAAATATAAATACCTGTCAAAGTCTGAATCAAAGGTTAAAGAAAAAGAGGAGGAATATTTGAAGGATCTTTTGAAAGGAAGGAAGATGGAGTTTGGTATTTTTAATGAGAAAGAAGGGATTTGCAATGCATCTGTCAGGAGCGTTCAAACCTCTAAGGAAGAAAAGGAAAAGGAGATCAATAAGATGGAGGAATGGGTAGAAGACAAATCGGAGATTGAGGAAACACAGGATCAGAATTTAGATCTGGATCTCATCAAGGGGGTGGAGCTTTCTCCCTCTAATGAGGAACTCTTGAATGCACACCGAACCCCAATCAAGGAGCCTGAGGATAAGAAAGAAGGCCTAAGTCCTGGAATAAAAAACCCTTATGGGGGAAAAAGTATTTCAGGAAAAAAGAAAATAGATCCAAAAGGAAAAAAGGGGGACTCTTCAAGCTCTGTTCCCTCCCAGGAGGATGAGAATCCTATAAATGTGGAAGCTACAAATAACAAACAAGGCAGACCGAATAAATTTGAATCAAGGAAGAAAACTACCCAAAAGGAGATAGATTCAGGGAAACAGATGTGCTTGGACCAGAAGGTCTTTAGGAAAAATAAACCCAACCTAAGAAAATGAATTGCATATCATGGAATGGGTGAGGGATGAATAGTCCTGTGAAGTGGAGAATACTTAAGGATATGATTGAAAGACAGAAAATTGATGTGCTTGTTGTGCAGGAAACTAAAATGAAGGAAGAATCCTTCCTATCCTCTTGTAAATTATGTTGGAAAAACTCTAAAGCCTTTGCTGTTAGCTCGAAAGGAGCTTCAGGAGGTTTAGCAGTGGTTTGGAACCCGAATAAGCTCAAAGGTACATTGCTAGTTAAGAGAGATAACCATGTGGCGGTGATGATGAGAGATCTTGAAAATAGGAGTATATGGGTTATTTCAAATATATATGCTCCCACCCATCACAAGGAAAGGAAACAACTTTGGCAACATCTTTTATCCTTTAATCACTCTATTAAAGGTTCTGGCTGGATTGTAATGGGGGATTTCAACACCCCAAGGACTCTGGGAAAAAAAGGAGGGTCTAAGGAGTTCACTATTGGCATGGAGGATTTTAATCATTTCATAACATCTTCTCAGCTCCATGATATAGATCTAAAAGGCAGCAATTTCACATGGTCTAACAGAAGGACTGACACTCAACATATTCAAGTAAGATTGGACAGGGCTATGGTTTCAGAGGAATGGTTAAGCCAGGACATCTCCCTTTTTTCTCTCCCCCAGATTGGATCGGACCACAACCCCATTCTTCTTCAAATGAAGAACCCTTCTTGGAGAAGAACTCCCTTTCATTTTGAGAAGATGTGGCTCCAAAGCGAGGATCTGAAATATCTCATCAAAGAATGGTGGAAACTAAAAGTTAAAGGAACAACGATGTTTAGACTCTCTAAAAAACTTCAGAATGTGAAATCCCACCTTAAAGTGTGGAATAAAAAAGTTTTGGTAATATTTTCCAGAAGAAGGCGGAAATCAGAAATGAACTATAGATTGTCCAAAGAAGAACTAAAAGACAAGGTATTGAGAATGATTTTACTGATCATATTAAGGAAAGATCTCTCATTGTCAGACTACCATAATATTCTGGGAAAAGAGGAAATTTTTGGAGACAAAAATCCATAATCACTTGGTTAAAGGAAGGAGACAAAAACACTAGATTCTTTCATCTATCCACCTTAAAGCGGAGAAGCTTTAAATAGAATTAACAAAATCAGTAAGGAAGGGGGTGTCATGGTTGAGGAACAAGAAGAAATTGACAAAGAGACAATTTCTTTCTTCCAAAATTTACTCTCTAACTGCAAGGATCATAACCTCATGAAGGAACAGGATTTCTTAAATTGTATCCCCAAGTTAGTCTCGATCGAAGAAAATGTTATGCTCTTAGCGATTCCTACCATTGAGGAAGTGGAATATGCTGTCAAACAACTCATCCCGGACAAGGCACCTGGGCTTGATGGATTTCTAGCCTTTTTCTTCCAAAATTTCTAGGACATAATTAAAAAAGAGGTTTTTGAAGCTGTGAAGGAATTTTTCAAGAAGAAGGTAATGTTAAAGGACATGAACTGCACTTTCCGACTCTGGTTCCAAAATGTAGTAATGCTATGGAACTAAAAGACTTCAGACCTATAAGTCTTTGTAACACTTCCTATAAAATCTGCATGAAAATTCTTGCCCTCAGGCTTTAGATGATCCTGCCCAATATCATTTCAAAACAACAAGGGGGCTTTGTTATAGGTAGACAAATTCAAGATGGGATAATTTCTATCAAAGAGACTATTCATTCAACAAAAATCAGTAAGAAGGCTGCGTTATTCTTAAAACTGGATATGGCAAAAGCTTATGACAGGGTTTCGTGGAGCTTTCTAGACAAAATCCTTGACAAGTTTGGTTTTGAAAGAGATTTGAGACATATGGTACAGGCATGCATCTCCAATGTATGGTTTTCTATCCTCATGAATGGAAGTCCTATTGGGTTCTTTCCTAGCACACAAGGATTACAAGCAAGGGGATCCCCTTTCCCCTTTCCTCTTCATTCTAATGGCAGAAGCTCTCAGTAGAAGACTCAATGTTGAAATGGAAAAGGCTTCATCAAAGGGATTTCTCCAGCACTTGAAATGGAAAATGTTACTCACCAACACTTTGTTGATGACACTTTTGTGGTGGGGGAAGCTACTATCCCAGAAGCAAGAAAACTTAAATCCATTTTTGATGACTATATGGAGGTCTCGGGACAACTAATCAACTTCAGAAAAAGTTCCCTATTCTTTCTAAATACTATGGACAACCACTGTAAGAAGATTGCAGAAATTTTTGAATGTACCTATAAACCCTTTCCTACCTTATATTTAGGAATCCCTCTGGGGGATAGGAGACCCTCCTATTCTGAATGGAACTTTCTAATTGAAAGGTTTGAAAGGAAATTAGCTGGTTGGAAAGCTAATCTATTATCCCAAGCAGAAAAATTACTCTTCTGATTAGCTCTCTCCAGAGTCTTCTAGTGTATGCTATGTCACTATACCAACTTCCTGTTACAATAGGGGAAAGGTTGGAAAAGATCCAAAAAGGTTTTTATGGAGTGGCACAGAAAGTAAAGATAGAATCCCTCTTGTTTCCTGGAATAGCATGTGCAGACCCAAAAAGCTTGGAGGACTAGGAATTAGAGATTGGTCCAAGATGAATAAAGCTCTACTTGCGAAGATTGGATGGAGACTAACCAAGGAAAATGGAGTTGGGCATAATTCTTAAGAGAAAATATTGGCTAGATAATAATGATAAAAGATGGATGTTCAAACCGGTGAATTTCAATGGCTCATGCATATGGAAAGCCATTAATTGGGCCAAAGAAATTCTGAATAAGGGAAGTAGATGGAAAATAGGAAGAGGCAATGAGATAGGTTTTTGGAAAGATAAATGGGCAAGAGATTTCACCCTTCAAGATAAATTTCCACAAATCTCTGCATTACTAGAAGCTAAGTATGGAGAAAAATTAACAACTACATGGCTAAGGAAGAGAGTTTTCAGACTTGGAAAACTCTGGAATTAGATAGACATGAACTAAATGATCAAATGAGAGGGATCAATGATTTCTTAAAAAATTATGTATCTCTTAATAGCAAGGACCTAGATAGAATCATTTGGGACAAGGAACCATGTGGAAATTTTTCTGTCAAATCTACCTATGGCCTCTTTTTTGAAGGTCAAATTGGTGAAGAAGACTTAATGGTTGGGAAGATCTGGAACAAGAATATAACACCCAAGGTTAATGTGTTCAGCTGGCTCACATTTGGAAATAAAATCCTCACGGTTGATAATCTGGTTAAAAGAGGTTTCCAATGGGTTAATAGATGTGTGCTATGCAAAAGAAAAATGGAATCTATAAACCATATGTTTTTGGAATGTCCGTATGCACATCAATTGTTATCCTCCATTTTGGATGGTTTCTCGGTAAATTGGGTCATACCCAAAGATATAAAGGAAGCTTGGAACCAATGGAAATGCCCTTTTCATAGTCAAGGGCTAAAAAATCTATGGATCATAAGCTTGGGTCATCTATGGTGGGAAATCTGGAAGGAAAGAAACAGAAGGATATTCAAAAACAAGAGTCTACCTATCAAACAATCAATAAAATACCTCTTCCAGGAAGTTAGAAACAATTTCTCTATACTCAGGAATAAAGAATTGGAAATTCTGGATAATGAACAACATATCTTAACGAATTGGAATGTTTCAGGGATTTCCCTACCAAACAGGCCTAATCCCATATTAGAGATTAAGTGGAATCCCCCTTGTGAAGGTTCTCTAAAACTCAACTTCGATGGAGCTGCTAAAGGGAATCCGGGGAAGGCAGGGGGAGGTGGAGTTATTAGGGACTCTTTTGGTCGTTTTATTCTTGCTTATTTCTTCGACCTTGGACAACAATCAAATAATGCAGAGGCATCTACTCTATTTTGGGGGTGAAGATTGCAAAAGAAAAAGGTTTCAACCTCCGGAAGTGGAAGGAGATTCATTGTATATTATTTCTTGTATGAAGGGCTCATCCAGACCTGCCATATCTATAGAAGACTTCATCAGCAAAACTAAGTCATTTTTAAATTCTTTTGTGAATATTTCTTTCAATCATGTGTATAGGGAAGGCAATGTAGGTGCAACTTTGTTGCTAATCTAGGGGTTACCGCTAATGGTCTTCATGTGGTCGAGCACCTCCTTGATATGAATGCTATTTTCATTGAAATCATGAAAAGGGAGGGAGCCTTTAATAATTTTGCAAACTCCCCCACTCATGCCAGTAAACATTTCATGATTTTTTCTCCCATGCATGACTTGGTTTCCTTTTTTCACTCGGGCAGCCTGATCTTTTTGGATTTGAGGAAATCAAGAAAGAAAAAACTGTTTTTCAAGTCCGTCTTCTCTACAAAAAAATTGAGTACAGAAGGATGGGAGGGGACCTGGTGCGCACTGAACCATCTAGGTGTCCTGGAGATGTCCAAGGAGGCTGAAGCTCTTATGGAAACAATGGGATTATTATCCTTTCTCAAAAATTTTGAGGGCTATGATGAGAGTCTGAGCGAAGCGGTCGCAAAACTTGGAATGAGGGCAAGGTTCAGTTGAAACTGCTCTCTCACAATTTCACCCAAGCTCATCGCTAAAGTGACTAGCCTCGCGTTGGAAGGTAGAAGCATTTTCAAACCTAAATCTGATTATAGTCTTGAGATTGATTATTTCTTTCAAGGAAAAGGGGATCCTATTTCTCTACATAATGGATACACCCGAAGTAAGTTACCTTCCCCTTATGATGAAATTGCCAAATTGATAATGTCTTACATTACTCTGGAAGGAAGATATAAGGTTATCTATGGCTACCATTTCCCAATGTTAAATCATATTCACAATTCCAAACCATATAACTTTCCTTTCTACCTATTTTCTTCTCTGGCTAAATCAATAACAATGGTGAAGAAAGGCACTTTCATTCTCCCTTTACACCAGGGTCTGATAAAAACTATCATTTGCTGAGCACTCCTCTATTGGGAAAAAATGACAAATTTGGGGCTTCAGTTTCAAACTCTATGCTGGGTAAAAGGACAGGGAGTATGGAACCTAAGGAGGATTGCTGGGATGATTGTGGTCTAGGAATCCTGTGGCCAAATGCACCAGGTCAAACATGGGTAAAGGGGGTGAAAAGAATCAGAACAGAAAAGAGTAGAATCCTGGATGGGCTGAGGAGGATAACATCACATATGTGTCGGATGAATGCCCTGGTGAAAACCCAACCCAGAAGGATTCTCTCTTGACAAAGACGAAGGGAAGCTGAGAGCAGTGAGGCAGAGGACAACAAAAAAGATCAGAGTCTTCAGAGGACAAGAATTCCAAGAACACAGAGGAAGCTATCCAGTTTGCATAATCTTAAAACGACTCAGATGGAACTTTTCTTAGCCCAGGAATCACTGTTAAAACCCATGCCTTCATGAGAGATTTTGAAAATTACAAACTGAACACTAATATAAATAGGCACAAAATCAGCCTGATCTCTATGGACCTTAAGGAGCTGCATGACAAAATGGATAAAATGTCTTCCCTCATCCACAAGTGAAAACTCCAATAACACCAATGCCAGAAGAATGGAAATGGAAAATGAGCTGCTGAAAATGAAAGGTATTATAATACAAATCAGAGATGCACATATTCTCAATGTGAAAAGTACTATCTACCATCTCAAATTATCTAGCTGAAATGATCCAGTCCATGGAACTGGAAAAAGAAAAGGAAAAGGATGGTATGGGTCAAGGTGGTGATCAAAGAACCTAACTACAAGTACTGGAAGGAGACTATAGCAACTCTGGTCAAAGAATGGAATGACTGCAAGGAGACAAAGTGGAAGATTTGATCAAAGATTAAGGAATGTCAATGGTTTGGATTTTGTTGTTTGTTTACCTTCATGTTGTTAGTTTAATCCTTCGAACTGCTACATACTGTAAATGCTATATAATGGATATCATATACTGTAATCTTTTTTTTGAATTTTGGAACAAGTATGGCCTTTTAAGTTTAATACTTTGGCCAATATAGAAGTATATTGTAACTCCTTGTAAGGGGGTAGGGTCCCCTCAACCCTAACTTTTACCTCTAATAAAAATAAAAATAAAAAATTCATTTGCTTCTATATTTTGTTGAATATGTTGTGTGTTTGTCAAGTTTTTTTATTTACAAGTAGATCATATTTTAGAGATTTATTAGTTTTAGTCTTGCATAATCTTCCATCAATATTTTTTTCATTATAGCTTCCTTATTGTTATGATTTCCTTTACAAAATATCGTAGGGTCTTAGAGCTTACATATTCACTATATCTCCTAATATTATATGTTTATTCTTATCCTTTATTAAATTAAGACGCATAAGTCCATTTATTCTTGTTTTGAACAAGATTGAAACTTGAATGTTGAATATTAATAAGTTTTTAGCTTCTTTTGTATTCTATTGAATATGTTGTGTGCTTCACAAGTTATTTTATTTACAAGTAGGTCATCTTTTAAAGATTTCTTATTTTTAGCCTCGCACAATCTACCATAAATAGTTTTTTCATTATAGGTTCCTTATGGGTATGATTTCTTTAAAGAACATCATAGGGTCTTAGAGATTACATATTCATTATATCTCCTTATATTTTATGTTTATTCTTATCCTTTATTATATATGAAGTATTTTTTCTTCTAATTCTTTGATTGAGACACTTTTAGATGCTTATTTTGCATGCATTTTCCAATAAATTTGTGTTCATGTCATTGTATTTGAGGTTAAAACTGCTCTGTGTTCTAGGTACTAGCTTGGTGGGCTTTCTAAGAGCTTACATATTCATTATATCTCCTAATATTTAATGTTTATTCTTATCCTTTAATCGATTTAAAGTATTGTGTCTTCTGATTCTTTGATTGAGAATCTCTTATATACTTGTTTTGTATGCATTTTCTAATAAAAAAATTTCATGTCCTTCTATTTAAGGTTAAAAGTTGTTCTGGCTTTTTAGGTACTAGCTTGGTGGGATTTTAAATGGGTGTAATTTGACTTCCATGATGGTTTTCATCCCTGTAATGATGCATACAAGTTAGGAAATCGGTGATATTTTTGCAAAGCAGACACATCATTTCTCTTTGATCTTGCTAAACGAGGTAGTGTAATTCTCAGTAAAGAAGTCTGATCATTGTATGTTTAATATATTTAAGATATTTGAGAAGTAAAATAGTACGGTGGAAGATTCACACCTTTTACACTATCAAATATGTATGTTTGTTTGTTTGTTTTTCTTTTTGTTTATTCTTTTTTAAAATCTGGTTTGTTTAGTTTCCTTAATTTATATCTTTAGATTTTTTAATCCAAAACCAAAAATGGTTTTACATCTGTAAAATTGACTTTAAAAATCTTCATCCTCATCAGTATTAAGGAATCATGTATAATTGGCCATAATGGATTTTGAAAATCTTAAAAGTATTGATCCATAACTTTTTGGAAGCACCCAAGTTACAATAAAGATACTTGAAAATCCATGATAGATAATAGATTGCATGCTAAAATTTGGTACATTGCACTATAAGTTGTTAAATTCTTAGCATTCATAGTGTTTCAGATGTAATTGTTTGGTTTTTTTAATATTTAGGGTTTTCTAAATTTTAAAATTTATTTGTTTGTAATATTTTTGAAACTTTCATATGCTATTAGAAAAAACATGTTAGAAATGTCAAAAAAAATCAAAACATAAAACTTATACAAATAAAATGAGAAAATTGGCAAGTAATAGGTCATTGATTCCAATTCACAAAATACTAAAAATAAATTAAAAAAAAAAACAAACTTGAAATTCTAAAAATTATACCCAATAAACTTTTATAAATTAATTCCCTTTCAACTAACACTCTAATCCATAATGTCCAAAGTTACTTTCCCATCAATTGATCAATTATAAAGAGAACACTAAATTTTGTAAATCCATAATAAATCATCACTTTAGCTTGTTTATTAGGTAGAAAAACTTCTTTGCTTATGATCGTCTTTAATTAATTTTACTTTTCCTTCAACATATGTTAAGAAAAAAGTGTAGGAGAATATATTTATTTATTAGTAAATTTTAAATTTCTTTCGTCGCTAGAAATAAGGTTTTTTTTATAATGTAACAAATTTTCCTACACATCTTCATACACAATGTATATAGATGGTTAGGATAGGTCCCATAGTGCTCACCTAACTTTGAAAGAGTTTTACCTCGATGAAAATCGATATCATAAATTCCACTATGGGTTGAAATATTGTTGATTAATGCATATGTATTTGTTTTTATAGCAATACATATTTTCCTAAGACTTTTTTCATGGTTTGTATTGTCGGTTGAATATATGTTTTAACTAACTTTTTAATCGAGGTTTCAATATATTGTGTTTGTTTTATTGATTGAATTATGTGCCTTAGTAACGCTATCAGGTGGCTGTGAATTCCAATTTCTTTAAGAATTTTTTTATCATTATTCTAGAAAGATGGAAATAAGTTGTATATTAACATAAATTTTATGTATATTTGTAGAGGCTTATTAAAAAATTATACGCTTTCTAAATTATCATCATCATTGTCTACGACTACCTTAATTTATTAGTAGTAAAATACTATTAAAATAGCAAAAAAAGTTCATATTGTAATGCCCACCACCAATTTACACACCTAAAAACAACAAGAAATTACCGTAATAAATATTTTTGTCTTTCATTTCTCGTTACATGACACCACATGGGCTCAAGTAGAGAAAGTCAACATCACATAAGACACTTACACAAGTATGGACCCACATAGATAACATCATAACACCATGTGCAAGTCAATGCGACACTTTCCCAATCGAACATATACAACTTATAACCCAACCACAGAAGAGCTCAAGGATAGGCACGTTCCACAACACATCATCACCATAGTTACATATTATTTATAATTTAAAATTCCAAGAGCATTTATTGCACAAGCATAAATTCTCATTCTCAACCAACAAATTTTTAATTTCATTTAAGATTTAACTTAATAAAAGTACACTTAATTTGGCTCTTTTTCTCCTTTACAATAATTTTCCATAACTCCATTTTTATTTGACACATTTAAACACATACAAAACTCATGATACCCGTTCTTATGCTAGGGTTCAATTTCTCAAAACATGTTTAATTGACATTTAATTTTACCGTCATTACGTAAGGGAACTAACATGAAGTCAAGGGCTGAAGAAATATTATGAGTTTAAGGAGATGAAGTTTTAAGTTACCTCTTCCTATAAACTTTCCTCCAAAAGAGTACCTTTATTTTCCTGTTATAGTTGATATAGTTCACTAGCAAGTTTGAGTCAATTCAACATTTTCACATCCTGAAATTATGTGTGTGTGTGTTTTATCGAAAGTTTTATCTCACCAAGAGCAATTCATATTCATTTTTAACAACATGAGAATGCCTAATTAAGTTATAAGGACTTCAAGTATGATGTTATTCCTAAACCAAAATCTCATTTACTCTTATACTCTTTACACTTATTGCGTACTTTGGTCTCTCTTTGGTATCACTATTGGCATTGTTTTAGAATAATTATAGTTCAAATAACACATAATTTACACTTAGGGATTCATGACTGCAAAGAGTGTGACCCTGCACAAGACAAGTCATTTCATTACTCTTATACATTCAAGTATTAAACATGTATATTATAAGTGAGACATCTAATACAATTTTATGCATTTCAAATTCCTTCCAAGGAACTATTTCAATCATTGGGTAATTATGCATCGGCGTCTCTTTCACCAATAACCTTAAGAGAGGTCCCACGATCTATCAACTTCAAAAACATTCAAGGGGGAAAACTACACCCTACTACAAGACAATACAAGAGAGTTCCAATATTTTTAACTCACATAACCTTCGAGCAACATGAGGTTATCCGCTACTACACACCAAGGGAACACATTTATCTAAGAGGGAAAAAAGGGGTTTAAAAATAAGAGTTTATTGAATGTTACTTTAACACATAAACTCCACTCATGTCATTTAAATCTCACCACGAGATCAAACGTAGGAATATCACAAACTATCTTTGCAAGGTTTTGGCCATTCACTAGGGTACCAAGGGAAATTACGCATATGAGGTCTAAACTTATACATGATATGATCAGACCTACCACACCTAGAAATGTAGGTCCCACTCACCCAAATATGATAGGGTTCACATGACATAGTCACCACCTCACAAAATATTTAATGGAAAGGTATTTTATAAGACTTTTCTTAGGGGTAGGACAAGAAGAAAATTGGGAGGATTAAAGCATTTCTTAGACATAAGGTATGGTGTTACAAAATTTGAGAGGATTTCTTGAGAGGGAGGGTACAACCAAGGTTATATACTCACTTCATTGTGATGGTGAAGATAAGATAAGTTTTCTACCAAACATTAAGAGTTTATGAATGAGCCACAATAATTACCTAAGCAAATATGGTTTCAAATATCTAAACCATAAGCACCACAATTAAATCCATATAGTCATGAAATACATGAGGTAAATGGTACACCCCCTTTATTTCAATTTAGATTGTCAACTATCTACTTTGTTAATCAAATTAACATTTTTCTACATAGATGATCCTATATCCATTCAGTGACACTCCTACTGACATAGGAAAGTTATTTTAAAACAAGGCAGATTCAAACCACGTATTTTTTATATACAATGTTTAATACATAAGAATTTAAGAAAAAAAATGGTTTTGGCTCTAATTTAAATAATGCATTTTTTTAACTCACTTTCATTCAACATTTGTAATTTATTTCAATGTATAATGTTTAAATTTCATCTCACTAATTACAACATATCACACTCTTAATCCTTCTTGTTCAGAGTACCTACAACCAACGTTGTGTCAGTCCTAGGACTAGTATGGAAAACCCTTACACTCAAGCACAAAACAACACATTGATCATTTCAAGTAAATCCAAACAAGGTAAAAAGAGAGATAAAGATAGGAAGAGAGAGAAGGAGAGAGCATTTCCTCAAACATTCACACTTCCAACTTCATTTACACTTTTTATCTTAAGAGAGAGACTAGGAAGAGAGAGAAAACTAAAATCGTTTTATTTTTATTCAAATATCATAACTAATTTACATTTATTATCCCTTTTCATTTATTTCAACCCATCTACATTTCTAATCCATTAATGTTGTCAAGACAAGCCAATATTTCATAATTATTTCTAGAGAGAGAGATGAGGGAGGAGAGAGAAAACATTATAAATTACAAAATCCATTCATAAAAATTAATTTGATTAAAAATACTCTACGCAAAAATGAAACTATATGAAAAGGGTTCACGAGTATTAACAAGTCAAATGGGAGCCTTAGGAGGAATTTCTAGCTCAAGTTGTGAGTTTGCAAAAATTTCCCAAACAACTAAAGTCCTTACAATCTGGGTCCCGAAAAGCATTTCATTTTAAGTTTCAAAAGTAAATTTCAATGATTCCTATTTACTCCCTTATATACAAAGAACTCATCGATTTGATGGAAGTCGATTACGACAAATAGGGCTCAAAATAGAAAGGTAACTCTGAGACCAATTATCGTAAAGCATCAAACACTATTGTTGTATAACGATTGGTGGGCCCAAAACCCATCTTGAAAATATAGCTTACAAAATAATTTTCTTGAAGTTCTGAGTTGGTTTCAATTCTCACATTTTGGGTCTAGAGGTACATAGGGGTAGTTTTCAATTTCACCAAATCGATACAACAACTGTAAGCCAAAACCGATCGCATTTTCTTAAAAATGGAAGTGTCACCCCAAGTGACTAAAATACAAAATGGGAATCGAAACTTGTCTCTCCAAAGTCAAATTGAGTTTATCAATTATATTTATGGCCTTCATGGTGTCCCTGAATCATTAAGAATCATACTAGATGTCTAGATTGGTAAAACAATTTTCTTTAACGCTCCATGTGCATGGTGTATGAGATCAAAACTATTTTTTTGAAGTTTTCAATAAGGAAAGAGTTTTATTTCTAATTCTATTTGTATCCTCTATTATTCTAAAGTAATTAATACTTAAACATGAACATTATAAAATGTGAAATTTTAATGCAAGAGGAAGGGAAATCCATACCATCTTCGACACTTGTTGGAGGCATCTACTTGGGTATTTTCTCACAGACATTGATCGAAGATCACATTTGGTTGAGAGTTTCCAATGCCTTTTCCATGAATCCATTTTTTGCATAAAAAAATCATGGAATTCCATGAAACCACATTTTTCTATTTTTATTTTTCATTCCTACACATTTTACCAAACAATTCATGTGCTTTGCTTATGCTTCCACATTTTAATATTTGTTTTTCCAGGGCATATAAATCTAAGACATCTGGAAAAACTTGTCATCTAGACTCTTATTTTTTCACATATTAGGAGGAAATTCATAAGGTTTGTGGAATGAGGTATAGCATTAGGCATTTACATTACTCGACAACTCCCAAGGTTATCTCAACAAGCTCAAATATCATAGCATTATGTATAGTTGTAAGGAGAATGTTGATAGTGGAATTTTTCTGCTCTAGATAATTTATTTTCCTTAGAACTTCAAATCCCTTTCAATGAACCCATCCTCTTCATATACTACAATCATTGCAGTTCATGAGACCAGACTTCTTTTAGGCATTTTGTCAAACAGTTCACGTGCCTAATGAGAAGTTCCACATTTTGCATACACAAATTTCCAGGTAAAATGTCTCCTTCCATCTACTATCCACTTTTAATCTTTTTTAAGGCATTTATTCAAAAAGTTTGCATGCCTTCTACTTTGGTATACATCTCTACAACAACTTCAAAACCAGAATAAATCCCCTTTTATTATGTTTGATGGTGTTTATAGCTTGCTTCATGATCTATTTAAATGAATGGGTTGGGTGGATGCTAGAAATAGGGCTTGACCATTTGGTGGAAGTCCATACCATTTAAAAACTCGTCTTAGCTCGGTTGAGCTATCAAACACAACTAGCAACAAAGATATAAGTGAAAAAATGCCCAAACTTGTATTCCACACACATAACTACTACGGCACTAGCCACTACAACATATGAGATAAAATCCCCTTTCTATTATGCTGTGGAAGCCCTTACCCATCCATGTGCGCGGTGTACAGATCAAAAGTTTTTTTAAAAATTTCGAGTAGGAAAGAGTTTTATTTTTAATTCTAGATTCATCCTCTATTGTTCTAAATAAATTAATACCAAACCAGAAAATGATAAAATGTGAAATTTGAATGCTAGAGGAAGGGAAATCCATATTGTCTTCAATGTTTTCTAGAGGCATCTGCTTGGGTATTTTCTCATATACTTTGACCAAAGAATTGCATTTGGTTGAGAGTTTCAAATTCCTTTTCCAAGAATCAATTTTGTGCATAACCAACAATCATGCAATTTCGTGAAACCGCATGTTTTCTATTTTTATTTTTCATTCACACGCATTTTGTCAAACAATTCATGTGCTTTTCTTATGCTTCCACATTTTAATTTTTTTTTCATGGCATATGAATCTACGACATCTGAAAACATGTCGTCCAAACTCTAATTTTGGCATAGCTTAGATGGTAGTTGGTAAGGGTTGTGGCATGAGGTCTAGCACCGCATAATTTGCATTACTCGACAACTCCTAAGGTTGTCTCAACAAGCTCAAATATCACAACATTATGTACAAATATCAGATAGGTGTAAGGAGAAATCGATAGTGGAATTTTTCTTCTCTAGATAATTACTTTTGCCTCGGAACTTCAAATCCCTTTCAATTAACTCATCCTCTTCATAAACCGCAATCATCAGTAGCTCACGAGACCACACTTCTTTGTGTATTTTTCAAACAATTCACGTGCCTAGTGAGAAGTTCCACATTTTGCATACACAAATTTCTAGGTAAAATGTGTCCTTCCATCTACTATCCACTTTTAATCTTTTTAAGGTATTTATTCAAATAGTTTGCATGCCTTTTACTTTGGTATACATCTCTACAACAACTTAAAAACCAAAATAGATCCCCTTTTATTATGTTTGATGGTGTTTATATCCTACTTCATGCTCTATTTTAATGCATGGGTGGGTGGATGCTAGAAAGAGGGCTCGACCATTTGGTGAAAGTCCATACCATTTAAAAACTCGTCTTAGCTCAGTTGAGCTCTAAGACACAACTAACAACAAATATATAAGTGAAAACAATGCCCAAACTTGTATGGCACACACATAACTACCATGGCACTAGCCACTACAACATATGAGATAAAATCCCCTTTATATTATGCTTTGGTGGAAGCCCTTACCCATCCATGTGCATGGTGTACGGGATCAAAAGTTTTTTTTTGAAGTTCTCGAGTAGGAAAGATTTTTTATTTTTAATTCTAGTTTCATCCCCTATTGTTCTAAATAAATTAATACCAAACCAAGAAAATGATAAAATGCAAAATTTGAATGCTAGAGGAAGGGAAATTCATATTGTCTTCAACGTTTTCTAGAGGCATCTACTTAGGTATTTTCTCATATACTTTGACCAAAGAATTGCATTTGGTTGAGATTTTCAAATTGCTTTTCCAAGAATCCATTTTTTGTGCAACCAACAATCATGCAATTCCATGAAACTGCATGTTTTCTATTTTTATTTTTCATTCACACGCATTTTTTCAAACAATTCATGTGCTTTGCTTATGCTTCCACATTTTAATTTTTTTTTCTAGGGTATATGAATCTACGACATCTAGAAAACATGTTGTCCAAACTCTAATTTTGGCATAGCCTAGATGGCGATTGGCAAGGGTCAGAAAGATGAGGTCTAGTACAATAATTTACGTTGCTTGACAACTCCCAAGGTTGTCTCAACAAGCTCAAATATCACAACATTATGTACAACCGTTGTATAGGTGTAAGGAGAATTCTGATAGTGGAATTTTTCTTCTCCAGATAATTAATTTTTCCTAGAACTTCAAATCCCTTTCAATGAACTCATCATCTTCATATACCGCAATCATCAGCTCATGAGACCACACTTCTTTCAGGAATTTTGTCAAACAATTCACATGCCTAGTGAGAAGTTCCACATTTTGCATACACAAATTTCCAAGTAAAATGTCTCCTTCCATCTACTATCCACTTTTAATCTTTTTAAAGGTATTTATTCAAATAGTTTGCATGCCTTTACATTGGTATACATCTCTACGACAACTTCAAAACCAAAATAAATCTCCTTTTATTATGCTTTATGGTGTTTATATCATTCTCCAAGCTATGTTTAAATGCATAGGTTGGGTGGATGCTAGAAAGAGGGCTTGGCCATTTGGTGGAAGTCCATACCATTTAAAAACTCTTCTCTTAGCTTGCTTGAGCTTTGAGACACAACTAGAAGCAAAGATATAAGAGAAAAAATGCTCAAACTTGTTGGCGCACACATAACCACCATGGCACTAGAAACTACAACATATGAGACAAAACCCCCTTTCTATTATGCTTTGGTGGAATCCCTTACCCATCTATGTGTGTGGTGTACGTGATCAAAAGTTGTTTTTTGAATTTCTCGAGTAGGAAAGAGTTTTATTTTTAATTCTAGTTTCATCCCCTATTATTCTAAAGAAATTAAGACCCAACCAGAAAATGATAAAATGCGAAATTTGAATGCAAGAGGAAGGAAAATCCATATTGTCTTCAATTTTTGCTAGAAGCATCTCGCTGGGTATTTTCTCATAAAATTTGACCAGAGAATTACATTTGGTTGAGAGTTTCAAATGCCTTTTCCATGAATCCATTTTGTGAATAACCAACAATCATGGCATTTCATGAAACCACATTTTTTCTATTTTTATTTTTCATTCCATGCATTTTCTTAAACAATCATGTGCTTTTCTTATGCTTCCACATTTTAATATTTTTTTCCAGGCATATGAATCTACGACATCTGGAAAAACATGTCTTCCAAACTCTAATTTTGGCACAACCTAAGTGGTAGCTGGTAAGGGTTGTGGCATGAGGTCTAGCACCAGTAATTTACATTACTTGAAAACTCCCAAGGTTGTCTCAACAAGCTCAAATATCACAACATTATGTACAGTCGTGGTACATCCATAAGGAGAATGCTGACAATGGAACTTTTCTACTCCAAATATTTTCTTTTTCTTGGAACTTCAAATCCCTTTCAACGAACCCATCCTCTTCGTATAATGCAATCATTACATTCCATGAGACCACACTTCTTTCAGGCATTTTGCCAAAAATTTCATGTGCCAAGTGAGAAGTTCCACAGTTTGCATACACAAATTGCCAAGGAAAATGTCTCCTTCCATCTACTATCCACTTTTTCTCTTTTTTAAGGTATTTAGTCAAACAATTTGAATGCCTTTTATTTTGGTATATGTCTCTATCACAACTTCAAAACTAGAATAAATCCCATTTTATTACGTTTGATGGTGTTTATATCATGCTACATGCTCTATGTAAATGCATAGGCGAGGTGGAAGCTGGAAAGAGGGATCAACTATTTGGTGGAAGTCTATACCCTGTTTAAAAACTCTTTTCTTGGCTTGGTTGAGCTCTAAGACACAACAAGCAGCATAGATATAAGATAAAATAATGCCCAAACTTATTGGGCGCATACATAACTACCGTAGCACTAAAGAACTACAACATATGATACAAAATCCCCTTTATGTTATGCATCAGGAAGCCCATACCCGTATGAAATCTCTTAACCTAGAATATCAAGGAAAACACATACATTCGAGGCATCAGATCCAATAGTTGTGCCTTGTTTATGCATCCACATTTTGCAACATATCTACCAAAGCACTCAGAACTACCAAATCTATTTAAACCCATTATCTATAAACATATATACATGTTTTAACGATTGATAAACCATGTCCCAAAGCTTGCATTTTAACATATACTGGGAGTATTCCAGAAAAGGTGAGCCAAACATAGGGACACTTATGGTTTTTTATCCATAGGGATCTAAAGAAACACCACTTCATCAGAACAACCAAAATTAGAAGGAAAATTAATAAGAAAAGAGAGAATATTGTTAAGTTACATAATCACTACCCTATGCAGAGTTGTAGTTACATAACTACCCCTCTACACAAACTGATGATTGCATAACCATCGCGGTGGTTGTGTAACCTCCAGTCTGTGTTCACCAGTAGTCCTGTCACTAATGAAAACAAAAAATCCATGAATGGTTGTGGATTTAAAACATTTGGGTCGTGTCTCTTCCTCGGGATGACTCTTTCCATTCTCTAGTGCATGGGAGGACGTGGGGAGCAAGCTATTCAAAAAGAAGATCATGTGGAATTGATCTTTGAAGACTTGATGGAGAGAATTGAGAAAGAAACCATTGATGTTAGAATTGTTTTGTAGAAGCAAGGTGTGTACAACTAAGCAAGCAAGTAGAGAAGGGAGGAAGTCAGAAGCACACATCCAGATTATACAATGAATACACGCTTATGTAACTTCAATATATTAATTTAATAATATTCTTCACTATATCTTCAATCGAACACCATTACACATATATAGGAGAGGATTCCCTATTATTATGGAACCACTCAATCCTATAATATCTCCTATTTAGTTGTGATTGTTACTCACGTAACAATACACAACTCAAATCATATGAGTTGTTAAAACAACTCCAACCAATATATTATTGTTAATATAACAATAATATAATTACTAACATTTGTATTTAATGAATACACAAATAATGTAAACATTAATATTAGTTTCCTAACATTCCCCCCCTTAATGTTTACATGGTAACATAAGAACTTTCACACTTCCTACGCACAAAGATGCCGCCTCGCGCGCTTTATGATCTCGCACACACTTCAATGCAGGTAGAAGAAGGAAAACATCAACTTCTTATCGACCAAGCACCGCTCGGGAACACATATGACCGACGAGGATGGGAACACACTCAAGAATCATTTTCTTATCAACCAACCACTCTAGTGGAACACATCTGACCTGGAAGCAGCAGTGTGGGAACTCAAGCAGAACACATCCGAACAAACCTTCAATGGTTTTCAAGAGGCTAACCACAAACCTAGGTACGAACAGAACACATCCGATCTGCTTCTACCTCATCAAGCCTCATGATGTTGTGTTTCACTATGTTATTTGTTCAGTACTAATTTATGTTTTTGCATTTGGGGAAATAGGAAAAGCCACATACTCAATCGAAAAACTAAAAATGGAACATGGATCATGCCGATCATGTTCCCCTCAATGTGAACATTTCACTTATTCAATCCAAAACAGTAAACTCAAATCATACTGCACACAACAAACTACAATTCTGAAATGAAAGAAAACTCACACCACAAACTATGCCACCAAATCATTTCGTGTGGCCCCGTCGCTGTGGTGATCGACGAGAGGTCGCCGTCTAACCTCCAGCCTCCGATGCCTCCATCCTCCAGTATCATGCTGCTAACTCAAAGCAAGATGTGAACATGAAGCACATTTTTTTCCACATTGAGCTTATTCTTTTCTTCCCTCCCGCAATGTGAAACACTTTATTTTTCCGACGTCGGGTAACACCGAAAATGCGTCCATAAGGCAATTTTTTTTTTTTTGACTTTTTACAATTATACGACATTTAATTTAACTCTTGACTTTGACAATGACTATTTTGAATTGGACAAAAAGACTTGACTAAATTAAAAATTAATAAAATGAGATTACTTTTTAAATGAAAATGAGTATTAAAAAATCCTAAAATCACCTATATGGAATTATATGACTTGTCAAGATTTTGAATAACATAATGACCCTCTAGATAGACATAGGATATTAAATCCAAGACTAATACAAAATTAAAATGACACTAAAACTTGACACGTAATTTAAACATAACTGACTATTTTTGACATTACAACGATAATAAAAAATTTGACGATTCAAACTTTAACACATTGATGGATACAAAAATGACAATTTTATCAATTTGACTATGAAGACTTTTAACGAATATTATGACTTTAACATATAAGAAATAAAATACTAAATCTTTCTTTTGACCCTTATCACAAAACTGTGCAAACAAAACCTAAATAAGACTCACAATATTTCTACCAGCCGTGGAAGTGGCTGGCTCCGCTTCACAATATATTGACAAGAGGACAATATTCTCAAACATATAAAAGGACAAACCGTTCAACACCAAGAACTAAACATAAACTATAACTTATTAATAGACTCACAAAGACAGCTCTGTGTTAAGTATCCAAGATGCAATTCTTCTCTACTAGAAATATGCATCTACATGCAGAGTGACAGCTGGGGACGCGTGGCTTTTACATTGGTGTTTTTGCATGCTTCGTTCAAAAAAATTATTCATTGCTGATGTGTATCCGAAAACCAATGCGTAGAATAGAAATTTGATGCCTTCACGTTGTTATAGACTAAATTCCATTGAATGACCGAGAAAAGCATGCAAATACCTTTCTAATGAAGATAATTCCTCCACGTGACTGTAGATGTTAGATATTGATGCGCAGAGTATAGATAGATAATCAAAAGCGCGTATAAAAGAATCATATAAGACGTGAGTGCCTGTGTATGTGGAGACAACAATGATCCAATGGCGCATGGGAAAATAAACTGTTGCCGAGAAGAAAGCCGCTTTTGCAATGAATAATAATGATCCACGTTGAGTCTGAAAGAATTGTGATCCAATGGCGCATGGGAGAATATTATGCGAGCTTAGAACAGGCTGTGGCATGCGCAGATCTGAAAATGTACTTTCGGGATTACAAATTGTTGACAGGAATACGGATCACCACGTTGACAAAGATGGGCAGATGTGATGTCGTCGCTGCCTACCATGTTGGATCTACACGAGTTGGCTTCAAACAGTAGTTCCGATGCATGGATGAACTTTCAGAGGACGCAACATAAAAAAAAACTTGAACCCTTGTTGGGTGAAGCCCGTAATTAGGAGAGTGGAGAGAGTATATAATAATGTATTCTTTACAAACGGAACAATATTTTCATCCTCAGGGAAAAGCTCAATGGATCTGCCCTTCACATCCTCTCACAGAACCATAATCGCTCTGATACCAGATGTAAGCACACATCCAGATTATACAATGAATACACAGTTATAGAACTTCAATATATTATTTCACAGAATAATATTCTTCACTATATCTTCAATCGAACATCAATTACACATATATAGGAGAGGATTTCCTATTATTATGGAACCTATAATATCTCCTATTTAGTTGTGATTGTTACTCACGTAACAATACACAACTCAAATCATATGAGTTGTTAAAACAACTCCAACCAACATATTATTGTTAATATAACAATAATATAATTACTAACATTTGTATTTAATGAATACACAAATAATGTAAACATTAATATTAGTTTCCTAAATGTATGACATTTTTTTCCTTACTTCAGCTTCTTGTAATCTGTATTTTCTTTAAATTGACCAATATAATATTGGGAAGAAAGAGAAATTGCCCTTCCGGATGGTTTTCCCTCAAATGGGGGTTTCCAGGATAAAATATTGTGTTATGAGTTGAATTGTTATCTTTTCTTTGCTACAAAATAGTTCTAAGTTTCATATTTCATTCACTAGCATTAAGAACTGTCATTTTCAAGAAAATTGGAATTAGGAATAGTATTGTTTTGGTGGCATAAATTTCCAAAGTAGAGGTTTACAGTTCATTTTGGTATCATAGCTGACTATATTATCCAAGGGTCTGTGGTTTTTGTTCTTGTGTGATTTTTATGATAGTGACAAGGTCTAAAGGCGAAGAAGTATTACCTTGTGATCTAGATATATCTACGAAGAAGTGGAAATAAAGGATTAGAGATAAAATGGAAGAAGAGAACTTGGTCCGTAGAATTGAGATATTGGAAATCACTATGGATAGGGTGTTTCAACACCAAAGGGAACTCTCAGATCTACAATAGACAATGAAGCTAAGAAATATTCCATAGACTCAGTGGTTTGAGCTTTGGCTAAGAAGTTTGGCATAGGGAAAGAGTCATGAAAAGGAAGAATATGTGGAACAATGTGAAGAGGAAACTCCGGTTGGAAGAGAGAAGGTAGAAATCTGATCACGCTCCTTTTAAAGTTGAAAACTAAGGTTGAGATTAAAATATTTGAAGGACAAGTAGATGCAGAGTTGCTAGATAAATGTTTAAAGCAATTAGAGGTTTATTTTAGTGTGCATAATTTCATTGAGGAACAACTAATTATCTGTACATGTCTAAAGATCGAAGGACATGCTCTAGTTTGGTGGGAAACCCATCTAGACACTTGTGAAAATAAGCATCCTATTGTAAGTTCTTGGGATGGTTTTAAATAATTTCTTAGAGAAAATTTTATCCCATTGGCCATAAGACCACTTCAGATGATTAAATGGCAATATTTTAGACAAAGCAGTGGTCAAAGTTTGTAGGATTACACTACGAAGTTTCGGAGAAAACCATGTTACTCAATATGGGCTTGGAGGATGAGGATATTCTGACCAAATATTTGGGAGGACTTCACACTCATCTTCAAAGGAATGTCATCTCCATAAGCCCAAGTATCTAAATGAATATTGTTTATAAGTGCATTACATAGATGATGAGAAGAAGCAAAGAGAAGAGGAGTCAAGGACAAAACAATTAATAAATCAGCCAAAGAAAGAACAGGGACAAACAAGTAACAAAGGTAAATGGAAAGGTAAAAAGAACACTACCACTTTGAATGTTTGTAAAGATCCTAATAAATTTTTCATTAATTGTGATATCAATGGTCATATCGATGCTACCTATTAGAAGTTACATCGAAATTACACCCAAATAATTGAACTAATGACTCCAAGAATTCATGACAGCTTATAAGGACAAATGGGAAGGTAGAGATCAAGAGGATGATTATGATGTAGATGAGAGGCTCAGATGCACGGCCCCCAACATGGACAATCAACAACAAGAGGAAGAGATGAATAAGTTATTTGATATCAAAATCCAAATCAAGAGGACTAAGGTAAATGCTTTGGCTGATATTAGTTCTCAATATGATTTCATTTATGATGCAGCTTATAAAGAAGCTTAGTCTTGAAACTTATTAAAGATCCACATCCTTATCTCTGTTGTGATGGGTGAAGAAGGGTGTATACATTATGTCATGCCCCACCTCAGACACCGGAAAATGCATAATAAATCGGTAAAAAAAAAAAAATTTGATAGTGAGAACTAATGTTTCGCCTAACCGTTTCCCATTAAATAATTAATTTATATTAATCTAATTTAACCGATTACTAAAACATTAACTCTAATTAATTTTATTTATTTAGCTTCTATTAATTTACTAGAGACAACCTAGGAAAAGACTACCCCTCTTTTAAATTTAAATAGATTTTCCACTTTTTATTTTATTTATCCATTCCCATAAAGTATCCATGACTTAAAATGTGTAGGGTTGACTATGGGCCCTTGGATCAAATTTAATCTTGGCCCTTGATTTCAAATTTGCCCTAAAGATGCCCTAAGCATCCTTATGATCTTCTTTTTCAAATCTTCTTTTTCATTTTGTTTTGCTTGATCATTTCGCAGTTGATCGAGAGCTATGGAACTTGATCTCATGGAACAAAAGGATACTATCCTTATTGTCTTCATGTTATTATTTGTTTTTTTTTTTTTGCTTGTTTTTACAAGTTCCTCCATACACATTCCCGGGTTGGATTAATCAGAGGAGGACTATGTAGTAGTGGTCGCAGTGTGAAGTGGAGGCATGCAAGCCAAGGGAGTCAGGTGTTGATATGGTGGAGGGCACTAGAGATCCGAGGCAGGCCGGGAGATTTGGGAGTGTGAGGTTGGGGTTACCGCATGGGGAAAGGGGTGTGTATGGCACAGGTGGCTATGTGGATCCATGGGACGCATAGGCAGCGGAGGTGAAAGGGTGGTCGGGGAGGGAAGCAGTGGTGGTGTGGGCATGGGAGGGTGCTATGGTGGCGGCAATGCATGGGACAAAGCGGTAGCTAATGGGATGTGGCAAAAGGCGCTTTGGGGTGTGGGGAAACTATGGACGGGTGGGGGAGGGGTTCATCCCTCCCCAAATAGCATTTAAAAACCCTTTTTGTTTATATATATGCACACACACACACACACACACACACACACACACACACACACACACACACACAATAAATTATCTCTTTTGAAAGAAAAAAAAACTTACAAATAAGTGAATAACTACAATACTATCCTTTAAATAAAAATGATCTTATATATTAAAGAGGGAATTCACTATACAAATTTTATCTCATTACATGGTGCACAAATGAAGATAAATTTCTCTTTAAAAAAAAAAAACTTCTCATGGAAGTAAAATCCAAAAAAATTAACTTTCATTTCATGTATTAATATCACCAACAATTACAAGAAAAGACATATTGCAGAATGAGAGTATTTCCATGTAATGATAGTCATCGATTTAATGCTAAGAGTAAATTTCATTTCTAATGCTCTAATTAAAATACATATTCCAGATTTTTAAATAAGGAGGATATCCAACAAGTAACATAGTTCCTTGGGAAGAGACATTTTTCCATGAAGTAATCTTTCTTTATCAAAAGGATATTCAAAACAATGTATGTTAAAGGAATATAAATATTTTCTACTCAATGTATTTTAAAGGAATGTAAATATTTGTCAAGACTTCTTTTGCAAATTTTCCCAACTACATCATATTTCAAACATACTAAATTACATAAGAAACAACCCAACAAACTCCTTCCCAAGATTGGAAGAAAGCTTTCAAATACAAATGGAATACCAATCATACAAGTGATTTTCAATTTACAAGATGAGATCTTTTGCATGCCAAAGAATCTTCCCACATAGCTATACTTTTAGAGGTTACAATGCAAGTAATGTTTCTCAAAGAAATGAGAGGACAATGAAACTCCAACTATCACCAAACTTTCCTCTTTGAGATCCAACTTCAAATGCCTTCAAGGAATCTATACTAAGAGAATAAGCTTATTTTACCACCCAACCATATGCATCATTACATGCCTTCCCAAGGTTGGGATGCATGCTAACCTCCCCAAGCCCATGGGAAAGAGGACTACTATCCACAACTATGCACAAGAGTGAGGGTGAACAAACAACATTACATCCACACAAAAACAAGGCAAGGATTAAACAAGACTCCAAATTTTGCAAAGATGAACAAGAGGAGAAACCATGTTCTACCTCTAAAATGGGGAAGAGAATAAAGTTTTCCAAAAGTTGTAACCATCATTAGTTGCACAAAAACAAGATCTCCATACCCTCCTTATTTCTCCAAATTCATTCAAGCCCTCCTTATTTCTCCACCCTTTCACCAATCGTTCTTGGAAGGATTTTCAAACCCCAAAGGGGTTTCCTCACCAAGAATGGGGAAGGAGGTTCAAGCCAAATGACCCACCTTCCCCACCTCAAACCATTTGAGGGGAGTAACTAAATCCTACAAGGCTTGCCCATCAAGCCTATGAGGATTGAGAGGGAAAATCCCTCTCTCTTCCCCCACAAATCCAAAACTCCATCATGCCATATGATGGAGGGAGAAAAAACAAGTAAACAATAAATAAAATCCACATGCAACAACAACATTTCCAAGTAAACAAAACTAACATCTAGTATGACATAAAACCACAAATAAGCTCAAGAAGCCTACCTCACAAAACTCTCCAAATTCAATCTCTTCCACTTCTTGACCCAAGCAAACTCTAGCTCCAAATCCACAAGACTCCAAGAAAAAGCTCCAAAAAAAGTTCTCTTCTTTTCCCATGAGGGGGAATTTGAAGAGGAGCAAGAAAAAATCCTCACAAATGAGGGGGTGACATGTGTCACCCCTCTCTTCCTTCAAGGTCAAAGATGTCAAAGATAAAAGAGAGAAAGGATAAAATGACTTTTAGCCCTCTTCTCCCAAATTACTCAAAATGATAACAAAATAATCTTGTGCAAATTTTAACAAAGCACACTTATCCATACCCCTTACATGGATGTGACCAAAGGGGAGGCAAAAAGGGAGGGAAACTCCCTCTATGCCTTGGAATTAAGCCCCCTACCTATTAGGTAGGGTCCAAGGGCCCATTTTCATGCTAAGGGAACTCCCAAACTAAAAAGGGGTCCTAAAAATACCTAAAATAACCCAATTTCGGGTTTGACATATTGGGCACAAGGGTAGAGGTGTGGGGCCCACCCAAGGGTTCACATTTGATCCTAAACCCTTTTGATTAAGTACACCATTAAAAAATTCAAAACTTAATGTAAGTAGGGCCATTCGATTCCCCAAAACAAGTTTACAACACAAGCTAAACACCCTAAGCAAGGATTAATAATACAAGACATATTACATAACAAATGAGGGTCACCCATGGTGCCCAAAACAATAATTCTAATACCGAGGCCTCATGCAATAAACATGGCTAGGACTTAGCCCCGTGGGCTACTTGTGCAAAGTTGCGTGAGTGGGCCCGAATCCCACGTTCTCCGTGACTGTCACCGCACACTCATTGCACACATTAAACGCACATGTCCAATAAAATGTGAATTAACTACTAAAATAAGACATCAATGAATTCTAAACTAACATATCATCTTTCTCGGAATCGAAAGTGCGACAACATGCACAATTATACACAATTCACCATAAGTTATTCATAATGATAAGTGACATGTATCCATAGAATCCTAACATGTAACTAATCGAGTATCCATCAATATAATTACAAGTTCAAAACAACATCATATCAATTAGTATCCATGACATCATAAGATAATGCGACAACATAGTAATCAAGCTAAATTGACGTTATATGCCTAAATCTCCATATATGTCTAATAAGATCAAATCTCCTAATGTAATGTCCAAAATATATCAAATCCCGTGAAAACATGTCTAAGAGTAAGAGGGACAACAATAATCGAGCTATAAAAATGTGGGGACTACACATTCTGTGTAACAAGAACATGTAAGTTCAAGTTTGGGATTAATTCTCATTATATAGATGTATTAAAAAGTCGTGGGGTGTAATTCCACTTGATGCATTTGATGTTGTTTTTGCATTCCTTACTTGTATATCAAAGATTCTATATTCATGACAAGGAATAACCGATATAGATGGGTCAAGGATGGAGTCATTTACAACATCCTGGGCACACCAACGTAAGTCAAGACTTGTTATGGTAAGTGTTTACCAAGCAAAGAGACTAATTCAAGAAAATTATAATCAAGTTGTGTTTACTTTTATTCAAATATAAGCAAGATGGGGTACTATGCAAGGAGAAACAACTACTATACAACATGGAGAAACAACTAAGATGGGGTACCAACCGGCCAACACTAACAGAGCCACAAAGACTAGTAGTTTTGGGAAATTATAGTACATGCAGAAGTTCATTATGGGCTTTCTATTATTATAGCACCTCTACACACATGGAGTAGTAAATAGTAAGGGCTCGAATGGGGTAAGGAATAAGAAAATATTTTTAGTTATTAAAGTACAAAATTAGTCATGTCCTAATTTTTTAGCAGCCCTTTCAAGTAGAGACAGATGTCGTTGATTATGCTATGGGAGCATATTTTTGTTATAGGAGCTAAGCCATTATGCTATCATTCTAAAACTTTCACTTCGTAAATTAAGGGATATTCAAGATATGACAAAGAAATGTATGCACTAGTTCAAACAATTAAGAAATGGAAACATTAATTATTGGGTAAAGAAACTATCAGTGCACCTTGAATACAAACCTCTCCGAGTATTTATAAGCACGGTCTAAATTGTAGTATAAAGGCACTACAAGTGGACGGGACTCCTTTAGCAGAAATGCATTTGGTGATCAAGTATAAGAAAGGTGGCACAAATGTGGTGGAAAACATCTTTCTAGGCCACCCACACATGAGATGGTCTCTAGTTTGGCAACTATCTCTCATTTTGATCCCTTCACAAAGGAAGCTTACAGAGAGGCATATGCTTAAGATAAATATTTTGGGGTGACTTATCGGAAGTTGCTTTCAAGGGGGCTAAAGGGACGGGTATTGAAGATTGTTATCTCAAAGATGGGTTGTTCTACCAATGGGGGAAGATTTGTGTGTCAAAAGAAGAAAGGATCTTATTGATGAAGGAAGCACATACCTTAAAAGTATCAGGACATTTTGGTGTTGGCAAGACCATGGCCCACTTCCCAAGTATGTATATTGTCCCAATATGGAAGAATAAGCATCTAAATTCATAAGAGGATGTAAACTTTGTTGTACCCAAGAAGCAGTTTAAAATTAGGAGGAAGGTTCTTATATGCCTTCACAAATCCCTACTCGTCCTTCGTGAGGATATCTCTATGGATTTTGTAAGGAGAATTTGCCTATGTCTAAACATGGCACAATTATCTATATGTTGTTGTAAACATATTTAGAAATGGGTGTTCTTATGGCATGTAAAAGGACAAGAAAAGCATGTGAGGCAACTGAAATTTTCTTTGCTAATGTATGGGAACATTTTGGTTTGCCAAAGTCTATTATTTCTAACAAACATTCTAGGTTCTTGGGTAATTTTTAGAATACTTTGTGGGACAAGATGGACACCTGGTTACTGAGGAGAAGCATGACCTTCCATCCCCAAATAGATGGAAAATGGAGGTGGTGCACATGAATTTGGTGAAGCTGGTTAGAGGATACAATAGTAAATATCCACGGACTTGGGATGAGTCCTTAGCCTACATTCAACATTCCTACAACAAGGAAGTACACACATCCACTATGCAGTCACCTTTTAAAGCATGTTTGGGGTATTTACCTACCAATCCACTGGACATTACAGTTGGATAGTAGGAAGAAGGAGAGATACATGATTCAAAAGTGACTAGAGTAGCGAACTTCGTTGAGAGGATCTGCAAATCCATCTCAAGGTGAAAGAACAATTAGAGAAGTCTCAAGCCAAGTACAAGGCTAGACACGATCAACATCATAGAGAGCACAAACTTCATGTTGGAGAAAAGTTTTGGTCTGTACTTGAGAAAGGAAAGACTACAAGGTCAAGCAAGAAAACTCAAGCCACTATGGTATGGACCCTTCACTATACTGGAGCAGGTTGGAGAAAATTATTTTAGACTTGACTTGTCATCCTTCATGTGGATGTACTCAGTGGTAAATTGTGAGAACTTGCACCTATATGAGCCATCCATGCTTGATGAAGAATAAGAATGTTAGTTGTTACCTTCCATATAATATTGTGTCTTGGATTCATGAGGCGAGTTGGAGGAGGACTTAGTGCTACAACTGAAGGTTAGAGAAACAACCTAAGATGTCCACAGGAATCTTGGTAGGTTGGACTCAAGGGGAAGACACCAAGACAAGCCCGTTAGTACTCGAAGGATAAAGTGAGGAATTTTTTTCATCTACTCCACCATTAAGATTTTATGGGACCAAAAGCCTCCTAAGCAGGGGAGGTGTGATCCATAGGGATCTAAAGAAACAAAACTTCATCAGACCAACCATAATTAGAAGGAAAATTAATCAGAAAATAGAGCATATTGTTAAGTTATAGAACCGCCACCTTTGTGTAGAGCGGAGGTTGTGTAACCGTCCCTGCCGCATGCACCGGCATTTGCGTAAGCTCCGTGGCGGTTGTGTAACCATCGATCTATGTTCACGGCGGTCCTGTCACTAATGAAAAAAAAAATCCACAAACGGTCGTGGATTTCAAATGTCTAGGCTATGTCTCTTCCTTAGATGACTCTTCCCATTTTCTAATACATGAGAGGACATGGGGAGAAAGATATTTAAGCAAGAAGAGCATGTGGAATTGATCATTGAAGACTTGATGGAGAGAAGTGAGCAAGAAACCATTGGTGCTGGAATTGTTTTGTAGAAGCAAAGTGTGACAATAGAGCAAGCAAGTAGAGAAGGGATGGAAGTGACATTGTTTTCCTTCCTTCAGCTTCTTGTAATTTGTATTTTCTTTGAATTGGCCAATATAATATTGGGAAGAAAGAGAAATTTCCCTTCCCGACTGGTTTACTCAAATTGGGGGTTTCTAAGATAAAATATTATGTTGTAAGTTGAATTGTTATCTTTTTTTTTAACAAAATAATTCTAAGTTTTATATTTCATTCACTAGCATTAGGAACTATCATTTTCAAGCAAATTGGAAGTAGGAACAGTTTTTTTGTGTTTCGTAAATTTCTAAAGTAGAGGTTTATAGATCAGTTGCATTTGGTGAAACACCCCCAATACTCCATGAGGACGTGTCTCTTATTCAAACAGTCTATACCCCTTGTATTTATTTCCCACATTCTGCCCCCACAAGTCTACCAGGGCAACAGCAAGACACGAACAGAAAAACAAAAACTCATTTTTCCTCTATGCTTTGATGGACTTCAATACCTTATGAAATCCCATGGTTGGCGCTAGCTAAGAGGATGCTGGAAAAAACAATTGGTTTGCTAAACCCACCACATGCAGACCCAAGCACTCGTTGTTATAATATATGACAAAAATATTCTTCATCTGCACTTGATGGATTCCCATAACTTGCTCCAAAAGCTCCTATTTTGGTATGAATTGGGAGGATGTTGGCAATTTTATGGTGTTTGGCTTTATGTCATCCCACCCATTTTCTGGAAGCTTCTAAATCCTTTTCAACAGATCTGATTTATGTGAATCTTGCAATCCATGTTGTTTGTGAGACCAAAACATTTCAACACATTTTTACATACAGTTCATGTACATAGTGTTTCATGCATATACTTCCATGTTTTCTTACCTGTTACTAGGTGGCTACACCCACACAACTTCCACATCTAAAGAAAATAACATGCCAATACGCATTGTTCTAGAGAGGTCTTTTCAACAAATCAATTTTGTGCAGATATTGCAATCGTTGCAGTCTAAAAATTCATTGCCAAAGGATATGGCATTTGGCTAAAAAATTGACTTACTTTATGCTTTGATAGTTGTCCTCACTTTGTCCAAGGCTCCCATATTGGAACAAGGTGTAAAGAAAAGAAACTAGTTGAGAACCAGCTTGTTGATACGACGAAAAAGAAGAAAAGTTGCAGAGGATTCCCTTGTATTTTGTGCCAATGTGGACACGAACGGTTCATTACACACATCATGTCAATTTCCACGCTTGCTTCCATCAAAGATTTTTTTGTTTGGAATGGCCTGATTTGTTTTAAATTTGTTTCATGCAATTACACGGTTGACATTTTCTTGAATATTTTTAAGTGTTTAATTATGCTTTTGAAGATTTGAAGAAATGCAATTTTAGTTTATCTATTCATATCCGTTTATACATGATTTAAAGAAAAAAATTTAATGTTATTATGTATTTCTTTATTTTCCCTAAAGTTAAATTGTATCTAATTAGTTGACTTTGTTATTAGGAAGATTCGTAGTTTTATGTGGAATTCATTTCTTGCTTCGGTATGTGGGGTATATGCTTTCATCGAGAACATGATTCGTTTGTGTACCAACTCCAAGAATTTTTGCCCTTGTGACGCCACTACGAAACACCCCTAGTTGGGCGTCGACTAGTCTTTAGCTCAAGGTTTTTAAAATTTCATGTCAAACAAGGAAGATGCTTGTAACTTCATTGTATGTACATGTTTTATATCGATACTAAGCTATTCTTATCCCACACTTCCCTTGATGGAAATAGAAGTTATTGTTATTTAGTTTTGGTTTTTCCTTATATTTTGGTTTGATAAAGTTCTTGTTTGTTTATGTTTTCATCTTGAAGTAATGAAGACTAGAAACACATTTTCCCCCTAGCCAGTTGGTGTGACTCTATCTACACCTCACTTACAAAGGGAATAAGAGTTTAAAAGGATTCAATTTTTGTTAACGTTTTTGCATCAGTAAACCCAAACTAGCAAAACCAATGATAGTTGAAATGGTTAGAAAATGCTTAAACTTGATGCCATCATCTCCTTTGTATCTTTCCAACTTTCGTACAATAGGCTTCCATTCACGAGGCTTTGGTTTGGCCTCACGTCAAGTATGAACCACCACACAAATTGAAAAGGATGGGTGTGTTGGCTCCATAAAAACAATCTGGAATACAACTCAAAAAAGGGCCAAGAAAATTTCAAATGCAAGCAACAACAAATTTGTAAAGAAAGAAAAAAAGGTAGTTTCCTTGTTCACGTTGAATGTAAACATAAAAGTATAGTGCGAAATTTAAAACTATAAAGTTGTCAAATGTTTTTGGTCACAATTTTATACTAGTCAATGGTTTCATATGTTCTTAGATTGTCTTTTGGAAGTTATATTTTGTAGATCCATGTATGTGTTACATCTCTAAATATGAAATAATTAAAAAAAAGTTTGAAAGATCCATCTTCATAATTTGTTATTATGCATAGTTTGTTATTATTGTTTTGTGTATGTGGGTTTAGACAAGAAAAAAGTGTGTTGACAATTTTTTGTTATAAAAGGTAGAAAGCATTTCTTTTTTGGTTTAGTGATAGAGGATAATCATTTCATCATATATTATTTGGCATTGATTGTAGATAAATATATGAAAAAAAAAATAGTTGCGAAAAAAAAGAATCACAATAGAAATGCTTGTCTTATATGTAATATGGATGCTTATTAAGTTTTGAAACAAGTCTTTCCCAAGACATATTTTGCAATAAATTGTTTGCATAATGGAGACAAATGCAGAAAAAAAAACATACGAAAACTATTTAGAAAAAGTATTTGTATTTGTACTATTCATGTTTGGTGTGTCTTCTAATCAAAATTGGAAAACAATAAAACATTGTTTAACAAATAAGAATGTGGTTGTATATTGAAGCAAGTTATAAAATTTTACAAATATATTTGCTAAATCATGTCTATGTTTTCATTACACAAATCTATGTACCAAATTATTTTTTGGGGACACATGCCCCATTTATGCTAGGTTTGTTTTGTTTTGTTTTCCTATTTCAACGAAGCCCTCTCATTTTCATATCTCTAATTTTTTTGGGTTTACAGACATTTATTTGGAATGCTTTACTTCAAATGCCTTGTGCTTACTTGAATGTTTAAAAAAATATTTGGAAGAACTTGTGTTTATAATGCCTATACTTTGGTTAGGCTCTTTTAATTGGCATTAAAGGTCATGTTTTCGTAATAGTTCTCTTCTAGCCTTGCATAGATGCAATCACATCCTTCTCAGTCTACCTTTCTTTTTTGCGAATACTCAAAATTTATGTCTTTGCAATAAATTTTCAGAAGTCTCAAGTTTTGGTTTTGGTATTCTCGTCATGGATGCGACTTTGACATGTCGAGACGTTGTTAACCCGATTGAGGTTGTCAGCTTGATACATAACCGATATTCCAACCGCTTCACTTTCCCCCTTCGATCAATGTTGAATGTTGGGGTCAACACCGTGTTAATCTTTACGATGGAGCACACTTTCAAACCGCAATACTCCCATCTAAATTTGCAATTCAAGTTTTTAGGAAAAATATTGCAAGAACGCACCATTATCTCTGCTTGCAAAAATCCTATGCATAATGATAAAAATTGAATTGTATGCTTCTTTCCTTTTTCCATTAATAATATCATAGGTCAACTCTTTAAATCTTCTAATTTTTCTTGCTTTCCTTTCTTACTTGCAAAATTATTCTTATGATGGACATGGATATTGTTTTTTAAACATATACAAAAATTGATGCACTCGACTCGACTTCCAAACAATGTAGCTCAGTAAGAATCAAATTAGCTTCAAGGTAACTTATGGCCTTATAATGGTCTATTTCTAAACACCCCCTCTAAAAAAATATGCTCCTTCAAATTGTGCAAACAAGCATGTACAAATTAATAGTTTAAATAAAACATGTGGGTATGGTCTAACAATAGAGGGCACACCCTTTCCAAAACAACTCTCCAAGAATATTATAACGCAAAGGTGACTGGTTCTTTTTTTGGCTTCAATTTTGTGGATAGCAAAGGAGGAGAAATTTGTGTCACCTACTTCAACAAGATTGTTGAAATGTTCTATGAGAAAATAGAAAGTGGAAAATGTACACCATCACAAATGGCAAGATTGGAAAAGAAAAACCATGTTTCAACCACTTGAACAACCCTTTCGAAAAACATTTACAGGCATCCTCATCTTTCACTCCTCTCATAATCAATGAGGAAGCAATGCCTTCACATCACTTTCACTTCAAAAATCAAATATATACCTCCAATTCTTAGTAGGGTCTTCTATTGACATCATTGACATAGTTGTTGTCCATTTCTCCATGCTCTACATGATCGTAGGCAGTGCAAACCGAAACTATAAAAATAACACCGCAACTCAAAGATACTATACGGATATAGCGTCTTTGTTACCTTTTGGGGTCAATATTTTGATGGGATAAGCATAGAGCTTGAAGAAATTCTTTATATTCCAGATCTTCCAGTCCTTGTAATAAAATTTGCAAGTGTCTCCAATTTCAATGGAACATCCATTGACACTATCTCAAGTACCAAGTGCTTTTTCAACCCTCCATTTTTAAAAACAAATACACTTCCAAGTGGGTTCAGCCTCTAATGATTACTTTGTTTCCACTCCCTCCATCACTAACAAATTTATAGGACCTCTAAAAATTGTAGTATCCTCAACAACAATCTCACATATCCATCAAATGGGAAATAATGAATTCAATGAATGGGCCAAACTTACAGCTGAAATCATGAACATCGCCATGGATAATTTCTTTTACATGGATTTCCCTCTTATAAAAGGTGAGAAGCAATGCAGGAAAAAGTGCGTGAACATGACAATGGCTTATGGTTTTGCGTCAATTGCAACATGGTTGTTGAACACTGTGTTTATAGATATGCATTGCGTGTTGATTTAAAGGATCCAATGGGGAGCTACAGAGTCGTTATAGCCTTTGATAAATCTTTCGAATCGATCATGGGTGTCGTGAAAAGACCTACATTTTTGTGCATTAATGATGTAGCAATAGCTGAAATAACATATAACATTATCGGCCATGAATGTTTTTTTCACTATCTCATAAAAAAGAGACAAACTGTGGAAACATACAACTGAAATGTGTTATTCTTAATTCAAATAAAATGGAGACTTTTGGATCTCCTCCCCGAATTATATTTTCAGCTTTTTTTTACCTTCCCCTAAAGCAATGACCTTTCCTTCCTTCTCCTTTTTGTTTCCTCCCTTTAGAAATGGTCGACCGGATGTGGATGTGGTTACAAATTGTAATAGACAACATAAAAATTTTTTCCTTTTCCACATATAAGTTTTTAACAATAACTTCATATGTATAAATATGTTTCTTGCATGTATAGAATTTCCCAAAAACTACATGCATAATAGCCATCCTACCACAACAGTAACATCATATGTATGTATTTTCTATTGTTTTTTGTTTTAATCTATACCAATGTTGGCTAAATGTAAACATGATCGAATACTTTATATTTTGGTCAATGTTTTCTTATACAACATAGAAAAGTTGTTTCCCTTGCCAACATGTTTCTTGCTAAAATTGTTGAGAAATAAATCTATATTCTTCTTTGCATATAGCATTCCTCTTAAACTAGTACTTAATAAAATAACATGAACATATTTTGCAGAGTTACTTGTAATGTTTTTTAATCACTTTATACATAAGTTATATAGATATTAAATTTTTTTACCTCCCTCACATTCGTTGATTCTACAGTACTATCCTTCTCTTTGATGTCTACTCATCAACGACGTGCACAAAGGAGACAACATTATGCACAAAATAAAATTTAGATTAATTTTAATCAACGTCACCGATACCACATTCGGAAACATACTATCAGGAATTCTTCCCTATACCATGCACTGTCATCGAACATGCCCTTTGCTACATTATTTTTCCTCCCTTGTGCTCCAAGTAATGTCGATTTATATGAAAATAGTATGCATAGATCTTGTTTTAATCCATATTTACACAACACTTTGTACAACTTCCTTCTTCCTTTGTCTTTTCCACCACAAAATTCAAACAACCACCCTCACAATGATTTGTTTATCATCCCTACCCCTAAACCAAACTAGCCTGAAACGATACTGGACATGCAAATGATTTCTGCCAATGGGAACACACCTTTTTTTCATCCCCATGTTTTCCTCTATCCCTCAGAACCCCCCATTTTCAGCATTCACTTCCTTCCTTTAATCCCAATGTCGCTATCAAAGAAGACTTGATCTCCTGTCTAATATCCACACCTACTCTATTTGTTTGGAGAAACTTACCCCGACATTCAAACAAGTTTCACATGAAGGGCTATATATTTCTGCTTGAGATCTGAGCATGAAAACATGGGCATCACTTCTCCTCACGGAACAATATGTATTCTAAACCTCAACCTTCCATCTTAAAATATTTAACCCAAGTTGAAGAGATGTTGGTTTGCATGTGTCAATCCAATTATGTAGGTAACCCATGCGAGTGGTAGGCATTTCAAATATTCTAGACACGATATAAGCTTCCCACCAAACATTTCATCCATTGTTAAATATCTTCCGCATTGAATTGGTGATTTAGACCTTGTGCTCATACAAAAATAGGATCGTTAAACAAACTAAATATGACATCTTTATTAGTAGATCTCATGTTTGGGAAGCTCTTCAATATAAAATTTCCCATGATCCATACTACAAAGATGTTTTGATTGAAAATGATGCCCTAGCCTCTTTAACTTCCAAACAAACAAATATTTCCTTCTCTCTTAATACAATTATAATGAACCATCCCGACAATATCTACACAAAGTTGTACAAAATCAAATGAAACACTTCCCCAAACATCATCTTTTGTGTTTTCGGTCACATAACATGGGAAATGGTGATTATAGGAGGAGATAGAGTGATTCCTTCTTTCACATGTATGCAACACTACCTATCACTTTGGCTTGGTCTCGATGTTGGTGATCCTCCAATAAATGAGTACACTACTGAGGGCCTATTCTCAATTAGTTTTCTAACTTTGTTCCCTATAGACACAAAATCTATGTACTTGAGTATATTTGTAGGTCCTAGAGTATACTACTATATACATGATTCCTAAGCAATAAAACTAGTGATTGAAAATTTATTTTGGGAATTTTTATTTCTTATTATACTTTTATTGACCTTACACTCCCCACACCCATCGGTATTTTACAGATATATATATTTTTGCCTCGACATTGGGCCGCCCATGCGCTTCATGTCCCTCTAGAACTCTTGACCTTCTTTGCTTCCCTCTCTTACTCTTTTTGGCTCTCTTTTACTTTTGGGGTCATCATTTTCAACTTTCAATCGGGTTTTAGTCACAATTATGAAATTCAAACAAGGGAATCATACATACATAGTTATAGCTCTCAAATAAGTGGCTAGCACTAAGCATTATGTACTATCACCTATTACATCCAAAGGCACAAGAGCATTACCAAGCATCCATCTAGCATATCCATACAAGGTACAAGGGATGCATCACTCTACATACATAGCATAGGAGGGGGAAGTTCATTTTATCCCATCAGACACATTCTATACATTGTTACATTCTAGATCCATCCCACTAGCACTGTGAAATTTGCACAAGGGAATCTTAGGGCAGCATTACACACACATTCACACAACTCTACATGGAGTCTGAAATGTAGTGTAGTGGGAAGTCTGACAAAGTCACTCTTCAAGTGACCACTGGAGTTAGTCTGACTCCACATTTTACATCTTTATTTTTAGGTTTGATGTGGTTTATGGGCATGTGCAGCTAGGTATCTCTATTTTCAGGTTACAGGTAAAATCAGCGATAGTATATCAAAACCATAGCAACAAAAGGAAGGCAGCAAGTGAATCTCCTCTCGTACGTAAAAGGACAGAACCTAAACACTTGACTAGACACTAGACCCGTGATCATTCACTAGAGCATGAGCATTCTTGTCCTCCCGTGGTGCTTCGTCATCTACACATTTCGAGTTCCATGTAATCTTCACTAAGCCTTGATGATGACATTACTCATAGTCCTGCTTCAACAGCCTCTTCCCATATCACCTCCAAATTGTGTGAAATCAATTAAGCCCTCTCTCTCTCTCTCTCTCTCTCTCTCTTTCTTAGGGTTTCATATTATTATTTTCTTATTGTTTGTCTATTATTATGCATTTATCATTCGTAGATATCATTAGTTATAGAATCTACTACTGGTAATTAAATATTTAATTCAATTTATATTAATCATTTGATGAACCCCACCGCTCGAACTCAACCTTATTACAAGGTATTTTTTTCTTTCATAGATAATACTTATGATCCCTTTGCCAATGAAGACCTTCATGATCTCCAGGCTCATATTATTCAACACCCTCAAGACTTAGATATTTTATTATTTGTTTCATGGAAGAAGCTATTAGTGCAAAATCACAAAGCACCTCTAAACAAATCGGATCCGATCTCGTTTTTCTAAGGCAGAAGAGTCATTTGGTTTGATCCGCATAACATTGAGTTTTCTCCAAAGTGTGGAACTTAGAAAATGAGAAAACTCTAGATTAAAGGTCAGGGTTCCTATTCCTCTCGTTTGATTAGCCATGATGTGAAAACTTGCGAGAGGTCCTATTCCTAAACCTAATCTAAGCTTACTAATGGAGGTAGGGATAAGCCCAGAATGCAGGAAATGAAAACTAAGCTATAAGGTGATGCACCAAAGGAATGGTGAACATTTGTTTCACTGATAGACACAAACCAACAAAATGTATACAATAACCAAGCATGGAGATAACTAGATCTATATTGAAAGACCAGTATGAAAGCAAAAGACAAGAAAGGATATAAAATCGATCACGACGTGTTTTATTACTCTACTGATTGATACAATGCATTACAAAGTGGCTAGGGAGCGCAATAACATTTTACAATTCTGAAGTGAAGGTCTCGAAAACTCCATGAGGTTCGCTGAAGAAAAAGGGAGCCTGAAATGAAGAATGTCCGACCCTTCTACAATGAGTCTGGAACCCAACATTTATAGATTTAATCAAAGAGAAGACGAGAGAGAAGCGGTGGAAAAGCGTAGGTCGAGAAGTTCAACCAATCTATTGTTAATACCTCCTACAAAATCTACCCCCAACTGATCATCTATCAGATTGTTCGATCTCCGGGTTCCTGAAGTGGCCTTAAAGAGGAAACAGAGGAACGGATCGACTGATCTCGGGTTGTTGAGGTAGATAGATCTCCATTAATCACGCTTTGGAATATTTTTTCTCCATTTTCTCATTTACTAACCTCCCAAACTTAAAGTTTTGGAGATCTTCATGGCTACATGTGCATGCGTAGGTCGTAGATCTTTCCAACAGCAGTCAAATTTGCTAATATTTCAAGCCCCGAGTCAAAATATATACCCTTCAAGTTTGTATCGAATTTGGTCTATATGCAAAAGGGTGGGAAAACCAGTTTGAAAAATGGGCCCCTCTTTAATATGGGATACGTGGGTCAGGTTGGCGCTTGTCTGAGGGGTGGCCTTTGTATTTTGTTCTTGGAATGGCATGGGGTTACACCACGTGGCTTCTCCGCCTAGCCTTCCCAATTTCTTTTGTTGCTCAGCCAAGCTTCTTTCGCTTCTCGTAGGCTATATTTCTTGACCGTAGACATGCGAACGATGGTGCGGCGCTATCTAAAACCATCATCATCTATTCAGCCCTCGAGTTCGCCAGCCGTTGGAAACTTGGCACTCTTTTTTGCTTTGCTACACGAGCATCGACTATTCAACTCACGACTTTGTCCCTTTTTTTAAATTTAAGGATCTAGACGCGTGGAAGCTCTGCGCTTCGAAACACCCAATCAATTTTTTTCTCAACAGAGCGCTCGAGTTGACACTTGAAGCCTCCATGGAGGCCCTTGGGACATTTAACTGGCCAGTCACCCACCTTTTCGGGGCCTTTTAGGCCACGTGGAACGGCTGATTGCTTGTTCGAGCTTTCGCTGATTCTACCTCAAGATGCGCCCTGACATGTGGAAAGCCTCCACTATCACTTCTATAGTTAGCTTTCTCTCGAGGCTCCGCTTTATCGCTTTGACCTATATTGACCATTTTCTACACGTGGAGGGATGGCACGAGTTTGAGTCTCCGCCTGGGCTCCCATTTTGGATTTGCATGGAGCCAACACCGGCACCTTCCTCGCCTGGTTACCAAGAATTTTCAATGGTCACACAACTTTTAGGGCTTCTGATGCGTGGAATCCGGTGCTCGATTGAACTCTCTTTGGATTCAACTGAGAAGTGTCATTTGGACACGTGGCTCTCTCCATCTACCTTTTCCATACTTAGTCAATTTTGGACTCATTCCCCGAATCGTATTTTGAGCCTCGAAGGACTTGAGATCTTTTCCCCCATTTCTTTCTTTTCTTACTCTTGGCTTCTCTGAGACACTGCTCCTCGAGCTCCAACCCTACTATTCTATTTTTGAGCCCACCTGTAACCCATAGAATGGATTTAAGACCCAGATTCACTCGATAGAGTTGTTTCCTCTTTTTTCTTCTCCCTACAAGTGTTCATTTAGTATTTGCTTAAGCCCCGCGATTCCATCATAAGTCATTCAATGACTTTGTTTGTGCAGGATTTAAATGTGTTTTCTCTGGTTCCTTCCACGAGGTGAAAGTGAGATCCTAATAGCTTTTCCTGTGGGGAAAAATATGGATACCTGCAATTTGGTGATTCATGCTAAGGATATTCAACTGCTTGTTAGATGAAAAGACAATTGCCTTGTCGTATCCGGTTGGGCATGGAGTTGAGAATGATGGTCTGATACTAAGATTCTACCTCTGATTCATGAGCCCGCATTGTTTGCACTCTCAATCTTCATAAGAAATCTTGAAACGATGGTTTCTGAGAGTAGAAAATTGTTTTGACTTGGGGCTTCATCTGTTTCTGAATGAGCTGTGCAAGAGCAACAAAACAAGCACCACAACTATATAAAAATTTGAAATCATACATGCTCCAAGTAGATACGCGAGCATGCAAAGAACTTAGGATAAAATCAACCTAAACTACTGACAAGACAATGTGCACAAGCACTTAGAGGAAAGATAAACTAAACTAATATGTACAAGGTGAGAACTTTCCTTTTAGTATCGGTGGTTAAGATAGATTCCATTCACTAGAATCACAATTCTTCACCCTCAAATGTAGAAAATTGGAAAGAATTGCTACTTTGACATTCTGGGTGACCATATAAGGGCCACTCCAAATGACATCAAACTTGGAATGCCTTCCTGGTTTTGCCCGATCTACATCCCATTTCAAAACTAGGTATCCTTCTTGAAGGTCACTTATTCTTGCCTTCTTGTCGAAGCATCTCTTAATTGAGGCCCGATCCTTCTCTATCGTTTTAAAGTGCATGTTCTCCGGTTTCTTCAACTCCATCGCCTCTCTACATACCTACCCTCCTTTGGTTTAAACTCAAGCATATCCAGCTGTTGCTTCAAGGATTTCCAATGTTGGCAACTCAAGTGATATGGGGTGACAACACCGCCTCTTTCCCATAGAAAGAGTTTCAATGGGAGAGATGTTCAACCGTAAACCTCTTGGGTGTTGTCCTATTAGCCCATAAAGGAGTGATTTGAGTTTCATGTTCCAAGTCCTCTCGATTTTCATCCAAATTTCTTCTAATAATCTTCAAAGCAGATTCTTGTTTATGGACTCATCTTAACCATTAGCCTTGAGGGTAATAGTTTGATGAAGTGCTCAAGTAAATCCGTTCCTCACGGCTACCATCCTCGTGATTTTGGGAACCTATGAATGCCAATGCATTTTCGATATAATGGTGGTCGGGCACCTGAAATCTAAGTCACTATCCCTTCGTATAAAAGTCTAATATGTTGACCCATTAGCTTCTTTCGAGTGCCACTTTGCTTCAGTCCACTTGGTAAAATAGTTTGTTGCCATTAGAATCCACTTATGGCCTTCAAGCGCTAGAATTTGAATTGATGACTTCGATGAAATTCAACCCCATTGCGCCAGATGGTTGGTCCACTCGAATTGGGTGCAAATAGGGAGTGCTGCTAGCCTCTCCTTGCCTTTGAAGAATGCACATATTCACTGCACTTTTTTATCCATGCATAACAGCTTCACTAAACACCTAGAGCCCGATAATAACCCACCTTCATGATCTTAAATGCATGTCAATACTGGGTGGAGAAAAATGGCCTCCACCTGCTTCATCATGGAACTCTAAGTAACACTCTCAACTTGATTTGTCCCGATACCTTAACAGTAACACCATTGATGTCATGTCCTTTTGAACAAGATTGTCAATGAGCACATATGGGATGGTAGTCTAAAATGTCTCCTTTTGTTTTATTCATTTTGGAGGACACAGTATGTTCAAGGAAAAATGCATATGTTCCTAGTCCAACAAGGAGTGGGCACATCCTCATTTTCTTTCCTCTTGACTGAACCTGGCAAGATAAAAATAAACTTTCTTTCCTCCACTAAGCGTCTTCTTGTTCACTCGAGGCCACTGCTCACACAATCCCTTCTCGTGACTAGTTTAGTGACCTTGATATCAATGTCATATTCCATGCACACGAGTGATCCACCATCGGTATGCTTTCTTATCTGCATCCTTTCTCGAGAAAGTCTTTAACCCCACATGGGAGACCAACCGTTGGATTTTTTGTTTTCAAATCAAATGCTTAAACTTCTTCAATCCTCCAGATCACTACCAAGACCTACTTCTACGAAGGAGTATCTCACTTCACCTAATCTCTCCATTCTCGTCAAGAAAGCAATTGGCTACTTCCGTGTCTTCGGTTCTCGTTGCTCACAGACTAGGATTGGAGAAATTGTGTCCCCGCCACCAAAGGCATATAGCAATACGTAACTGGAACTGGAAGTACACTG